>LR738564.1:15424943-16024943 GCA_902685375.1 Neostethus bicornis | reverse complement strand
AACCTGTACGGGAGCAAAGAACAAACCGCCGCAGGGTTATTATGCTACCGCGTGCATCTTTGTTTTGGGATTTTTTCCACAGAATATTTGTTATGTGTCTCTGAGCTTACCCTGCAGTCCACCAATGTGATGTGTTTAGCCGCAGTCCTCGCGTCCACTTCGGCCAGCAGCTCTTTGACTTTCTTCAGCACAGACATCTCCAGAGGCTTGTTCTCGGCTGGAAGGAGGCAAGAATCGTACCTGCGGAGAAAAGTTTTATACAGATTGGAGTTGGCATGTCTCATCTGTATTTTGTCTCATGTTGTGCACTTTTTTGTCCACGTCTGACACCTTGGTTGTCTCACTTCCTGTTTTATTTTGAAACACTAATTCTCCTCTCGTTTCAGGCATGTTCCTTTTCTGTCGTAGCGTGTTACCCACAGCCAACCAAGATCCCCTTCCATATGAGTTAAAAAGTCTGTCTCCCCTCGTTCTGTGCTAGTGTGTCACTCTATGTTCACCAGTGTCTTTTTTGTTTCGTCTTCTGAAGTGTCCATCCCTCACGGGGTTGCCGGAGATTCAAGGCAAGATGAGGGTACGCCCTGAACAGATAACCAGTGGGGCAACACACAATCATTCACATACTCTTTCCTAAGGACAATTTCATACCGGCCAATCAACCTAACATGCATGCTTTTGGAGGGTCGGAGAAAACCAGAGAACACCTACGCAGGGGGAACATGCAAACTCCAGACAGAAAGGCCAGCAGACCAAGTCTCATCCCCATCCGGGACTCCAACCCCTGACCTTCTTTCTGTGAGGCTACTGTGCTAACAACTGTGCCACCTTGCCACCATCTTCTTCTTTCGGCATTTCCCTTCAGGGGTCGCCACAGCAAGTCAGTTTCTTCCATCTAACCCTCTCTGCTGCAACTTCTTCAGTCATACCAACTATCTTCATGTCTTCCTTCACTGTATCCATGAACCTCCTCTTTGGTCTTCGTCTAGAACTCTTTCTTGGTGGTTCCAAACCCAACATCCTTCTTCCGATGTACTCTCTCTCTCTCCTCTGCACATGTCCAAACCATCTCAGTCTGGCCTCTCTGACTTTTTCTCCAAAACCTCTAACACGTGCTGTTCCTCTGATATACTCACTTCTAATCCTGTCTATCCTGGTCACTCCCAGAGAGATCCTCAGCATCTTCATCTCTGCTACCTCCATCTCTGTTTCCTGTCTTTTCCTCAGTGCCACTGTCTCTAGACCAAACAACATGGCTACCTTCCCAATTTAAAAAGTTATTTTTTATTTACTTTTTATTTGTTGATGTCTAATAGCTTCAAAAACTGTGTGGAAAATTTTTAACATTTGCAGTTGAATTGATCAGCTTGTCAATCTTTCTCTGTATACTTCCTTCACTCCTCAACAAGACCCGAAATACTTCAATTCAGGGGTCACCAACCCTGTGCCCATGGGCACCAGGTCGCCCGCAGTGACCGCATCAGTCGCCCGCAGGCCAGTTCTAAAAATAGCACTAATCACAAATTAGCGCTGTCTAAAATGTTATTTAATTTTTTTTGCTATTCTTTTTTAATTTCATTTACAGTGATGTAAATTTAAAAATGAATACATAAAAACGTAAAAAAAAAAAAAATGTATATCACAAAAAAAAGTTTAATATACGAACTCTGACGTAGTATGGGTCGGAGGTCAGTCTAGTGCGCATGACAAACCAGCTTTGCTGAGATGAGCTCGTGAGCGCTGCAAAGATGAGGTTATGAACGCGTTTTCTACCCACAAAAACATGGCAGAAAAAAGGAAGAAAACGTATCATGTTCACAGTGAATGGGAGGAAGAGTTCTTTTTTACTAACGTGAAAAAAAACTGTGTGTGTCTCATCTGCGATGCGACTATGGCGACGCACAGGGTGCCTAGTAAAAATTGAAAAAGATTTCCTGCAAAATGTTGTGGAAGTGATCATTTGAAAATGAAACACTTGGATATTACATATTGAAATGTATCTGTTTCCTACCTTGTTTAATCATACTGAAATAATTATTGTGATGGATCATTAACAATCAGTGTCTTCATATAGAATATCATTAATAATACTATCAAATTAAAGATACACTGTGTTACTTTGTTATTTCAGAAGTGTATTATCAAAGTGGTAGCCCTTTGCATTACTCAGTTTCAAAAAGGTTAGTGACCCCTACTTCAATTCCTCCACTTGAAGCAGGTATTCTTCCTGACCTGTAGAGGAAGCTCTTTCTCTATTTACCAGTATTTTCTAAAATAAAGTCGGCAATATGTTGATGGTTTTAAACGTGTTACTTCTAAGAAGTCTAGTGTTTTGATTCTTAAAATCTTGTCTCATAGCTGAGTTCACAGCTGTGACATCTATGTGCTTCTCCAGTTAAGTTAATTAAGAACGTATAAAGCCAGCTAAGGCATTTCCAGTTTCTAGACGCCAGCATGCTGGTAATGAATCTAATTATGTTTAATGAGATGTGTCAGCAATTAAACTCTAAAGTAGATTTTGTCTCTGCTTTGCCACTTGAAAGTTATGTCCACACTCATCAGGAGAAAATCTGTTCAGATTATTCTGATTCACAAGGTTCGTTCATTCGTCTTTTGAACCGCTTATCCCTGACGAGGTCGCGGAGGGCTGAAGTCCATCTTGGCTGATTCAAGGTGAGACGCAGAGTACACTCCTAACAGGTCACCGGTTGGTTGCTGGGCCACACACATACAACAATCCAAATACACACTTATTCCTAGGAGTCAATTTTTCAGCAGCCAATAAACCTTGCGTGCATGTTTTTTTTTTGTGTGCATGTCTCATCTCATGAAAGGGAGGGGGGTGGTGGCTCAGTGTTAGATCATTCGCCCGTGGACCGGAAGTTAACCAGAAGTTCACGGGTTCGATTCCCACTGAGTTCACATCTAGGGTCCTTGGAGAAGACACCTAACCACCCATTTCTCCCACTATTGGCGCCATCCTGGCAGCCTGCTGCGGTGTAGAAGTGCAGCACACAAATTTCCCCGGGGAGGGACCAATAGAGTATGTTAAAAAGAAAAGCATTTTTGGAGAGTGGGAGGAAACCATAGAAAACCCACGCATACTTGGAATGAAAATGGAAACTCCACACAGAAAGGCCAATGTTTCAAACCTCGTCCCCTCCTGGGATTCGAACCCCGACTGATACAGAAGAACTGCACACAAGCATCACTCATAAAACACATCAGTCTGGTGTATAAGATGCTCACAGAATTTCCAGGATTGGATTTGATCTACCCCTCCTGTAAGCACAGTATCAGAGGAATTGCTGTCTGATCACTGTTTTCACCCTAGAACATCTGACCATTTCTCTTTCAAAAGCTTTGTCTCCTGTGTCATCCGATGGCTGGAATCAGACTAAAATACACTATCTGTCATGTCAGACTGTCAAAACAGCCTCACTCACACATATTTCTGTCCTCGGTAGCAGCTGGTGTTCTGACCTTTAAACAGAAACTGCTGGATGGAGGAGGAAACTGGCACTGCTGTTTGGCGTATTGTCAAACATAGCAAAAGATAAAGGGGATGAGGACCTATTTAAACGGTTACAACATTTTTCTTCCAGATTTTGAATTTAAATTTCCCAATCCAATGCAGACCTATGCTAATCTTGGTGGGATTAGGATAGTCCCACTTGAGGTAAAGCAACACGAAGCCCTCCTGTCGTACCTGGAAGGCTTAAACAAGGAGGCCGTCTCCACTTTCGGAGCATTGAACGTTCCGTCTCCTTCTTCCCTCGTTTCTTCTCTCCTCCCTTCCTCCACTCGCAAGCGCTCCACATAGCTCTTAGTTGGGGGTTTGGGAGGCCCCGAGGGGCAGGGTCGGAGGTCACAGTAGCTCCCTGCTGTCTCTGAGGAATGTGATTGGTAGTTGGAATGGTAGGCGGGTGAGGAGTGTGCCGAGTGAGAGGTGTGAGGAGGGAAGTCCGCAGGGCTGTTACTGGCCGAGGGGCTAAGCTGAGGGTCGCTGGAACGGCGCATCGCTGGGGAGGGAGGTACAACCGCCAGGATTCGTCCGCCTGAGTGGGCTCTTTGCCTGGTGACTGAGGGGAAAAAAGAGGCCAGCTTTTAATTCTCCAGAGATTGGGCTTAAGTACATATAGATATTTTATTCATGAGTGTAAATGTGTGTGTCTTACTGGCGCTGTATGCGGGCGACAGCGGGGTTTCCCCGACAGGCGACAGGGGGCAGCGATATTCCTGAATCTGGTCCATGCTCATGGCACAGTTGCGCATTGCATCTTTGTGGTGATGAATGGTTGATGGGCTGTAAATATAAGATTTGTGGGGATGTTAAACATGTTTCCAAAACAAAGCTGACTTTCATACGGTGAGGGAAGAGACACAAACGGAAAAGCAGACAAACATCTTCAGTTAGTTGTTTTTCGACAGATTTACAGCAGGAGCAGAAATATGCTGTGCAACAACATTTTAAAAATCTGATTTATAGTTGTTAAACATAGCGAGACTGTGATTTTTTTCAACCAACATCCCCTTATTTCCCCCCAAATTTAGCAAACAACATATTAAACTGCTCCTTCTCAAGAGATTCATCCAAGTTTCAAACAGAAACTTGAGTGATCCGGTGCAAAAAGAAGTCCTAAAGCATTTCCCAGGGTGCTGAAGGTGTGTGAAAGTGGAAGGTGGGGAGGGGCCTGTAGGAGCGTGAAAGGTGGGAGCACTACACTTTGTGCAAAACGCGCACACACAACTGCACAACCTGCACGTGGCCGCAGGTTCCGGCTCTTCTGCTGCCGCCACCGGCGTCTCAGCTGGACTGGGACTGTCTGAGTCGCTGATTGTGTACACGACATAAAGCAATAAAGTCACATTTTGTGTTTCACACCTCAGAAATCAAACTTTCTCCCTGCCCTAGGCTCACCTGTGAGGTATCATCTTTTCAGTTGTCAGTCCATCGGTCATGGTGACGCTCCTTCTCTTTATGTACGCCCCTCTCTGACTGGAAGGCGAGTAAGCCGAGCTCTGTTTGCTGTTAGAAAGGGCAAAGGTTGCCTCCAGATAGCGCAGCGGGAGCGTTCTGCTGACTGGGCAGTAGATGTGGGCACTGGACTGGGAAACCGGTTTCCGCTGGCCGACATAAAAGCGAACGAGCTCCTGGACCGAGTCGAAAGTGTCGGACTCCAACATGTACTGCACCTGGAGATAAAGAGGGAAAATAACTTTTATTTATATATAAACAGCCCACATGTTCAAAGTAAGATTCAGGAGATTTAGGAGTAAATCTGGACATTTGTGATTGTAGATTTCTCATCTTGTAACAGAGACAAACAGAACATGAATAGATGTTTAAAAAATACAATCTTTGATATTTAAAGTTGAAAGTGAAAGTTCAACAACATCGTAAAAGAATTTATGATCAAAAGTTGTCATGCTAAATATTTTGGTGTAAAAAAACTTGCTTGAAATGTAAACACAGTTTTATCTTTGAAATCTTCTTCTGGCATTTCCCTTCAGGGGTCGCCACAGCAAGTCAGTTTCTTCCATCTAACCCTATCTGCTGCATCTTCTTCAGTCACACCAACTGTCTTCCTTCACTGTATCCATAAACCTCCTCTTTGGTCTTCCTCTAGTCCTCTTTCCTGGTGGTTCCAAACCCAGCATCCTTCTTCCGATGTACTCTCTCTCTCTCTCTTCTGTACATGTCCAAACCATCTCAGTCTGACCTCTCTGACTTTATCTCCAAAACCTCTAGCATGTGTTGTTCCCCTGATATACTCATTTCTAATCCTTTCCATCCTGGTCACTCCCAGAGAGATCCTCAGCATCTTCATCTCTGCTACCTCCATCTCTGTTTCCTGTCTTTTTCTCAGTGCTACTGTTTCTAGACCAAACAGCATGGCCGGTCTCACCACGGTTTTGTACACTTTCCCTTTCATTTTAGTTGAAACTCTTCTATCACAGATCACACCTGATACTTTTCTCCACCCATTCCAGCCTGCCTGCACACGCTTCTTCACCTCTTTTCCACACTCTCCATTGCTCTGGACTGTTGATCCTAGATACTTAAAATCTTCCACCTTTTTTATCTCTTCTCCCTGTAACCTCACTTTTCCATTTGGATCCCTCTCATTCACACACACGTACTCTGTCTTACTCTGTCTAATCTTCATTCCTCTTCTTTCTAATGCAAACCTCCACCTCTCCAGCTTTTCCTCCACCTCTTCCTTCCTCTCACTACAGATCACAATGTCATCTGCAAACATCATCGTCCATGGAGATTCCTGTCTGACCTCGTCTGTCAGCCTGTCCATTACCACAGCAAACAGCAGAGGGCTCAGAGAAGATCCTTGGTGCAGTCCCACCCCCACACTGAACTCCTCTGTCTCACCTACAGCACACCTCACCACTGTCTTACAGCCCTCATACATGTCCTAAACCACTCTAACATACTTCTCTGTCACACCAGACTTCCTTATACAATACCATAGTTCTTCTCTAGGTACCCTGTCATACGCTTTCTCTAGATCTACAAAGACACAGTGCAGCTCCCTCTGACCTTCCCTGTACTTCTCTATCAGCATCCTCAAGGCAAATACTGCATCTGTAGTGCTCTTTTTAGGCATAAACCCATACTGCTGCTCACAAATTCGTACTTCAGACCTTAGCCTAGCTTCGACAACTTCGACAACTTTTTCCCATAACTTTTATTTTTTAAATCAACATCAAAATAAGTCAGTTATTTGTAAAATTCCAAAAGTGCTTTTAAAACCCCCCAAAAAATCTTTTAGTCTTACAAGTAAAACTTGTATAAACTATCCTTATTTTGTATTTTTTCACTTTCACAAATTTGTGTGCTGCAATCACACTGCCATCAGGTGTCTTTTCGAAGGACCCTAGAAGTGAACTCAGTGGGAATCGAACCCGCAAACTTCCGGTCCACGGGCAAACACTCTACCACTGAGCCATTTACTCCATTCTTCTTATTTATTTCTTTTTTCCAAACATATTTTTAATCGGGAACTTTTGAATTGTCCATCCCAGGGTCACGGAGGATACCAGAGTCTATCCTGGCTGATTTTAAGTGAAAGGCGGGCTACACCCAAAACAGGTCACCAGTCTATCGCTTGTGAGTTTTTGTTTTTTTTTAATTCCACGCCAAGCTCTCTAAAATGTATAAAATTTAAAACACTTTGTTCAAAAAGTTAATGAAAGTTTAGGTAAATTCTAAACAGACCAAATGAGAACAGAAAAGCTCGGCCGTCTAGTAATTACCCACAATTTAAGTACAACAACACATTAAGAAATAGGGACAAAAAAAAGAAACTTTAAGCTGTTGAGAAAATGAACTGTTTTGTAAGTGATGTGTACCTTTGTCTCATTGGATTTGACCAGAACTTTACTGATCTTAAAGTGGAGGACTTCATTATCCCATCGACATGTCAGCACATAGTCGCCCCCATTGATTAGTGAGTCACGGACCAGGAAATCTCCATTACGCAGAACCAGAGTCTCTGACACCTAGACGCAGAGAGAAAGTAAAAGAAACAGTTCATTTATATGATTAAAAAGAAAGTGAAACACAAAAGTTGGCTATGAATCTCAAGATGTTAAAAAAGAGAAAACTTCCCTTAGAAAAGTTTTGTTTTGTGAACCGCTTATTCCTAATCGAGTCACAAGGGGTGCCTGAGCTTAACCCAGCTGATTTTAGGTGAGAGGCAGGGTACACCCATAACAGGTAACCAGTCTGTTGTGGGGGCACATACACAGAAAACTATCCACACACACATTCATTCCTAGATGCAATTTCGTAGTGGCCAATCATACTAACATGCATGTCTTTTGAAGGGTGATAGGAAACCAGAGTACCCAGAGAAAACACACACATCAATGGGGAGAACATGCATACTCCACACAGAAAGGTCAGTGTTTCAAGCCTCGCCTCCACTCCAGGACTCAAACCCCCAACCTTTTTGCTGTGAGGCCACCGTGCTAACCTCTGTAGCATAATTAAGAGAAGTGTTAAATGCATTTTTTACCGAACACGAGTTATACTGTATTTTTATCATTTAAAAAGAATATTGAACGTATAAAAAAAAACACAACAGCTTTTTTTATTTCTTGTTAGGATTTCTTTGGCCTTTGAAGCATTTCTTTAGCGGTGATTAAAAAAAAAAAGGATTCCCTTCAAACCCCTTGTGTAAAAACTGTCGGAGAAAGCAGATGGAGCAAGGCTTTTAATTCTTTAAACAAGGCATTAAATATGCAGTATGGCACAGCCTGGGGTGATCAGTTGGAGACCACCAGGAGGCAGCACGTACACACAAAATACACACTAAAATCCTGCGAAAGACTTTCCCCCAAAATTCCCTAATATCAACAAAAATTGTTTCTTTTTGGTGAAATAATAGAAAAAAATCTTTGAATGAAAGCCCGCTCATGATTTGCAGCCAAATTCTACATGTTCACACAGACAGAGGGCTGAAATTCCTCTGTGAGAAAGAATCGAGATAAAGAAAGCTAATTTACAACCTCGAGTCACAGAGTGCATGTGAGATAAAGTCACTAAGTACTGTTTTGGTAACCAAGGGTCTAGCGGGGTTTCCCCAAAGTTTACACTGGGGCAAATCAAAGCCATGAATAAATGAATATTTTATGTAAATCAAAAAGGGGGGAAAGACTCACAGATGGCTGATTTGAATCTGTATTTATGTGTGTGTAGATGAACACCTCAGCGTGTGCATGCCATGTTGTATCTGTGTGTTTGCCAGGGCTTGTCGTTGTGAGAGTCTCTTCATATCTGTGCCTTTGTCACCAGCTGTGAAATTCAGCTACATACATCTGGAACATGCGCAGCTGTCAGTTTGGCAAAGTTTACCTCCTTCTGAAAGCTAAAGCAATTTCCACTGAGCTGGGACAGATGATGGGATTCATTAATCAGTGTCTTTCTGTGTGTAAACAATCTCAACTGTGCTTTCATGGCCAGACATTTTGGCAAAGTAATCGCTCAGCAAATACTAGCGCTTTGTAAGAAAATCGGAAACACAAAAGACACTTCCATGTTTCCACTAATGAATCCTGTGAGCGCTTCATAATGGTATCAGGCAAATTTCACCCCAGGCTTTTTTCTGCGTGTCACGGTGGACTTACGGATATTAAATTCTTAAATAAACAAAATAAATGACGGCTTATCGCTACGTATGTTATCTGAAAAGTAAAACAAAGACTGTAAATAACTAATGACTTTTTTTGTCCTCCGTTTGCAATTGTTTTTATAATGAGATGATTAATTATGAGGTCTGAAATTATTCAGACCGACAAGCTGTTCGGCCTGTCGAGTTCTGTGAAAAAAATTACATTTTCGGTTACTTGTGATTGAGAAAAATAGAAAAGCCTTATTTATGTTTTCGTTTCATCTTCTGAACCTCTTGTCCCTAACGGGGTCGCCAGGGGTGACAGAGCCTATCCCAGCTGGTTTCCAGCAAGAGGCAGGATACACCCCGAACAGGTCAAACACTCGTTCCTAGGGGCAATTAATTTGCGGCCAATCAACCTAACAGTTTTGGAGAGTGAGAGGGAACCAGACTACCCGGAGAAAACCCACACTTACACGGGGAGAACATGCAAACTCTCTCTCTTCTTGTTGCTTGACGGCAGAAGCACCCTTCTGGGGTACTACCCCCACCTAGCGTAACTACAACGCCTCTCACCTGATCCTTATATCCTGTACTTCGCAAGTAACACATCAACACATTTTGTTGATGTGTTACCCGTCCCTGTCTACTCAATCCCAACACACTCTCCAGGTATACAACCCTTAACCTAGTATCCCTCAATATTCCCAACATAACCGCCCTTTAACCATCCCATAACATGCAAACGCCACACAGAAAGACTAGTGTATCAAGCCTCGTCCCCACTCCGGGACTCAAACCCTGACCTTCTTGCTGTGAGGCCACTGTGCTAACCACTGTGCTAGCCACTGCGCTACCTTGCAGCCCCCTCATTAATATACATATTAAACATTTTAAAATATCACATTTTCATTTTAGGAATCGGTATTAAACCTGTTTGTAATCTAGTCAAACAAACAAAAAAATAAGTTTCAATCTGTAGTCCTGAGTTGTATTGTCGTATATATAATATTTAAGCAGGTTTTTTTTCTTCTTCTTCTTTCCTATCATTTCATCTGAAATTCAGAAGCATGATGTGCTGCTACTGCTGAATCCAGACACTAGGGCCCCGTCCACACGTAGCCAAGTATTTTTAAAAAAACGCATATATTTTTATCCGTTTTGGCCTGCCGTCCACACGAAAACGGAGGTTTTTTTCACGCAAGACCGGCGTTTTTGAAAACTCCGGCCAAAGTGGAAATTTTAGAAAACTCAGTTTTTGCATTTGCGTGTGGACGTGCGAAAACGGAGATTTGCGTTTTTATTCGTCTCTACCTGTGACAAGTAATGCACGTACGTCATTCATGTGGGTCCTTGTTTGGATCGCAAACAAGGTTTGAGCAGCATGGACCCAATCTATATTTTAGTCGATGACGACTTTTAAAAGCAATTCCACCTCTTTGTCGGTCCGCACAAACGAGATGCCTGGCGCCATATTTCAGGTTTTGTGGAAATGACGACAGAGGTGCTCTGATTGGATAGCTCAGAACTTACGTTTACATCAATACTGCCCACTACTGGTCTGGCATGCTCATAATCGCACTCAGAAGCGTATTTATACGGCTCCGTGTGGACGCGGATATTTTGAAAACGGTTAAGTGTGGACGCGAGTGTTTTCCTAAAACAGAGGACAGCAGATATGCGTTTTCAAAAATACCCAGCTACGTGTGGACCGGGCCGTAATCACTCTTTGTTAGGAGATGTCAAAGTGCAAAGATCTGTTTGGGTTCGTTAACTGCCTGGCAGTCACATATTTAGAAGTATGAGTTGAGAGCTCAGCTCTGTTTGAAAACGTATACCACCACTTGAAACTTCAAACAGTGAATTCCACTTTTTTTACCAGCGTATTCTGTTTACACCCTGATTTTTTAAAATTATTGTGGAAACATGTTCTTTACAATTTTTTTCCCTCCACAAAAGGCTTTACAAGTTTGTTTTACAGTGTTCGTACCTCTCTGGGAATGTGTCCATGGTACCAGCCATGGCTCCTGATGTCAGCGGGGCTCAGTTTCAACTCCTCCTCCAGTTCCTTACGAAGCTTTTCAGGAGGAGACTCCAGCAGATATTTCTCCTTGGAGAACTGTACCAGACAACAACAAAAAGGGGAAAGAAAATGAATTTGTGCATGAGACTCATTGTGTAATCCTTACAGACGTTTTCCCTTAAAACCACAAATATCGTGAATAATCAATTATTCTACTACTAACGACCAACATTTGGTTTGATCATTTACGAGCCCGTGTTACACAGATACCTGCACTAAAGCACACACCTGTGCTACAGAAGGTGGCACCACAGGGAAGCATCATTATGGGTAATCATGCCCACAAAAACACACACGATCAATGGACTCAGACCAAAGAGGAAGCCATCAACTCTGGTGAATTTTAAATTGTTTAAAGCAGCGTTTTTCAACCAGTGTTCCAAGGCACATTAGTGTGTCATAAGAAGTCGCCATGTTTGCTGTAGAAAATTATCTTTTTTCACCAAATACATCAAATGCAATCTACTGGTAGCTCCCAATGATTGCTTTGGTCGATCTCGTGGTGTTTGTGTTAAAAGAAATGGATTAAAGCATATTATTTATCTTTCTCAGGATAATATCGCCTCTTTATGTACAGACAGACAGGGCTGTCTTGGGTAGGTAGTCCACTGTAGGCATGGCAACCCACTCCTCCATCTTTGCTGGTGGTGTGTCTCCATTTTTTTTTAGATTAAAAACTGTACCTTGGTTTAAAAAAAGGTTTAAAAACACTGATTTAAAGGCTTAAAAAGATCCCGCTTTAAAGGCATAAAATGCACAAACAACCACAATATAACCACAATTTCGAAGTTTCTTACAAACAGAAACTTGGAGAATTTTTTAAAAACATATCATTTGCAGACAAAGCCCTTTTAGCTGTGCAAGTCTGAGAATGAAAACGGCATAAGTTGGGCTCATTATGCGAATTCTCTGACTAGGGCAACCATGGATCAGTCGGTACAGGGGGTCAGCCACTAATTGGAGGGTTGCTGGTTCGATCTGTGGCCCACGTGTCAAAGCGTCCATGGAGTGAGCCTCAATTACAAAGCTCTTGTGTATTAATGGTGCGAGTCTGATCGAAATGGCTCTTGAGTAATAAAATAAAGGCGGTGTAGAAATGTTAAAGCTTCAATGCTCTGTACAATTAGAAATGCATCATATAACTGTGGCTCAAAGGAAACTGGATAATAAATGCAAATGTTTGACCTATTTGTATTTATCTTCAAAAGAAAGCAATTTCTTTTTTGTTACTTTACATCCTGAAGGGACTCCGTTCCTTATCAACATCTAATAAAGAAAAATAGAAAAATCTCATACTGGGACTAACCCAATAAGACTGATGACTATGGAAATGTGGAGTTCAAGAAAAAAAACCCATCTGTGATAAAAAAAACACAACTCGCTCGTCCTCAAATAGACTTTTCACACAAATACGCGAGATGAGAATCCACTCAGGAATAAACAGTCCAACGACAGCTTCTCAACTCCACTAATACGAAAAGAAATGAGACTGGAGACCAAACTAAACAACTAACAGTCTTGTCACTACAGTTAGCCTCATTCCTTCAAAGACTTTCTTTCATTCAGTCTCTTCTTTTTATGGTTAGTCATATTTTCTAACAAATCCTCACCCTCAAATCCCCACAGTCAGAAAATATTTTTGAGATACCGTAGCATTTCCAATATACGCGCATGCGCAGTTGCACTGATGGGGTGCACGTATATAAATAAGGTATTTGAAAAAAAAAAAAAAAATAAAACAGGAGGGCAAAAAATTGGGCTCAGTATGGTAATGGTGTTCCGCTCAAAAATGACAATGTACATAATACGACTACAAAAAAAAACCCTTAAAAAATGCGTGTTCTGTGATGCCCGCTGCTGGGGAGTGGGAGGCACCCAGAGATGCGGTTGTGTGTTTCTTTTGGGAGACAGGACCGGGGGCAGTCTTGCTTGAGCCCACCAGGGCCCTTCATCTCTAGTTGGGGTTAAGAGGTGCATGGGGGTGAGCAACATAGGAGGGTTGGCAGGGCTACAGGTGAGGGGATAGGGTAGTGAAGAGGGATGTTAGGTGTGCAGAGGTGGTCTTTGGGCTGCCTGGGTCGGGCACCTGGCTGTGTTTTGGGCTATGGTGATTGCATATAGGGTAGCCAGGCCCTGCTGGGCATCCGGTTGAGCCCTGACTTGACGGAGTGGAGCCCCGGGGCCCTTGGCGTGAGTGCTCCCCTCTCGGTCTGTGCCTTGGCTTACAACATCCCCTGGGCTCGCCTCCAGCCGAGGGGTACAGTTGCTACGTCTGCCCCGTAGCCTGGGGGTCCCGGCATCGGGGACGCCTGTGCCCCTTGGTGCTGGGGGAAGCCTTGCAGGGGTTTTTCTTATGCATCTGGCTGGGCGGGTGGGCGGCCCCTCTTGATTAGGCCTTGGGATGCCAGGATCTGAATGAGCACGGGCCTGCGTTGCGTGTGTCTCTGCCTCCCTCATCCCAGTCTTTTGGGGCTGGTGAGGATCCGTTAGTCTTAAAAAGCACATGGTTCACATCGGCAGTATGTATGTCCTATCACTCACACTCGCACACTGTATCATACTGTTTATTGTCTGCTATGTTCATTACTCCCAGCCAATATTATTACAGCTCCAGTAACGTGTGTTTGTGTTCTACATCATTTGTTATAGAAGGTTTTGTTGTGTGTGTCAGCTTTATCAGTGGTTTAAACTCTTGTTTGTACTTTTTTTTTTCTCCTTAGATAACTTTTTCTCTTTCCTCTTGTTTTTTTGTAGCCGTGTTTGAGCACGTATTCCTTTTTGTGAGCGCAACACCACCACCAGCATGAGCTGCGGCAACGCTATTTAAAAGAACAAGGACATGTTAGACTTGAGCTAAAGTTGCATATGGAAGACTTATTTTTGTCAGACTTAAGCTTTGCTGTATTCAAAGTTCAGTAAAAAAACGGGTGTGCTTCTGCTAGAAAGTGTGCTTCTATTGGGAATAATACGGTAGTCAGAAAAAAATCCAAATGGTGAATGTGGAAGGGAAAAAGGATAACTTGTGTGTGTATGTGCGTGTCTGAGATACGAGCCAAACATTCGATCATATCGTCCCCAGGTCACTGCGAGATGAAATTATTAACTTCCTCCACTGCTAGCCCTTCTTCTCTCCTTCAAACCTCTAGAGGTGGAGGGATATCACCATGGAAGTTCTCTCTCCCAGATTAGATTTTAAGCATGTGTGTTTGTGTGTGTGTGACCGCGAAGGTGAGAATAGACCAATAAAAGAGTAAAGGGTCAAGTGTGCAGTTATTGCTTTTCTTGTCTGTGTGGAAACCCGAGAGGCCTGCCGCTCAACTGATGTGCAGCAAAGAATTTGCTGTCAGTGGCGTGTGCGCCCGAATACATATATATATATATTTAAACATAGGTTATATATACACGTACATATATAGTTGAAGGGTAATGAGGCAAATTGAAATGTCAACAGGGCTCTATTTATGATTGGCTTCCTGGAATTGAATGAGATTACAGGGAAATCACCGACAAACGACAACAAATTGACAATAAAAAAGCGATCAGACAACGTTAGAAGATGTCTACCTGCCTCTATTCTAATTCGCCAACTGTGACAAACACGCACATCAGCTGTGGCTAGTTATTGAAATATTCATGTTTGTGAGAAGAAAAAAAAACAAGTGAATGGGCTCATACATTCATAAAGAAAATAAAACTTTAATTCCGGTCCAGTTTAATACTTTAAAACAAGGTCCTGCCCCAAGTGGAGGAGTTTAAGTATCTCGGGGTCTTGTTCACGAGTGGGGGAAGGATGGAGCGGGAGATCGACAGGCGGATCGGTGCGACGTCCACAATAATCAGTTGGTCTGTCGTGGTGAAGAAAGAGCTGAGCCGAAAAGCAAAGCTCCCAATTTACCAGTTGATGTACCCACCCTCTCTTATGGTCACCAGCTGTGGGTGGTGACCGAAAGAATGAGATCACAGATCTAAGTGCTCGAAATGAGCTTTCTCCGTAGGGTGGCTGGGCTCTCACTCAGAGATAGAGTGAAAAGCTCTACCATCCGGAATGTGTTCAAAATAGTGCCGTTGCTCCTTTGGGTTGAGAATAGCCAGATGTGGTGGTTCGAGCATCTGGTTAGATTCCTCTCAAACACTTAGCTGGAGATGTGATTCGGGCACGTCCCACCGGAAGGAGACTTAGAGACACACCCCGGACCCGCTGGACAGACTATGTCTCACAGCTGGCCTCAGAATGCCTCTGAATCCTCCGGGTGAGCTGGAGGATGCAGTTGGGATGAGAGAAGTCTGGTCTCCTCTCCAAGGGTGTTACCCCCGCATCCTGGCCCCGGATGTGGAAAACGATGGAACAGAAACTTTGATCCATTAAAAGATGTTTACTGATGGTTGGATAATTGTTGTCGATTTAAAAAGGGGAGTACTGAGAGTTACTTTTATAACTTTATTTATTTTAGTTTCACAACCACTAACCATGGGTAACTTTGTTGTTCAATTGGTACAAGTTGCAGTTTGGTTGTCGGTTGGTGGAACGTCCAAGACTTTAAACGGGTTATTTAATCCTTAGTTATATAATCGAGCAATACTCATAAAAAACATACTTCAAATGGTTTAGTATTTCATTTATGAATGTTTGAGCAATTTGTGAGCTCTCATGTCTGCCCCTTGGTCTCCTCCCGGTGGAATGTGGTGGAATGTGCCCGAAACACCCCGCCTGCGAGGCGCTCGAGGGGCATCCTGACCAGATGCCCGAACCACCCCATCTGGCTCCTCTCGACCTGGAGGAGGAGCGGCTCGACACCGAGCTCCTCCCGATGGCAGAGCTCCTCACCCGATCTCTGAGTGAGAGCCCAGCCACCCTGCGGAGGACGCTCATTTCGGCTGCTTGTACCCGCGATCTCATTCTTTCGGTCACCACCCACAGCTGGTGACCATAGGTGAGGGTTGGAACGTAGATCAAATTGTAAATCGAGAACTTTGCTTTTCGGCTCATCTGATAATGTTTCCTGTGAAATTGAATAAAACAGTTGCATTACACAAAATAATTGCTTTTAGTCAGTTTTATCACATGGCTCAAATATCCTAGGTTGCAGTTTCTTGGCCAAAATGTCCGTGGCTGAAATGTCCGTTCACAGGGAGGGAGAGAACAGGATAAGTCACAGCATCAAAACTGGAAGTGAGGCTGAATAAAGTATTTAAAGGCATTTACTTGCAAATATATTTCTGAGCAAACAAAATGTACTACTTTCTATTTACAGTACGTGATGCCATAGGAATTATTATCCCATAAAAGCATAAAACAACCTATTTAAACAAGCTGTGAGATGTCTTCTGGTTCCATTTCACAGCTGAACAGATGGAAGAATAGACATGTATAGCAAAAATCAACCAAGTAGTCACAGAGGTCGGAAATGTGCCAAAGCAAACCAGACCATTCAGATAAACTCAGAACAGACATGTGGGCAGGCTGTAGGCCGGCCGGCCGGACGGCAGCAAACACTTCCCGCTAGAGAGGAAAACAAGGAGCCAACATAGACAAGACATCGGACGTACTGGAGACACATTCAGACAAGCGGACATGCTGAAAGACAGTAGCCCATTAGAGGATGACAGAGTTTTGGCAATTTAGCAGCTGATGCAGGACTTTGCTTCCCAGGGGGGCAAAGATAAGGAGAGTGATTGGTGTGTGTGCGTGTGCATTTATCCGTGAGTCTGCTAGCACATGTGCGTATGCGTGAGTTCTACAAGGGACAGGATGCAAATTTTTGGCGAGTTTAAGAGAACTTGCAAGAGGCGACAAGAGAAGAGATTTTTATCAGGTATACAGATGTGTGAAAACGAGCTATAGATAACAATTCAGCGTGAGAATCGTCACCTAATTTACACCAACATGCACAAGAGCCCACTGTTCGCACAGCAGGCTAATTAGTTTTCAAGTCATGACATCAACACGCCCTCCCCAAGAGAGAAATGACACCTCTATCATCCAACATCAGAAAAAGAAAAAAGGAACCACAAACAAGAAAAAGAAATAAAATGAATAATAAAGGAAACAGATATTAGATGTATGCACATATTTATCCATATATTATGAAGCCAAAACCTTTTTTGGCAAACAGTGTGCGTGTCTGTGTGTGTGTGTGTGTGTGTGTGTGTGTGTGTGGGTGTCGCTCTGGGTCTTTGATTATGTCCTGCCTGTTTCGCCTGTTTCACACTGAATTGATTATCTCTCTGTGTCCAGTTTGCATACTGTTCCCCTCAATGTAAGAGCGCACAGTTGGCAGTTGCTAATTGTGTTTTGACTAGACGAAACATGTAAGCCCCGGGTTAGAACAGAAACAACCTCCACTTCAAATGGGTGGCTGGTGCCAGAGTTTAGCAGGTGTTTAGCGAAAAATGTTAAAGCCGCGAATCAACAGAAAGCAAACTAAAAAAAAATGATACAAACCAGCATGTTTCCATTTGTGGATGGAATTTCTTCTTTTCTAATTCCTGTTTATGAAGGACAAGGTTGAGAAACGTAACTTACACGTTTACATCCGATTTCAACCACGGTGAGAAATTAAATGGAAAGTGTTCAGGGACAAGTATGAAAACCTGTAAAGAAAAAAAATTCCTTGGCATTTCTTAGCAAAGGATGCAAAAAAAAGGGGTGGGGGCACACATTCCAATGGCAAAAGTACAAACAAAAGGGATGAATGGAGTGTTAACAGACTGCCGCACTTGGATCTAAGCTTGTGTCAGAATCCACCTTTCTTTTTCAGCAAGTGGGCGAGCTGCTAACCCTGTTGTCACGGTAACATCCTAAGTTGAGCTGGGGGTTGGGATAGGGGGTTGGATCCCACCTTCTGTGCTCACAAGCACACATACAGGCCTTGAGGTCAAGGGTCCAATCCTAGAAAAACCTTGCTTTACTGTTATCTGCTTTTCTTTTCTTCTCTCTTTAGCCCCTTCATCCCCATGTCTCCCCTCTTTTGTGACAAGAGGGACCTGGATTATTGCACACATGGCCAATATCACCCCTTTCCAGACTGCTTTAATCCCCCCACTGTGCCCTCCAGCCTGGTTTCACCACAGCTCATAAGTGTAGTACTCTTCAAGTGACATGTAAAATGACACTGGTATTAGAGAAGCGCTGGAAACATCGTTTTATTTTAGTCCCACCATGGTGAGAATCCCTATTTCGATGGGAAACAGATTTAATTCAAATCCTCAAAATGGAAAACATAGGACAAAAAAAAAAAACAGGTACATTTACTGATTTGCAACCGCTTAAATTAAATCGAATTTAGAGTATATTACTAAGGGGTAAAAGAGGTCTACATTACCTAGATATGTTAAGATATGATAATTGAGGTTACAGGGAGAAGAAATCGAGAAGGTGGAAGATTTTAAGTACTTAGGATCAACAGTCCAGAGCAGTGGAGAGTGTGGAGAAGAGGTGAAGAAGCATGTGCAGGCAGGACAAAATGAGTGAAGAAAAGTACACAAAACCGTGGTGAGACCTGCCATGCTGTTTGGTCTAGAGACAGTGGCACTGAGAAAAAGACAGGAAACAGAGATGGAGGGAGCAGAGATGAAGATGCTGAGGTTCTCTCTGGGAGTGACCAGGATGGACAGGATCAGAAATGAGTTTATCAGAGGAACAGCAGTTAGAGGTTTTGGAAATAAAGTCCGAGAGGCCAGACTGAGATGGTTTGGACATGTGCAGAGGAGAGAGAGAGAACATAGGAAGAAGGATGCTGGATTTGGAACCACCAGGAAAGAGGCCTAGAGGAAGACCAAAGAGGAGGTTCATGGATACAGTGAAGGAAGACATGAAGATAGTTGGCGTGGCCAAAGAAGATTCAGCAGATAGGGTTAGATGGAAGAAACTGACTTGCTGTGGTGACCCTTGAAGGGAAATGCCGAAAGAAGAAGTGAAGATACGACAATACCATTACATTTCGTTGTCTTCCGCTTATCCAGGGCCGGGTCGCAGGGGCAGCAGCCTCAGACGTGAAGCCCTGGCTTCTCTCACTCTGGCTGCATCCTATAAGCTCACCCGAGAGGATCCCAAGGTGTTCCACGGCCAGCTGTAAGACATAGTCTCTCCAGCAAGTCCGGGTTTGCCTCTGAGTCTCCTCTCGGTGGAGCATGCCCAAAACACCTCACCAGTGAGGTTTAGGTGGCATCCTAACCAGATACCCAAATTACCCCATCTGGATTCTCTTGACTAAAAGAAGCAATGACTCTACTCCGAGCCTATATTGTATAAAACTGGTTGCATTTCTCATTAAACTCTACCAACAATGCAGCCTGTAGACTGAACTAAAAACTTGGATGGTTTTAGATATTTTCTGACCTTTCCGACTGGTCAAATTTTTTTGATGACCTGTGACTTTTTTGCGTCTTTTTTTGTATATTGATGCTGAAATGAGCCAAAATGAGAAGCTTTCAACAAACCAAGATGGATCTATTGATAACGTCAGCAAATCTGCTTGGCTCTTTTTGAGGACATGTTTGGCATGAGGAAGGAACATCAAAACACCCATTAAGTAAGCCCATTACCGCTAAACCAGGAATCCATGAGTTTCAATAATGAACACAACACAACTCGCATGAAGACTGCGGGAAAAGTAAATTCTGCATGTGTCATTACTATAATTGCCCAGCATAAAGGTTTCAACCTAATTGTTTACAAGCCTCTGCCAGCGCTGTTAGCAGCAGAAGTAGCTGAGTAAACATCACAGACGAGCCAACGCTGGTGCTGAATCATGCTCAGCTTGTCCCAGATACAATCTTAACTAATTGTGGATGGATTTTCTTACTTCCTAAAATTGTTTCACGTCACTCATTGACTTAGTGGAGCAGATCTAGGATAAAACTATATGCATTGTTTTGTACAGGGGCGGATCTAGGGGGGCGTGGAGGGTGGATGCCCCCCCCCTTTTGATCCATAAAAAAAGTGTTTTTACTACCTTAATTATTATAAACTTTGGGCAAAATATGCACCAAAATGCAGGAAAATAACTCTTATTATTGTCTCCTCCTGCCCCAAGTGGAGGAGTTTAAGTATCTCAGGGTCTTGTTCACGAGTGGGGGAAGGATGGAGCGGGAGATCGACAGGCGGATCGGTGCGGCATCAGCAATAATTAGGATGTGGCGTCGGTCCGTCGTGGCAAAGAAAGAGCTGAGCCGAAAAGCAAGCTCTCGATTTACAAGTCAATCTACGTTCCTACCCTCTCCTATGGTCACCAGCTGTGGGTGCTGATCGAAAAATAAGATCGCGGATGCAAGCGGCCGAAATGAGCTTCCTCCACACGGTGGCTGGGTTCTCACACAGAGATCAGGTGAGGAGCTCCGTCATCCGGGAGGAGCTCGGTGTTGAGCAGCTCCTCCTCCAGGTCGAGAGGAGCCAGATGGGGTGGTTTGGGCATCTGGTCTGGATGCCTCCCGAGTGCCTCGCTGGTGAGGTGTTTCGGGCGCGTCCCACCGGGAGGAGACCAAGAGGCAGACCCCGGACCCGCTGGAGAGACTATGTCTCACAGCTGGCTTGGGAACACCTCGGGATCCTTTCGGGTGAGCTGGAGGATGCAGCTGGGGTGAGAGAAGCCTGGGCTTCCTGTCTGAGGCTGTTGCCCCCGCGACCCGGAAGACGATGGAACGAAATGGAACTTTTCAAAATGCTCTGGGGAGGGATACCCCCGCACATCCCTATACTGGCGTTGTGTCTATGCCCTCGCGTCCCCCGCTCTTGAAAATTCTGGATCCGCCTCTGTTGAATATATATTTTGGTGTGAAAAGAATTTCCCCCCCCGAAAAGAAAGTAATTTTGAGACAATCGAGTAAAACAACCTGTCCGAATCTTGATGGATCTGGACCATCTTTTTCCCTCTGACAGCATGTACATACCAATCTCAGAAGCTGACACGGAATCTAGACAAAACAAATCTTTCCCACTGTCTTGTTTGGCAATGTGAACAAGAATTCATTACAGATGGGATATTCTAGAAAAGAAAAAACCCCAGGACCAATCGAAGATAAAAATAATGTGTTGTGATCTTGGAGTCAGACAGATGTGAGGTGATAACACTGACCTTCTGTTGTCATGTGAGTGTTTCCTTCAAATACACACAGCGTTCACCCCTTCAACCATCCAGATGCTGATGTACAGTATCTGTAACTGCAGGAGTGTGCGCACACACACAGACACACATATGGAAAGAGAGCTGCTGCAAGCTGCCAGTCAGTATGGTGTCAAAGCTGTATTGAGTGGCAGCTGTTGGACAGGATTTGACATACACCCACAGTCCCTCTGAGAGAATCCAAGAGGCGCAGGGACACAAGACTCTTCTACACTCTGCTTCTTATCCGCATCTAATCTCTGCTATTCTTTTTTCCCACTAAATTTAAAAGACTGTTTATTGGGAAAAAAAAGTTTGAGAAAATGCAGTGTACGCGTAAAAAGAAGCTGAAAATATGTGCGGTACCATTAAAAATCAAAGTCCCAGTCCAACCAATCAGACGAAAGGGCATTAGCTTCTACAGTTAGAAAGAAACCCCCGGGTAGAAAAAGACCCCCATTCACCTTCCTCTGCTCACAAGGCTTAATTGCTGGGACTATTGCAAATGGCACTAATATATCTACCGCCTCATTCTCTCCGTGTGATGGCTGAGCCCAATTACAAAGGTTTCATATTCTATCCCACAAAGAACGTCTGTACTGAAATTCCAAATAAAAGACAACTGCATGTGTCACATTTCACATTTCAAATTGAAATGAAGAAAGAATAACCGGAAATTGCTAATTTATCAAAGTGATTTCAATGTTCCACAATATTACACATCCTTGCGTATTTGACATTTATTCTATTGTAGTAAGCCTGATCGACTGATGCTAATATCTCTGATTCATCATTCACATCTTGCTTGGATTATAAACCGTACATTGCAAAGGGCAAGAGCTGACCATACTGACCATTCATCAAATAATATCTTACTATTTAAATTACACATACTGTAAGTCGAGGTGCCCTACCAGTTGATTGCGGGCTACTGATTTCAAGTCGACCGCGGGAAGTCAGTATTGTCAACTCAGCAATTTTGGCACTCTACTTAGCTAGTATTCAGATCTTCTAACTGTTAAAAAAAAAAAAAAAAAAAAAAGTCGTTAAATTTTAGTGACTTATTTTGATTCCCAGAAAAAGCGTCAATCTAGCGTTTTTTTTCTAGTGTTATTGGAGATTTTTGGATTCTGTGACGTGAAATTGCGTAATTAAGCCTGTAATCAATAAGCAGCCCCTGGTGCTGCTGTGGCCCCTCCCTCTTGCAAAGCGCTTTGTGTGTGCGCGCGCACATGTGCATGTGTAACAAAACATGTTGTGGGGGTAGTTACAGCAGGTTTGAAACTATCTGTTTGGGGTTTGCGATGGTAGTGCGGGACTGGTAGATTTCGGGAGGTTTGATATTTGAAAAGTAGATCTTGGGACACAAAAGGTTGGGCACCCCTGCTATAAGTGTTTCAATATTGTGGTGAAACAATGGGGTACAAAGTGGTTTATATATTGCTGTACGCGTGTATCAGAAAAACAGCCAAAAAAAGGAATCTCATTCCTAAAATCCATTCTTTGTTCGAACTGATCAACTAAAAAAGCTTTAGCAGCTATGTGACGGTTGCAAAATCTAAGAATGAATTTCTGCGTCAATTTTTACAGGGGATGGTTATCATTGATGCTAACACTCCGATCAATATCGCTTATCGATACAGTGTCTTATCGGTTACTTAACAAACTATGCAAATGCAACCAAACGATAGAAAACAAACAAAATAATATTGATGTAAAGGAGGTTAAGTTCAAATAGTTAAAAATTGTTTCAAAATAAAAGGCTTAGTTTTATCCACATAATTTATTTGTGTTCCTTTACTTGTTTTTACACCAAAAAATTATCGATTACATAATAATAACAACAATAATAACAATAACAGAATAATAGAATAACAGAATAATAACAGATCAATAATAACAGAACTAGTATCGATAAGATGGTATCGATAACCATCCTTAATGTTTGCCAAAGAGTTTAGTTGCCTGTTTCTCGTATTGTGCCCAACTCTTGTATTGTGCCCAACACAAGACCTTTCCTCTAATTGTTTTTAACGCTTTATAAATAACTTTGTAACTTGTGACTGCTACGATAAAATACCGAAAATTATTTGCATTTGACAGAAGTGTGTTTAGCAGTGAAATTGAGCAGTAAGCCTGGTATTATTTTCGGTGTTAGGTCTCATCAAAGTTTATATGACCGAACAACGAAGTTGTGAAATATTTTAAAAACAAGAAGGGTACGGGGATAAAATGTGTTTAGGGATAAAATGATTTTGCCGTAATGTAGACCAACCCCGTCATTTATATTTCAAAGCCTCTTCATCTAGGATACCTTTCTCTTCCTGCTTTTAGATTATGGCTTTAAAGCCCACTATAAAGCATTACCTCTCTCCACCCCTCTCTCTCGGCTTCTAATCAACCTGCTCAACAGCATCTATCAGCACTTTGATGAAAAAACCATTACAGAGAGTGAGGCGCGCGTATGTGCGTGTGTGTCTATCAGCACGGCAAAAGATGTATGATGACAATATAGTCTGCCCGAAGGGCTAAATGTCCTCTGTGTGTCTGCATGTAAGAGTGTGGGCTTTTGTATTTTTATTTTTATGCATACAAAATTTACGATACAAGCACATAAATTGAGATGTATCTACCCGGATCCATTCATCTTGATTTTTTTTATTTTGTAGAGTGGGTACACATGACAGGATAATCAGGGGCAGGAGAGTTGTCCGTATATATAAAACAAGAAGACACGTGAAACTTTTTATATCCCTACAAACTTACAGAAACACCCTGACAGAAAAAGATGACAAAATGAGACGCAAATATGCTCAGACAGGCACAATCGCAAGAAAGAAACAAGAGATTTTAATGAGGTTTGACTGTTGGATATGACTGCACTCCCCTCCCTCAACTCCTAACCCTTAGTTTATATGTTAAGCAGGCCTACAGGCTACACTCCGTCTTTCTCCCTCTCTCACACACAGTAAGTAAATCTTCCGTTTCCCAAAAGCATCTGCTCCAACATAACCCCAATTTTTCTACTAATACAATAACGCAAGCAGAGACAGAAAAATGAAGCGTTTACAATATCAAGTCGATACGACATGAAAAGTGTGCAAAAATCATCACAGGACATACAAATCATACGGATAGTTTCCGTATGGAAACGACACATTGACGCTGCTCTAAATGTGATGCAGGGTGATTAAAGATTACACAGATTTAATTAGATATTTCTCCGGATGAAATTAAATAGCTGGTCTGAACCTGATTGAAATCGGATTAGTTTAATTCGTCTGCTAATGACGCGGCAGCGCGGACACACACAGAGCGGTTAATGTAAATGAATTCACATTCAGCACTTGTAAAGATATGTTGAACAGGTTTAACGAAATAGGTCGATAAGAAGATGAAATGCATTTGTGCAGGTGAACCAAATCACTAGATTGTCTAAAGTTATTTTATGATGGAACGGTTCATTGGTAGGGCTACACGGTGGTGCAGTGGTTAGCACGGTGGCCTCACAGCAACAAGGTCGAGGTCCAAGCATCGGAGTGTGGGCGAGCCTTGAAACACTGACCTTTCTGTGAAGAGTTTGACTGTTGTACCCATGTATGTGTGGGTCTTCTCCAGGTACTCTGGTTTCCTTTTACCCACCAAAATCAAGCATGTTAGATTGATTGGCCACTGTGAAATTGCCTCTAGGAACGAGTGTGTGTGTATGGCCCGCAACAGATTGGAACCTGCTCAGGGTGTATCATGCCTCATGTCTGAAATCAGCCGGATAGGTTTCGGCATCCCCCGCCACTCCACTAAGGATCTTCTTCTTCTTTCGGTATTTCCCTCCAGGGGTCGCCACAGCAAGTCAGTTTCTTCCATCTAACCCTATTTGCTGCATCCTCTTCGGTCACACCAACTATCTTCATGTCTTCCTTCACTGTATCCATGAACCTCCTCTTTGGTCTTCCTCTAGTCCTCTTTCCTGGTGGTTCCAAACCCAGCATCCTTTTGCCGATGTACTCTCCCTCTCTCTCTCCTCTGCACATTTTCAAACCATCTCAGTCTGGCCTCTCTGACTTTATCTCCAAAACCTCTAACATGTGCTGTTCCCCTGATGTACTCATTTCTAATCCTGTCCATCCTGGTCACTCCCAGAGAGATCCGCAGGATCTTCATCTCTGCTACCTCCATCTCTGCTTCCTGTCTTTTCTTCAGTGCTACTGTTTCTAGATCAAACAGCATGGCCGATCTCACCACTGTTTTGTACACTTCCTTTCATTTTAGCTGAAACTCTTCTGTCACACATCACACCTGATACTTTTCTCCACCCGTTCCAGCCTGCCTGCACACGCTTCTTCACCTCTTTTCCACACTCTCCATTGCTCTGGACTGTTGATCCTAAGTACTTAAAATCTTCCACCTTCTTTATCTCTTCTCCCTGTAACCCCACTTTTCCATTAGGATCCCTCTCATTCACACATGTACTCTGTCCACTCCAGTAAGAATAAGCGGTTCAAAAGACGGAAGGTTCATGGTATATTTTGCTTTTTAGACATTTGTCCTTTTCCGTTAAACTCTTCTAGTAGCGCTTCCTTGCTCTTCCGATTCGTATCACATGCGTAATACTTATAAAAAATAATCTTGTGACCTATGCCAAGAGATTTGTACACAGTGTGAAGGAAATGGAAGCAGTGGAGATTTTGCAAGGCCACCTACATTCGAGGATAGAGCGTTTTCGCTGCAGGTGTTCTGACAGGGCAACAGGAAATGCACAGGTGCATCAGTGATGGCTGGAAGTGGAGGGAAGCTCCTGTTGTTTTTCATGCTGATTTATTGCTGAGGTTTACTGGTGCATTAGAGGAATCTTGGTCGTCATTAATGTCATTCATGCACCTGCGCTTTACGTGATGTGAAAAGTCAAACTGCCCTCTATAAAACTGCTTTATTCAGGCTGGATTTAAATCCTCTTCTCAAATTGGTTTGATTGGAAATTCAATGGAAGGGATATTACTTTGGACCAAGACTCTGGTTTCATCTACATCTCATTTTCTTCTTACAACCAGGAAATAGATGTGCACAAAATAACTCAGTAATAGACAGGAAGACGACATGATTAAATATTTACAGCTTTACATATGTCTTATCTTCAGAAAATGAGACGAACAGGTAAGCTGATATCTGCACAAATAACGTGCAATCTCACCGTAGTGTTTGAAAATCAAATCATTACAACCACGCCTATCGATGCTGTCACCATGGTAACGCCATACCCCAGCTGGTGTTTCCCTGAGGTAAAAAAAAAAAAATGCTTGGGTGTGTTTGAGTGTGACAGAAAGAGAGGTTAATGTTCCCCATGTGTGCTTTGCTTCATCATGTGCATCCAAGAGGAAAACATAGCTGGTTGAAAGCAGTTATGGTGGGATTCAGTTATATAGTTTGACTGTGGGTGTAGTTGGTATAGGGGCGTCAAATCGTCCCTTTTCCTCTTTGTGTCTAAGTGGCTGCTTGAGCAGTTGAGAATTGAAAGAAGAAAAATCTTGGGATACCACTGTTTATTGAATCAGCTCATTCTGATTGTCAAACAAAAGCAAAAGCTAAATCTTTGCCGCAGCAAATTTAAGGCAAAAGGCAGGGTACATCCCAAACAGGTCACCCGTCTGTCGCAAGGCCAATAGCGGCCAATCAACCTAGCATGCATGTTTTTGCAGGGTGGGAGGGAACTGGAGTACCTGGAGGAAACCCACGCATACACAGGGAGAAAATGCAAATTCTATTCAGAAAGGTCAGTTTTTCAAGCGTCAGCAATATCCAGGACTCGAACCCCAACCTTCTTGATGTCAGACCACTGTGGTAACCACCGCGTAATCGTGCAGCCAAGCTAAATCTTACCATTTTTAAATCATAGTTAATACTCAATACTCCTTCTTCCTCACAGCAAGAAGGTTAGGGGTTCTAGTCCCGGGAGGGACAAGGCTTGGTACACTGGTCTTTCTGTGTGGAGTTTGCAGGTTGGTTTTCTCACACCCTCCCAAAACATTCATGCTAGGTTGATCGACCGCTATGAAAATGTACCTAGGAATGAGTGGGTGTGTGTGTGCCCCCCCCCCCCCCCCCCCCCTCCCGACAAACTGGCGACCTGTTATGGGTGTGTCCTGCCTCTCGCCTTACATCAACCCCAATAGACTTTGGCACCCCAACCCCGTTAGTGATAGGAGGTACAGAAGACAAAATGAATTCTCCTATATGTTGTGGTGAGCCTTGTTATAGAGTTAGTAATTCGTTTCTGTCAGATCAGGCTTTAAGAGCATCAAGAAAAACTTTAAATGAACTTTAAAAGATTTGAAGCTCCGACTTAAGCTGTCCAAATAACAAAACTCAAGATGTTAGCTAACCTCAGTGGTCTCACCCGTCCATCTTGCCTAGCCAAAAGCTCAGAGTAATCAAAAAGAATGGAGGGATTCTCTGTTCAATTACTACATTTCCACCTGCTTCTTTGCTCATGCTTCACTTCTTCTTCGCTCTGGTGCAATTTATAGATGGTTTGAATGTACACACATCTGACTCATCCTATGCTTTCCTTGACTTCACTGCTTTATTCTCCTCTCTCATCAGGTTTCACTTTCTCCATCTATCATGCTTCAGGCAAATGCTGCAGCCTTTCTCTGTCTCTTGAGACGTAGGGTTCTGATTCTTTGCTGAACTTGTCTGTTTGGCTTTTCAGTTGTTTTTTTTGTTGCATTTTTATATCACATTTAATCTGAAAGTTGAGAGCGTCACCTGTCTAATTTCATTATTCCGACAAACGTCATCGTTATATATCTATCTTGTAATAACGTTGTCTTTCTTGACTTGATAAATACTACGGTTTCTACTATGTTTGCCAGTCCTCTGACATTTTTTTCTTACGTCCTCCTCTGTCTATGTCAACTCTTACTGGTCTCCATCCCTCCTTCTACTATAACCTGTCATCTTTCAGCTGCAGATCATATTATTTTCTTTTCGGTACACCTTCTCTCTCCGTACCGCTCAAACTGGACGTATATAGATGTTTTTTTGCAGACCTGAGTTAGATACATTCATATTTACAACCAGGCACATACAGAAACGGTATGTCAAAACAGCCGTACTGTGACTTTGACCGACTTCAACTATTATATATGCGTTATTACCTGTAACGCCTAAGCTTGATGAAGACAAAGAAATTAATTGAAAAATGACGCGCTCGTTTAAAATAAAGAAACTAGAGCAAAATGACATTTAATAAAGAATAAGATCGTAATTTTATTACAGGGCGCAAAATAAAATATGTATGAGATGGAAGAAAATGAGAGTGGTAACCTACCCCATCCGACCATTTCACATGATTATATGAGTCATCGTGTAAACATAACCCTGCTTCCACGCAATACACTTTCCTGTTATATACATATGAGTATCATCTGCTGCAAATAGATTTTTGGTGCTAGTGTTTAAACCCAAGGCTTGGTTTTGGGGATCCAGATGAAAGACGGTAAAAGTTAGATAAATTGCGATATGTCCCAATTATGGCTACACGATATTATCAAGATATTGAATCAGGATTTTTCTGTCTGATATACCGATATCAGAGTTGTTGTTCCGCCGGGTCGAGAGAAGCCAGATGGAATGCTTCCGGCATCTGGTTAGGATGCCTCCCAAACGCCTGGTGAGGTGTTTCGGGCACGTTCCAAAGACCCAGAGGCAGACCATGTACCCGCTTGAGAGACTATGTCTTAACAGCTGGATAGGGAACACCTAAGGATCCTCTGGAAGAAGTTAGGAGAAGCCGGGGTTTCCTGTCAAAGGCTGTTGTTCCTGCAACCTGGTCCCCGGATGAGCGGAAGACAACGGAACAGAAATATTCCGATATCGAATTTGATAACTGATATATATTATTTGTTGTTGGGTTTTTTGTTTTCTTAAACACTATCTAAAGTCGCATAGTAATGTTTACTAACAGTGCCTTCCAAGTTAGTTCACCTGACATTAGCACTAAACCCCCCAACGAACAAGCCAGCTGTGAATGCCTTGACCAATCAGGTGGGCACAGAGATGTTGTCAATCGATAAAAACAGGAAAATAAGTTATTGAAAAATCCCAACTAGTGATTGGCTAACAGCCAAGCATTGATATTGCGATGTTTCTTTAATAATAATAGTCATAATATTGATTGTACAGACTTAGCACCGATGTGGTTGGTTGATTTCGCATGTTGAATTAATTTGGCGATTGTTTTAGCATATCAGTGGTGGATGAAGTACTCACTTTTTGTACTTAAGTAAAAGTACAGATAATTAGGCAAAAAAATACTTAAGTAAAAGTAAAATCTAGATCCGCTCCTGCTCTGTGTAATGATGGCTCAACTGTTAATTTAGAAGTAAACACAACGAACAACGATCTTCTGACCCTTTTTTAATTTGTACTATGTTTGATGTTAGTTTTTTGGCGCTGAATGAATGCGGAAAATGTTTACTCTCAATTCTGATTGGTCCTCGATTCACTACTTCTCCCGATCAACTGCTCCTTTTGATTTTGGCGATGCGGCTTCAAGATGCGCTGAAAAAAAAACTGTATATTTTTCAAATTCCTGAACGAAAATGTAACGAAAAATGTAAAACACACTTTTAAAAAGTAGTGAAGTAAAAGTACAGATATTTGCTCTAAAAATGTAGTGAAGTAAAAGTAAAAGTACTGGTCTTAAATTTTACTTAGGTAAAGTACAGATAAACAATTTTTTTTCTTTAGTACAGTAACATTTGCTTCGTTACGTTCCACCACTGTGGCATACGCACGACATAAAAGATAAAACAAAAAACTGGTATTAGTGTGAAATACGGAACTTGTAAAAGCTTTGCGAGTCGTCCACATATACGACCTCCACGTATTGGAGTCGTCATCTAATGTGGTAAACAGCTTTTAGATGACCTCCAAAATAAAACTCATAGTTCTTATTGAGTTTTTGATTTTTTGCCAATGTTTTGCTCTATGTCTTTAATTAAAGCTAGAGCTTTCTATGATGACTGGTCCCAGCTGGCAGAAGTTGGAGATGCTCAGGGCAGTTTGTCAACTCAGCTGGAAATATACGCCCAAGCTTTCATTTTAGCAGCTCAGAAGAACTTGCAATCGGAAGGGCAGAGGTCTAAACGTCATTGAACAATGCTGTTTCAGTAACAATGACCTCATCATGACAAATATGCTAATAATGGTACAGGAAATTAGAGTCCAGTCTCAATATAACCGCTTCAGCATTTTTTTTGTTCCAAAACAAAAGAAACTAGGTTTTTTTTTTTTTCCCCTGAGGGTGCTGCCACTCGCCGTCATCCTCGCTTCTCTGGGTTTAACCATTAATAGCCAATTTGGAAGCTTTTTAGGGTAAAAGGTCATCACATTGATGGACGGAGGGTCTCGGGACTCATCAGTGCGGACCATCTCCGTTAACATACACTCAAAAAGGAGCTCGCGCATTCATTTGAAAAGACACATACACACAAAGTACACACGTTTATGCACACAAACACGTGAGAAGTGAACACATACACACACACTATTTCTTATTTGCCATTTAACCGCAAGACAGTACCATTACAATCCACACCAGGACCATCTATCTTGACAGTGACAGGTGTGAAGGAGAAACCACAACCCGAAATGCATTTCTACAAAACAGTTAAACAGGATGGGGACAGATGGGGAGGAAGCAGGAGCTGAGGGATAAACAGCAGCCAGAGGGGGAAAAAATGAGGGATTGAGGTCGGTGAAGAGGGTCAGTCAGCCTATCATTTATTTACCAGATTCCCACAATATCATAAAAATCAGGATGAATGCAAGTGTTATTAATAATGTGCATCACCACATTGGGCTTCTGCAGTTGGATTATAAATAAATAATGTCCCCGTAGAAAATAGCAGGTGCAATGCAGAACAAATCCAGACATGGTTCACATTTGGATTGTTACGCTAAATAATGCAACAATCCATCCATCCATCCAACAATCCATCCAACCATCCATCCATCCACCCATCGATCCCACTTGGCTTTATTAACTTCATTTGCTTTATTTATTGACAAACGCCGTTTCGAATTTTACTATTTTATGGCAAGGCAAGGCGAGGTTATTTGTAGCACAATTCATACAAAATGTAATTCAAAGTGCTTCACAAGAAGGAAAAAAATGCATTAAAAAAACGTGGAATCAAAAAGTTTAAAAAATAAATGAATAAAATCATTAAAACAGATAAAAAGAGCAATTAATCAAAAGCACAGTTAAACAGAACTGTTTTCAGTCTAGATTTAAACATCGTCACAGTAGAGACCTGTCTCACGGCCTCAGGAAGTTTGTTCCAGACTGTTGCAGCATAAAATTGAAATGCAGCTTCTCCATGTTTAGTCCTGACTCTAGGCTCCAGCAGGAGACCGGTCCCAGAGGTCCTCAGAGTTCTAGATGGTTCATAAGGTACTAACATATCACAGATGTACTTTGGTGCTAGACCATGGAGAGACTTAAACACAATCAGAGCAGCTTTAAAGTCCATTCTATTTTATTGTATGTACATTAAAAAAAAACAAACAAAAAAAAAAGGTCTGTATGCAGCCTTGGCCTTGTTACCAAGGATACATATGGTGACACAGCATCGGATTCATTAATCAACGATCGACGGTAGTAGAGTAATCATCTTTAAGAGTTGAAACACAGCCAAAGTATCCAACAATGCATGAGGACAGCTTTTCACAGTAGTTATAGTAGGTAATGGTTCAATTTGAGCGAATCTGATGACAGTGAGTAAAACTGGTTTAACCTGCACAGAACTTAACTTTTACTTGATAAAAAAAAACCCAAACATGCACTTAAATGGTTACTCTGTTTCTAATTTAGGTTTAGAATGTATTGATCACATTGAAGCTTAATTTGAAAGTAAACTAAAATAAAAATGTCTGCACAGTTGTGTTTTAGCAAGTTGTAAAAGATCGTTTGGTTTTGGTCGACAAAAAAAAATCCAATTAGATTAGATTAGGATTAGATTTTTTAATGTACTGCATTCATTCCTCAAATGGAGAAATTTCGGTGCTGCATTGCACCGCAGCAGGCAGCCAGAACACCCCAATGGTGGAAGAAACAGGGGTTTTAGGTGTCTTCTCCAAGGGCGATTAGGCAAGGACCCAGTGGGAATCAAACCAACTTATCCCGGTTCAAGGATAAGCCAGGATGTTCTACCACTGAGCTAATACCTTCTCCTTATGATCTATTATAAATTTAATATATTCAAAAATCATAAATGAAGAGCTCTGCCATCTGAGAGGAGCTCGGAGAAGAGCCGTTGCTCCTCCGGGTTGAGAGAAGCCAGATAGGGTGGTGCGGGCATCTGGTTAGGATGCCTCCCGAGCGCCTCGCTGGGGAGGTGTTTCGGGCATGCCCCACCAGGAGGAGACCCAAAGGTAGACCCCAGACCTGCTGGAGAGACTGTCTTACAACTGGGCAGGGTGAGCCCTGGACCTTCCCTCGTCCAGAAAGGTCCAGGGCTTCCCCACCCTCAGGTGTTCCTGATAAGGGACACCCGAGGACACCTGAGGGTGATTAGTGCCCTTTGCCTTACAGCTTTACTGGACTTTTGATTAATAAATCCTGTTTTGTTGTCCTGCATTTGGATCCTCTTTCTCCTTCCCCATTCCCACATCTTGACACAGAGAACACATCGGGATCCTCACGGGTGAGCTGGAGGATGCAGCCGGGCTGAGAGAAGCCCGGGCTTCCCATCTGAGGCTGTTACCCCCGTAACCCAGTCCCGGATAAGCGGAAGACAACGGAAAAAAAAAAAAAATCTATCAGCTGGACTTCTTTTTGTTAATAAAACACTCACAGAAATTATGCTAATTTTTAAAACGATCAAACTACACGAGAGAGACGTAAAAATACACAAGTGTGAAAGATAAGAACAGATTGCTAGACTTTTAAAAGAAAAAATAAGACATAGCAATACAGGTAAGTTGAAAGTGAAAAAAAAAAGAAGATACATAGTGGTGTTCAAATAAGAGAATGTTTGATGTCACTGGTAGACGATGTATGCATATCAATCAGTTTTATCGCCTCATTACAACCAGATACACACACATGCTTCCAGCTTCCACATCACTCAAGCGTATAGCCAGCGGAAAGAAGCACACCCTATTGCACCAACATCATTGGCCAGAAATGATGTCATCTTTTTCAAGAGGTTGAGCACCGAGCCGTACAATTGGCTGGCTGAGATAGGCAGTCTGAATGCTGCTGAGGTATCAATTCCATTCATACAGAGGCAGTGATGTAGCATGTGCGGTGCGCTTGGAGTGTTTAAGTGTGTATTTGTGGGTGTGACCATTCCCCACTGAGGCATACAGGCAGAGCTATTAGACCTGCGTCCATCATTCGGAGGCAAAAGCATAACCTGCTGGGATACTCCCTAATGGACGCTCCTTCAGCCACGCGCACACAACGCGCACAGTGGAATTTCACAACACTGCACATTTCAGATATGCATGCGCACACACACGCACACATTTGATGGGGGGTTGGGAGATGGGTGTTGTCTCTCTGTTACCAAGCTGTTGTCATGGTGATGCAGACGGAGCTCCCACTGCTAGCTGGGACCCTCACTTTTCAACACTCTTTCATGCGCACACCTTTCGAAAGCAGCCTTGTTCCGTTTTCAAGGAACAGATACTAGAAAGAGTTTAAAGACTCCCAGAAGCAACGCTGCACAGATTCTTTAAGAGATACTCATGAGAAATCAGAATGTGCTTGTCTTGTTACAGCCTGCTGCATAGACAACCTCTTCCTTTTCTCATTTCCTACCCAGTACATACAGTGCATTCAATACTTTGAAGTATGGGTTCTCTCAGTTACTGTAACGCTACTCACACTGTGAGTGATTGTGATTCTAGATCAGGGGTGGGCAAACTTTTTGATTCGCGGGCCATATTGAGTTCTAACATTTGACCAATGGGCCAGAACAGGATCAGATGGATGGCATGCTTTGGTAAACAAGCGTGCTAGATATGAGACGCCATTGTAGCCGCTACATGCACGTAATCTAGCGCGCTAACGTTTAAATCAAGCGCCCTAGCGCTTAAAAAAAACGTGCATCTCACGCGCTAGGTTTAAAATATAGATTTGAAATCTCCTGACAATCTATCTTGACAACGTGGCTATCACGAAAACACTAAAATTTTTAGGTGAGCAGTGTTGTTGTTTTGCCAACAAAGCCAATATATCTAGAGTGTGCCATCCAGTGAAGAAACATCAGAATTGCAGGAGAAAAAAAACATTAACATGGTTTATTTATTTAATTTTTTCGGGCCAGATCAAAATGTTTAATGGACCGCATGTGGCCCGCGGGCCGTAGCTTGCCCATGCCTGTTCTAGAGAACACTGGGCTGAAAGTTTCTACTCATTGGACTCAGAATAGAATAATCAGAATAGATAACAACTGCTATCTTCTGCCCAATTGTCACTTTTTTTCTCATTTATTTCCTTGTGTTTAAACTAATGAGTTTAAACATTAAGTTCTAACATTTGACCAAGGGGTCCGGAAAAGGAGCAGAGGGATGGCATGCTTTGGTAAACAAGCGGGCTAGATATGAGACGCCATTGTAGCCACTACGTTCACGTAATCTAGTGCGTTAACGTTAAAATCAAGCGCATTTGCACTTAAAAAAAAGTGCGTCTAGCGCGCTTGGTTTAAAATATAGATTTGAAATTTCCTGACAATCTATTTTGACAACGTGCGCATCATGGAAACACACACATTTTAACGGTAGCAGTGTTGTTTTTGCATCAAAGCCAACATATCTAGAGGGCACCAACTAGTGAGGAAACATCAGAATTGCAGGGGAATAAAACATTAACATAGTTTATTGATTTAATTTTTTTCAGACGGAATTAAAACGTTTAACGGGCCGCATGTGGCCCGCGGGCCATAGTTTGCCCAAACTAGGCTGTCCTCTAGGACAGCCTAGCGTCTTAGAGGACACTAGGCTGAATGTTTCTGCCTATTGGACTCAGAATAGAATAATCAGAATAGATAACAACTGCTATCTTCTGCTCAATTGTCACTTTTTTCCTCATTTATTTCCTTGTGTTTAAACTAATCAGTGTCTCTGTGAGCCAGTCCTCCTGGTGTGCATGAGTTATGTGCGTTACAGCGCATGAAGTGTTAGTCCAGGCTGCATGAATCCCATTTTATTGGCAGGAGTATTAATCTAATCTTATCTCATCTAATCTGAACGTAATTATGCTTGACAAAGCTATCAGATTTCTGTCAATTTGGCCAAGTTTACAGGAACTGGTTCAGATTAACACTCGGGTCAGCTGCATTAATAAGGAAAAGATTTTTATCAGCACCTCTATGGGAGCACAAGTCCGATTGTGTCTCCATCCATGTGGCTAGCCCTTCCTTTCTGCAAGCATGCAAAACCATTCTAAATAATCAGCTGTTTGAAAGAGGAAAAGTGCAAACTCAATGCCGATGCATTTATGTTCAGGCACGTGCATATGCATGATCGAGTGTTTACGGCTAAGATAGTGTGTATGTGTGCATGTAAGAATGAAGGGAGGGTGGACAGATTAGGCGGGTGTGTCACTGCCATTCTCAGCTGCTCTCTGCAAATCACCGAGAGACGCTTTAACAACCTCTGGTCTTTTCATAAAGGAAAATGATGCATTAAAAACTCCACCGAGGTCCAAGACCTTGAGTAACTCAAACGCACTTTACCCAGTGGGATTTATTAGAATTCAGTGTAACGGTGTAATGGGAGAGCTGATAAAGCAAAGGCTATACAAGAAGTCAGAGGGGGAAACGAACAAACAAAAAAACACCCCAAAATAATCAGCTTTTTACAAATAAAAACAATTCAATTCAATTAGATTTTATTTATATAGCCCAAAATCACAGAATTTCCGTCTCAATGGGCTTCACAAGAAAAAGAGGAATGTATTAACACAAATACACAACAAGAAAAATAACTAACAAATGCTAACTAAACAAGACTAGCGCATTTATGCCCTTAGACTCTCCTTCTCGGTGAGGAAAAACTCCTAAAAAACCCATCAGTGGGGAAAAAATAAGAAACCTCATGGGGATCCACATGAAAGAGAGATCCCTCCACCGGGACGAGCAACCAATGTGTCAAAGATTATTGTTTAAATATTAGTTTATTCTAATCTACAGCTAAATATCTAAAGAAGTCAATAGATGTTCTTCATCCTGATGGAAACACAGTTTGCCATTTAGAAGAGGGATGAATTTTTTTTCACCTGGCAATGGGGATTTAAACCATAACAGACCAGTTCCCCATTCCAGTACACTTGTTTGTCCTTATTGGTGGAATTTAGCTTTTAAACCCCTGATGAACACAGCGTCGTCTGTGGTCAGGAGAGGTCAAAGATGAAGAAAGCAAACAATTGCCAACCTCCTGCTCCTAATCCCCCCCAGTACTTGTCAGCTGTGTCTCTCCCAGCATATGTGAGGATGGTGTGTGTGCATGTGTGAACGCGGAGGCGTGATAAATCCACGGGTATGTGTAATTTCATCAGTGAGGGTCTGGTGGGAAGACCTCAGAAGGCAGACTGTTGCGCAGGAAGTTTTCAATCCCTTGTGTCAGATCTAAAAGTTTACCAAGATTTTTTTTTTTTTTTTCCAATTTCAAAACGGGCGCAAAATACTTGGGGCGTTTAGTCAAGAAATGATTTGGTCAGACAGAAGATTAAAGAACGATAAATAAGTTTTTCTGGTTTTCAACATTGACTTTTGGCATTAATTCGGACAGATTATATCACCTTCTTATAAAATTAATGAACCCCAAGTTTGGAGAAATGTGGGAACGGTAGACTAAGCAGGAAAGAGTATTTTCGTTTCGTCTTCTGAATGCCGTCGCGGAAAGGTAGGGTATACCCTGAACAGGTTGCCAGTCTATTGCGGGGCAACCCACACATCCATCCATACAATTTTTCTCCTAGGGGCAATTTTATAGCAGCCATTCAACCTAACTTGTATGTTTTTGGAGGGTGGGAGGAAACCAGGGTACCCGAAGAAAACTAAGACATACAGTACATGGGGAGAACAGGCAGAAAGGCCAGTGTTTCAAGCCTCACTCCCACTCTCGGACTCAAACCAGGACCTTCTTGCTGTGAAGCCACTGTGCTAACCACTGCACTGCAGTGCAGCCGAGAAAGAATATTACAGCCATAAAATGGTGAGTTGTTTTCGCACGGTCACGCTTTCAAGCACAAATTAAACATGTAAATCTCGCGGTACGCCATTACAATATGTTTTCTTCTTTTACTGCTTTTGTCGTGATCCCCTCGCCTACTGCCAGAAGGAGCCCTGGACCTTCCTCATCACCAAGATTAGGGACACCTGAGATTGATTTCTGATGCCGCACACCTGTGGACCCTGCTGCCTATTTAAGGGCAATCACCCCCAGTCATCGTCGTCTTCACCATCCTTCCAGACGATGAGTTACATCCTGGAACTCTGTTGTGTTATCTGAACTTTTTATTCCGAGTTAATCCTGTGCCTTACAGATTTACCGGAGTTCTGTTAATAAATCCTGTTTTTGTCCTGCATTTGGGTCCTCCTTCCACATTACAACAGCTTTTCCAATGTCTCACGGCTCATGTTGTTGATTTACTGTACCAAAACACACCGTAACTTGATGTTCACACAGTTTTAGTATAAATTAGGGGTGTCCAAAGTCAGTCCTCGAGGGCCGGTGTCCTGATGGTTTTCCACACTTTCCTGGTTCAACACAGCTGATGCACAGAAAGTGAAATCAGCAGCCAATAGAATTTGGCACAATGACTCAATTAACTGGATCAGGTGTGTAGATGCAAGAACATATGGAAAACCTCCAGGACACCGGCCCTCGACGACCGGATTTGGACACCCCTACCTCAAGCTAGCGTCAAATTCTTTAACCTTCAATTGGTATTGGATGGGTACATAACTCTGAAACAAAGAATTTTTTTTGCTAACCTACTGCCAGGTCCTCTTTAGCATATTCTTTTCCTTCACTAGTCTCTCTGACTAACCTGTGATTAAATGCACAACAGCATTTACAGCGGGTTTATGTTCTTGTGCTCCTCGATTAAAAGTTTCTCCCCTATCATTTCAAGGGAGAGCAGATGATTACATAAAGCACTGAGCTGGAAAGCTCTGATCCTGGCCTGCAGCTAAAACCCATGATATAAACAGACCATTTCAGTTTTGCATTTTCATTTGTTTGAATAGTGAGCATGCCATGATCCTCAGTTTATTGAACCACAGGACGCCTAAAGGCACATTTCTGCAAAGCACCCTGGTCCGTGTTCAGACTTAGCGCTGGTTAGATGGATTTGAACTCCTCTTTAACTGCTTTCCCTTGATTGCATTCAAGTCTCAAGACGGATCTCCTTCAGAGCCGAGCTTCTATTGCATACAATTAACCTTGCAAAGAAGTTAACATTATTTAATAAGATGCTCAATGAGCCATATGTCAACACAGCTGTGGATTCACTTTGATCTCTTCAGAGATATAAAAACGCTAGATTTTAAAGCAACTGGCCTAATGGTGACTTGCAGCTTGAGAACCACTTAACTCTCGCTGCCTTATCTGACCTCTTAAGCCAAGATGAAGATTTAAAGAGAGTCTGAACACAATGTTTTGTTTTTTTTTAAAAAAAAGACAAAGCACTGCTAAAGAACAAATTATCAGCAAACTCTTTAGCATCCTCATAAAGGAAACTCAATACTTCCTGTTCCTTCTTCTTGGTAAAAGCCTTCGAGCACAGATGGATTAAGTTTTCTTTTGTATCATCGCTGCAGATTTTCTGCTCTCAGTGGGTAAATTCGAAAGGACAGGACTTAAAGTAGGAGAGAGCTGGGGTTGTTGATGTTTTACAGACGTCTTTCTCTCTTGCTCTTCAATCTCTAACGCAACTTACTGAGAATTTCAATGGAGCTGCGTTGGCACTCTGAGTGGATATGGATTAACTACGTTCATTTCATTCAGGTGCCACACTGATCTGCTCATTCACAACCAAACAGAAAATATTCACTGTGTAATACAAAGGTGGGTGGGCACGCGGCTTGGAGCACTGGCCTATCTTTTTGGAGTCTGCATGTTCTCCCTGTGAATACGTGGGTTTCCTTCAGGTACTCTGGTTTCCGCCAAATGTACCCTCTAGGCTGCGCGCCTGCGCAATTGCGCACTACTCACAGGTTAATTGCGCACAGGAAAACCTATGCAGCGCACAAAATAAAAATCCATTTCAATTAAACATGGTAAAATGAGAAAAAACTCTGAAGCGCATCTCTTTCTTCTTTCTTTCTGAAACAAATTGCTTCGAACCAAAGCTTCGGAGTTTGGCTCGTCACTTTTGCTGACGTCACAAAAGAGGAAAAGTTTTAGCTCCGCCCCCTTCTGCTCAGGAAGCTTGTGTGTTTGCTCAGACACATAAAAAATTAGAGGGAACATTGTTTCCGCCCACCCTCCAAAAACATTCATGTCAGGTTGATTAGCTGTTATGAAATTCCCCCCAGGAATGAGTGTGCCCTGCAACAGACTGGCGACCTGTTCGGGGTGTACCTTGCCTCTTGTCCGAAATCAGCCGGGAAAAAGAAGGTTCAAATTTTACGTGATCCTTCTGTATGTAAAAAAAGACTCCTCCCTGGTACAAAATTCAACTTTGCAAACATTTTAAACAAGATACAAAGTAGTTTCTGCTTGTCTTTCTCTGTTATGGGAATTTGTCTTTGTAATATTCTGTCAAGCGTTCCGATGCTAATGAGCAAATCAGACAGAAAACTCGCGATACAGAACTTATAGAGAGATTAGAGAGAGGGTGAAACATACAAACCATCCAATTTGATAAGGAGTGTGTGTCATCATGTCCCTGACAGCAAAAAACATTACAATTTCCTTCTTTTCTGCCAGACATGGTGTTGGACGCTTGTACAGTGTCATTGAGCGGTAATTTGCTTTGGAAGCTCAAAAATGGTTACTCCAAAAGCAATTTAAATGCTTAAAGGATGAGATCTTTTCATCATGTCTTAATACTTAAGTAAGAGGTTTACATATTTCCCTGGACGGCTTCTATTGAGCTGGAGCTGAATAGAAGTAAAGAGAGGTTTTATTGTTTGTGACATTATATATGAGGAGTCTTTACAGAGGAACGAAATGTCTGCAAGTTTGGTTATTAAGATACAGTTTTTTATATTGTAACTGGGGCTGCACAGTGGCTGGACAGCAAGAAGGTTGGGGAGTCCTAGAATGGGGGACAAGGCTCGAAGCACTGTCTTTTCTGTATGGAGTTTGCATGTTCTCCTTATGTCGGGGCTTTCTCCCTCCAAAAACATGCTAATTGCCCCCAGAAATGTGTGTGTAAGGATGGTTGTGGTGACTTGTTACGGGTATACCTTGCCTCTTGTCTGTGATCAGCCGGGATAGACTCCGGCACACCCCATGACACAGTGATGGATCAGAAAGGTCATGATCATGACTTGCCACCAGAGAGAGCCCTGGACCTTCCCTCATCACCCTGATTGAGACATCTGAGGGTGATTATTATGATGCCACACACCTGTGGACCCTGCTGCCTATTTAACGGCAATCAGCCCAGATATTCTTGTCGGGTCATATCATCCCTTTCAGCCAGGTCTCCCTGGTTGCCTGGCCAAGATCAAATTCTGACGTTAACCTCTTGTCATGCCACTAAAACTTTGTTTTTCTTTCACAGCATTACTGGACTGCCATTCTCAAATGAACCATGTTTTCTGTCCTCCAACTGGTTCCTCCTCCTTCCACCTGCACACCGCCTCATGAGAAGAAGATGAAACACAGCAAATATCGTACCGGCCAGAAGACAAAGTTTCTCTTTGCCGTTTGATGAAAAAAGTAAAAGCATTAAAAGAATCTTGTGCCATTTCAACGGATCTTAAGAATTATCGTGCCATCTCTTTAGCAAATGCCGGCAAAAATAACGGTTTCAAAACATTTGTTATAAACCAGTAACAAACAAGAGTGAAGAATCAAATTCAAATAGTCATTATAGAATCAGCACACACACGCACACACACAAAGATGATATACAGACTCATAAATAAGCAGTCTTTCTCCTCATTAGTGCCAAAACATCACAGTGCTCTAATGAGGATATGGACTCTGGAACAACGCAATTCAACCATATACACACACACACACACACACACACACACACACACAAGCATGCACAGCTGCCCTTCACACCATGAGCCTGCAGGGTGTGACAGGCAGGCATGCCAAAAGAGGATTTGTGGCAAAAAGCTTTGGGGAAAAGAGGGAAAAGGACAGATAAAAGAAGCAGAGAAGAGGGGATTAAATGGTGAATATTTCAATACTAAAACAAACCAATTGGCATGGACTGATTGACACATACGCACAGATAATGGCATTACCAGGACCATGTTCTCTAAAGCCAACGCAGCCCTGACTAGACCTTCAATAAGGTTTTGAGTGAAGCTCAAACAAAACCTTCAAACTCTCTCTGTCACCTTATAAATTACAATGCAATATGCAAACATGATTAAAAAAACTTTTAAAAAAGTCTTCCATCCAACGCTAGACAGTTTCCTTTTGTGGTTTTAAATTGCAAACTGCTCTTCGAAGCAGAAACGAGATCAAACCAAAACCAGATATTCGGATGGGAATTCAATGTAATAAAAGTTCAGGAGTCCAATATGTACAATACAAAAAAAGAAATCTACCTGGAGTGTGTAATGATTGGACTCCGAAAACTTTATACAAACAACAGATCAATATTACAACAATAAAAAAGGAAGGGCCAGTGGGTGCAACGCTCTTCTGGTAAGAGTTCGCTTTACACAGCATTCGCTCAAAGAAACTCGTTTTTTAAACTAACCTCTCAGGAAGAAGATTAAATATACAATTGGAAAGAAAACAAACCCATTCCATCTTTAATGGAGAACACCTTCTGTTTATACTTCATAATAGCAAAACATAATACTGTAACAAATCACATTCCATCTTGGCTCGAAGAAATTTTCATTGAAGCTTTTACGTTCTGACCACAAGCTATTTTGCCTGGACGGATCTACCCATCCATCATGCCCGTGTGGTTTGGTAGTGTTTGTTCAGAATGCTTTTTCTTTCCAATAGTAAAGTAGAGATGTCCTACGTCAATCCTTGAAGGTTGCTGTCCTGCGGATTTTAGGTATTCCTTTGATCCAGCACTTCATTCCCTAGTTTGGTTCAAGTCTGCAACTGTGTCTGATGTGTCCTCCAGAAAACCCCTAAAGCCTTCAGAAGTGTACTCATCAAAGACCAGATCAATTCAATCATCACTTGAAATTTTAATTTCAAAATGAATTAATTGAAACATTGAATGTTCTATAATTAATGAAGTTGATTGACCAAAAGAACGAGGTCATGGATACAAGCGACTGAAATGAACATCCTCGCGGGATGCCGGGACTCTCACTCAGAGATAGAGTGAGGAGTTCTGAAATCTGGGAGGAGCTCGGAGTAGAAGTGTTGGTCCGAGAGAAGCAAGATGAAATAGTTCTGGAACGCCGCCTCGCTGGTTAGTTGTTACAGGCACGTCCCACCGAGACGAGAGGAGACCCAGAAGCAGACCCACTAGAGCAGGGGTGCCCAACCTTTTTTGTCCCAAGATCTACTTTACAAATATCAAACCTCCTGAGATCTACTAGTCCCATGTTACCATTGCAAACCCCACAGATCGTTTCCAGCCTGCTATAAATACCCCAACAACACGATTTGTTACATACGCACACACTCACAGGGCTTTTGTGAGGGGGAGGGGCCACAGCAGCACTGCGGGCTGCTTATTGATTACAGGCTTAATAACTTGATTTTACATCACAGACTCCAAAAATCTCCAGCAACAGCAAAAAAGCCGCTAGATTGACACTTTTTTTTAGAAGTTTTTTTACTTTTTTTCAATGCCATGCGATCTACCCATAATGTCTTTGCGATCAACCAGTCGATCGCGATTGACGTAACGGGCACCCCTGCACTAGAGAGACTATGTGTCACAGCTGGACAGGGAACACCTCAGAATCCTCCCGGGTGAGCTCGAGGATGCAGCCGGGGTGAGAGAAGTCCTGGTTTCTCGTCTCCCGGCTAGGATAAGCAGAAGACAACAGAACGAAAAGTTGATCGTGTTCCACGTTTAAAAGACTCATTGCATAGGAACGAGATCCAAATGTATCCTCCAATAGTGTTCCAGAGCAACAATCAAGTTTTTAATGTTTCTTTGGTCCACCAAACCAGACTCAAATAACTGAGTCAAGCAGAAAATGTAAGGATGATGGATTTGTTTAATTTAAATCAGTTTTGTTGAACGAGGTAAAAATTAAAAACCAGCAGAACACGATCATTGAAATAAAAACCCTCTCATTTTGAGACCATAACGTGTCATTATGAACAGAGAAGAAAGGGTAATTTTGTTTGGCACGTTTTCGGCACGGACTGCATCGGTCCGTCGTGGTAAAGAAAGACCTGAGCCGAAAAGCAAGGCTCTCTATTTACAAGTCGATCTACGTTCCAACCCTTACCTACGGTCACCAGCTGTGGGTGGTGACCGAAAGAATGAGATCGCGGATACAAGCGGCCGAAATGAGCTTCGTCCGCTGGGTGGCTGGGCTCTCACTCAGAGATCGATTGAGGAGCTCTGTCATCCAGGAGGAGCTCAGTGTCGAGCTGCTCCTCCTCCAGGTCGAGAGGAGCCAGATAGGGTGGGTCAGGCATTTGGTCAGGATGCCCCCTGAGCGCCTCGCTGGTGAGGTGACCAAGAAGACCAAGAGGCAGACCTTGGACCCGCTGGAGAGACCATGTCTCAAAGCTGGCCGGGAAACGACTCGGGAATCCTTCCCGGTGAGCTGGAGGATGCAGCTGGGGTAAGAGAAGCCTGGGCTTCCCGTCTGAGGCTGTTGCCCCCACGACCCGGCGCTGGATGAGCGGAAGACGACAGAACGGAACGTTTTCAGAAAACACAAAGCAAACATGGGTTTAGGGTAGTAAATTTGCTATAATGGATTTTAGCGTTGGCATCTTTGTGTCGTTTTGTCTTCTGAACCGCTTATCTCTAACAGGGTCGTGGGGCTGCCGGAGCGAATCCCGGCTGCATTAAGGCGAGAGGCGGGGTAATCCCCGAACAGGTCACCTGTCTGTTGCGGGGCCACAAGTTGACAACCATCCACAGTTTTACTCGTTCTTAGGGGCAATTTTATAGCAGCCAAACACATGTTTTTGGAGGGTGGGAGGAAACCAGAGTACCTAGAAAAAACCTACACATACACAGGAAGAACATGCAAACACCACATAGAAAGACTAGTGATTCAAGCTGTACCCCCACTCCGGGACATGAACCCTGACCTTTTTGCTATGGGGCCACTGCTAACAACCGCACACCGTTAGCATCTGACTAACAAACAAACTGTGAGACTGTTTTTTGAAAAAAAATATTAGCATTGATTCATTTTGATGGTTAACCAAGTCGCTAACCTTGACTTTACAGATTTATGTCAAAGGTCTGCAATAAAAAACAGAGTTTTTTATGGGTGTTTACCAGGAATACATTTTTGAGCCGGGTCTAATTCAGTCAATCTAAAATCAGCCCAGGTCCTTGAAAAAAGGACACATAAATCTTATTTGTCCCACACAGGCTTCATTCAAAGGAGAAGCTATTAAATAAAACTAAAACATATACAGAAGAATCATTTCAAACTGTATTATGTCCAGAATCAATGTTGTTTAGAATCCGAATGAGGCCGGTTTGCAGTGCATGTGACTGGATGGCAAAGAGGTGCCATGTTGCAGGGTTAAGGGTGACAGCAGCATTCCAGATAAAGGAGCGCTGCAGGAATGCTAAAGGACAGAGGGGCTGGCTGCTGGCTGGCACGATGGCAGCCACATGCTGGTCAGGTCAACAGGGAATGAGGCTACAAAGCAGGAAAAAAAATGGTGGGGGAAGGTGAGGCAAGAGAGATTAACTTTTAAAAAACAAAGCAGAGAAAGGGAGCATTGAGCATGCTTGGGCATCTGTTTATGTATTTTGGTGAATGTGTCCGTTTCTGGTAGATGATTGGGAATTTCACCGCTGCAAGAGGCCAACAGGCGGTTGTATTGTCCCATTTTTTTTAGTGACATGCTGGAAGCACTGCAGACACAAATGCTAAGCTTGATGTCTGTGTGTGTCTGTGTGTGTTTGTGTGTAAGTGAGTCCATAGTTGGCACACTGCAGTCTAGACTAAAGGATCAAGTGTAATCTCTCTACTGATACAGTTGATGAGATTAAGTCACAGACCACTATCAGTCAAAACACTCCCTTTGCAAGTAAAAACACAAACGATGAGGAATCAGTTAATAATTATTTAAAAAAAAAACATTGATATCGATTGATTTGTTGGGAGGCAATTCTGGCTTTTAAGTATCCCAGTCCGAGTGTAACTCTGAGTTTAAATATTCACTGTTATCAAAAAAGTACTTATCGCTTATCTCTAACGAGGTTGCGAGGGGTGCCGGAGCCCATTCCGGTTGATTTAAGGCAAGAGGCAGGGTACACCCCGGACAGGTCACCAGTCTGTCACATGGCCACACACAAGCATCCACGCTTTTGTTCATTCCCATGGGCATTTCATCGTGGCTGATCAACCTAACATGCATGTTTTTGGAGGGTGGGAGGACACCGGGGTACCCAGAGAAAACGCACACATACATGGGGAGAACGTGCAAACTCCACACAGAGAGGACAGTATTTCTAACCTCCCCCCACTCCAGGACTTGAATTCCAGTCAGTCAGTCACCTTCTTATCCGTCTATCCCTTACGGGTTGCGGTGAATGCCGGAGCCCAACCCGGCTGATTTAAGGCAAGGGGCAGGGTACACCCCGAACAGGTCGCCACTCTGTCGCAGAGGACTTGAATCCCCAAACTTCTATTTCATAAAGCATTTGAAAATTCACTCATCTTTTGAACTGTCCATCCCTAACGGAGTCACGGTGGGTGCCAGAGCCTATCACAACTGATTCAAGGCAAGAGGCAGGGTACACCCCAAACAGGTCACCAGTCTGTCAAGGACCACACACATTCACAACCATTCACACACACACACACACACGCACACACACATTTCTAGTGGCCAATCGACTTAATGTGCATGTTTTGGAGGGTGGGAGAAACCGGAGTCACCTTCTTATCCGTCTATCCCTTACAGGTTGCAAGGAGTGCCGGAGCCCATTCCGGCTGATTTAAGGTGAGAGGCAGGGTACACCCTGAACAAGTCACCAGTCTGTCGCGGGGCCACACACATACAACCGTACACACACACACACACATTCCTAGGTGCAATTTCAGCACCGGCCAATCAACCTAACATGTATGGAGGGTGGGAGGAAACCGGAGTACCCGCAGAAAACCCACACATACACAGGTAGAACATGCAAACTCCACAAAGAAATACCAGTTTTCCAAACCTCGTCACCTTCAAATTTATAAATCAATTTAGTTTCTTTTTAATACACACATCTAAACTACAATATTGTCAAAATAAGTTTCACCATCCCGTCAAAACATCTTGACTAGTTTGGGCTCAGTATGAGTATTTCCCCTTCATCTATTCTCCATTTACAAAGAAGCATGCACACCATGCTCATCCTTCAAGCAATGTTTGCTGAAACGATAAATATTTAAGTTAAAAAAAGATTCCCCCAGACTCCCAGTAGTGATCAGTCGTATGTAATCACAGTGAAAAGCCTTTAGTTTTAGTAATAACACTAACTGCCTCGTCGTTAAGTAACGGAGAACACAGACCAAGCTGTTCTCATTTAAACTGTGTCACAGTTTAAAAAGATTAACTTACCACTAAATCGGGGGAGGATTGCAATCGCTATCACACTCTTAGGCTACCCGTTCATTCTTTAATGAACGGATTCATCTGTTCATTAATGAATGAACCTCGTGTTTCCATCAGGATGAAGAACATCTACTCATCCCCATCCTGGACAACGCCGGGCTGAGGAGTCTCCCGTGTTTCCATCAGGGTGAAGAACATCTATTGACTTCTTTAGATATTTAGCTGTAGATTAGAATAAGCTAATATTTAAACGATAATCTCAGATACATTGGTCGCTCATCCCGGGGGAGGGATCTCACTTTCATTTGGATCCCCATGAGGTTTCTTATTTTTTCCCCACTGATGGGTTTTTTAGGAGTTTTTCCTCACCGTGAAGGAGAGTCTAGGGGCATAAATGTGCTAGTCTTGTTTAGTTAGCATTTTTTAGTTATTTTTCTTGCTGTGTATTTGTGTTCCTCTTTTTCTTCTTTTTTTTTTTTTTTCCTCCTGAATTTTTCATATGAAGCCCATTGAGACAGAAATTCTGTGGTTTTGGGCTATACAAATAAAATTGAATTGAATTAATCCGTTTCATTAATTGATAGAATCGGTGACTCTTGTGTCGGATATTTTGAACAATCAGTTTGCCCCCCTCCTGGAGGTGAAGGAGTGAGGACCAACATGGTAAAGAAAGTAATGATTAAAGCTCGTCTGGTAGCAGACAGTCTTTGGGTTACATTGTAAACTGCATTGTGCTTGACGAGCTACGTTTAATTAGAATGGATTGGACGATCAATGCTCGTCTTTAGACAAAAATCACACTGTTGGTAAACAGAGAAAAGTTGCTGGTAACGCTCTTACTTGCCTTCTACGAGTCAGTGACGTGGAATTATTTCACCGTCATCTCACGTTAAATCAGATTTCATTTACTCTGGACTTTCAAAGACTTTTGATTTACACAAAAACTGATGCATTGCACAAAACAAAGCCAAAAGTGCACTTTGGTGAGGAAATTTATTTCAAGAAAAAAACTCCAAACTCAACTTTATATTTAAATTTAAGCCTAAATCAAACAAAAAACATGATTGATCCCACTTTTTAAAAATTTTCCTCGTGTATAAACACTCAGTAAACACAGAACGACACAAATCAAACACACTGCAGCTCTAAGAATAAAGTCACATATTAGATTTCAGGCTCCAGGCCCGAATTAGAGCAAAAGTAAAGCTGATACCTTCGAATGATGTGAACCACACCACACTGTGCCCTTCAGACACTTTCCCATCCTCTCACACACAACTTAACAAATAACAAACACACTTTTAAAAAAAAACTCCCCATTTTCTAACACACCCAACTTTCTCCACACAGGCATGCGTTATGATTTCATCTTCAAACTCCAACCCCAAAAACACACAGACAAAACCCACACAGACAAAAACACATTTAAAAGTTAAGCTGAATCCCAGCAAACATCTCTGCTTGCACGGGATATTTGATGCTAACACTCACCTGCACCTGCATGAAGGAGCCCCTGTAGAAACAGCATGCAGCAGCAGACAGGGCACTCCATAGACTACACCTCTCCGTCATGATGACCCCACACCTTTTCCCGTTATTTTTTTCTTCTGTATACTTCTCCGATCCAGCCCCGAGCTTTACTTTCTACCCCGATCCTCTCAGCCTGTCCCACACCCTGCTTTCCTCTCTTCCTCTGCCTGGTTACCAGATCCTCAACATTGTGGCACCACCACAAGTAAAAAAAATAAAATGCATAAAGCCCAAGCAGCTAACACCGCGTTTTTTGCTTCCTATGCGACATCGGACTTGTTCTCCCCCTCGATCGAGCCGTTAACAGCTGACAGTGAGAGGTTCGACGGATCCTGACATCTTTCCCGGCTTTCTGATAGCGCTCTGCACTTGCTGCACTTCACGCCGCTTCGAGGGATTACCTCATTGCTTGCTGATGAAAGGAGCGTGGGTGGGGGGAGGGTGGAACGGAGAGGGAGGGAGGGGGTGTGAGGGAAAAGGGAGGAGGGTCAATGCTTACAGGCAGGCATGGGCAGGGAGGAGAACCCCCTCCATCTCCCACCCCACCCCTCTCTTCTACCCCCACCTCCCTTCCACTATTATCCCCCCCCCCCCCCCCCCCCCCCCCGCTCCAGGGCTGAGACAATGCTGATAAGGGATGGATGGGGTCTTCAGTGTTTTCTGTCCTTTGCACCTCAGCTTTGGTTCCTCTGATCACCCTCCCCTTCCCCATCCGAAACCCGTCTGCTACATTCTTGGGACATAGTTGTTAGAGTTAGTTTAGCTCATCTTTAATTCACAGTCGTGGGTACATTGCCAAGCAGCACGGTGGCATCACAGCAACCAGGTCAGGGTTTGAGTCCCACAGTCTATACCAGGTTTGAATTACTTGTCTTTCTGTGTGGAGTTTGCATGTTTCCTTCCACCCTCCAAAAACATGGGTATTAGTTTGATTGGCTGCTACAAAAACTGCCCCTTGGAACAGGTGTGGATGGCTGTGTTTGAGTGCCCCGCAAAAGACTTGTGAGCTATTTGGGGTGTACCCTGCTTCTCACCTGAAATCAGATAGACTCCGGCACACCTCATGGCCCTGTTAGAGATTAGGGGTTCAGAAGATGAAACTCTGTCCAAAAAGGGGGTTAGCCTGATACATCAGATCTGATTCTTTCAATTGGTGGAAACACCTGTGGTGATTGGCTGTGGTAAATGTGGTAAGAAATTAATGTTTCTTTCAGCAGCACAGCAATCACATCTTTAAATTCTCAATCTTGGGAATTGTTGCCAACATGTACCATGACCAACATGGCCTGCCTTGTGTTCTTGTAATGATGTCATCTCTGTTCGCTGATTGGGTGGGACATTTTCTGATCGCTGCAAAGCTAATACCTGCAATCCCTGACTAGTTGTCAAAGTAAAATGAAATTAGGCGGAGGCACTAAGTCACTCCAGCCTGGCTACAAGGTGGTCTCTTCTTCATGTGGACCTCTTTGTGGGTTCTTCTTTTTTTTTCCTCCACTGTTTTTTTTAAGAATTTTTCGTCACAAAATGAAGGGTCTGTTAAGTCTTGTCTCGCAGTTGATTGTTGCTAAGATGGATTCGTTTTGTTTCGTCTTCTGAACCGCTCATTCCGATTGGGTTGCGGGGGTTGCTACAGCCTATCCTGGCTGATTTCATGCGAGAGGCAGGATACACCCTTAACTGGTCGTAAGTCTGTTGCAGTGCCACACACACAGACACTCATTCCTAGGGGCAATCTAACTTTGTAGCGGCCAATTAACGTAACACGCATGTTTTTGGAGAGTGCGAGGAACACAGTAGTACAGGGGTGGGCGAACTTTTTGACTCGCGGGCAACATTGAGTTCTAACATTTGACAAAGGGTCCGGAACAGGATCAGATGGATGGCATGCTAAACCGCTAGATTAAACCGATAGAATGCCGCGCTAGATTTTAAACAAGCGCGCTAAGTGTTACATCAAGAGCGTTAAATTTCAAATCTAGTGGCGCTAGGTCTGAAATCTAGTGCGATAGCGCTTAAAAACGTGCATTTAGCGGTGTTAGGTTTGAAATCTAAGCGCCTGATGTAACATTTTTGCTTGTTTTAACATTTAACACGCTTGTTTATGTGCGTGTCTTGGGCCAAATGGCTTTCCATATCTGAGCACACTGTTTATTTTGACAGCATGCACATCACAAAGACACACACATTTTAATGGGAGCAGTGTTGTTGTTTATTCAAAAAAGCCAATATATCCAGAGTGCGCCATCTACTGACAAAACATCAGAATTACTGAGGAAATAAAACTAGCAAGGTTTATTTATCTAATTTTTTTTCAATTTCAGCAGGCCGGATTAAAACGTTAAATTAAAACTAAATGTGGCCCGCGGGCCGTAGTTTGCTCATATCTGGGGTAGAATATGCAAACTGCACACAGAAAGGCCAGTTTTCTCTGGAAAACAAACTACAACCTTCTTGCTGTGAGACCATCATGCAGCCACTAAGACAAATTTTTGCAGATTTTTTTTTTCAGTTATTCGTGCAACACCCAATTTTCTCTAGTTTTCCTCACCGAGAAGGAGGATCTAAGAGCGGGGAAGTCTTGGGCTGATTATTGTTTACCTTTTGACTGATTTTGGTTTAATTAACTCCGCGAAGCCCATTGAGACAACTCTGTTGTGATATTGGGTTTTCTAAAAATGAATTGAACAGTGAGGAAAAGATAAGCGTGGGAGCGGAGGGAGGTGCAGAAAATTAAATGATGAGGTGATGAATTGGTGAGATAGGGGCACACAAGAGAGAAATAACAATGACTGCAGCTTTCAGAAGGGATTTTACCTCTTTTTTTTGTTCTTTTCTGGTCATGGGACGGAAGAAACCCACTCTGGCTCATTCTCAGCGTTCATTTATAACCCACATATAATATTTTCTGTGTTTTCCCAGAGTGTGTGGTTATTGTACCGAAATGTTGGGAGAAATGTGTGTTTGGGAAATCTGAGTATAATGATGTGTCTTCTAAAAAGTCACGCAGGCATGCACCTAGACAGCTCATTAGAAGCTAGAACATGGAGGCAGGTGTTTCAAGGATAACGGGGTGTGATTTTTATCGGACCATTTCACTTAGACACACACACAAGAAAACACACATAGCAGTGCATAGCTAGGAAGGGGTGGGGCTGTGTCTCCAGAGGCCTCAGGGATTGACATCATTGAGGACGCTTCGCCATGGCAACACAGCGAGTGAGAAAGCTTTGACAGCATCCAAAATTCTGACACTGCACTTAGTTGAGTCTGCGCCACTGCAGGGAGGCAGAATGAGAAGACAAAGCCGATGACGTACAGGAAACACTTTAATTTCTGTCATCTCATACCCTATCCGCCACCAACAAACTTGTACACACACATTTTTGAGATTGTGTTCATAATCAGTTTACAGGCAAGTGAGTCAAAGGATATAAAAAAAAGAATTTTTAAAACCCTAGATGGACACATTAACTACCGCTTCTCTTCTTAATGCAATCTTCCAACATCCAGTGCTGGATTAGAAAGATTACACTAGGGGTCACAAATAATCTCTCGGGGCTCTGCGCTCTTCTTTCTTCAATCCTCTGTAATACCAGTAGAAAATAGTCAGAACATAGCCTACAGTATGTCACATCTGGCAGCTGTGCCACTCACTCACCATCCAGATGTAACCTCATGACAAAATCAACACAGAGATTACAGCAAGTAATAAAACAATCAATCTAACGCTGTCAGAAAATGTAAATCCAGACAGGAAAGAATCAAATTTTTTAGGACATGAGACCATGGGAGGGTTTTTTTTAAAAGGTTCTTAAAAAGATCTTGATTCCCGCAAATTAAATTGGGTTGGAGAAACACTACGTCAGTGGGTTTTTTCAATACATTTTTCCATTGAAAAAAATTCTTGAGGCTCATCACCAACCAAAAATGTTCCGTTCCGTCATCTTCCGCTTGTTCCGGGGTCGGGTCGCGGGGGCAACAGCCTCAAACGGGTAGCCCAGGCCTCTCTCTCCTCGGCTGCATCCTCTAGCCCACCTGAAAGGATCCCAAGTCGTTCCCCGGCCAGCTGGAGAGACATAGTCTCTCCAGCTGGCCCGGGGTTTGCCCCTTGGTCTCCTCCCGGTGGGACGTGCCCGAAACACCTCGCCCACGAGGCGCTCGGGGGGCATCCTGACCAGATGCCCGAACCACCCCATCTGGCTCCTCTCGACCTGGAGGAGGAGCGGCTCGACACCGAGCTCCTCCCGGATGGCAGAGCTCCTCACCCGATCTCTGAGTGAGAGCCCAGCCACCCTGCGGAGGAAGCTCATTTCGGCCGCTTGTACCCGCGATCTCATTCTTTCGGTATGTATTATTAATGTAGTAGTAGTTAATTTTTTTCCAGACATTTAAACATTTTCATACAGTACAAAAGAAAACAATATGTATAAGGTCTGAAAAGGAGCAGTCTGAAGCCGAAGTTTATGATGCCTGCCCCTAACTCATTTAAACTATGTCTAATTTAGCTGCTGATTCTTTAAAAAAAAAAAAAAAATCCACATGTACAGCAGTTTACATGAAATTTTGGTGTCCATCTTTAGAGCTCTTTTTCTACATACAGTGGTGGTCAAAAGTTTACATACACTTGTAAAGAACATAATGTCATGGCTGTCTTGAGTTTCCAGTTATTTCAACAACTCTGATTTTTCTCTGATATAGTGATTGGAACAGATCCTTCTTTGTCACAAAAAACATTCATGAAGTTTGATTCTTTTATGACTTTATTATGGGTAAACTGAAAATGTGACGAAATCAGCTGGGTCAAAAATATACATACAGCAACATGAATGAGCAATTTTGGAGACTTAGAAAGTTGTGTCAATGACATGAGCTTCATAGCATGACCTCTTAACTTCTTGTGAGTGATTATGAGTGACTACAGCTGGTGACTTCTCTTAGGCCATTTAAAAAGGGCTCATTGGATAAAAACACCCACAAACGCTACAATGGGAAAGTCAAAGGAGCTCAGCACAGATTTGAAAAAGAGAATCATTGACTTGAACAAGTCAGGAAAGTCACTTGGAGCCATTTCAAAGCAGCTGCAGGTTCCAAGAGCAACAGTGCAAACAATTGTTTGTAAGTATAAAGTGCATGGCACTGTTTTGTCACTGCCACGATCAGGAAGAAAACGCAAGCTGTCACCTGCTGCTGAGAGAAAACTGGTCAGGAGGGTGAAGAGTCAACCCAGGAGCACCAAAAAGCAGATCTGCCAACAATTAGAAGCTGCTGGAACACAGGTGTCAGTGTCCACAGTCAAGCGTGTTTTGCATCGCCATGGACTGAGAAAGTTGCCGTGCAAGAAGGAAGCCCTTGCTCCAAAAGCGGCACCTTAAGGCTCGACTAAAGTTTGCTGCTGATCACATGGACAAAGATAAGACCTTCTGGAGGAAAGTTCTGTGGTCAGATGAAACAAAAATTGAGCTGTTTGGCCACAATGCCCAGCAATATGTTTGGAGGAGAAAATGTGAGGCCTTTAACCCCAAGAACACCATGCCTACCATCAAGCACGGTGGGCCTGTTTTGCTGCCAATGGAACTGGTGCTTTACAGAGAGTCAATGGGACAATGAAGAAGGAGGATTACCTTCAAATTCTTCAAGAAAACCTGAAGTCATCAGCCCAAAGGTTGGGTCTTGGGCGCAGTTGGGTGTTCCAACAGGACAATGACCCCAAACACACATCAAAAGTGGTAATGGAATGGCCAAATCAGGCTAGAATTAAGGTTTTAGAATGGCCTTCCCAAAGTCCTGACTTAAATCCTATTGGGAACATGTGGATAATGCTGAAGAAACAAGTCCATGTCAGAAAGCCAACAAATTTAACTGAACTGCACCAATTCTGTCAAGAGGAGTGGTCAAAGATTCAACCAGAAACTTGCCAGAAGCTTGTGGATGGCTACCAAAAGCTCCTAATTGAAGTAAAAATGGCCAAAGGACATGTAACCAAATATTAGCATTGCTGTATGTATATTTTTGACCCAGCTGATTTCGTCACATTTTCAGTTTACCCATAATAAAGTCATAAAAGAATCAAACTTCATGAATGTTTTTTGTGACAAAGAAGGATCTGTTCCAATCACTATATCAGAGAAAAATCAGAGTTGTTGAAATAACTGGAAACTCAAGACAGCCATGACATTATGTTCTTTACAAGTGTATGTAAACTTTTGACCACCACTGTATGATTTTATGATATTTTTCTTATATAAAGTGCTGAACTGTTTAAATGTTTTACATTCTTTTAAATCTTGATCCAGGTTATTCCAAAGATTTACACCAATAAATGAAATACAACGTTGTTTTACATTTGTTCTTACAGTCATCTTTTTAAACACATTACATCCTCTTAAATTATACACAGTATCCCTCTTGTAAAAAAAAGTTTTGAATAGAATTGGGTAGATGATTATTGTTTATTTTAAACATAAGTTGTGCGTTTTTTAAAATGTCAAAAATGATCATCTATAGCCGCTTATGATTCTCACCAAAGTGTCCTGAAGAGGACTCAAATCAACACATCAAAACCTATTTTATCATCTTTTATGATTCTTTTTTCAAATAAGAAAGTACATTTACTTTTTCCTCTTTAATGTCTTACAAAAATGTGAGATTGTATTAGAATTTGCAATTTTTCTGCTTCAAAACGCAACCTAAATTTTCTCATGTCTCAAAAACATGTAGAAAATACCATCCACTAGATGGGGTAGTTTTAGGGAGAGATGGACAGCAACTAGCAACAAAAAAGCAGAGAAGAAGAGTGGGTTGCTATGGTTACAGGACAGTATTTCTTGTCTCTAGTAAAATAAAATGATAGGAATAATTTCCGATAAGCATAAATTAATACACTTTAATGCACTTTTTTTTACACAAACACAATGAGATCAACTAAAACAATTTTTAGGAGCTACCGGTAGATCACGATCACCTTCTTCTTCTTCTTCTTTTGTCATTTCCCTTCAGGGGTCGCCATAGCAAATCAGTATCTTCCATCTAACCCTATCTGCTGTATCCTCTTTGTTCACACCAACTATCTATGCTTCAAGCTATGCTTCAGCCTATTCCCTTTTCTTTGGTCTAATTGTTTCTTTGTTATTTATTATGTTAAGATTTTGTAAAGGATGACCAAATGAATAAAAATCTGAATCTGAATCTTTATTTCTGCCTTCACTGTATCCATGAACCTCCTCTTTGGTCTTCCTCTAGTCCTCTTTCCTGGTGGTTCCAAACCCAGCATCCTTCTGCCGATGTACTCTCTCTCCTCTGTACATGTCCAAACCATCTCAGTCTGACCTCTCTGACTTTATCCCCAAAACCTCTAACATGTGCTGTTCCTCTGATGTACTCATTTCTAATCCTTTCCATCCTGGTCACTCCTAGAGAGAGCATCTTCATCTCTGCTACCTCCATCTCTGCTTCCTGTGTTTTCTTCAGCGGCACTGTCTCTAGACCAAACAGCATGGCCGGTCTCACCACGGTTTTGTACACTTTCCCTTTCATTTTAGCTGAAACTCTTCTATCACACCTGATACTTTTCTCCATCCATTCCGGCCTGCCTGCACATGCTTCTTCACCTCTTTTCCACACTCTCCATTGCTCTGGACTGTTGATCCCACGTATTTAAAATCTTCCACCTTCTTTATCTCTTCTCCCTGGAGGTAAAATGGGATAATTTCCCACAGCTCACCTCACGGTACACCAGTGTGTCGAAGAACACTGGTAAAAAAATTGCTGCACTAAGTCATATCCTAAAAAGCTCTTCATTCTTTTAAAATCTTATTATTCACCCCGCTTTTTCACTCCTTTTATGTATTTCTTTTCATTCCCTTTAAAGACACAACTTGTTTTTTTTATTTCTCTACATTTGTAAGCACATCTTTCATCCTCATCCTGAATGTCCCTGAATCCCGAATCTCCTGTAAGTAATTTCTTTGTCACTGTCACGCTTTTATTGGAGATGTTCTTTCTCATTTCCCTGCTGCTGTATCTCTTCCTTTTTACTCCACTCCATCAAACCCTGGCTTTCTTCAATCCGCCTTATCTTTGTGCACCTCCTCTCATCTTTTTTTTTTCTTATTCCTCTGATCAATATCCTAACCTTCCTTTTCTCTGTGACTCCTTTTACTCTTCTACTCTTTTCTCTGCCCTTCCCTTCCTCTTCATGGCCATCCCTCCACCATCCCCTCCTTCCAGTCTTTTATCTCCCTATCTGCTCCCCTGCTTAGAGGCGATCTTGAGCTAAATATTAATTAGCGAGTCTCATCCCGCCGGCAGATAGGAAGGACAATGGAGATTCCCTGCGTGTGCCCGCGAGCATCCCACTGATGAAAGTGTGTCTGTGAGTGGATGTAAGAAAGGCACACACATACACACACGGTCACACACTAGACAGAAAGTGTGTGACTGTGAGATGAAACAGACACACAGAGGGTAGATGAAGATTATTGGTAGCAACGCATCTGCAACTGCATTAATGTGTGAACTTATGTGTGTTTAAAACAAAGACAAATCATGTCTTGGGGGGGTTAGAGGAGCTCAGTTAATGATTTGTGTGTGTGTGTGTGTGTGTGTGTGTGCGTGCATGGTTGTCATGTGTGCTATTGTACGACGAACCTTGTCCATCAACACCTAACCATAAATATGTATATAAAAGCTGGTTTCAAACGTCATCCTGTTGGAATGAAACACAGAGAAAAAAAAAAGGTGCAGACTTTGTTCAACCAAATGTGTTGAAAAAATTCAGATTTAAGTGTGAAATAGAGCAATTTAAAATCAGCTATCTTGCTATAATCACATTAAAATGACAAAACCTTTCATAAATGTGTTGCTGTAGCAACTAGACACGTGTTTTGCATGAATAAAAGAGTGTAAGGGAGATGAATTTGTTATAATTCTATGCTTTATGTTCTGTTCAGTGGCACGGTAACCTTGACAAAAACACACAAGCTTTTGACTCTACTACAAACCAGCTGTGATTATGTTAGTTTTTTTTTTTTTTTCTTCTTTGCTGAAATGGTGGCGAAGGCTAAAAGTCGTTTTAAAAGAAACCTTCACAAAGAAAAAAAACACCAACACAGCAACACACCGACACACTTGTTCAGTTTGGTTTGTTTATAAACTAACTTTTGGATGTGAAACACACCGGGTACAGTTTAGTACAGGCCTGGGCAAATTACGGCTCGTGGGCCACATGCGGCCGGTTTAATGTTTTAATCCGGCCCGCCAGATTAAAACACTAAACCTTGTTAATGTTTCATTTTTCCTGCAACTCTGATGTTTCCTCACTAGATGGCAGACTCTAGATATATTGGCTTTGTAGAGAATACAACAACACTGCTCCCATTAAAATTATTTGTCTCTGTGATGCGCATGTTGTCAAAATAAACAGTGCGCACAGGTATGGAAAGCCATCGGGGCCAATACACGCACGTAAACAAGCATGTTAGATTTCAAAACCTAGCAAATTAGTGCACATGTTTTCTCCAGACCCCAGAGAGCGAGTACATCGGCAGAAGGATGCCACGTTTGGAAGCACCAAGAAAGAGGCCTACAGGAAGCCCAAAGAGGAGGGTCATGGATACAGTGAAGGAAGACATGAAGATAGTTGGCATGACAGAAGAGGATGCAGCAGATAGGGTTAGATGGAAGAAACTGACTTGCTGTGGCGACCCCTGAAGGGTAATGCCAAAAGGAGAAGAACAAGTTTTCTCCAGACTCCGAAATGTGTATTTTTTCTCCAATGAGGTGAGGTTACCAAAGCCTGCCATCCATCTGGTCCTGTCCCGACCCCTTTGTCGAATGTTAGAACGCTATGTGGCCCGTTAACCAAAAAGTTTGCCCACCCCTGGTTTAGTAGATGGCTTGAACCTTGATATTTCGCCAAGTGGCAGCACGGTGGTGCAGTGGTTAGTAGAGTGATCTCACAGCAAGAAGGTCGGGGTTTGAGTCTCGGAGTGGGGGCGTATCTTGAAACACTGGCCTTTCTGTGTGGAATTTGCATGTTCTGTCCAAGTATGTGCGGGTATTCTCCAGGTACTCCGGTTTCCTCCCCCCCTCCAAAAACATGTTTTAGGTTGATTGGCCACTATGGATTGCCCCTAGGTATGACTGCCTGTGGATGGTTGTCTATGTGTGATGCCCCACAACAGACTGGCGACCTGTTTGGGGTCTACCTGAAATCAGCCTGGATAGGCTCCGGCACCCTCTGCGAGCTCATTAGGGATAAGTGGTTCAGAAGACGAAACAACAAAAATTATGCCAAATAAAAAAAAAAGTTTGGTTTCTATTTCTGTAGAACAAACCTAAAAGGAAAGACAGTCCAAAACCTCTCAAATGAGTCCAGGTCATCGCTCAGTATCACTCAGATATGCACCAAAAATGGAAGAATTTTGTTTTACAAAACTTTAAATTAGGATTCTAATGAGTTCTAACACACATTCAGGGTCACCTCAAAACTTTTCCAAAGGTGTATTGTGATGGATGTTCTTAAATTCTTAAATTCTGAAGATGACTTGAAAGGACCATGTTTGATGAGATTTTTTTTTCTCCCCACCATGGGCATCATGTGGTTTTATGGAGTTTTTTCTTTTTTATATAATTGAGCAAATAAAGTAAGATGGATATCCTAAATTGAGTGACTGAAGGGCCTTAGATATTGGGAAGGTATAGCTCCACGGTACTGTGGCAGACTTTGGACAAGAACTTGGTTGAATTCCCACAGCCATAAACTCATACCAAAGTGTACCAGGACAAGAAGCGTAACTACCGAATTCCTTCCACCACTGCTGCGGTGCATTGCAGTACACAAGTTTTCCCATAACGGATCAATAAAGTATGTGAGTTGATGTTGTTTTGATTTCATTTTCAATGGCACACCACAGGGCAGTGTGCTAAGCCTCCTCTTGTTCACTGATGTATATCTGCTGATATACTAATAGGACAGCAGTGGAAGTGGTCTCAAGTTAGGGTGTCTGGGTGCGTACGTGATCAAAGACCTCACCCAGAGGACCAACACGTCCTCTCTGGTTGGGAACCATCATATTTATCGAGTACGCTTTGGTGGGTTGGAGTTGGGAGCTCCATCTCAAGAGCTTGAACCTCTTTAGCTTGTGTTGGGGAGTCCTCTACAACTGCATCACTGTATGGCATGGCCTTCACATCACAAAGAACTCCACCCATCCACCATGATGACTTTTCCAACCTATTCCAGGCAGTTGAAGAGCATTTGGAGTCAGACCAGCAGACTCAGACAAAGATTCTTCCCCACAGCTGTCAGACTGCTGAATAGTTACTGATTAGATTGTTTGTGTCCTGGAAGACTTTACGATAGACTGGGGGGGGGGGGGGGGGGGGGGGGGATGCTTCCACACCCTCACATGGTCATTGAAAAATACCACTGACAATATTCATACACGTCCAAGAGAAGAACTGTCCATGTGTGATCATGTCTTTTCTTCTGTGCTCACATATGAAATGAAACAGCTGATTAAAGGTGGCGTCACAGAAATGTGTCCGTGTTTTTCAGGCCTTTTTTGCGAGACGAAAGGCTAGTAACTGATTACTTTCAGAAGTGTGTTGCCCTCTCACCCCATTTCTCTCTCTTGCTCTCATTTACAGAGATGCCACATTAATTCATTTCACTGTAATTGGCATGCATGTGTTCATGCTCCCTAAAGGGCATTGCTTTAATTCAATCAAGCACTATCGAAACACATGCAGATTTTTTGAAAATTCAAACCAATTCACATATTCTAACATTAAGTAACTCCCATATTTTATTACGACTCTTCACATACACACACATCCCCATTACACATACACTTTTATGTGTTCTATACATCTAAACACACATTCACACGTATGGATCATTTCTTGCCAAAGCCATTTTGGAAGCCCCGGACATATGTTAATAGGCCTCTTATGAACCAGGCTCCTCCCCCAATCTACCCGTCCCATCAAAGCACAACCAAACCACATAACAAGCGAAGGAAACAAAGCAAGGCTGGGCTTCAGACAGAATGCAATCATAAAATAAGCACAAGCACGCGCCAACCACGTACATGTGGTATTAAAAAAAAAGACTGAAACCGACAAATTTGACAAATAATAACAAGAATTTACCACTTCATAGACAATCATTCTTTGATATCAAAAAATTTGTTGATGTTTTTTTTTTTTAACTCAAAAAGACTTGCAATTGTTTACGTGTTTATTTAAACTTTACCATATTTTTCTATTATTTGCGTCGGGGTTTTGTAAGTGTGTCCAAACCTGAAGGAGAGCCACTGACCTGGTCTCCCCCATCCCAGCCGGCCACAAAGATGCAGACTTGTAATTTAAACATCAGCTGTCATAAATGTTTCAGTGAAATGAAGGAAAATGGAGAGACTGCTGGCAGTCTGAAGGGGGTTGGTTTGAGTGGGAGGGGGAGGGAGGGATGAAGGGCTGTTGTGGCTGCATGTGTGATAAAAAAAAATGTTGGGTTTCTACCAACATGAAAAAGTTAAGTCTGGCTTAAAGTGTCGACTAAATGTCAATAATAATATTAAATTAAAAATATTCATAAAAATACTTGTAATTCCAAGAATTTCAAAGTCGCAATAACTAAACCATAGAAATGTCTTGTTTTTTTGTAAGCATGCAATAAACAGGTTTTTTTTTTATTACAGCAGCAATCGGGCTAGTAATGAAGTAACTGCTCATAATATGGTGCCGTTCCCTTGGTGCAGACACATCGCTAACCACAATAGACAACTTTGATAGCAAAAAGAGCAACTTGATCTGAAATCCACTAACAAGACGATCTCAGAAACCCCAAAAGAAACCCCTTAATGGTTTAAAACAGGAATGTCAAACTATGGTCCTCATGGACCACTGTCTTACAGGTTGGAAATATTTTCCTGCTTCAATGCGTCTGACTTAAATTAATGGGTCATTGTGCAGGATTTGACAACAAGCTGTTATTCATCCATTTAATATGAATCACGTGGGTAAGAGCAGAGAAGCAGAGAGTTAATAGGACAGGGTGGGGGTGCTTTAAGGAGGTTGTAAAGTTTCAAATGAATTTTAAAGAGAAGCTCAAATGCTATTTTATGTTAGCCATATCTGGTTTGGTTTTAGTTATCTGAGCAGTTCTATGCTATTCTTAACAATTTAATAGTCTTGGCTATGGTTGAACTGCCGATTCGTTTATTTGAATATTTCAACATTTCTTTAGTCCTTTATATGTTGTATGCATAAATTGGGGCTACACCGTGGTGCAGTGGTTAACACGGTGGCCTCACTGCAAGAAGGTTGGGGGTTCAAGTCAGGAATGGGGACAAGGCTGTCATGATCCTCTTACCTGCCACCTGGTGGAGGGAGTCCTGGACCTTCCCCCATCACCCTGATTGAAACACCTGAGGGTAATTATTCTGATGCCACAAATCTGTGGACCTTGCTGCCTATTTAAGGGCAATAAACCTAAACCTCCACGTTGGGTCATTACCATCCCTTCCAACCAGGTTTCCCTGGTTACCTGACCAAGAACATATTGTGAAACATAACCTCTAACCATGCCACTAAAACTTTGTTTTTCTTTCACAGCATCACTGAACTGCCGTTCTCAAATAAACCATGTTTTCTGTTCTCCAATTGGGTCCTCCTCCTTCCACCTGCACACCGCTTCACGACAGAGCCTTGGATCACTGGTCTTTCTGTGTGGAGTTTGCATGTTCTCCCCATGTATGTGTAGGTTTTCTCTGGGTATTCTGGTTTCCTCCCACCATCTAAAAACATGCACGCCAAGTTGGTATGCCAGTACCAAAATGCCAAAAGGAATTAATGTGTGTGTGAGTGTTTGTGTGTGTGAGGCCTCACGACAGACTGGCAACCTGTTCGGGGTGTATGATGCCCCTTGCCTTGAAACAGCCAGGATTGAAGACTCCAGCGACCTCGTTAGGGGATAAGCGGTTCAAACGACGAAATGAAACATGTATAAATTGTATTAATCTCTTTGAAGTTCATCCTTATCACATTTTATCAGAGTGTAAATTAATTGGTAAAGACGGTTCCGTCAGTTAATAAAATCTTTTTATAACAAAGACACAGTTCAGACTGTGGTGTCTTTATTGAGTCAATATGTTGCCATCAAAAAAGAGGAGGTTTTACTCCCTTTTATGCGATATCTTCTTCTTCTCCTTTGGGCATTTCCCTTTAGGGGTCACCACAGCAAGTCAGTTTCTTCCATCTAACCCTACCTCCTGTATCATCTTTGGTCACACCAACTCTCTTCATGTCTTCCTTCACTGTATCCATGAACCTCCTCTTTGGTCTTCCTCTAGTCCTCTTTCCTGGTGGTTCCAAATCCAGCATTCTGCTGGTGATGTACTCTCTCTCTCTCTCTCCTCTGCACATGTCCAAACCATCTCAGTCTGGCCTTTCTGACATTACCTCCAAAACCTCTAACATGTGCTGTTCCTCTGATCCTGTCCATCCTGGTCACTCCCAGAGACATCCTCAGCATCTTCATCTCTGCTACCTCCATCTCTGCTTCCTGTCTTTTCCTCAGTGCCACTGTCTCTAGACCAAACAGCATGGCGGGTCTCACCCTAGTTTTGTACACTTTCCTTTTCATTTTAGCTGAAACTCTTCTATCACACATCACACCTGATACTTTTCTCCACCCGTTGCAGCCTGCCTGCACACGCTTCTTCACCTCTTTTCCACACTCTCTGTTGCTTTGGACTGTTGATATTAGATACTTAAAATCTTCCACTTTCTTTATTTCTTCTCCCTGTAACCTCTCATTCACACACATGTACTCTGTTTCACTCTGACTAATCTTCTTTCCTCTTCTTTCTAGTGCAAACCTCCACCTCTCCAGCTTTTCCTCCACCTCTTCCCTCCTCTCACTACAGATCACAATGTCATCTTCAAAACATGCATGTTAGGTTGATTGGCCATTAGGAAATGCCCATACAAATGAGTGTGTTTGTGGATGGTTGTGCGTATCCCCGCCACAGACTGGCGACTTGTTTGGGTTGTACCCCGACACTCTTTTGTATCACCTTTATTCCCTTGTATCTTTTTTTTAAAAACTGTCCACTTTCTCCTCATTCATAGGAAATGCTTCTGGACAGTGTATTTTCTGATCGAGACGGTTCGATCATCAAATACACCGTCCAGAAAACAACTTTGAAATTTTCCCTATGACGTATCCCTTCTGGATAAATGAGAAATTACACCGAATTTCTCCTCCTTGTTCTATTTTTTTTTCTGTTCTTCTGGATTTATCTATTGTCTTCTCCTCATCTTCAACTTCTGATCTTACTGTTAATTTCAGAGTGATAAACCATCCTCGAACGTGCGTTCTGCTTTTAAAGCTGCTTTCAGCTTGAGTGGCTGGCCCCACCTGCTGGATGCTCTATGTCCACTTCTTTTACTGATCCAAGCTCTCTATCTCACTGAAAAAGATTCAATTAGCTAAATGGCAGGTTGAATTAGACTAAATGCAGGTTGAATTTGCTGAAACAAGCAAACTTGTGAAACGACCGAGACCTGATAATAAGATACAAGAGCACCCACATTAAAAAACTAATTCAATAACACTGCAGTGAAGAATTGATCTCATCCCCAACTTTAACTGTGATAAACAGCTTTGGAAAGGAGAGAGAAAAGTAAGAAAAAGATCTGTTTTAAAGGCAGAAATTGTTTAATTTTCAAATGCTTTTATCCGAGTCAAATTTTTATGGATGATTTTTGAAAATAATGACACGTTTTTAGGATTCTATGACATCAATAAATGAACAAGGAGACCTACCTGAACGGATTCTGATGGGGTCTGTGTTGGGTTTATGTGGCTGAAAAAAATCAGAGAGAAACAAAAGTAAAACAGACGAAGCAGGAAACAATCCAGTCTAAATAAAACTTCAAATATTCTTTTATCTAGTTGCTTTTTTTGTTTTATATTTTTTAACGGACATATGCAACAAGGGGCTGTACACTGGTGCAGGGGTTAGCACGGTGGCCTCAAAGCAAGAAGGTCAAGGTTTGAATCCCAGAGTGGCGATGAGGCTTGAAACACTGGTCTTTCTGTGTGGAGTTTGCATGTTCTCCATGTATATGTGTAGGGTTTTTTTCGGGTTCTCTGATTTCCTCCCACCCTCCAAAAATTTGTATGTCATTGTCATGATCCCCTCACTTGGGGAGACGGAAATTCAATGGTTAGAGCGTTCGTGCGCGGACTGGAAGTTCGCGGGTTCGTATCCCACAGAGAGCATGTCTAGGATCCTTGGAGAAGACACCTAACCCCCGTTTCTCGTGCCATCGAAGGGCAGCCTGCTGCGGGGTAAAGACTGCAGCACACAAATTTCCCCGGTGAGGGATGAATTCAGTAATCCTTTATCCTTTACTTGCCACCAGAAGGAGACCTGGACCTTCACTCATCACCCTGATTGAAACACCTGAGGGTGATTATTCTGATGCCACACACCTGTAGACCCTGCTGCTTATTTAAGGGCAATTACCCCAGACATTCTCATTGGGTCATACCATCCCTTCCAGCCAGGTCTCCCTGGTTGCCTGACAAAGAACACATTCTGAACAATAACCTCTTGCCATGCTACTAAGACTTTGGTTCTTCTTTCACAGCATTACTGGACTGCCATTCACAAATAAACCATGTTTTCTGTCCTGCAATTGGCTCCTCCTCCTTCCACCTACACACCGTTTCATGACAGTTATATACAGTGGTGGTCAAAAGTTTACATACACTTGTAAAGAACATAATGTCATGGCTGTCTTGAGTTTCCAGTTATTTCAACAACTCTGATTTTTCTCTGATATAGTGATTGGAACAGATCCTTCTTTGTCACAAAAAACATTCATGAAGTTTGATTCTTTTATGACTTTATTATGGGTAAACTGAAAATGTGACGAAATCAGCTGGGTCAAAAATATACATACAGCTCAATGAATGAGCAATTTTGGAGACTTAGAAAGTTGTGTCAATGACATGAGCTTCATAGCATGACCTCTTAACTTCTTGTGAGTGATTATGAGTGACTGCAGCTGGTGACTTCTCTGAGGCCATTTAAAAAGGGCTCATTGTATAAAAACACCCACAAACGCTACAATGGGAAAGTCAAAGGAGCTCAGCACAGATTTGAAAAAGAGAATCATTGACTTGAACAAGTCAGGAAAGTCACTTGGAGCCATTTCAAAGCAGCTGCAGGTTCCAAGAGCAACAGTGCAAACAATTGTTTGTAAGTATAAAGTGCATGGCACTGTTTTGTCACTGCCACGATCAGGAAGAAAACGCAAGCTGTCACCTGCTGCTGAGAGAAAACTGGTCGGGAGGGTGAAGAGTCAACCCAGGAGCACCAAAAAGCAGATCTGTCAAGAATTAGAAGCTGCTGGAACACAGGTGTCAGTGTCCACAGTCAAGCGTGTTTTGCATCGCCATGGACTGAGAGGTTGCCGTGCAAGAAGGAAGCCCTTGCTCCAAAAGCGGCACCTTAAGGCTCGACTAAAGTTTGCTGCTGATCACATGGACAAAGATAAGACCTTCTGGAGGAAAGTTCTGTGGTCAGATGAAACAAAAATTGAGCTGTTTGGCCACAATGCCCAGCAATATGTTTGGAGGACAAAAGGTGAGGCCTTTAACCCCAAGAACACCATGCCTACCATCAAGCACGGTGGGCCTGTTTTGCTGCCAATGGAACTGGTGCTTTACAGAGAGTCAATGGGACAATGAAGAAGGAGGATTACCTTCAAATTCTTCAAGAAAACCTAAAGTCATCAGCCCAAAGGTTGGGTCTTGGGCGCAGTTGGGTGTTCCAACAGGACAATGACCCCAAACACACATCAAAAGTGGTAATGGAATGGCTAAATCAGGCTAGAATTAAGGTTTTAGAATGGCCTTCCCAAAGTCCTGACTTAAATCCCATTGAGAACATGTGGATAATGCTGAAGAAACAAGTCCATGTCAGAAAGCCAACAAATTTAACTGAACTGCACCAATTCTGTCAAGAGGAGTGGTCAAAGATTCAACCAGAAACTTGCCAGAAGCTTGTGGATGGCTACCAATAGCGCCTAATTGAAGTAAAAATGGCCAAAGGACATGTAACCAAATATTAGCATTGCTGTATGTATATTTTTGACCCAGCTGATTTCGTCACATTTTCAGTTTACCCATAATAAAGTCATAAAAGAATCAAACTTCATGAATGTTTTTTGTGACAAAGAAGGATATGTTCCAATCACTATATCAGAGAAAAATCAGAGTTGTTGAAATAACTGGAAACTCAAGACAGCCATGACATTATGTTCTTTACAAGTGTATGTAAACTTTTGACCACCACTGTACGTATGCATACGCACTAGGAAATTGCCTAAGTTGGGCACCCTCCGCAACCCTACAAGGGACAAGCAGTTCAGAAGATGAAACAAATTTGTAGCAACAAAATCAGGGGCCTGCATTCCAATGAGTGCACGGTAAGCTTCAAAGTGGATACACAGATCATCCTCATGAAAAAAAAAAAAAATTCTGCAATCCCCACTGAGCATCTCAGGTTTCCAGTTATGAATGTGGACTTTCAAATCCCCCACACCCTGGAACTCACTCTTTCACACTTCTGATGGAGACCAGCCATGTGTCAAACCCATGCTGTGATGGAGGCCTGAAAGCTGTGCTGTGAAACACGGCTGTGTAGCTTTGGGATACAGAGAATAAGCAGACAAAGGGGGCAATTACACCCAGACAAGTTTTAAGATCACACAGTGCAACTCCCAACTGTAAGATGTGTCTCGCTGGGCCAACAACGGCTCAAACTTATACACAACTACAGACAGATTGGATCAAAGGTTCAGTGGGTTGTTAACAAGTCCCACAGTAGTAAAGTTTAACACTGGCTTTCTATAAAATACAAGGCAACTTTTAGCCCATAAAGAGCAAAAATATATTTTCAAAAAGCTATAAAATGTTGGGGCATTTTGGGGAATTTTTTATTTCATAATAAATGAGGTTTTAATTAAATCGCTTGCTTGAAAAATGAATAAATGAAACAATTTAATTCAAAAGATACAACCACAAAATACTTCATTTTCTAAACCGCTTATACCTACTGGGATTGAGGGAGATGCCGGAGCTTATCCCGGCTGATTTCAGGCGAGAGGCAGGGTACACCCTGAACAGGTGAACAATAGTCTTTTAGGGGCTACACCAGGCATGGGAAAAGCACACCCGCGGACCACACGTGGCCCGTTAAACACTTTAGTCCAGCCCACCGAAACTAAAAAATTTAAATAAATAAACCTTGTTCATGTTTTATTTTCCCTGCAATTCTGATGTTTCCTCACTAGATGGCACACTCTGGCTTTGTTGAGAATACAACAACACTGCTCCCATAAAAATGTGTGTGTCTTCGCGATGCACACGCTGTCAAAATAAACAGTGTGCACAGATATGGAAAGCCATCGGGGCCAATTCACGCACGTAAACAAGCGTATTAGATGTTAAAACAATCAAAATGTTACATCAAGCGCTTAGATTTTAAATCTAACGCTGCTAAATGCACGTTTTTAAGCACTATCGCACTAGATTTCAGACCTAGCGCCGCCAGATTTGAAAATAACGCTCTTGATGTCACATTTAGCGTGCTTGTTTAAAATCTAGCGCGCCATTCTATCGGTCTAATCTAGCGGTTACCAAAGCATGCCATCCATCTGCTCCTGTTCCAGCCTCCTGGTCAAATGTTAGAACTCAATGTGACCCGCGAACCAAAAAGTTTGCCAACCTTCGGGCTACACACACACACACACACATGGACAACCATACACACATTCCTAAGGGCAATTTCAAAGTGGCAAATTAACCAAACATGCATATTTTCGGAGGGTGGGAGGAAACCAGAGTACTTGGAGAAAACTCACACATACACAGGGAGAACATGCAAACTCCACACAGAAAAAAACAGTGTTTCAAGATTCGCCCTCACTCCAGGACATGAATCCTGACCTTCTTGCTGTGCTAACCATTAAAAATTTTGCTTTAAATGAGCTAAAAAGGTATTTTGAAACGCTGATGAAACGTTCCCTTTCATTTCGTTCCACATAAAAAGACTCCTCGTTTATTTGGAGGACTTCAAAACTGAAATGCAAAACTCGAAGCAGCCTGCTGAGTTGGATTAATTGGCAACATTTGTTCAAGAGCCAAATGGTACTGTCACAGCACTGTAGCTGAAAAGTCTTTTGAACAAATATCAGACGTAAATGTCAGGAGAGGCTCTACGGACGGACCGAGATGGATACATCTGTGATTTATTGATGGAAAGAAAAAAAATAAAACGAAAGAAATCTCTTTGATGTGCCCATCTTTAGCCTGCAGTACACAATGGGGCTTATTTCCCACGATCTTTGAGCTGATGCTTCACATTCACATTCATACATGGATACAGGCAGGTGTGTAACACGATCCCTGCTCTCTGTAGTTAGGGTGTGGCGTACAGAAACAGTCCAAGAAAAGCAGTTTGAAATTGAAGTTATTTTGGATGTGAACTGGTTGCATTTTCCTCCCAAAAATGCTAACTCGTCTCCTTCTTTCTCTAACGTTAAAAAAAAAAAAAAACAAACAATAAATTCACGTAAAGCTTCTTTCTGTCTTGTCTCTCTTGTGTGTGAGAAACAATCGATGTGAAATGAGAAATCTTCTAACCAGAAACAGAACGGCACCTTTCCAGCAGCTTTTGATCAATGTGAGAAATCAATATTACCTGCTGCATTAAAAGTGGAGAAATGAATCTTGTTATAGTCTGACTTTCCTCCCATGATTTCCTCACACCCAGAAAACACTCTTTAATTAATTGTCTGGAGTTTTTAGCCATTAAGACAAAAAAGACCCGAACTTTTTTTCCCAAAAGGTGCAAGTCGACATAATTGAATTTTCTTCAGATATTATAGATTATAAACAGAAATGATCTCTTATTCACATCACATTAGTTTAGTTTTTGGCCGAAGAAAAGCAGCTGGCAGGGGAACAATAAAGCAAGAGATCGACAGGCGGATCGGTGCGGCGTCAGCAATAACCAGGATGCTGCATCGGTCCATCGTGGTAAAGAGAGAGCTGAGCTGAAAAGCAAAGCTCTGGTTTTACGAGTCGATCTACATTCCTACCTCACCACCCAGCTGTGAGTGGTGACTGAAAGAATGAGATCATGGATACAAGCGGCCGAAATGAGCTTCCTCCGCACGATGGCCGGGCTCTCATTCAGAGATTGGGTGAGGAGTTCTGCCATCCGAGTGGGGATCGGTGTCGAGTTGCTCCTGCTCCAAGTCGACAGAAGCCAGGTGGGGTGGTCAGGGCACCTGGTCAGGATGCCCCCTGAGCGCCTCGCTGGTGAGGTTTTCCGGGCGTGACCCACCGGGAGGAGACCAAGAGGCAAACTCCGGACCCGCTGGAGAGACTATGTCTCACACCTGGCCGGGGAATGACTCGGGATCCTTCCAGGTGAGCTGGAGGATGCAGCCGGGGTGAGAGAAGCCTGGGTTTCCTGTCTGAGGCTGCTGCCCCCGCGATCCGGCCACCGATAAGCGGAAGACGACGGAACGCAATGGGAAAGCAACTCCTTTGAGTTATAAAACTGTTTCTTCTGTCTTTTTTTAAAAAAAATCTATGTTCATTTTAAATTTCTAATTCTTACTCCAAAAATGTTTTTTATGGTTGTGTGAAGCCATTTGAATGGTTTTCTTTTGTGTACTTTGTAAAATGTAAGGCAAGACAAGTTTATTTGTAGCACAATTTATACAAGTGAATTGTGTATGAATTGTGTAGTCAAATGCATGAATAAACACAACTGTTTTCAGTCTACATTTAAACATTGTCACAGTAGAGGCCTGTCTCACAGCCTCAGGAAGTTTGTTTTCTATGTTTAATCCTGATTCTAGACACCAGCAGGAGGCCGGTCCCGGAGGTCCTCAGAGTTCTAGATGGTTCATAAGGTACTAACATATCACAGATGTACTTTGGTGCTAGACCATGGAGAGACTTAAACACAATCAGAGCAGCTTTAAAGTCTATTCTCTGAGCCACAGGAAGCTAGTGCAGAGTCCTGTGCAGGGATGAGGTAATAGAAGGTTTTTTTCCTGTAATAGTAATACGTCGGGAAGGGGGTAACAAATAAATTACTGCAACCCTTTTTTTGACTTGTTGAAAGGGACACTGGTGCTCAGGGTCATTAACTATCAGGGGTGTGAAGGCCTTTGGGCACTGTGATTATTAACTGTAAGGGTCTTGCTAGGGTAAGACATTGGTCTGATGGCCATTGCAATCCAGCTAGTGGACACGTAAGTACCTTGTTTACTACATACCTTCTATTGTCCTCACCGAAACTAAACAACCAGTTAGACACTCCTATCATGTTTACATGATAATAACCCTGTGAACTGAAACTGCTACCCCAAAGAGAGATAGATTCTCTTTAAGAAGCTTCCTCTTTGGACTTTGTTCAAACAGGGTACATTCATAATTAAAGGGAACCAATGTGAAGGATGGTTTGTATATATTGTAATAGTAGAATTATTGTAGTAGTTTAACATTACTGACCAATAAAAAATGCATTTTAACACTAGAAGCTTCAAGATTTTCTCAACTTCCTGCCCTCCGCAACCCTACTCCAGAAAGAAAGAGTCATCTGACACCTCTATCTGACCTGCGCACTGATGAGCAGAGTTGTTTTTGCGATTCAATTAGAGTCTCCTAGTCCTAGTCTCTGAGTGTTAAGTGCCTTCCAAACGACTCTGGAAGGCAGAGTCGTTTGCCTTCCAGAGTCAAACGACTCTGGAAGGCAAACTCATAACGCTTGAGTTATGAGTTTTCATAACTCAAGCAGAAGGCCTGGTGTCCGGAGACACCTCCCTGGGCTTTCAGGTAGTGGTGGTCAGTTGACCCCCTCGTGGGGTTTCTAGTGATAAAAGATGACAAAAAATACAAATCGTGTGTTGATCATTTCTGTCAAGAAAGAAAGTCCAGACTTGCCAGTACGATTATGCAAATGTAGTAAGTGCAATAATATGTGACCCTGTAACAGTAATATCAATATATGACGAAAGGTAGTAGTAATAGATAAATGGAAAAGTAATAATCTTATATTGTCTGTAATAGATTCCATCCCTGGTCCTGAGCACAGGACTGATGCAATCCTATTTAAGTTATAATCGCAGAAGTGTAATCTTTTATGAAATGTACAATATTATAATTATGTCATTCAATTGTTCAGAAATTGTGATTAAACTGCTAAACAATTTAATTGAAACAGGTTTATCAAGCTAGTCAGAGTCCAAAACCCTTTGGATCAGATTTCATTGTTTTTTTCTAAGAAGAAACCCATTTTCTGGTAAAACAATATCCAAATGTTCCTTCAAACTAAATTTTTTTTCTTGTCATGATGTAATTTGATATATATGGTACATGTGTATATATATATATCATTTCATTCTGGTTCGTTACGTTGATCAGTACTGATGTAATGATTGGATTTGTGCATGAAGAATAAAACACTGGCAAAAAAAAAAAATCACCTTGTAGAAGCTTCTTGTTTTTCGTTGTGCTCTCTTTTCTCTGGTTTATCATTTTCTTCCAACCCCTCATCTGTTTTCTGTGTAAGCGGACATTCTGGTTCGTCTATTTGTAGTACTGTGTTTGCACCAGCGAGTGGAGACATATCTTCACTGCCAGCAGTAGATTCAGGCAGGATGTTTTGGGGGTCACTTTCTCCTGTACACGTAACTTCAGGTTCTGTCTTTGGGTCAGTTGATGAGTCTCTGGTGAGCACACCGGCAGTACCTGCAGAGTCAGCTGTAAGCACTGCATCAACCTCAGACACCTTCAATGAACTGCCCTTGGGTTTTGGGGTCACATGGCTCTGATCACCTGCAGGTCTTTGGCTTTGACATCTGCTGATCTCGCTTTTGTCCGTACTCTTTTTATTGCTGCTGGAGCATCCTGGGGACAAAAGGGACAGTAAGAAGCAGAGTAAGAAAGGAGACCGCAAGGACAAAGAGTCGAATGGAAGCAATGTTTCACCGTCATTGTACACCACGGGGAGGTTAGTAATATGATTTGCTCATGATTGTGACTGCTTTACCTTTGCTACTCTTATCCCTCTTCTTCATCATTAGCCGTGGTAGTGTGCCAACATGTGTGTAACTCTCATCGGAGCGGACATAGCTGGCAGTTCGAGGACGCAAGGCCTCCAAGTCATCAACTGTTTCAACAACTGGACTGGACTTTGCCGCTGCGACGTCGTCGGGTTTATCTTTGGGTTTAAATTTTGATTCCCGAGCAGACTTTGACTTGGAACCCTTAGAGTCTGATTTCTCGGTGGAGCGGCGAAAAGTCAGGCTGGTCAGGTTGCCAAACCATTTGAAACCTTAAAAGAGACAAATTTGAATATTTATAGAAAATAGAAAACATAAAGTTATATATATGTCATTTTCTGAAAAAGAATATTTTCTTGGTTAATCAGTAAATGTCGCCCATGTCGTCCTTCACCCAACCCCTGTGGCTCCTTCTGCACGTGGTGAGTCCACTGGAAGTGTGGCCCATGTCCCCAGTTCGGGCTAAGTTCGGTCGGGCCCTATGGGTAAAAGCCCGGCCACCAGGCACTCACTCTTCTGCCCCACCCTTGGGCCTGGCTCCAAAGGGGGCCCCGGTGACTTGCGTCCGGGCAAGGGGAACTTGGCCATGTTTAAACTCTTCTTGTGAACAAGACCCGCAAGACCCACTCGGGTCTTGTTCACGAGTGGGGGAAGAATGGAGCAGGAGATCGACAGGCAGATCGGTGCGGCGTCAGCAATAACTAGGACGCTGCATCGGTCCGTCATGGTAAAGAGAGAGCTGAGCCGAAAAGCAAAGCTCTTGATTTTCAAGTCGATCTATGTTCCAACCCTCACCTATGGTCACCAGCTGTGGGTGGTGACCGAAAGAATGAGATTGCGGATACAAGCGGCCGCAGTGAGCTTCCTCCGCAGGGTGGGCTCTCACTCAGTGATCGTGTGAGGAGCTCTGCCATCCGGGAGGAGCTCGGTGTCGAGCCGCTCCTCCTCCAGGTGGAGAGAAGCCAGATGGGGTGGTTTGGGCATCTGGCCAGGAGGCCCCCCGAGCGCCTTGCTGGTGAGGTATTTCGGGCACGTCCCACCGGGAGGAGACCAAGGGGCAGACCCCGAACCCGCTGGAGAGACTATGTCTCACATCTGGCTGGGGAATGTCTCGGGACCCTTCCGGGTGCTTCCCGTCCGAGGCTGTTGCCCCCGCAACCCCCCGCCCCCGGATAAGCGGAAGGTGACGGAACCGAAAATCTGTTAATGAAACAAACGCGCTTATAGCAATTCTTAACGATTATTAATACCACTTGTATTTTTAAATAAATAAAAAAAATCACTCGTAATAATTTACATGCATTCAGACTTTTTCAGAATGAATGATAAAAAATGCCTTAAGCTTTTACTTTGAAGAAAAATTATTGAAACAAATGCATAATAATTGGATTTCTGCTAAATTTAATAAGAACATCATATTTTATTGAGAAACAGCTTGTTTGAATCATCTGTGCAGCATTCTTTACTTTAAAAATCACACAATGGACCCTTCTTAGATAGAATTTTCATTGAGGTTATAAATAAAACTGATAAATACCCCTAGTTAACAGGGTGGCCTTATAGCAAGAAGGTCAAGGTCAATGGGGGCGAAGCTTGGAACACTGGTCTTTCTGTATGGAGTTTGCATGTTCTCCCTGTGTATGTATGGCGGAGGTCACCAACCCAGTGCCCGCGCGCGCTAGGTCGCCCGCAACGACTGCATCAGTCGCCTGCAGGCCAAGTTTAAAAATAGCACTAATCCCGAATTAGCTCTGTCTAAAATTGTATTTAATTATGTTGCTCTTCTTTTTGAATTTCATTTACAGTGATGTAAATGTAAAAACAAATACATAAAAACGTAAACGGGAGCGCTGCAAAGATGAGGTTACGAACGCGTTTTCTACTCACAAAAACATGGCAGAAAAAAGGAAGAAAACGTATCATTTTCGCAGTGAATGGGAGGAAGAGTTCTTTTTTACTAATGTGAAAGAAAACTGTGTGTGTCTCATCTGCGGTGTGACTGTGGCGACGCACAGTCACACACAGTCTACTCCTTATTTTATTTTGAAAGGAGTAGATCTTTGTTAAATGTTACATAATTGATCATTTGTACAAACATTGTTCAGAGTTTATGATTTGATAACTGTTGTAAAAATTGAAAAAGATTTCCTGCAAAATGTTGTGTAAGTGATCATTTGAAAATGAAACACTTGGATATCGCATATTGAAATGTATCTGTTTCCTACCTTGTTTAATCATACTGAAATAATTATTGTGATGGATCATTAACAATCAGTGTCTTCACATAGAATATAATTAATAATAATATCAAATTAAAGGTACACTGTGTAACTTTGTTATTTCAGAAGTGTATTATCAAAGTAGCCCTTTGCATTACTCAGTGCCCTTGAAGTAGCTCTCAGTTTCAAAAAGGTTGGTGACCCTTGATGTATGGGTTTTCTCCTGGTACTCCAGTTTCCTCTCATCATCCAAAAACATGCATGTTAGGTTGATTGGCCGTTATGAAAATGCCCATAGGAATGTTTGTGTGTAGCGCCGACATAGACTGACGGCATGTTCGGTGTGTACCCTCCCTCTCACCTTGAATCACCCGTGATAGGCTCCGGCATCCCCACGACCCCGTTAGGGATAAACGGTTTAGAAGACGAAATGAATACTATTGTCAACATTTGACAGGATTTTTACTTTCTGGATCTAGCACAAGTTCTGAATGGGGATGAGACTTGAAACACTAGCCTTTCTGTGTTGAGTTTGCATGTTCTACCCGTGTATGTGTGGATTTTCTACCATGTACTCCATTTTTCTCCCACCCTCCAAAAACAGACATGTTAGGTTGATTGGCCGCTATGAAATTGCCCGTAGGAATGAGTGTATGTGTGGATGGTTGTGAGTGTGTGGCCCCATCACAGACTGGCGACATGTGTTGTGTGTACCCTCCCTCTCGCCTTAAATCAGCCGGGATAACCATTCTCATCCTGAACCTGGCATCCTCATAAAATGAAGACGGAATATCAAAATTTGGATTTGCAGATGGTCGTATTTTAAGAGTAAGTCATTCTCTGTGAGTTTTTGGGGTGTACTGTGTGGTCTACGCTGAACAGAAGCTCACTTTCAACCAGCGGGTTCATGCATCATCAGCTTTCTAAGAAATTTGTTCACAGACGTGTGTCGTTGCTTTTTGAGTAACTGTATGCAATTTGCAAAATTCCAGTGTTTTACTTTGCAGTCATTAAAATAAACTGTTCTCTTTTAAAAAAAAATCAAGATAGAAATATGACAAAAACATTTTCTTTCAGATACCAACATCTACTCTTTAATTAATTAAAAAGTTTGACCAATTTTGCACAAATTCACACTCAAAAAATATCAATACTCACCCAGTTTTCGTAAACTCATGTTGGGGCTCTATGTGTTCCAGGTGAGTTGCATCAGAAACTTGACTCCAAAAAACAAAGAGCTGCAAAAGATGGATGGGGACTTGTTGCTGTGGGGAGCAGCATCTGTATGAAACACACTTCCTTCCTTGTGGGTGAGGTGTAGTTTACACTTTGTGATGAAAAGATTCTTACCAAGAGATGAGCAGCGGAGGCCGGGCAGACCTGAAACTTCCTGTGTGAGAGGGAAAGAGTCAGAGTGCAGAGCTCGACGTTAAAAGAGAAGCTTTGTCTGTATTCATTTCAAACCCAGGGTCGTTCAAAGCAAAGCGACTTTAAAACTCAGCCAAGATGATATAAGTTCAAAATGAAAAAGGAAGTTCACTTTATTTTCAAACCGGGTTAGATTTTTTTTTTTTTTTTTAGAAAAACCTGCAATAAGTAACAATGTCCTGTGAAAAAAGTGATTTATTATTTTTTCAATGTTGATTTCTAATGAAAGGTTTGTTCAGTTTTATCTCTAAACAGATGTGTGTTCTCGGGTTTCTGAAGAGTCTGAAAAAGCACAGTCATGTTTTTCACTTCCTTTTCAGAATCTGATTGAACCTCCCCGTGTGGGTAGGTTTTGGTAAATGTGATCAGTTAAGGTGCAAAAGAATTTTTGTGACGCGCTTTCATGAGAAACCATAAGAAACAAATCAATAGATTTAAGAATACTTTTGACAACGGCTGAAATTAGTTGGAATCAGATCATTTTTATGAGATTTGAATCAGACAGGCTCTGAGGTTTTTTGTTTTGTCTTCTGAACCACTTATCCTGAATGGGGTTAGGACAGGCATATGCACACTACGGTCCGCGGACCCCATGCAGCCCGTTAAACGTTTTAATCCCGCCCCCAAAAATTGTATAAATAAACCATGATTATGTTTTATTTCCCCTGCAATTCTGATGTCTCCCCACTAGATGACACACTCTTGAAATATTGGCTTTGTTGCAAAAACAACAACACTGCTTCCATTAAAATTTGTGTTTCCATGATTGTCAGGAGATTTCAAACCAACATTTTAAACCTAGCGCGCTAGATGCTATGGCGCCTGATTGTAACGTTAGCGGGCACAATGGTTTTCCATATCTAGCGCGCTTGTTTACCAAAGCATGCCATCCATCTGCTCCTGTTCCGGCCCCTTGGTCAAATGTTAGAATCCAATGTGGCCCGCGAATCAAAAAGTTTGCCCACCCCTGGGATAGGGGCTGCTGGAGCCCATCCCAGCTGATTTATGGTGAGAGGCAGGGTACACCCCAAACAGGTGGCCAGTCTGCTGCAGGGCTACACCCTCACAATCATCCACACACTCATTCCATGGGGCAAATTTAAAGTGACCAATTGACCCAATGTTCATGTTTTTGGAGAGTTGGAGGAAACCGGATTTCCTGAAGAAAACCCACATGGGTGTGGGGAGAACATGCAAACTCCACACAGAAAAACCAGTGATTCAAGTCTTGCGCTTACTCTGGGACTTGAACCCTGACCCTCTTTCTGTGAGGCCACTGTGCCAACCACTGCGCCACTTAGGCGCAATGGTTGGCGCTCTCCTAGGCTTTGAGTTATTATCTATATTCAATTGTTTGTTGTTTTTTTTGTTGTTGTTCTAATGCACCAATAAAATTCTTTGTTTGTACCTCTAATATCTAAATTTAAAACATAATTTAAAAGACAAGCTTTGAAACATAACGTTTAAATAAGGAACGAAAAAACTTTGTTCTACTGTTCAGAGAAGGAATGATATTAAGTAAGACTAAGATGTCAAACTTTTGATTTGGATAGAGTCCATACGTACCCCTGGTCCTAAGAAGTGCCTAATACATTACCTGTAAATCTACAGTCATTTTTTTCTTTAATAATTTAGAATGCAAGTTGATTATTGTAGAACCAATTTTGTTTAAAAAAGACTGAATAAGTGGAGTGTTTCTCCTAAAGGTGGAAGTAGAGCGCTTTAAATGAGTTCCAGAGGAAAGACGTCGTGAATCAGGGGTTGTGGAGGATGAATTTCATTTCCTGTTTATCGTCTTTTATATGAACATCCCAAATTTGCTTTGTATAGAATAATCAAAAAAAGATATCCTGATTTGTTTTGGTTATCAGAAAAAAAATGCATGTAAGCTTTTTAAAAATAAGACTTTCTCTTTGGCAACGTTTTTTTTTTACCAAAAAGTTGGCAAAAAAGTCCAATATGAGAATGGATTTTATTAGATCCTCATTGCGTTGTATTGTGTTTATTTTATTATGAAAGGGAAAGTGTACAAAACCGTGGTGAGACCCCCCATGCTGTTTGGTTTAGAGACAGTGGCACTGAGGAAAAGACAGGAAGCAGAGATGGAGGTAGCAGAGATGAAGATGCTGAGGATCTCTCTGGGAGTGACCAGGACGGACAGGATTAGAAATGAGTATATCAGAGGAACAGGTTTGGACATGTGCAGAGGAGAGAGAGAGAGTACATCGGAAGAAGGATGCTGGATTTGGAACCACCAGGAAAGAGGTCTAGAGGAAGACCAAAGAGGAGGTTCATGGATACAGTGAAGGAAGACATGAAGATAGTTGACGTGACTGAAGAGGATGCAGCAGATAGGGTTAGATGGAAGAAACTGACTTGCTGTGGCGATCCCTAAAGGGAAATCCCGAAAGGAGAAGAAGAATTGCGTTGTATTGTGTTTATGTGACGGCCATCTTTTGCGTTCCATTGCTTAGTGTCAAATAAGCTCATGTACGATAGAAACACGAGCGATTGACACTTAAATAGAAAAAAAAAACAACCTCAGACTCGTTAAGAGGCTACTAGAATGGAGTTTTCCAACATCTAAAGATTCATGATTAGCGTAGCATTAGCATAGGCTGCACGGTGGCGCACTGGTTAGCATAGTTGCCTCAAAGAAAGAAGGTTGAGGTTCGTGTCCCAGAATGGGGGCAAGGCTTGAATCACTAGTCTTTCTGTGTAGAGTTTGCATGTTCTCTCTGTGTATGTGTGGGTTTTCTCCAGGTACTCTGGTTTCCTCCCACCCTCCAAAAATACGTGTCAGGTTTATTGGCCGCTACGAAATTGCCCCTAGGAATAAGTATGTGTATGGTATTCTGTGTGTGGCCCCACAAGAGACTGGTGAACTGTTCGGGGTGTAAACTTTCTCTCACCTGAAATCATCCGGGATAGGCTCTGGCATCCCTCATGACCCAATTAGAGATAAGAGGTTCAGAAAGTTAAATTTCTTAGCACAACAAAAAAATATAGGAATATAAATGGAGTTTCAGGCAATAACCAACTATTTTTTTGCTGCTAAAGGTACCATCCTTCAAATCATCGTTACCTACTCATAACCAGACATACACACATTGCAGAACCCCACATTGCATTTTTCATTTAATTGTGGGGTTTTCCATGACAAGTGTCAATTTTAAATTATGCAAATTAATATCAATATGTGTCACAAATCCCCCCACCTTTATTTCAATGCTTCCCAGCATTGTGAAATATAATTAAAAAAAAAATAACATTATCAAAAATAAAACCTTTATGCATACCAGGGGCGGATCCAGGATTTTCTAAGGGGGGGGGGCGTGAGGTCATTGACAAAGCCAGTACCCAGAACGTTTAAAAAAAATAAGAGTAATTTTCCTGCATTTTGGTGGCCTTTTCGCTGGCCCTGCAAGGGTATAGCTTGACTTGTCCCCTTTCCATTCTTTTTTTTTTTTTTTTGTAGAACAAAAGGTGAGGGCATGCGCCCCCGCGCCCCCTCCTCCCCGGAATCCACCCCTGCACACCATTCTCCACCACCTTCTCTAGCTGTGCAGGCTGGTTGAATCTTCAGGTCATGCTGACGTTACCGGTACTTTCCCTGTACATGGTTGAGAGTCTCACCATCATTTGTGTTTTTTGCTTTGCTTATAGGTCCCATGTGGGTTAATTATCAGCACAAGCTACACATGGGCCCCAGTGTGTGTGCTGGGTGTGTCTGAGGCTGCCACAAAACATGCATGCATTTAACATGTCCCCATGGGTCACGGTAGGCAGATCAGCTGTTAATCGGAAGGCAGAGCATGCTTTGTGCAACCCGATTCAATCTAATCTTTTATGCATTCATTCTCGGTCTTTTTGAGCAATACTGACTAATCCAGATTTTTCATATGCACACATCTAAATTATATATGTATATATACATGAGGTATCTTCTTTCATGTTTTGGGTATGCTGTAGAGAAAACTGATATTTATACCAAATTGGTCCAGATTATATTTACTATGTTACAAATTATAAATCAGTATCAAGTACCGGAGGTAGAGGAGAACAGAGAGATCCAGCGTGAGACTACAAAGACCCGGAAACAGCAAAAAAAAATCAGTCTGCCACTGTTCCCCCCTCGACTCATACTACTTATCATATTTGCAGGAAATGTGGTAGGAGCTGCAGCTCCCGCATTGGCTTATTCAGCCACAGCCGACACTACACAAACAAATCAGTATCCAACCATATTTAGATTTTTTTTCCCTTGGGTTAATTTGAGAAAATACCAGAATTGGGGAATATCTAATCTAATCATCTTCTTCTTTTGGCATTTCCCTTCAGGGGTCGCCACAGCAAGTCAGTTTTTTCCATCTAACCTGATCTCCTGTAGCCTCTTCAGTCACTCCAACTATCTTCAAGTCTTCCTTCACTGTATCCATAAACCTCTTCTTTGGTCTTCCTCTAGTCCTCTTTCCTGGTGGTTCCAAACCCAGCATCCTTCTTCCGATGTACTCTCTCTCTCCTCTGCACATGTCCAAACCATCTCAGTCTGGCATCTCTGACTTTATCTTCAAGACCTCTGACATGTGCTGTTCCCCTGATATACTCATTTCTAATCCTGTCCATCCTGGTCACTCCTGGAGAGATCCTCAGCATCTTCATCTCTGCTACCTCCATCTCTGCTTCCTGTCTTTTCCTCAGTGCCACTGTCTCTAACCAAACAGCATGGCGGGTCTCACCACGGTTTTGTACACTTTCCCTTTCATTTGAGCTGAAACTTTTTTGTCACACATCACACCTGATACCTTTCTCCACCCGTTCCAGCCTGTCTGCACACGCTTCTTCACCTCTTTTCCACACTCTCCATTGCTCTGGACTGTTGATCCTAAGTACTTAAAATCTACCACCTTCTTTATCTCTTCTCCTTGTAACCTCACTTTTCCATTTGGGTCCCTCTCATTCACACACATGTACTCTGTCTTACTCTGACTATAATATCTAATCTAATATATTGTTTTTATAATTGCATATATTGTGGTTTTTAAATTCCCCAAAAATTTATGGAAAAAATGTATCAATGCAATAAGAAGCAAATTGAATGATGGAACAGGGGGGAAAAAAGGATTGCATTCTATTGATTGCACAAATATTAACAGAAACTGTTTTCTTTATGATACATATTATAATTACGATTTCCCCACATTTGGCTAAGCTTTATTTGGGGTTCGTCACAATCTGTGCAAGAATAAACACACATATATATATGTTTTGTTCTTTTTAGTGCCGCTTACAGCCCATGCAAATAGACACAACCTTTGTTTGAAGGAAGGCGGGGACTTACTGTCACTTGATAATATCTGTGCAATCAAAAACAATTGTAGCAGCAGTACCATGTGGGCTTTGTTTGTTCCACAGAAATGGAGACGTTTGATCAAGATAAGATGAAAAAAATCAGTTCAAAACAGGGCAAACAAAATTTAAACAGTGCATTTTTTTTTTTTTTTTGTAAATTTTTTGCTATGTGCTTTACAGGAACGTTTTATTTACTGCTGAGCATGACTCGAGCACTGTGGTTCACTACCACAAATGCAAATGAAGTGAAGTGAGAAATATAATGCAGGCTGTCACACACACATACATACAGTACACACACCCATAAACCCTGAAGAAAAAAAAGTGTTTCATTTTAGTCTGTGTGGGCTAACCATGTTTTCTATAAAAGTAATTTGTCACTGTGAATGACGGTGTGAGTGTTTGTGTGCTTGAGAGGGTTCAAGTCTGTTGCTTTAATTTGACCTTGATGAAAAACAAGCCTTCAATAATTCAGCTTCCTGCCGCCTCATACAAAGACAAATATCAGTCACTTTGACACACAGCCATGCTTGTGCACACCAGAGTGAGAAACACACAAAATACAATTTGTTTGTTAGAAAATCCGGCTAAAAAATTATTATAGTTTGCATTTTTTCTGTTTCATTCTTTTTTAATTACGAGGGAGTCCCAAAAAGTGATGCCTCCTATTTTAACTCCGCCCCAAATTATTGCCGGGGGTTGGAATTTGCACCATATGATGACTTAACCTTTACTTGGATGTCCTAAAATTTTCATTTCTCTATTGCAGATAATTATGGCGTGACCCCTTGGTAAACGAAGTTCGTCAAGTTCGTAAGAAGCAGAGATGCGTCAATGAATTCCTTCACAAGAAAGGGAATGCACCCATCGACATTCACCGACGCCTGCAGAAGATCTATGGAGCAGACGTGGTAGATGCGAGCACTGTTAGGAGATTGATTTGTTGTTTTGAAAGCAGTCAAAATGGAATCAAAGTCAAATCACGCTCCGGATGTCAGCACACCACCACCACCCCGAAGAACGAAGGGTGCCTCGATGGACTGATCCGGTCTGACCGGAGGATAACTGACAATGAAATGCGATAAGAGTTGGGTACGGGTGTCAGTGTAGTGGAAATGATGTTGTCATCCCCGGCGTACAGCAAAGTTTGTGCCAGGTGCGTTCCAAGGATGCCCACGCAAGACCAAAAGGACTAAGTACTTACAGGCATATCTGTCAGGACTTATTGGACCATTACGAGGCCGAATGTTACGGATTCATGGACCGCATCCTGACTGGTGACGAGATTTGGTGTCACCACTACGAGCAAGAGTCCAAAAGGCAGTCAATGGAATGGCACCACTCAAACTCTCTAGCAAAGGAGAATTTGAAGACGCTGGCACCAGCAGGTAACATGATGTGCATTGTCTTCTGGGATAGGCAAGAATGACAACATCGTTTTCCACAACACTGACACCCACACCCAACTCTTTTCGGATTTCATTGCCAAGTACCTGCTGGTCGGCACGGATTAGTCCATCAAGGCACGCTTCCTTTTCCGGGGTGGTGGCAGTGTGTGGACGTCCGGAGCGTGCTTTGCCCTTGATATCACTTTCACCGCTCTCAACATGACGGACCCATCTCCTAACTGTGCTCACATCCACCGTGTCCGCTTTTGATCTTCTGTAGGCATCAGTGAATGTCGATGGGTGCATTCCCTTTCTTGCGAAGGAATTCAATGGCACATCTCTGCTTTTGACGAACTTGACGAACTTCGTTTAACAAGGCGTCATCCCATAAATATCTGCAATAGAGATTTTAGGGGATGCGAATAGAGGTTGAGTCATGATACGGTGCAAAGTTCAACCCCCTGCGATAATTTGGGGCGGAGCTAGAAATTAGGAGGCATTACTTTTGGAACAACCCTTGTATATTTGACCATCTAGTAGTGATATGTGTGTCTTGTGTATATTTTAGTATCTCTGTCTCTCCTTTAAAAAATATACAATGTGTGCCATTGTCTGTTTTATTTTTTACTCAATATGACGGATTTCTGACAAAACCAACAAAGGAAGGGCTACACCTTGCTTTTTAATTCAATTTGTGAAACTTCTCCAAACTAATAAAGTCTATAATCATAAAATCAGGAATTTCTTTAATACTTTTTTTCTCATTGCTTTAAATATCAGTCATAACAGCACGAGGAGCTGTACTGATATTATATACAGTATTCTTGGTTCATTCATAACAGTGAAGTTAATCTTGTTGGGATTGGTTTGAACTGATATACATATGTTAGATGGAAAATTTATTAATCTTTATCCCAAAAAATGTGCTGACCAAAGAACAAACAAAAGAACTTTCAGTTTTATTCTTCACAAGGGTCCTGTTCTCTCTGACCAGAGTGTCTACAAAGAAATGCATCCTTGTCTGCTTTAGTTATACATTTTTGGACAAAATAAATGGACTCTACTTATGTAGCGCTTTTCTACCCGCATCGGTACTCAAAGCGCTTTACAGTGTAGCTCACTTTCACCCATTCACACACACATTCATACCTGATGGGGATGCTGCCATGCAAGATGCAAACCACCATCAGGAGCAATTGGGGGTTCAGTGTCTTGCTCAAGGACACCTCAACATGAACTTATGGCGGGGGATCGAACCGGCAACCTTCCAGTTACAGGGCGGTCACCCTACTCACTGAGCCATCCTTCCCCCATAATAGATATGTTCTTACAGAGTAGTGGGGGAAAACAAAGTTCCGGAGCCACAGTAGACCCCCCACATAAATGGATAGGTGGGGAATTCTCAACAGTATCAACATATTTTTTAGTTAACACAAGACTGTATCTTACAGCTGGTCAGGAACTGCCTACAGCTGGGGGTTCACATTAAACGAAAGACACTTTTGAATAATAAAAATAACAAAAGAAGTAGTAAAAAAAGAAGTATTTACATTTTCTATAAAACAACATATATTTTTTCAATTTTGACCAGTAAAAAGTTTCTCTTCGAGACCAAACTAAATTCATCACTGGATGTTTCTGGGTGGTGATAGTGATGCATTTCTCACCGGTTGTACTGTTTTGTACAAAGCAACAGTAATCACGTAATGATTTGTTTAAAAACCATTGTGACTGTGGCGTCGGCTTTCTTCCAGATGATCGATAACTGTTCCCGTTGTGATTTGCAGAGAAGCAATTATGAGTTTGAGCAGAGAAAAGGTTTCTGTTAATAAGATACAAATGAAACTAAGGTATAAGATGTAACAACTGAATTTGAAAAAGTAAAATCAAAGTGTGTAAACTTCTTCTTCTTTCGGCATTTCTCTTCAGGGGTCGCCACAGCAAGTCAGTTTCTTCCATCTAACCCTATCTGCTGTATCCTCTTCGGTCACGCCAACTATCTTCATGTCTTCCTTCACCGTATCCATGAACCTCCTCTTTGGTCTTCCGATGTACTCTCTCTCCTCTGCACATGTCCAAATCATCTCAGTCCGGTCTCTCTGACTTTATCTCCAAAACCTCAAAAATGTGCGGTTCGTCTGATATACTGTATTCATTTCTAATCCTGTCCATCCTGGTCACTCCCAGAGACATCCTCAGAATCTTCATCTCTGCTACCTCCATCTCTGTTTCCTGTCTTTTCTTCAGTGCCACTGTCTCTAGACCAAACAGCATGGCCGGTCTCACCACGGTTTTGTACACTTTCCCTTTTATTCTAGTTGAAACTCTTTTGTCACACATCACACCTGATACTTTTCTCCACTCGTTCCAGCCTGCCTCTTCTTAAAAAAAAAGAAAAAAAAAGCCACATTTGGGGAAGGAGCAGCTGAATTAAGAATTCAGTCTTTACTCCTGAAAAATGTAAAAAAAAAAAATACTCTCTTACTACATCAACAACTTTTTTCCGTCAATGGATTTGATGTGCTTTTAAAACCTCAGCAGCTTACTAGTTTAAGTATGTGAATAACAGGACGTGTGACCATGAACGCCAATACAGCTGTTCCAAAACTGTGGAAAACTTTCTTCCATAGACAAAAACTGGGATTTGTTGTAACTGGAAGCTATTTTAATGCAGTAAAGACGTCCAGATGAAATCCTCCACAGAGATCCTCAAACCTTTACACTGAACTCTTTTCTCCAAGAAAACAACGCTCACTTCCACAGATCAATTTATCAGAGACTTGCCATGGTTCCCTCGCCCACCACCAAAGGAAACCCGGAACGTTCCCTCATTTGCCAGATTTTACACACCTGAAGATCTTTGTGCAGCTGCCTTCAAATAAGCAGCCTGTCCTCCTTTCAGGTGTCGGGCCATACCTTCCATCCCAGCTAGGTATTCCTGGCTGCCAGACCATGATAAACATTTAGAACAATAGCTCAATGACATTCCACTGATTCAGGTGTTTTTTTTTTTTTGTTTTGTTACAGCATTAGTGGTCTCCTTCATTAAATAAATCATGTTTCTTGTCTTGCAATTGGGTCCTCCTACTTCCACCTGCATCCCACATCATTCCAGGACTGATTTTATAACTTAATGGAGGGAAGAATCACGTAACCTTTCTGCAGTCTTGACATCAACATTGTTGTTTAACACTAGGACTACCAGAATTCAGCAACTACTAGAACTCCCACGGCCGTCAATTTGACGAGTAGCGTTATGGCAAAGACGTCATACACGGAAGTGCCTCAGTGACTGAAAAACGTCATCTCAAATCCATTGGCACCACGGCGGTTACTAGACAACAGTAACCGTGCTAAGATCGGGCGCGGGAATAAGTTACAATGTATTTACCAGAGGCGTCAAAATGACTGGTTTGGAAGTTAGAGGAAGCATTACTTAGAACGTGTTTTTAATGTTTTATTTCAATTAAATTAGGAACAATATCCAAAATAATGAAGAGAAAGTCAAAGCTCAGGAATGTCAAAGCTCAACGTAACGACTATAATTAGACGTCAACTTCTGAGAACTGTCAAATTGACGGCTTTGGTAGGTGTAGTGTTGACCAGCTTTAGCGTGCTGTTTGTGAAAGAGTTACCAAAATGACCAGACCGGCTTTCTTTCCATAATTAATACCTACGAGATATAAAATCACTAAACAGGGTTTTACAAAAATAACATGCCAAAAATCAGATTAAGAATACATTAGAATTTAAATGTGAATCGGGAAAAAATGCACAAAAGCAACGCATGAAAAAAGAAGCAAAAAATTAGGACAAAAATAATTTTGGGAGAAGCAGAGGAAGAAAAACTTAAATTATAACATAAAAACAAATTTATTTACAAACCTTAAAATTCTTCATCTTTAAAATAAGAAAAGGTCAAATTTTTGTTTCATTGTTCATTATTAGCTCCTCCCATTTGGTTTCTGCAGCCATGTTTCTGCTATCCCCCTCTTTTTGTCTCATGGATTCATTTATTACAAGGCTGCAAAATATAGGTACGAGAGGAAAAAGGTCAAGTGTTTCAGATTGTGTTGTCATCCAGTTTTGGCACTTTGTATTGACGTGGCCTCTATTTGTCCCAACACGACTGAGACCGAAAGCTGAATTATTGAAGCCTTGTTTGTCATCAAGGTGAAGTCTAGCACACACACACACACACACACACACACACACACACACACATACACACACAATATACACATTTTCAATGTCAGTCTCTAAACAACATTGTGCTACAGAAAAAGATTTAACCAGTTTTATAAAAATCTACAAAATACAAGTTTGTGTGGACGGGTTTAAATTGAATTCAAAGTACTTTATTAATCCCGGACAGAAAATTTGGCAGTGCCATTAAAAATCCGAATAAAGACTAAAAATATTCACTTGATTGGCTGCAAGGCGGTGCAGTGGTCAGAACAGTGGCCTCAAAGCAAGAAAGTCAGGGGTTTGAGTCCTGGAGTGAAGGATGAGATTAAAAAACTGGTCATTCTGTGAGGAGTTTGCATGTTCTACCTGTATATGCGTGGGTTTTCTCCAGGCACTCGGGTTTCCTCCCACACTGCAAAACGTGCATTTTTCTTCTTCGTCTTTCGGCATTTCCCTTCAGGGGTCGCCACTGCAAGTCAGTTTCTTCCATCTAAACCCTATCTGCTGCATCCTCTTTGGTCACACCAACTATCTTCATGTCTTCCTTCACTGCATCCATGAACATCCTCTTTGGTCTTCCTCTAGTCCTCTTTCCTGGTGGTTCCAAATCCAGCATCCTTCTGCCGATGTACTCGGTCTCTCATCTCTGCACATGTCCAAACCATCTCAGTCTGGCCTCTCGGACTTTATCTCCAAAACCTCTAACATGTGCTGTTCCCCTGATGTACTCATTCCCAGTCCTGTCCATCCTGGTCACTCCCAGAGAGATCCTCAGCATCTTCATCTCTGCTACCTCCATCTCTGCTTCCTGTCTTTTTCTCAGTGCCACTGTCTCTAGACCGAACAGCATGACCGGTCTCACCACGGTTTTGTTCATTTTTCCTTTCATTTTAGCTGAAACTCTTCTGTCACACATCACACCTGATACTTTTCTCCACCCGTTCCAGGCTGCTTGAACACGCTTCTTCACCTTTTTTCCACACTCTCCATTGCTCTGGACTGTTGATCCTAAGTACTTAAAATATTCCACCTTCTTTATTTCTTCTCCTTGTAACCTCACTTTTCCATTTGGATCCCTCTCATTCACACACATGTACACTGTTTTACTCTGACTAATCTTCATTCCTCTTCTTTCTAGTGAAAACCTCCACCTCTCCAGCTTTTCCTCCACCTCTTCGATCCTCTCACTACAGATCACATGTAGTGATCTACATGTGATCTGTAGTGAGAGATCACATGTAGATCTCTCACATTGCGAAACATGGCATCTGCTTGCCATGTTTCGCAATGGCATCTGCAAAACATGCATGTTAGGTTGATTAGCCATTAGGAAAGGCCCCAAGAAATGAGTGTGTTTGTGGATGGTTGTGCGTCGCCCCGCAACAGACTGGCGACTTGTTTGGGTTGTACCCGGCCTCTCATTTGTATCCCTCGTCCAACCCCGTTAGAGATAAGTGGTTCAGAAGACAAAATAAAACCCACTAAATTATAATATGAAAATTCCAGCAGAAAAAACGAAATCTGAAATGGCCAGAATTTCAAATGTGTTGTTACACATTTATAACTACAGAGGGCACCAAACAGTTAGATTTCACAATAAAAGCAATGGAGCTCAGATTCTCTTGCAATTCAAAATAAAAAAAAAATCCCACTTTGGAGGGATGAGTTACAGAAAAGATCAATAATTTGTTTTTTTGTTGGAGTTTTATTGTAAGAGCACAAATGACTTTAAATCCCCTATAGCGGAGTGAAGATCTCATTTGAATAAAAATCTAATCATTTCCATCCATCTTGTGAAAATATGAACTAAGCTGGATTAATTGTATGTGTTAAACCAATCGAGGCGTGGAATAGCTGCCAGACTCATTTGATTTATACAGAAATAAAAGAAACACAATGTTTAAACGGTTAAATTCCTGGAATTCTGTTGATCAGTTCCTGCTTTCTAATGAGTTTTACGGTAGATGGTCCAAAGGAGGTATTTATAAATCTATATATTTTTCTTTTGCATCTTCCGTTCAAGCTTTTCACTTTGATGCTTCAGTTATTGAAACACTAAATGAATAATTGAATAAATTTGAGTGCTTGTCTTCAGTGGAGCCGTTAAAAACATGCCTCACACACATCTACGTTTACATCTTAAAATAGAAACAACGTACAGATATAGAGATAGACTGTAAAAAAAATCAAATGTAACGACTAAATCTGGCGTTTTTAATCTAAATAAACAGTAAAACGGGGAAGATCGAGTTATCAAAATCTGTGATTGTGTTAGAAAAATGAAATAGTTAATGTTCTCATTGGATATAATTCCATGTCACGTTTTCAACACGACTAGCAATAAAAAGTTTTCCTTTTGCAGCTCAATAGATCAGTGGAAGTTGTAAAATATTCTCTAATATCTTCGACATTGAGCAGCATGGTGGCATCGTGGTTAGCACTGCGTCACACAAGGTCAGGGGTTTGAGTTACGTAGGGGGGGAACGCTTTGAAACACTGGCCTTTCTGTAAGAAGTTTGTACGTATGTTCTCCACGCGAATGTGTGGGTATTCTACTACCCTCCAAAAACATGCATGTTAGTCTGACTGGCCCGCTGGTTCAGGATCGGGCGGGGAGCGCCAGGAAAGCAGACACACAGACCATAAACCCAGTTTAAACTTGATTTATTTAAAACATAAATTACTAGCAGTCCTTAAAAAGAGATGACTTTCACTTCTCTGGGCGCGGCCCACGGTAACCTCCTCATCCATTTTTGCAGCCTGCAAGTTCCACGACGTCCCTTATCCGCAGCCTACAGGCTCCCATCTTGACCTGGATCACAGTTTGAAGGAACCTCCTTCCTGAACCGCTGCTCGCGTTAACCAACTCGCACATACCACCGCTTGTGGAAACAACCTCGCCCGCACCGCCATTGTTGCTTGTGGCACAATGATGCGTGCCGTCATGATAGTGTATTAGCCATCGTGACTTTGTTTAGGGAAGCCTCGTTCCATGCAGTATTGTGGCATTCAGACTGACGCACTGTTGTGGTTCCCCCACCCACCACCAGAGGAAGCCATAGACCATCTCACCTTTCCCCCAATCCTACCTAATCTGGATCACCTGCGCCTCATTCATCATGCTGCCTATTTAAAGGTAGCCTCACCAGCATTCCCTGTCGGGTCTTCATTTCTTCCTGCCTTGGCTGACTCCCGACTCAACGGATATCCTCCTTAAAAACTTTACTGATCCTTTTGACTCTGTTTTTTTGTTTACAGCCTTGCTGGATACTTTGGTTTAATAAATCTTTGTTTGTTCCGCACCTTCCACATTATAACACGCACCACCATGTCTATGCACCACCATGCACCACCATCTGTACAGTTCATGCAAGGGCTCCCCAGTGTCTCTCGGCTGCTTCACCTCTGCCCCCAGCTGCCTCTTACAAAACAATCAGGGACTGCACCACTACTTAGTAGCAGGTGAAGTAAATAAAATACTTAAGACAATAAAAACATGATAAAAACACAAGACATTAAAAACATGGAAAGTAAAACTATAAAAACCATGCATTAAAATACTGCTACATTAGGTTGATTGGCCGCTATTGAAATTGTCTCCTTGGAATGAGTGGGTGTGGCCACGCAAGACTGGCAACCTGTTCAGAGTTTACCCTGCTTCTAACCTGAAATCAGCTTGGATAGGCTCCGGCACACCCTGCAACCTAGTTTGGAAAATAGGTTCAGAAGATGAAATGGAACTTTGACATTAGGAATAAATGAAAAACTCTTGTTTTCGATAGATTACAGTTTGCAAAACAGAAAATTTTCAACAAAATCCTTTGAGAAGAGATTATCACAGAGCATGCTTTTTGTTGAATCTTTTATGTTTAAAATATATGTAGATATAGATTTATTTTTGACTTGTTTAATGATTTACCGTTATTGTTAACGCGACCAATCACAGGTTACACAGGATTCAAATGTGCTCTAATTTTTCTTTTTGCTCTCTGAGTAAGTTCATGGGAGCATTCTAGGATTAAGTACTTAACTTCACTCCAGCAGGTTGCACAGTTTCACTTACGTTATCTTCTCAGCAGAGCGGCACAGCAGGGTTTCAGTCCACTGGGCTTCGGCTGTAAAACTGACCAACTGCTTCTTTTCAATAGATTGAGGCCAATCAGTTTTAGAACACCCGTTTGTTTTTATGGAATCGGTTTATATTTTTAAATTCATTTCTACTAAAGCTTTTCTTTTGAGGAGGTAATAAAACACCCACAAGATGGCTCTAAATGCCATGAATATGCTATAATATTAATACCAAAATTTGGCCATTGTCCTCGCCCAAAAAAGGGTGGAATGCCCCCTGCAGATCAGGGACAGGGTCCTACCCGGAGTGGAGGAATTTAAATATCTCGGGGCCTCGTTCACGAGCGGGGGACGGATGGAGTTGGAAATCGTCAGGCGGATCGGTACGGCGTCAGCAATAACTAGAACGCTGCAATGATCAGTCATGGTAAAGAAAGAGCTGAGCCAAAAAGCAAAGCTCTTGATTCACAAATCGATCTACATTCCTAACCCTCACCTATGGTCACCAGCTGTGAGTGAAAGCGGCTGAAATGAGCTTCCTCTGCAGGGTGGCTGGCCTCTCACTCAGAGATCGCGCCAGGAGCTCTGCCGTCCGGGACGAGCTTGGTGTCGAGCCGCTCCACCTCCAGGCCGAGAGAAGCCAGATGGGGTGGTTCGGGCCTGTAGTCAGGATACCACCCGAGCGCCTCACTGGTGAGGTGTTTCGGCCATGTCCCGGAGACCCAGTGACAGACCCTGGACCTGCTGGAGAGACTATGTCTCACAGCTGACCAGGGAACAATTCGGGATCCTCCAGGGTGAGCTAGAGGATGCAGCTGGGGTGAGAGAAGCCTGGGTTTCCCGTCTGAGGCTGTTGCCCCTCGACCCGGCCCCGGATAAGAGGAAGATGACAGAACAGAACCAAAATTTGGTTCAAGATACAGCTTGAATCACGCAATTTACAAGATGCTGAAAATTCAAGTTGGTGTGATATCGCCAAACAAAAGCCAACAGCTATTTGGTACATCTTTAAAGAAAAAAAAAAAAAATCACAAATGCAAAGAAAAATGAAGGGCTACTCATTTGCATTCAGCAAATTATGCAGCATTTTTATAAACACAAACAGTTTTCCACTTTTAGCTTTTTTTTTTACGTTTTTGGTCCAGATGGAAACAACAACATCAGAACAACATTCAACTTTAAACTGGCTCTCTTAAAAATATAAGTTTGCTTTGACTTTTTATGTGTATAGGCTTATTGTTTTTATTTCTAGCATGCTTTTCCATCCAGCTGAACTTCCAACTCATCCTATTACACAATGAAAATAGTGCTTGGATTATGCTCGGACGTCAATAAAATTTACAATCGGCTTTGAGGACGATCAACTCTGAGAAATGAAAGATTTGTGTGATTCAGTTAATTCATAAAAAAAACGTTTTACTTTTGAGATTCATGGTGAGGTGCTTGGTGGTGGAGTTCCAAGCCCTGTGGCCTCACAGCAAGAAGATCAGAGTTCAAATCCGGGAGGTGAGGTTTGAAACGCTGTTCATTCTGTGTCGAGTTTGCATATTCTCTTTATGTATGCATGGGTTTTCTCCTGGTACTCCAGTTTTTTCCCACCCTCCAAAAACATGCGTGTTAGGTAAATTGGCTGTTGTCACGATCCCCTCTCCTGCTGCCAGAGGGAGCCCTGGATGTTCCTCATCTCCCTGATTAGGGTAACCTGAGTTTGATTCCTGATTCCACACACCTGTGGACCCTGCCATCTAGTATTTAAGGGCAATCAGCCCGGACTTTCCGGTCGGGTCATACCATCCCTTCCAGCCAGGTCTCCCTGGTTGCCTGACCATGAAGGCAGGAACACATTTCTGACAAAAACTTTTGCCATGCCACTGAAACTTAGTTTTTGTTTTCACAATATTAATTCAAATAAACCATGCTCCATAAACTCCTGCCCCAAGTGGAGGAGTTTAATTAGGATGCTGCATCGGTCCGTTGTGGTAAAGAGAGAGCTGAGCCGAAAAGGATTTACAAGTCGATCTACGTGCCCACCCTCACCTGTGATCATCAGCTGTGGGTGGTGACCGAAAGAATGAGATCGCGGATACAAGCGGCCGAAATGAGCTTCCTCTGCAGGGTGGCTGGGCTCTCACTCAGAGATCGGATGAGGAGCGCTGGCATCCGGGAGGAGCTCGGTGTCGAGCCGCTCCTCCTCCAGGTCGAGAGGAACCAGATGAGGTGGTTCGGGCATTTGATCAGGATGCCCCCTGAGCGCCTCGCAGGCGAGGTGTTTCAGGCACGTCCCACCGGGTGGAGACCAAGGGGCAGACCCCGGACCCGCTGGAGAGACTATGTCTCCCAGCTGGCCGGGGAATGACTTGGGATCCTTCTGGGTGAGCTGGAGGAGGCAGCCAGGCTGAGAGAAGCCTGGGCTGCCCGTTTGAGGCTGTTGCCCGTGCGACCCGACCCCGGAACAAGTGGAAGATGAAGGAACAGAATGGAATAAACCATGTTTTCTGTCTGCAATTGGGTCCTCCTTTTTCCACCTGCACACTGCCTCATGACAGCTGCTAGGAAATTGCCCCTGGGAATGAGTATGTGTGGCTCTGCAACAGACTGGTGACCTGTTTGGGGTGTATGGTGCCTCTCACCTGAAATCAGCCGGGATAGGCTCCGGCACCATTAGGGATAAGACAAAACTTATGAGCAATCTCTCCTGATAGGAGATTTTAAACCAGACAGACGTCTGGTTTCATAGACCCGGGCCCCCGTCTTCAATATTAACTGAGAGACGTTCACCACATCTTTCATGCTAAACACAATTTTCTGATTCTCAGTTCGGGACATCAAGTCAAACAGACCTGCTGTGCATTTCTCTGCAACTTAAATCCTCCACATAATGAAATGAAGCCCTGCAGGCACAGTTATATGGCTGTGACCCAAAAAACACAGGATGACTACATTTAACAGAGCTGATCCTCAGACAGCCCCAATCGGAATTCTCATGTAATAGATGCCTGATCAGATCAGCACCATGGAGAGCAATCCCAAAAGAACAGGAAATGAGAAATTAGGAAAATCTATGCAGGAAAAAGGCGGTTACCGAGTAAAATGAGGGAATTACAGTGCTTTTAGAAGCAGGTACGTGTGAGTGAGAGAGAAGCCGAGAGATAGAGAGAGAGACAAAAGGGGAGTCAGTGTGTCTCATTCACTATTAAGTACCATTAAGTGTAATCAGGCCTGGATGCAAAAACTTGACACTCAGCATCACAGTGTCAAGGCGACAATTTGCTGCTTGACCTGAAAACGTGGACTTGCCAAGCTCACTTACCCCCGCGCGGAAATATTTATGGCACGCGCAGGAATAAAGCAGCTGATAATAGAGAATTATTTATCAACATGTGAAAGGGCGTATGCATTCTTTAACAACTTAATCATAAGGTTTCAGTATTTGATCGTCATCTGTGTGGCGTGTGCACACCGTGAACCAGTCAGCATGTGACTGGCATGGTTCAGTAAAAGAAAAAAGAAGTGGTAAGATAAAAAAAAAGGTGGCAGATGGTGAAGCAGATGAGTTTTTAAAATCAATGGTAAACAAAAACCAACATATTTCTTTTCCAACTCAAACAAATCAATACATAAGATCTTCATAACATGTTTTGTTTCGTTGCAATCGCTCGGATCCCAGCTGATTTCAGGCAAATAGGGAGGGTACTCCCTGAACAGGTCGCCAGTCTGCGTCAGCGCCACGCAAACATACTCATTCCTAGGGACATTTTCATTGCGGCCAGTCTACCTAACAAGCATGTTTTTGAGGAAACTGGACCACGTGGAGAAAACTCATGCATACCCAGAAAGAACATGCAAACTCCACACAGAAGGACCAGTGTTTCAAGCCTCTCCCCCTCTCCTGGATTTGAAACCCCACCTTCTGGCTGTGAGGCCACTGTGCTAACCACCAAACCAAATCAAATCAGATTTTATTTATAAAGCACTTTTCCAACACAAGGTCACACAAAGTGCTGAACAGAACAAACAAAAACGTAAACAACATTAAAAGTAAAAAAAAAAAAAAAACACCCACAAACTCACACAAAACACTGCACACATGCATCGACGTTCACATAGCCCCCCCACCCACTCTACTCCTCATACGGCCATCCTTTCCCAACCCCCATTAAACCTGAACTGCAAGCTACTGTCTCTTTAACTGAAATAAAAATAAGCATCTGGTCTGATGCCGTGAGGAAATAATAACTGGGGATCGATCCACACCAGGACCACACGACCAAGCCGTTTTTTTTCAATATGTCAGTCAGTCAGTCACCTTCTAAACCGTCTATCCCTTACAGGGTTACGGGGGGTGCCGGAACCCATACTGGCTGATTTGAGGCAAGGAGTATGTTACACTCCGAACAGGTCACCAGTCTGTCGCGGGGCCACACACATACAACCAAACACACACACTCTCTTCCAGGGGCAATTTGATACCGGCCAATCAATCTGACATGCATGTTTTTGGAGGGTGGGAGCAGTGTTCCCTCTAAGCTGAGCGTCTGCGCAATTGCGCACTGCTAACGGATTAATAGCGCACAAGAAAACCTTTGCAGCGCACAAACTCAAACTAAAGACGGTAAAATGAGACAAAACTCAAGAGTATATCTCTTTCTTCTTTCTTTCTGAAACAAATTGCTTCCAACGCTGCCTCGGAATTTGGCTCGTCGCTGCTGATGACGTCACAAAAGAGAAAACGTTTTTGCTCCGCCCCCTTCTGCTCAGGAAGCTTGTGTGTTTGCTCAGACATGTAAAAAATTAGAGGGAACATTGGGTGGGAGGAAACCGGAGTATCCAGTGTTCTAAGCCTCGTCCCGATCTGGGATTTGAACCCCAACCTTCTTGCTGTGAGACCATTCTGTTAACCACAGCATTACCGAGCCGTTATTCTCATTATGTATTATTTCTAATATCTGCAACTAATTATTTCTGCCAGTTTTTTTTCTCCTTCTAACGAGCACCGAGGGTGGATTTCAATCACAACACTTTAAATTTTGTGTGAATGTGAAAATGAAGAACTTTATTCAATTGAAGTCCAGAAAATCAAAAAAACTTTCAATTTAACTTTAAATCCTGTTTACTCAAATTTGATGGAGAAAATCTTCTGAATTATAATCACACTTTGTTAATCCCTCATGGGGAAATTCCTGTGCTGTATTGCACCACAGCCATGACGGTACCAATGGCGGGAGCAACTGGAGGTTTGGTGTCTTCTCCAGGGACACTTAGGCATGAGCTCAATAGGAATCCGACTGGCAACTCTGGTCCAAAAACACCCATTCTCACACTAAGCTTTGCCTCCCCTTCTTGCATCCAAAAACGTGAAATTGTAACACAACATGTGGCTTTTAGAAATGAAAAAATGTGAGGCACAAATGCTTGCTCTCTGTGAAAAAAAATGAAGGAGAGAAATAGTTGATACAAAAAAAGTTTGATAAGTTTTGAAGCATGTGAAACACTTGTATATAAAAAAAAAAAAGAATTGTGCAATCATATGTTTGTAATCAAAGACTAGGGTGGAAATAAAAAGAGTTTATTAACGGAAATGATCAACATCAACATCCACACTCTCCATTTCCAGAGCAATGGAGAGTGTGGAAAAGAGGTGAAGAAGCGTGTTCAAGCAGGCTGGAACAGGTGGAGGAAAGTATCAGGTGTGATGTGTGATAGAAGAGTTTCAGCTAAAATGAAAGGAAAAGTGTACAAAACCGTGGTGAGACCGGCCATGCTGTTTGATCTAGAAACAGTAGCACTGAAGAAAAGACAGGAAACAGAGATGGAGGTAGCAGAGATGAAGATGCTGAGGATCTCTCTGGGAGGATTAGAAATGAGTACATCAGGGGAACAGCACATGTTAGAGGTTTTGGAGATAAAGTCAGAGAGGCCAGACTGAGATGGTTTGGACATGTACAGAGGAGAGAGAGAGAGAGTGTACATCAGAAGAACGATGCTGGATTTGGACCCACCAGGAAAGAGGCCTAGAGGAAGACCAAAGAGGAGGTTCATGGATACAGTGAAGGTAGACATGAAGATAGTTGGCGTGACTGAAGAGGATACAGCAGATAGGGTTAGATGGAAGAAACTCACTTGCTGTGGCGACCCCTGAAGGGAAACGCAGAAAGAAGATGAAGATAATTTTCGTTAACGTTGAATACAATGCTTGTTAATGATGGGATTGCCTCCCTATAAAGTTGGATTAGAACCGTCTGGTTTAAGTCAATGCTCATTTTAACATTTAAGCTGTTTTTCTTTTTATCTTTTGCACAGAATGCTGTGAAAAAGCCAATTCGGGTTTTGGATATAATGTCTTTATGTTTTCATCTCACACAATACTAGTCCTCGATTCTTTAGCTATACATTAATACAAAAAAAAAGTCTGTTTGTGTCCTCCTCTGTGACCCACTTTCTGCACACAGATCATAAATGTTTCATCTTCTAATCTAAAGCTGCTCCATCATTCTGTTAGAGCTCTTCATTTTATTACGCTGTACTCTGGCTATTATTTTTTTTGTGTCTGTGGCTGTCCACTCCTGCAGAGTGCCTTTTTTGCTGCCTGTTTCCTTCAGTTTTCTGCCTCATGGTAACAAAAAGAGATGCTTCCTGTTCTTTGAGCTCTGTTCGTTTTATCACAGTGGAACCCCCCCTTCCCCCTTTCCTGCCGACCCCCCCTCTCCACACACACACACAAATACGTAGGGAAAAGTGCATGAAATCACATTGTTCAACCTTGAGTGTCCTTTTCCACAGCTGACAGAGAGGATGTGACAACAACGGAGAGACTGAGGCAGATGGGGGAGGTGCAAAGTCATCAATTATTTATGGATGAAATCCAATAAGAGCCAGGAGTTAGATGGGCAGTGAGTAAATTGACAGATATAGAGAGTACCTGGTGCAACATCAAAATGCCTTTCTTTTTAAAATATGAACGATAAAATCCATAAATAAGCCCATAATCCTCTCCCATGTTTCCGACTTAACAATTTTGTGCACACTCACAGCTAAGTTGTGCTTTTACGGTGATTTCGCCTCAAACTTTGTGTGTAAAAAAAAAAAAAAACAGTCGATTAAGTCAACAAATAATCAATCATATAAAATCAGTCATATATGGTTAAAGTTGACTTCATTTATTCCAGCATAAAAAGCTTAATGCAATTTCCCACCTGCATGCAGGAGCAGAGTAAAAGCCATCTCCGAGACACGCGGCTCCTTACTGTTTGTTCATTAGGTATTCTGCCGGACATATTTACATACTAATTTGAATTGTGGGGTGAGTTAAGAGATTTTCTGCTTCTCATTAGGAATAATTTCATGTCTGCTCGAGTGTGAATGTGCTGACAGCTCAAGTGGTGTACATACAAAACAAACTAATTGACACTTTCTCTGGAGAGCCTGCTAATAATGGCTGTTGTTAAAGGTTCTTGAAAAGGCTTCTTTTTTTATTACCCTGTCTTCAGCTGCTCCTGAGGATGGACTTTTTTCAGACCCAGTGTTCCATATGTTGTCATACCACAACTGATATCGAACACCTGTCAATTGTTTGGATTCTAAAGACTTGGACATTTACGTATTACTATGGTTGCAAGGGGAAGAATAATTCATGTTGGAAGCAGATATTGTGTTGTGTACATGTGTACATGTATTGTGTACAACAGTATACATGTGTGTGAATGAGAGGGATCCAAATGGAAAAGTGAGGTTACAGGGTGAAGAGATAAAGAAGGTGGAAGATTTTTAGTATCTAGGATCAACAGTCCAGAGCAATGGAGAGTGTGGAAAAGAGGTGAAGAAGCGTGTGCAGGCAGGCGGGAACGGGTGGAGAAAAGTATCAGGTGTGATGCGTGACAGAAGAGTTTCAGCTAGAATGAAAGGGAAAGTGTACAAAACCATGGTGAGACCGGCCATGTTGTTTGGTCTAGAGACAGTAGCACTGAAGAAAAGACAGGAAACAGAGATGGAGGTAGCAGAGATGAAGATGCTGAGGATCTCTCTGGGAGTGACCAGGATGGACAGGATTAGAAATGAGTACATCAGGGAACAGCACATGTTAGATGTTTTGGAGATATAGTCAGAGAGGCCAGACTGAGATGGTTTGGACATGTGCAGAGGAGAGAGAGAGAGTACATCGGAAGAAGGATGCTGGGTTTGGAACCACCAGGAAAGAGGCCTAGAGGAAGACCAAAGAGGAGGTTCATGGACGCAGTGAAGGAAGACATGAAGATAGTTGGTGTGACCGAAGAGGATGCAGCAGATAGGGTTAGATGGAAGAAACTGACTTGCTGTGGCGACCCCTCAAGGGAAATGCCAAAAGAAGAAGATGAAGAAGGAGGAAGCAGATCTTGTGTTAACATGGAAATCAATCTGCGAATGATTTTCTCATGAAGATCTCTGTTCCATTCTAGTTTTGGTTTCCAAGCAGATTTTTAAAGTAACATGTCTGATTGCTTTGAGGATGTTGATAGAGAAGTACAGGGAAGGTGAACACTCCGCTCAAAAAAGGCAGTGCTCTCAGTGGTTCCTAGGATTTCTAAAAGTACAGTTGGAGGTAGAGCCTTTAGCCACCAAGCTCCACTTTTATGGAATAAGTTCCAAGCTCAAGTGAGAGAGGCAGACAGTGTTCCTACATTTAAAGGGAGGTTTAAAGCATTCCTGTTTGAACAAGCTTATCAACAGGCCAGATAGAAACAGATACATTTAGCTGATATAATTACTAGTTGGCTGCTAGATAGTAGAAGCTGGGGAAAGTATGGTACATTGGGGTTCTGTCCTCTAATTCTATCTACTATTCTCTGCCAGACTGCCTTGGCCGCTCAATGTATCCACATCGCCCTTGGCAGATACCTGGCTTTCTGTCTCATTCATTGTTCTCTATTGTCTGTTTATTGAGAATTACACTGCTAGTTGGTAAAATACAATTCACATGTTGTCCACCTCTCTCTTCCTCCTCTTTTGGAGAGAGTTCTGTTACAGATTCCTGATGGATGCTCTGCGTTCGTGTCCTGGGAATGGTCAGACTGAGGAGACCTCTGCGCTTCATCATCCCCGCTCCATCAGGATGAAATTCATCTACTCATTCCCGTCCAGGGCATCGCCAGTTTGAGGAGTCCCCCATGTTTCCATCAGGATGAAGAACATCTACTCATCCCCGTCCTGGACATCGCCAGGCTGAGGAGTCCCCCATGTTTCTATCGGGATGAAGAACATCTACTCATCCTTTCATGACGAGAAAGAATGATCCTTTCATCCTTTCTCGTCATGAAAGGATCACGACGAGAAATATAAGAAGGTGGCTCATCTAGAATGATGGGCAACTCCAAGAGTGATAATCCAGATTTTAGTGAGGGGTTTAAAGCACAGCAATTGATTCTCCACATTAAGACAAGCTTCAGGCATCTGGTTAGGATGCCTTCTGGGCGCATCACTGCTGAACTTTTTTTGGGCATGATTTAACAGAATGAAGCCCGAGGAAAGACTAAAGAGATGCTGGAAACACCACGTCTCATCACCTGGAAGAAGTGGCTGAAGAGAAGAAAATCTGACTGATCTGTTCAGGCTGCTCTCACTACGACCTGACCCTAGATAAGCTGCAGATAATGGTCAGATTAAAAAGTTAATCTTCTGAAAAAATAATTCCAATGAAACAAAAAAAAGCTCAGAGAATGATGAAACATTTTTTTTTTCTCTGTGGTCTTTTAGAATAACTCATGCTAAAAAGCTTGAATTCTGGTCAACTGACCCCCTCTGTGGTATCATACCTGTTCTAAATTAATTGGAAGCAAGAGATATTTTCCAAGTTCAGCACAATGACCTAAAAGTTTCATTTAGATTGAATTAGGAAAATGTAAAAAAAGCCTGCTAGATAGTGTTCCTCAAGGACCATGGTTTAATAGCCCTGATTTATGGCTGCAGATTTTTTGCTAAGATAAATTATACCTAGTTATCAGACCTGGCATTTGTTTAAATCCTGCAAATTAAGGATTTTTACTTTAAACATGTTGAAAACGGAATGATTAATGGAAATAAGGTGTGTTATAAAAAGCAGGGAGTTTCCGAAACTAAACGAAAGCCAAACTTGATCAAATCAAATTTTATTTGTAAAGCGCTTTTCCAACATAAAGTTGCACAAAGTGCTGAACGGAACAAATAAAAACTCAGACATTAAAATCCAGATCATTAAAAAACAAAAAAAAAACATATGTCAAAAACAAGCATCCACCTAAAATCACACACTCACAAAACACTGCACACCTGCATTGACATTCACACAGCCCCCCGAGCTCCCCTAACCCTTCCTGCAACGCTCCCTACCCCCCCCCCCCCCATTTCACCTGAACTGCTAGCTACTGTCTCTTTAATTGAAATAAAAATAAACATCCGGCCGGATGCTGTGAAGAAATAATAACTGGGGATCGATCCACACCAGGAGTCGGCCTGCCCATGACTGCAGAGGCCAAAACCACAGTGGTCCACCCAGCTCCAAGAGACATGAGCACCCACTAAAGCCACCTGGTTAAAGTGAGGCACCTGCAGCACCCAGGCCAGTCAGACCCCCCACAAAGAAGACCCCACAGACGAAGCAGGCAGAGCTGGTGGAATGGAGGATCCCCATGAGGAAACACTGGAAGAAAACAATAGAATAAAAACTAAAACCAGTAAAACGGCTTAAAAACAATTTAAGAAATTAACCAGAAAACACAATCAGAAAAATAAAACTGTATAAAAACGGGAAAGTAAACAAACAGATTTCAATAAATACATCAAATTATCTTGAGCAAAAAATAAAAATCAAGAAAAAGCCAAGTTAAAAAGGTGGGTTTTCAGCCTTTTCTTAAAACATGAACAGACTCTGCGGCCCTGAGTTCCTCTGGCAGGCTGTTTCTCTGGCAGGCTGTTCCACAGGGGAGGGCCATAATGCTGGCACGCGGCCTCACCGTGAGTTTTTGTTCTAACATGATCGGCAGTCCAACCGGACTGACTGCATGTCTAACAAGAAAAAACAATAAGAAGGTGTGGTAATCAGCAACTGAAAACCAGTTTGGGTTAGAGAGCAGAGAGGAAACATAAACCATGTGGGTGATTTTTAGGTAATAGAATGCACAGTTACAGCAACAAAATGAAACCAAGAAGTAACGTAGTTTTGTACTGTATTGTTGACTCAGTCTTATTCAAAAAAGATTGTTTCCCTGTGGTAGGTGCAGAATAAGTTGAAATAAAAATGAAAAAAGGCCCAGTCCTCTCTTAAGTGGCTATAAAATAATTGGGTTTTGATAGTCGGGGTACATTAACTTCACTAGCTTCACTGAACATTACGGGCAGAGGAAATTTTTACTTCCACAATTTACAACAAAAAGCACTAAGTATCAATCCATCCATTTTCTAAACGGCTTAATCCATCACTGAGCCTTGCTTCCCAGCCAGTAAAGCAGGGGGTTGGGACAAAGTATCCATGTTGTTAAATGCCCAGTCTTTTGCCTCGATGTGCGGATTACAATAAAGCAAAAAACAACTTGTCTCCCAAGTATAACAGAGGTTATGTTTCTAAAAAATCACCGCAATTGTGCAGTTTTTCTCAAAGTCAGTTAAACATTTAGTTACCTTGAGTGATAAAAACAATGCAGTGGGTCATTCGAGTAAAGGACGCTGACAGAGATGTTTCTGCCATTCGTTTTTTTTTCCTGCCCTTTACAAGCTTAGCGCCGTTTGGGGTCTGAATCAGGACTTTTACCATAAGACATCAGGAATGGCTAGTTCTTTTTCTTCACACTATGTGAGCATGTGTCATAATGTGACATTTCTTATAAAAGCTTTCACATCATTTACTCCCACCGCTCTGCCACACTTAGATATCGCTAAAGAACCTTGTTAGAACATAATAACAACTTTGCTGACGTTTTTGAATCACATCGTCAACACATAACGTAGACATTTTGTTCATGAATGCTAATATACCGAAACAATGCCATCTGGTTAACGAGGGGCAGTGACTAATTTGAGTTGAAGAGGATCCCACTGAGTACACTAAGTGTTGATATGAAGGCGTCCTTAGGCCACTCATCAGGCTTTATGAAGGTACGTTTGCAGCGTCTAATTTTCTCTCGTCATTACTCATACCTTCTGTTCAATAGTATTTAAGTGATAAATAATTTGAGGTTCACTTTTAACTCAAGTGGTAAAACATTTTCAGAACAAGGATAACTAATGCAAGTCAGAAACAGAATAAAAAATACTTTTATTGCCATGGTCAATGAAGAGGATCAGAGACCAGGAACTTGCTATGTTACTAGTGTGCAATTATGATCCTATAAAAAATAGGATATGTACTATGGTAAAAAATAAAACAAAAAATAATGATATTAATTTTAACAAAAGTAAGAGTGCACAGAAAATGTGTGTGAATGAGAGGAATTAAAATGGAAAAGTGAGGTTACAGGGAGAAGAGATAAAGAAGGTGGAAGATTTTAAGTATCTAGGATCAACAGTCCAGAGCAATGGAGAGTGTGGAAAAGAGGTGAAGAAGCATGTTCAAGCAGGCGGGAAGGGGTGGAGAAAAGTATCAGATGTGATGTGTGACAGAAGAGTTTCAGCTAAAATGAAAGGAAAAGTGTACAAAACCGTGTTGAGACCGGCCATGCTGTTGGTCTAGAAACAGTAGCACTGAAGAAAAGACAGGAAGCAGAGATGAAGATGCTGAGGATCTCTCTGGGAGTGACCAGGATGGACAGGATTAGAAATGAGTACATCAGGGGAACAGTACCTGTTAGAGGTTTTGGGGATAAAGTTTGAGAGGCAAGACTGAGATGTTTGGACATGTGCAGAAGAGAGAGAGAGTACATAGAAAGAAGGATGCTGGATTTGGAACCACCAGGAAAGAGGCCTGGAGGAAGACCAAAGAGGAGGTTCATGGATACAGTGAAGGAAGACATGAAGATAGTTGGCGTGACCGAAGAAGATGCAGCAGATAGGGTTAGATGGAAGAAACTGAGTTGCTGTGGCGACCCCTGAAGAGTAATGCCGAAAGGAGAAGAACTAGAAGAGTGCTCAGAACAAAAAAGTATACGGTAGTGCAATGGCATAGAAAATAATAAAGACAGTAAAATGACAAGAGCAAAGTGACTAAGTGATGAGCGGATCAGGATATGAAGTATTCACAAGTCCAACGGCAGAAGGGAAGAAGGTGTTTTTGTGGCGGGTTGTTCTGGTCCGAATGAACCGTAACCTCCTGCCCGAGGGAAGCCGCTCAAAAAGTCCATGCACAGGATGGGAAGGGTCAGCTGCTATTCAATCTGCACACCCCCAAGTCCTGGAGACGTACAGGTCATGGAGAGATGGGAGGCTGCAGCCAATCACCTTCTCTGCGGAGCGCACAATGCGCTGCAGTCTGTGTTTGTCCTTGGCTGTGGCTCCAGCGTACCACATGTGGACGGAGGAGGTGAGGATGGACTTGATGATGGCTTTATAAAACTGCACCAACATCTGGGCGGGCAGCTTGGCTTTCTTCAACTGCCGCAGAAAGTACATCCTCTGCTGGGCCTTTTTGATCAGGGAGCTGATGGACGGCTCCCACTTTAGGTCCTGTGTGATGGTAGTGCCGAGGAAGCGGAAAGAGTCTACAGTGGTGATGGGGGAGTCTGTCAGTGCAAGGGGGAGGAAGAGGGCTATGACTTTCCTGAAGTCCACGAGCATCTCCACTGTCTTCTGAGCGTTGAGCTCCAGATTGTTGTTGCTGCACCAGGACACCAGCCGGTCTACCTCCATCCTGTAGGCCGACTCATCACCATCAGAGATTAGCCCGATGAGGTTGGTGTCGTCCGCAAACTTGATCAGTTTTACAGAGTCACGGCTGGAGGTCCAGCAGTTGGTGTACAGGGAGAAGAGCAGGGGAGAGGGTGCATAGCCCAGTGGAGTACAAGTGCAAGTGGAGTCAAATTTATTTTTTAATCAGCGAGATTATCCCTTCAAAATTATCATTCACTATCAATACTTTTTAAGTATTCGCAATAAAACCATCATCTGTCGTGAAAAAGAAAGGAATGAACCGAAAAACAAAGCTCTTGTTTTACCAGTTGATCTACGTTCCTACCTTCACCTATGGTCACCAGCTGTGGGTTGCGACCGAAAGAACGAGATTGTGGATACAAGAGGCCGAAATGAGCTTCTTCCACAGGGTGGCTGGGCTCTCACTCGGAGTTAGAGTGAGGGGCTCTGCCATCTGGGAGGAGCTCAGAGTAGAGTCGTTGCTGCTCCTTCAGATCAAAAGAAGCCAGATAGAGTGGTTCGGGCTTTTGGTCAGGATGCCTCCCAAACGCCTTGCTGGTGAGATGTTTCGGGCACGTCCCATCGGGAGGGGACTCAAAAACAGACCACAGACCCGCTGGAGAGACTATGTCTCACAGCTGGACAGGGAACACCTCGGGATGCAGTCAGGCTGAGAGAAGCCTGGGCTTCCCGTCTGAGGCTGTTGCCTCAGCAACCCCAGCCCTTGATAAGCGGAAGACGATGGAATGGAAAAATGAAACCACAGGCGACACGGTGGCGCAGTGGTTAGCACGGTGGCATGACAGCAAAAAGGTCAGAATTCGAGTCCCAGAGTGGGTGTGGGGCTTGAAACACTGTTTTTTCTGTGTGAAGTTTGCATGTTCTCTAGATGTATACTTGAGTTTTCTCTAAGTACTCTGGTTTCCTCACACTCCTCAAAAACATGCATGTTAGGTTGAGTGACTGCTATTAAATTGCCCCTAGGAATGAGTGTGTGTGTAACATGGTTGTGAGTGTGTTGCCCCAGAACAGACTGGCAACCTATTCAGGGTGCACCCTGCCTCAGCCAGGATTGACTCCGACATCCCTCACAATTCCGTTAGGGAATAATTGGTTCAAAAGACAAAACAAAACCATTGAAAACTTACGCATGAGGGACAGAAAATCTCGACAAATAAGTGTTTAAGAAGATTTACATGTATATTTATTTTAAAAAGTATGTTTAATTTCAGCAGTATATGTTTTTCAGTTCACTTCTTTTTCTGTTATTTTTATAGAAAACAAGCACTTTTTTCTCCTTGTGGACTTTAACCCTGCAGTTTACGGCCTTTAGGGACGGGCAGTCAAGCTGATAAATCTCTCCAATGAAGCTGGATTCCTGCCGTTGTAAAACTTCAGCTAGCATCAACGTGAGCTTCTCGGCAGTGGCATTCCCTTTTCTTTTTGTCTCCTCACAATTTTTAAAAGTAAGGCTGCCTTTGAGAGGGACACAATGTTTTGTACAATGTTTTTTAATGTTATTTTTAAAAAAAGCAACTAAGGATTATTTTTTAACCGATAATCAATTACGAGAAGATGAAAAAGAAAAATGCATGCGCAGCTTATAACAACCTATCTTTTTTACATTCTAAATTAGATAAAATATGGAGCAGATTTAAAACACTGGCCTTTCTGTGTGGAGTTTGCATGTTCTCCCTGTGTATGTGTGGGCTTTCTCTAGGAACTCCGGTTTCCTCCACCCTCCAAAAACATGCATGCTAGGTTGATTGGCCGCTATGAAATTGTCATTAGGAATGAGTGCGTGTGTGTTGCCCTGCGACAGACTGGCGACCTGTTTGGGGTGTACCATGCCTCTCGCTTTAAATTAGCCAGGATAGGCTCTGGCTCCCCCCACGACCCTATTAAGGATGAGCAGTTCAGAAGACGAAAAACTTGAGGATGCATGAAGATTAAGGATGCGTGATGGGGGAGACGGTAGCTCAGTGGTAGAGTGTTCGCCCGCGGACGAGAAGTTGACCGGAAGTTGCATGTTCGATTCCCACTGAGTTCATGTCTAGGGTCCTTGGAGAAGACGCCTAACCCCCGTTTCTCCCACCATTGGCGCCATTGTGGCAGCCTGCTGCGGTGTACTAGTGCAGCACACAAATTTCCTCGGTGGGGGATGAATAGAGTGTGTAAAAAAAAAAAAAAAAAAAAAAAAGATACCGAACATGAAAAAATTATTGTTATTTGAACCCACAGCAGCACATTTGAATGTGTGGGTGAAGAAGAACCCGTGCTGACAATGGTTATGTTTCCCAGGAAGCCTTAATTAATATTAGTGGTATCATCTAATGGCAGGTTTCAGCACACAACCCATTTTGTAGAGCGACACATTCACACTGGGAAGCACAGCTGTGTTAAAGTGTAAATTGAATTCATGCACACGTTGATTATCCTGCGTTCACACGACTAATTATAGAGCTTCCTTTTATACTTTCACAAAAGTTCCAGAGAAGGGTGAGATTCTCTCAAGTAATGAAACTTGTTGATGTTCAAATCGCCAAATAAAATAGACATGACATCTGTTATGTATCCAGCCTCTTCTCGTAGCGCTCTCTAGGAAGTAAAAATCCTATCAATGAATGAATGAATGAATATAGCATTCATTCATTTATCTTCTGAACCGATTATCACTGATGATGTCACAGGGGGTGCCAGAGTCTATCCCGGCTGATTTAAGGCGAGGGATACAGCCCGAACAGGTCACCAGTCTGTCACGGGGCCACACACAACCATTCACCCATGCCACCATGCCACCTCATCTTAAAGTGTTTTCAGTGATACTAGACAAAATTACAGCAAATAGGCTGACAGACGAGGTTAGACAGGAATCTCCATGAACAATGATGTTTGCAGATGACATTGTGATCTGTAGTGAGAGGAGGGAAGAGTGCACAGAAAATGTGTGTGAATGAGAGGAATTAAAATGGAAAAGTGAGGCTACAGGGAGAAGAGGTAAAGAAGGTGGAAGATTTTAAGTACTTAGGATCAACAGTCCAGAGCAATGGAGAGTGTGGAAAAGAGGTGAAGAAGCATGTGCAGGCAGACTGGAATGGGTGGAGAAAAGTATCAGGTGTGATGTGTGACAGAAGAGTTTCAACTAAAATGAAAGAAAAGGTCTACAAAACTGTGGTGAGACCGGCCATGCTGTTTGGTCTAGAGACAGTAGCACTGAGGAAAAGACAGGAAGCAGAGATGGAGGTAGCAGAGATGAAGATGCTGAGGATCTCTCTGGGAGTGACCAGGATGGACAGGATTAGAAATGAGTACATCAGAGGAACAGCACATGTTAGAGGTTTTGGAAATAAAGTCAGAGAGACCAGACTGAGATGGTTTGAAAATGTGCAGAGGAGAGAGTAGATCAGCAGAAAGATCATAGATTTGGAACCACCAGGAAAGAGGGCTAGAGGAAGACCAAAGAGGAGGTTCATGGATACAGTAAAGTAAGACATGAAGATAGTTGGTGTGACCGAAGAGGATACAGCAGATAGGGTTAGATGGAAGAAACTGACTTGCTGTGGCGACCCCTGAAGGGAAATGCTGAAAGGAGAAGAAGAAGACACATCCTGACTACCATGAACGTAAAGTATGGAGATAGCACGCTAGTTAGCAGTCGAGCTAAAACTAGCCTATGTCCCAATGAGCGCACATCTCCTCAGAATGTTTACTGTTTTGGAACTTTTAAGAACCAAGTTGGACAAGCTAAATATCTGAATGCTCATACAGACAGGGTTAGAGCTCCAGAATGGTAGACATTTGTTCCTCAGGCCATCCTAAGTTCTCAAACACTTTGATTCTCACACTGTCATTGCTCTAAATCATTCAGGTGTATGAAATAATAACTTTCTCAAGCCAGAGGTTTTGGGATAAAGAGAAATATTCACTTTCTGCTCAAGGCAAGAGTTTCAACCCTCCAATTTTCAGACCTGGCAGGGCAGCCAAGGTCAGTTTAAGACAGCATTTTTCAACCAGTGCTCCGTGGCACACTAGTGTTATAGTGAGAGATCGTCAAGTGTGTCATAGGAAATGATCCTATTTCACCTCATACGGTGATCAGGATCTACCGGTAGCTTCTAATGATTGTTTTGATTGATCTCATGGTGTTTGTGTAAAAAAATGGATTAAAGCGTATTTATTTATGTTTTTTATCATTAAATCTTGTTATTTTATTCAGAGACAAACAGGGCTGTCCTTCAATAGGTAGTCTACTGTAACCATAGCAACTCACTCTTCTTCTCTGCTTTTTTGTTGCGAGCTGCTGCCCATCTCTCCTAAAAACTACCCCACCTAGTGGATTGTTCTTTCTACATGTTTTGAGAATTTAGGGTTGTGTTTTAAACCGAAAAAAGCAGAGTCTAATTAAATCTCACTTTTTTTTAGATAAGGAAATCGCAATTTTTTGTGTTTTAGCAACTTTAGCAACTTTTTTGGGAAAGAGTGTCTTTTGTTGACAATTTTCTTTTTTTACATAAAAGTGACTGTTTTGTAACTTTTTTAAGATTTTTTGACAAAATAGCAACTATTTTGGGACTTTTTCGCAATTTTTTGACAAAAAAACACTTTTTGCAATTTTTTGACAAAAAAGCGACTATTTTGCGATTTTTTGACAAAAAGCCAATTTTTTTTTTTTTTGCATTCTTTTTTTTTTTTGCAATTTTTTGATGAAAAAAGTTGCTATGAAGTAAAAAATGGCACAAAAAATGACACAAATAAAATGTCGCAAAATTTTTCTAATATTCATTAAAAAGGAAAAAGCTTCTCTCGCATTCTGGATAAATTCTCTGAAAGGCTCATTGTCTGAAACAGGCTCATTGTCACGTTTAAAAGTGCAGAATAAAAACGTACTCATTATGATACATGTTGCCTCGAGATTTTTTTTGATGGAAAAATGTACTTTGGCATGAAAAAGATCGGAAAAACACTGGTTTAAGAAACTCTGACGGTATACGCTTAACCCTCTTTACCACTAGCAAATGTTAGTGTCTTGAAAAATGTCGTCCTTTGCCCCCCCTCCCCCCAAGTGTTTGTTAAATACGTTTTTTGCGTGATCAACATCTGTTCCCTTTAAAATCCTCTTATAGGCAGTTAATAGAGCTTTTCTAACCACAACGCAGAGTGGGAAAATCTATACGGTATTTTTCATATTGAAATACTTTTCACCTGTCTGATCAACACATCTGGGCTGCAGAAATCCTGATATCATCCTGCCACTCTGCTGGCACATCCCAGCAGCCTCTACAGAGAATAAAAAGATAGCAGGACTTCAAGTATTCGCTGAGCCTTCATTTTACTTCATCTCCTTTTCCCACATCTATTCCCACCTCTTCCTACTTGATTTATTCCTCCACAGTCCCTCTGTTTATCTAAGGCCATGTTTCTGCCACAGTATAACATTTTATTTCCACATGTACAAGTATGTTCCTTCTATTTCTTTTTTTTCTATCTGGTTTCCAGCATGTTTTCTTTCCACTAAAATCCAGCAAATGAAGACTAGAAGCTCTGTTTCTGTCATGATTAAGGTGACAGCGTACAGGTAGAACCTTGAGAGATGACACAGGAAATCTCCTGGGTCTTCCATGCCTGCTGAACACCACATAATGATCACCTTGAGATTTGCAGCATAAACTATTTCCATCTACACAGTGGAAAAGTTTACATGTACAAATATCACTTGTGACTTTTCTGTTTTAATGTCAAAGTCTATGTGCATTTTATTAAAAAAAAGTATTTTTAAGCCAAACTGTGTATTTTACATTTTTCTTCTTCTTCTTTCGGCGTTTTCCTTCAGGGGTTACCACAGCAAGTCAGTTTCTTCCATCTAACCCTATCTGCTGTATCCTCTTTGGTCACGCCAACTATCTTCATGTCTTCCTTCACTGTGTCCATGAACCTCCTCTTTGGTCTTCCTCTAGTCCTCTTTCCTGGTGGTTCCACACCCAGCATCCTTCTTCCTATGTACTCTCTCTCTCTCCTCTGTACATGTCCAAACCATCTCAATCTGGCCTCTCTGACTTCATCTCCACAACATCTAACATGTGCTGTTCTTCTGATCCTGTCCATCCTGGTCACTCCCAGAGAGATCCTCAGCATCTTCATCTCTGTTACCGCCATCTCTGTTTCCTGTCTTTTCCTCAGTGCCACTGTCTCTAGACCAAACAGCATTGCCGGTCTCACCACGGTTTTGTACACTTTCCCTTACATTTTATCTGAAACTCTTCTATCACACATCACACCTGATACTTTTCTCCACCCGCTCCAGCCTGCCTGCACATGCTTCTTCACCTCTTTTCCACACTCTCCATTGGTCTGGACTGTTGATCCTAGATACTTAAAATCTTCCACCTTCTTTATCTCTTCTCCCTGTAACCTCACTTTTCCATGTGGATCCCTCTCTTTCACACACACATGTACTCTGTTTTACTCTGACTAATCTTCATTCCTCTTCTTTCGAGTGAAAACCTGCACCTCTGTAGCTTTTCATTTTATAGAAGTTTCTTCTAAAAAATACTCTTTTCCCTTCATATTTCTGCAGACCTGAAAGCTTTTTTGCCTTCTTGAGAGGAAAAATCTGTATGTTTTATCACATAACTAAAACACCCTGTGCTCCATTAGGCTGAATAATAGAGGAACCATCTTCTTTCTAGCTTCCTCCTTTGTATCAATTACTGCTGATTGCACCGCAATATGTCGTAGTTACAAGACAAATCCCTGAGAGTACAGGGTGATTGATGGGACGGCCTTTCCCAACAGAACAAATGGAGCAGCCAGAGGAGGAGATCAACAAAACTTAGCTCCATAACTAAAACAAAACTGCAAAGGATGTTTTTAAAAATCATTTTCTTTTCAAAACGTATTTTATTGAACTTCTTTCACACATAATACGATCCTAATCCCAAACCCCACACCCACCCACAAACCCTACCTGATTTTTTATCAGGGAGATTACAGCTTGTTTTAGAGTCGGAGGCAAAACTCCAGGCTTGAAAGAGTGTAGATTTCTATCCAAAGAGGGACAAGTTTTTTTTTTCCAAAACATTATTAATCTCCTGCAGAAAAAATGTTGGCATCCAGCAGCAACAAATCACACATGCAAAGAAATAAAAATACAAAAATAAAAGTTACAATCTCTTGTAATGACATACCCCATTGGACTCCATTCCTTCGGTTCTTCTTCTTTTGGAGTCCAACAATTACATCTGTTCGATTAAATTGCCTGAAAGCTGTTATGGAGAGGTGTGGTAGAATCCAAGCGCGGAACACAGGATGAGAAGATAAACATAATTGTTTTTTTTCTAATTAGGTAAAAACGGGTTGTCTGAGGCAGGCGGGTTATCCAAGGCAGGCGGGTTTCTTGAACAAAGCAAACAGAATATAAGACCACAGGCAAGAAAATCGGCAGACAAAGATCTACTAAAGGCTTGTTATTGTTACCCCATGGAAATCAACAAACTGGCACAGACTGGGTGTGGAGGATGGCTTATGTGGCTTGCTGATTGCTGTTCATCTGCACGTGGTGATCAGCCACGGAGACTGATACTCTCTTAGAAGCAAAAGCAGGGTCTTGCTTCTGCTCTTGTACAACAAGAGCAGAAGGGATGAACTACTTTTAAAAGCACTCATTCCTACAACGCAATGAAAGGAACCTGTCACTTTTGGTACTTTTCTAGGTTGTGATCACATCATGCAGAGGGTGACGGGGATTTTTCAGGATGCCATGCATGTTTATGTTTTTGTCATCAATGTTTTGCTAAGTAACTGGTGTGTTTTTTTTTAAACTTGCCCAGCTGCATCGACCTATGGCGGTGAAGCCGTGTGACTTATTTTTTTCAACACCAAACAAACCCTCCCTTTTTTTTATTGAGTTAGAAGTCTTGGAAACAAGTAATTTCCCCATGGGGATTAATAAAGTAGTTCTGATTGATTCTGATTAGACCGCTCATCCCCCTCTCCAAAACAGCTCCCACAGAGTCCACGTTCCTGAATTGGTCTTTTCAGCTGACTTTGGCAAATTTCTTATAACAAAAATCAACCAGAGACCCATCAGGTCCTGGTTGTTTGCCGCTCTGCATCGAACCAATGGCTTCACAGATTTCATTCACAGTAACAGGACAATCCAAGATGGAGTTCTGATCAGTCGATACCTTTGGCATGTTTAAGCTGGAAAAGAACTGCTGCATTGACAAATGACCAAGTTTAAGAATTATTTTCAATACCGTGAGACTACTTAAGATACTGAAGAACAACGTTTATCCCTACTGGGATTTCAAAAAGCGAATTATTTTGAATGTTAAAATCAAATGCTCACCTTCATCTGACTAAATGGGTTTTATTATCAGGATATACACAAATGCATGCAGGCACACACAAGCACCATTTGAGAATAATGTGCATGCACAGACAAGCTGTTGGCTGTCTTGTTAGGCTCTCGTTTCACACTCCATCAGCGCTTTGCTTCACAACGCCAAAAAAAACCCCAAACATATTCTCAGGCTATAAGTGGAGTGACAAACAAGTTTCACGTGGGTGCTGAGAAAGTGTCTGTTTTGTCTTTTGTTTTTCTTTTCTTCTACGTGAAGCTGTAGATTTAAGTCCATTAGATGGGAAAAACTCGTTGTTCAACTACTTCAGGGACAGATTTTTGGTGGATGGACAACCTCAACCATTTCCTGGCCTCACTTAAAGTAAAAAGTTCTGTTCCGTTGTCTTTTGCTTATCCACAGATAGCATGCTGGGTAACAGCCTCAGATGGGAAACCCAGGCTTCTTTTACCCCAGCTGTATCCTCCAGCTCACCTGGAAGAATCCCAAGATGTTCCCTGGCTAGGGGACATGGCTGCTGGATAGACTATGTCTATCCAGCAGGTCCGGGGTCTGCCTCTTGGTCTCCTCCCGGTGGGACGTGCCTGAGACACCTCACCTGTGAAGCGTTTGGGAGGCATCCCAACGCAATGCCCAAACCACCCCATTTGGTTTCTTTTAACCCGGGGGATCAACGACTCTACTCCGAGCTCCACCCAGATAGTGAGTTCCTTACTCTCTCTCTGAGTGAGAGCCCTGCCATCCTGTGGAGGAAGCTCATGTCAGCCGCTTGTTCTTTCAGTCACCACTCACAGCTGGTGACCATAAGTGAGAGCAGGAACATAGATCAACTGGTAAATTAAGAGCTTTGCTTTTCGGCTCAGGTCTTTCTTCACCACAACGGACTGATGTAGCATCAAAAGTTAACCAATGCAATACATTTTTTTTTATTATTTTGACTATAACCTTTATTTATTAAGGAAAATTCTAATAGGATTAAAAACCTCTTTTGCAAGGGAGTCCTGCGCAAGAGGCAGCAATTTCACAAAGAACAAGAACATAAAAAATTATATTAAACATACAATTAAACATCTGAGAATAATGCTTAAATAACGGTATGTTCCGTTCCGTCATCTTCCGCTTGTTCCGGGGTCGGGTCGCGGGAGCAACAGCCTCAGACGGGCAGCCCAGGCTTCTCTCACCCCGGCTACATCCTCCAGTTCACCCGGAAGGATCCCAAGTTGTTCCCCGGCCAGCTGTGAGGCATAGTCTCTCCAGTGGGTCCGGGGTCTGCCCCTTGGTCTCTTTCCGGTGGAATATGCCCGAAACACCTCGCCTGCGAGGCGCTCGAAACCACCACATCAGGCTCCTCTCGACCTGGAGGAGGAGCGGCCGGACACCGAGCTCCTCCCGGATGGCAGAGCTCCTCACCCGATCTCTGAGTGAGAGCCCAGCCACCCTGCGGAGGAAGCTCATTTCGGCCGCTTTTATCCACAATCTCATTCTTTTGGTCACCACCCACAGCTGGTGACCATAGGTGAGGGTTGTAACGTAGATCGACTTGTAAATCGAGAGCTTTGCTTTTCGGCTCATCTCTCTCTTTACCACGACGGACCGATGCAGTGTCCTAGTTATTGCTGATGCTGGAGGAGTTTAAGTATCTTGGGGTCTTGTTCACGAGTGGGGAAAGGATTGAGCGGGAGACCGACAGGCGGATCGGTGCGGCATCAGCAATAACGGTATGTAATTAGACCAAAATGTAGCAATTTAATTGTACATTGGTCTTAGTATTTTCTGCAGAGAAAATATATTCCTCAAGTTATCTTCATATTTCCTGGAGTCAATCACATGGCAAAGTCAAACCATTTTGATGCATACACATGTCAAAGGCAACTCGCTGAAGGTTAAACCAAACGTCTGACTGTGGAAGGAAGAGATTTAATGTGGAATCTTTTTTATCTGTCACACGGGATGATTTTTAGTAGTTGAGGAATGTCTGATAACCTGGGATTTTCACACATTCCGCAACACAGAATGATCTGGAAAAATGGTAGAAATACTTTGCGAATGGCAGTTGTCTGGTGAAAGAATCTCGTATCAGTGTCAGCAGATGAATGAAACTGATTTTGGAAGATGGAAAGGTAATGTTAAGAAAAATATATAATTGTCTTCTTTCAAGGCAGCACAGTGGTGCAGTGGGTAGCACAGTGGCCTCACAGCAAGAAGGTTGTGGGTTCGAGTCCTGGGTGGGCACGAGGCTTGGAACTTTGTCCTTTCTGTGTGGAGTTTGCATGTTCTCCCCGTGTTTGCGTGGGTTTCCTTCGGGCACTCCGGTTTCCTTCCACCCTCTAAAGACATGCATGCTAGGTTGATTGGCCAGTGCCAAATTGCCCCTAGGAATGAATGAGTGTGTGTGTATGGTTGTATGTGTGTGGCCCTGCGACAGACTGGTGACCTGTTCGGGGTGTACTCTGCCCTTCACCTTAAATTGGTCGGGATGGGCTCCTGCGGAGCGGGACGGATAAGAAAAAGAAGTCTTCTTTTAAGTATGTTCAGAATGTGTTCTTTAAATGACCAAAATTAAACAAGACAGAGCAGCAAAGAAAAAACGCCAATTTTCCTCTTCCGTTGACTCCAAAAAAAACCCTAAAACGTTTAAGCGCTTTATATAGCCCGTTTCTACGTGCAAAGACAGTATAGCTCACAATCATTCACTCATTCACACACGATAACAGAAGCTGTTATACAAGGCGTTTGCCATGACCAATCAGGAGCAATGATGGGCTTCGTAAAAATAACAACAATAGTAATGCATTGTACTTATATAGTGCTTTTCCAAGACGCTAAAAGACGCTTCACACATATGCATTATTCATTCACTCCATACCAGGTGATGGTAAGCTACTGTCGTAGCCACAGCTGCCCTGGGGCATACTGACAGAAGCGAGGCTGCCATTTTTGCACCATCAGCCCTTCTGACCATCACCAACCAATCACACACACACCATCCAGACTAGGCAATGTGGGTGAAGTGTCTTGCCAAGGGACACAGCAAAGATTTAATCTCAACGATCGGCCCACCGTGGCACCTGGGGTTCCAGCGGTCTACCATACAAGTACTGCCCAGGCTCACCCAGCTTCGCTTCTGAGGTCTGACGGGATCAGGCATAGACAGGCCGGTATGGCGTCTTGCTCACGGTCCCCTGGGCATGAGTTCTCCACGTTGGGGATCAAACTAAAAACCCTCCAGTTACAGGACAACCACTTTAGCCACTGAGCCCAGCCACCCTGAGAAGATGCTTTTGAAACACAGGTATACAAAAAGAAAACTTTCTTTTCCACTTAAAGTACCAGCATTCCTTTTCCAATGTGTTGCTGAGTATTTTAGTCCATATGAGAGGTACATGAAAACATTTTAGATCGGTAAAATCACTTTAATCCCTTATATTTTTGGGCCAAGAGTGCATTCTTCTATCCATTTGACCATTCGAATGTAGCTCAGACGTACTGGAGTTCGTCCTCTCATTTCTGTTGTATCTGTGTTGTGACTGGCTGATTGAATAAAAGGCCATGCTGTGGGGCGCTAAAGCACTCTACTTAAACCACAAAGCTAAAATGTTGTTTTTGTATTTTGTACGATTTTAGATTTGATAGAAAATAACAGACTTACAGACTCTTAAAAGGCTATTTGAGGACTGACACTCATTTGAGGGTTCAGATTGGAATAGGGGTCTAGGGTAAGGGATTAAAGATGGGCATTTATTTGACGTTAGCCTGAGCATCGAGGGACTGCATTATGTTAATGACAGACTTTGCAAAACTATATAAGTATGTATTTGTGTGTAATGTAAGTGTGCTGGAGAGCGATAGCGAGAGAGAAATCTACTGACGTTTTTATTATCGTCATTTGTAAAAAAAAATACGTCCCAGCTCAATGAAATACAGCTTCCATCTTTTCCATCTTTGTCTTGTGTTATTTCTAATATGCACTGATGCATTTTATTGTTCTCTTGCTTATTTGCAACTCAAGAGAGAGTCTTTAAATGATTTGATATAATAACCAGAGGTAGATACATATGTCAGCCTGATAGCGACGACGATGATGATGACTTTCTAGAATAGACTAGACAAAAATAGCGCAAACAAAACTGCAGCAAGCCGCCTTGGAGCTGATTCCCCTGGCATTACTTCTGTTTAGGTCCCTTGTCTGATGAAGCTCATCTCGCTTTAGAACTCAACAAAAATAGAAAAATGTAGTAAGTGATCAAGAGTGCAGCTATGAATGATTCATTATGAAAGTAATGGAAAAAAGATACAAATCCAGGAGCCAACTAGTCACCAATTTAAGACGATTGGAAAGGCCCAGACACGCCGTTTGCTTTGAGTTTGTGCAGGGAAATTTGCTTCCGCTACCTGTGCAATATGAAGTACATAAAGTAATCTTTGATTCATATCGATATTTGAAATCATATTTGAGTTACAAGAATTTTAGAGAAAAGCTCAATTTTTTCCATGTTTTCTATGGAATGTAGCGTTCTTCATCAAATTTCTTGGAGGTTTATGAAAGAGATATTTTTATCTTTCTTATGAACGTGTGTTTTTTTCCCAGTGGTGGAAGTACATTTACTTTGTTACAGTACTTAAGTAAAAAAATAGTGTATCTGTACTTTACTTAAGTAAAAATTTAAGACCGGTATTTTTACTTTTACTTCACTACATTTTTAGAGCAAATATCTGTACTTTTACTTCGCTACTTTTTAAAAGTGTGTTTTACATTTCGTCGTTACATTTTCGTTCAGGAATTTGAAAAACACGCAGGTTTTTTAGCGCATCTTGAAGCCGCATCGCCAAAATCAAAAGAAGCAGTTGATCGGGAGAAGAAGTAATGAATCGAGAAACATTTTCCGCATTCAATCAGCGCCAAAAACCTAACATCAAATATAGTACAAATTAAAAAGAGTCAGAAGATTGTTGTTCGTTGTGTTTACTTCAAAAATAAAAGGTTGAGCCATCATTACACAAAGCAGGGGCGTATCTAGAATTTTCCAAAGGGGGGTGGAGCTTTGACAAAGCCAATATATAGAGACTGGGGGCCTCCCCCCCAAAACATTTTAAAAAATAAGTGTCATTTTCCTCCATTTTGGCGGCTCATTCACTGGCCCTTCTAGGGGATAGCTTGACTTGTCCCCTTTCCTTTTATTTTATTTATTTATTTTTTTGTGGACCAAAAGAGGCGGGAGAGGGGGGTCACACCCCTGCAGAGTATTTATGCTGGTTACCATGGTGACACCCTATAGCACAACAAATAGCATTTGAATTATAGTCGAATACTTTTACTTTTTACTTAAAAAGTACAATTTACACCAACTACTTTTGTACTTTTACTTAAGTAGATTTTTTGCCTAATTATCTGTACTTTTACTTAAGTACAAAAAGTGAGTACTTCATCCACTACTGTTTTTTCCCAACCTCCAAAAACATGCATGCTAGGTTGATTGGTCGTTACCAAATTGCCCTTAGGAAGCTCGTTGTACTACTATGATGAAGAACTTGAAAACTGAAACCATGACATACTAAAAAACGTTAAATGCAGTTACAGAAAACATGATTTAAAACCAAACAAAAAATCTTCCTTAAACTCAACCCCCCCTTGGAGCACCCCCCCCCCCCGCCCCCAGAATTATATTTGACTACTTCAATTTTAATAATACTTATTGACAAAAATAATTTCTAACTATAGCAAAAGGGCATATTTTGTTTTCAGACACTTTGGGATAGATTTTTATTTTCAAAAGTGTTTAGTGTAATCTGATGTATTTAAAGTGTTAGCTTCTAGTGTTACACTGTGGCGTACGATTCATCAAATGTGCTCTTCTGTGTGTGTTAAGTCAAATAGATTGTTCGATTAATTGATCTTATCATGAACTAATCTACCAATAGAAATATCCAACATTAGGTGCCTCGGGCTTTTGCTGCCTACTCGATATTGAATGGATGGGCGATTCCGTAACAACACTTCACAGAATATTTATGTTTTTTATTTGCTCCTTTTAATTATAAACTATAATAAAATAAGAAATAAAAACTGGTTGGATGTTGGTGGTACAGATGTGAGTTTCTGTTCCCACTGGAGTTTTTCGCTTTCTCTCTGGATGACTGACCTCAGTCTTTTCAAAGCTCTCTGAGAAAAGCTCACCCCTCCAATTGCTCTCAACCCAATTAGTGTGAGTGCATTGATTTTAGTCTATTACGCAGGCTGTCCCCCTGTTGTTCTCCCATTCCTTCAGGCTGAAGATCAATGAAAATGATCATTGATTACTCACGTATAATGAGCATGAATTTAGTCAGTTCTCTTGGCAGGAGCTACAGAGAGAGAACAAATACAACCAGTTGTGTCTTCAATCTTTTTGGCACCTAACGGTCTTTATTTTTGCTCATGGTTGTCCACTCGTGTTTAAAAAGATTATACCATCCAATTAATATTGTAATTACTAATCTCAAGGTGTTAATGACTTTGTCCCAAAAACTATTAAAAATCAACCTTTTGGATTTGTCTCTAGATTGTAATTGATTTCAAAACCACATTTCAAAAGCAAGCTCTTTCCTTGTCCAGTTTCGGAATCTGTCATCTTATCACCGTTTGTTGCTTACTGTTTTTTTCTGTCCCGTCTTTTACTCTTCGTTCCTCCTTCTTGTCCTAGTCAGTTGATTAACTGAGAGTACCTCCCTCTCTAATCCGCACATCTCTACCAGTTTGCCTAGCCTGTTGTGGTTGAGTAGTACTTTTAAATACCAGTCATCCCTCCAGCTGTCTTCTGGAAATGCATCAGCGGCCCTCCTCTACACCATCCAACCGCAAGTCATTCATCACCTCATCTCTTAGCTCTTCAGTCTTTAAGGTCTCTCTCCCTCTTTCCAACGGCAGAACGAAGTGGGACCACTAGCTCCTGTAACCGACTCTCACGCTACCTTTCGCTCCAGCTCTCTGCCTCATTTTCAATGTTCTGTTTTGCATACTGTAGGTAGCTTTGGTCCTGCCTCAGTACGGGATACCTCCTTCATTCGGATCACCATGAGGTTTCTTCAATTTTGACCCCTCTTGGTTTTTTTTCCTTTCTCTCTTTCTTCCGTCCTTTCTTTCTTTTTTTTTTCTTTCAAGAGTTTTCCCTCACTGCAAAGGGAGATCTAAGAACAACTTATCTCGAGGCTGATTGGTTGTTTCAGGTTCGTCGTGGGACCCTGTTGCTCTTTGTATGTGAGAAGCCTGCTGCACTTCATGCCATCAGTTAGTGTATGTAAGCCTTTCCCCCCCCCCCCTTTCCGCCATCACCAGATCAAGACCCGATGATCTACTGATTCATTAGTTCGTTTTCCTGAGCACGTCTCTCCTATATGACTATCACACCTCCTCTTCTTCTTCTCCTTTTGGCATTTCCCTTCAGGGGTCGCCACAGCAAGTCAGTTTCTTCCATCTAACCCTATCTGCTGCATCCTCTTTGGTCATGCCAACTATCTTCATGTCTTCCTTCACTGTATATAGATATCACACCGAGTTTTACTTTACCAAATTGTCCATATTCTGTACTCAATAAATGCTTTGAGTCCACCCAGTCCCTTATGTCTCTTCTGAATGAAATACCCTTGACTCATAATGTAATATGCATGGGTTTCTAACCCCGTCTTGCCAGAGCAACTTTCGACAACATACAAATCAATTTAGATCAATTGGTGTTCCGATACCGACTTTAATTCTGAGCAACAGAAAAAAATGTGAAGGCTACAAAGGTCCCAGTTATGTGTCAGGGGGTCTTGCTCCTACTCTTACTTGATGTATTTAGACTGTTTACTTCATGCAACAAACTTTGGTTTACTGTGTGTTGCTAGAACTCTGAGGACCTCTGGGACCAGCCTTCAGCAACACACTTTGGTTTACTGTTCTTTTAAGTTGACAAAATGTGTTTCAGAATTATCCATTTGGTTAACTTGCAATGACAAAGATGGCAAGGTAAGTTTTTTTGTATAGTACAATTCATACACAAGGTAATTCAAAGTGTTTCACAAGACAGGAAAAAAATGCATTAAAATCACAAAACATAGAAATAAAATTAAAAAAAATCAAAAGAAAGTGATTAATCTTCTGTCAAATGCACGATTAAACAGAACTGCTTTCAGTCTAGATTTAAACATTGTGACAGTGTCAGCCTCAGAAAGTTTGTTCTCCATGTTTAGTCCTGACTCTGAACACCAGAAAGAGGCTGGTCCGAGTGGTCCTCAGAGTTCTAGATGGTTCATGGTTAGTCCTGACTCTAGGCTCCAGCAGGAGACCGGTCCCGGAGGTCCTCAGAGTTCTAGATGATTCATGTTTAGTCCTGACTCTAGGCTCCAGTAGGAGGCCGGTCCCAGAGGTCCTCAGAATTCAAGATGGTTCATGTTTAGTCCTGACTCTAGGCAACAGCAGGAGGCCGGTCTCGGAGGTCCTCAGAATTCTAGATGGTTCATGTTTAGTCCTGACTCTAGGCACCAGCAGGAGGCCGGTCCCGGAGGTCCTCAGAGTTCTTGATGGTTCATAAGGTACTAACATATCACAGATGTACTTTGGTGCTAGACCATGGAGAGACTTAAACACAAGCAGAGCAGCTTTAAAGTCTATTCTCTGAGCCACAGGAAGCCAGTGCAGAATCCGGAGCACAGGACTGATGGAATCATATTTTCTAGTTCTTGTTTGGACTCGAGCAGCAGCAGCAAAGATATAGTGTTAAACAGAACAACGGTGAAATCAGCCTAATATTTTCCAGTTGACTTAAAGCCGATAACTTTGACTTTCCAATGACTTATGATAGCATCAAGATTTTAATGCCGCAAGTTTTATATCACTCAGTGTCGTACACGCCTGATTGGTACTCAAACAGAGACGGCCCAAACATTTTAAAGTGTTTACATAGCTTAGAGATGCATTACTTTTCACATGATCCGTATCTGGTTTTGATTTTTGCTGTACTCATTTTAGAAATCTTGCTCATTCCGGCAACCTAAAAAAAAAAAAGGCAAAAACAAGAAAGAAATCTTGCTCTTTTTGCAAATAAATTTGCAAATTGCATGGACGACATGCAAAATGCAGCAAGGTTGAAGTATTGCAATTAATTTGAAGTCTTGCATTAATTTCATCCTAATTTGAAAAAGAAAGATCCCAGTTGATTCAAGGCGAGACGCAGGGTGCACCCCGAACAGGTCGCCGGTCTGTTGTGGGGTCTCACACAACCATTCACACACACACTCACTTCTAGGGTCAATTTTGTATCGACGGATCAACCTAATATGCATGTTTTTGGAGGGTGGGAGGAAACCAGGGAGAACCTACACATGCACAGGGAGAAGATGCAAACTCCACACAGAAAGACTTGTCCCACCCAGGACTCGAACCCCTACTTTCTTGCTACAATAAAGTATCGTGCCATTTGAAATTAGCGTAAATTTCTAAAATGAGGACAACATCTTGCAGTTACTGCTAAATACTGTAAGTCAAAGGATTATTTAAAGAAAACTTATTCGAATTTTGTGCTTAGTTGTTTTTGTTTCGGAGCATTCCTCAAAGTTTTAGGCAATTTTCAGCCTTATCAAGGTGGAATGATGCGTTTAAGTCCACAATCATTCACTGCGTGGACAGAAATAACCATTTTCTTTTCAATTATGAATACATTTGTGTGCTAACCCCTTGACATTATGCTAAATAACTGTAATGTTGTTTTTGTTTGAAGCTCGTAGAGTTTATTTCCTTCCACCGTACACATTTCGATAACCTATAAGCTTTTACTCGATGCTAAATTATCTAAATACAATTGCTCTGAAATAACGGAAATCAGCTCCGAGGTTTTAATCTTAATAAGAATTGTTTTGTTTGTTTCCGCAAGCAGAACTCGAGGGTGACACCACTAAGGCTATTTCATAATTTTAATAGGATGAATAACAAAGGGAGGAGAGACGGAGTCACAAGTGAGATGAGTGCAAGACCGAGAAAGGAAGGGATAATGAGGAGTGCTTGAGAAGAGAGAAAAGATCAAAAAATGGGAGTGAATTCAAAAAGAAAAAGGGAGTGCATCTTTGTGGGAGAGAAATGTGTGTCCTAAAAAAAATCCCAAAGCACAAAGCAAGAAATAAATTAATCTGAGAGTAGAAGAAAGGAAGTGGATGTGAAAAAGAGAAGAGGGGGAAAGACCGAAAGTGAAAAAAAAAAATGTGGTGGTGACAGATTTTTGAGTGTCTGGGAGAAAATCTTCAGCAGGTGTGAATCTAGTCTCAGCCTGAAGATCAGAGACAGATGTCTCCACACACACGCATGCAGGAAAGACTTCTGGCAGGCTGTCCTCATTTTTTCCTTTTATTCCCTTCCGCCTCTCAGGCAAACAGAAAGTAAAGCCTTGAATTTGAATATGGTTACTCGCTTTTCATTTTAATGTTCTCTATTGACTTGAAACGTATAATATTCTTCTATTTTATTCTATAAACATCTAGAATGATTCCCTGATTTTCTTCTGAAGCGTAATAGAAAAATGTACCGTTTGGACGCAAAAATTGGAGGGAAAAGAAAAACTTGTGCGAAGGATATGAATTAGAACAAAAACCAGACTAAAAGAGGAATACTGTAAGTATGAGTCAGTATATATGTTATTAAAACATAAAGTGCTGTAAATGCAGCTGAATTTTCTGTTTTCATTACTATTTTCTTGACCAAGGTCACCATGAGATAAGCTCACACGTCCATCGTGGGCAACGCCAAGTAAGCCCATCAGTTTGAGAAAAATGGAAGATACTCACCATTTAAGAGAACATTTCTGAATTCTTTACTCATTCTTCTTCTTCTTTTTTCAGCATTTCCCTTCAGGGGTCACCACAGCAAGTCAGTTTCTTCCATCTAACCCTATCTCCTGCACCTTCTTTGGTCACACCAACTATCTTCATGTCTTCCTTTACTGTATCCATGAACCTCCTCTTTGGTCTTCCCCTAGTCCTCTTTCCTGGTGGTTCCAAATCCAGCATCCTTCTGCTGATCTACTCTCTCTTCTCTGCACATGTCCAAACCATCTCAGTCTAGCCTCTCTGACTTTATCTCCAAAATAATTAACATGCTGTGACAGACTGGCGACCTGTTCGGGGTATACTCTGCCCTTCGCCTTAAATTGGCCGGGATGGAATCCGGCATCCCCCGCAACCCGAAAGGGATAGAAGGATAAGAAGATGACTGACTGACTGACCTCTAACATGTGCTGTTCCTCTGATATACTCATTTCTAATCCTGTCCATCCTGGTCACTCCCAGAGAGATCCTCAGCATCTTCATCTCTGCTACCTCCATCTCTGCTTCCTGTCTTTTCCTCAGTGGCACTGTCTCTAGATCAAACAGCATCGTCAGTCTCACCACGGTTTTGTACACTTTCCCTTTCATTTTAGCTGAAACTCTTCTATCACACATCACACCTGATACTTTTCTCCACCCGTTCCAGCCTGCTTGAACACGCTTCTTCACCTCTTTTCCACACTCTTCATTGCTCTGGACTGTTGATCCTAAGTACTTAAAATCTTCCACCTTCTTTACCTCTTCTCCCTGTAACCTCACTTTTCCATTTGGATCCCTCTCATTCACACACATGTACTCTGTTTTACTCTGACTAATCTTCATTCCTCTTCTTTCTAGTGCAAACCTCCACCTCTCCTCCACCTCCACCTTTTCCTCCACCTCTTCCCTCCTCTCACTACAGATCACAATGTCATCTGCAAACATCATTTTCCATGGAGATTCTTGTCTGACCTCGTCTGTCAGCCTATTTGCTGTTTATTTTGTGTAGTATTACTGAAAACACTTTAGGATGAGGTGGCATGGTGGCGCTGCGGTGAGCACAGTGGCCTCACAGGAAGAATCTCTGGGTTTGAGTCCCGAGTGAGACTTAAAACACTGTTCTTTTTGTGTGGAGTTTGCATGCTTTGTATGTGTTGGTTTTCCATGGGTATGCCGGTGTCCTCCCACCGTCAAAAAAAATTGTTCATTTTTGGAAGGGTCGTAACGCCAAAAAAGGTTGATTGGTGTTACCAAATTGCCCGTAGTAATGAGTGCGTATGTGGATGGTTGTGGGACCTACAGCAGACTGGCGACCTGTTCAGAGTGTACCCTGTCTCTTACGTGAAATCAGCTAGGATAGGCTCCAGCACCTCTGTGGCCCCATTTGGGATAAGCGGGTCAGACGATGAAGGAATTATCAAGTAATTTTTTGTGAAACTGGATATTTGGATTTCGACGGCTATTCACAGGTGACAAATACTATTAACAGAAACACCGACTAAATATTTTATTTGATTTTCATACAGTTTTTTGTTTCAATTTTGTTTTGCCCTCACATTGATTTACAACTCCTTGCACGTTAACTGTAATGTTAACAGAAGAGTCCCGTCATTGTTCCTAACCGGTCTTTCTACCTTTTAGCCAGTCTTGTCAGTGGGTGTGAGTAGTCGAACAAGTTAAACTTGTCAGTAACAGAAATTTGTCTTCGATGGCCCAAGATAAACACAATAGTTGGAACATTTAAACATTATTACAATACAAACAAAAATCAATTAAACCTTTAGTTAAACTGTTCAAAGTACGGAAAATGGACACAAAAATAAATACCTTCTTTTTAAAAAACTTTGTGGCCAAGATTTTATCTGTGTTTGTGTGTGGTGAATGGGGTGTGTGTATGTGTATGAGGGTGTGAAGAGGACGTTTTTTGTGGTGGTTTGTTGGTCATTTTTGAAATTCTGTGCAGGTCTGCGAGTGCATTTGGGAGATACCATGACTTTGTTTATCTGTCTTTATGAATTGGGAAAATTTTGGTTTGGTATCGAGTAGTGTGTGAGTCATACCAGAATGCCATGTTGGAGGTTCTTATTGATTCTATGAGTGATTTACAGTCCGAAGACACCATGTGCTGGCTGGCCCTGAAATAAAGACGCTTCTTGACCAGGTAAAAGCACTGATGAGGTTTCTGCTTTTATTACAGACAAAAGTAAACTCCCTCATGAAGCTCTGGTTTGAGTTTCAAGTCCACAGGTTTCTAGAAGATATTTCCAAGTCTTATAGTCAGGTTTTTACCAGTGGTTTTGTCGTTATTGACACTTATTTCCTGTTTTATTTTGAAATTCTGACCTCCTTGTTGTTCCCGGTGTCTCGACTTCCCCTCCTCGTGTTCTCCCTTCGTTCTGGTGATTGCCAGCTCCCTTCCTAATGTGTCACAGATGTGTCTCATTGTCCCTCCCATCCTCCTGTATTTACGGTAATGTGTATCTTGTCTTTGTTTCATTGCCTGATGTGATCTAAGATGATTAAGATCTGTGACTTTGCACATTCCCAGAATGATTCCCCTCCTTTCCTGAAGACCTAATCATCGAGATCCACGACCGGGTGGCCTGACAAGATCTGCGACCTGCCATACTTCTATTGGAATTAGCGTTAGGGTTAGTTTTCGGAACTCCGATCTATCGAGATCTGTGACCGGTCAAAGATCTCATCCCAGATCTCATCCAGAGCCCATCCCAGCTGATTTGAGGCGAGAGGCAGGTTAGACCCTCAACAGGTCGCCAGTTTGTCACGGGTACACACAAACAGACAACCATACACACACACTCATTCCCAGAGGCAGTCTTGTCACGGCCAATCAACCTACCATGCATGTTTTTGGAGATTGGGAAGAAACCAGAGTACCTGGAGAAAACCCACACATACATGTGGAGAACATGTAAATTCCACACAGAAAGGCCAGTGTTCCAAGCCTTGTCCCCACCTGAGACTCAAACTCACAACCTTCTTGTTGTGACGCCACTGTGCTAATCACTGCGCCACCGTGCAGCCAGAAAAAACATTTCTGAAAATCTGGTGAGGGGAATGTGTTAATCCCTGCTGTTTCCCCATAAAATCAAAACGAGTTTAGCAACCATCGACCATGTGGTCTTGTTAGTTAACCAAAGTGGATCCAAGAAGTCAGTCAACAAGTTTGATTTTTTTTCAAACAAATCAATAGCATATTAATAAATCACGGCAATCTTTGACAATTATAATTAGATTCAGATACGTTTTTATTGAATCAAGAAACCAAACTGACAAAAGGCTTTGAGAAGGAAATGGAGAAGGAAATAAGATTTTTTCTATCAGCATCTGGTTGATAAAGACAATATGAAAAGTTTGTGTGTGTGTGTGTGTGTGTGTGTGCAGAAACCAATAGAAATATATTTAGTTCATTGAAAACATTTATGCACAGACTTTTAAAATTTCCTTTTGGCGTTCCTAGACAAGGACACATAGACAAGTAGACAGCTGCCTCTCTAAAACTGAACCGTAATTAACACCTTCTAACCCAACATGCCATTGTTTTTATAAATAAAAGAGTTGATTAAAAAGCCTCGGACACACTAAAAGTAGATTATCCCTAAAGATGAAAATATCCCAGATTCACTTTCATCTAAGTACCGAAGATCCTTAGGCTGAATCTTTATTAAGGAGCCGAGGGCTAAATGTATGTAAATGCTTTAATAAGAGAACCGGAGACAAGCGGAGAGATCAAAATGACTGAGAATAAAACAGAAAAAATGAGTTAAGGAACAGACGTTATTGCAGTTGGAGACTTGTCAGTCACACATAACTCCGTTTAGCCTGGGGGATTTAGATTAAAACTCACACCCATCACAAAATATCAGACCAATCATTACCACGTTAATGTGTTGCTTCAAAGAGCAATACAAAAGTTGAGATTAGGCAAATGATGAGGAGTGGTTTTGTATTTTATTTTAACTACATCACAAATAATGGGATGACAACATGAATCTCGGAATAAAATATTGGGGACCAACTCCTCTTCTTCTCCTTTCAGCATTTCCCTTCAGGGGTCGCCACAGCAAGTCAGTTTCTTCCATCTAACCCTATCTCCTGCATCCTTTTCGGTCACACCAACTATCTTCATGTCTTCCTTCACTGTATCCATGAACCTCCTCTTTGGTCTTCCTCTAGTCCTCTTTCCTGGTGGTTCCAAACCCAGCATCCTTCTTCCTATGTACTCTCTCTCTCCTCTGCACATGTCCAAACCATCTCAGTCTGGCTTCTCTGACTTTATCTTCAAAACCTCTAACATGTGCTGTTCCTCTGATATACTCATTTCTAATCCTGTCCATCCTGGTCACTCCCAGAGAGATCCTCAGCATCTTCATCTCTGCTACCTCCATCTCTGTTTCCTGTCTTTTTCTCAGTGCCACTGTCTCTAGACCAAACAGCATGACCGGTCTCACCAAGGTTTTTTACATGAAACTCTTCTGTCACACATCACACCTGATACTTTTCTCCACCCGTTCCAGCCTGCCTGCACACACTTCTTCACCTCTTTTCCACACTCTCCATTGCTCTGGACTGTTGATCCTAGATACTTAAAATCTTCCACCTTCTTTATCTCTTCTCCCTGTAACCTCACTTTTCCATTTGGATCCCTTTCATTCACACACATGTACTCTGTTTTACTCTGACTAATCTTCATTCCTCTTCTTTCTAGTGTAAACCTCCACCTCTCTAGCTTTTCCTCCACCTCTACCTTCCTCTGACTACAGATCACAATGTCATCTGCATTGGGGACCAACAATTTATTAAATGTCCGTAGAAGCATATTAAAGTGACGTGGATTTATATTGATGGCTTCGGCGGTTCTAGTGTTAACAAAGAAACTTCCTAAAAAATTTTGTTTGCTCATTTAACTAGTTTAGGGGTCTAAATTTAGTGTTTCATTTATTTTTTATTTAGCATTCATTGCCAACGAATGCAAATGATTCGGTTCAAGAAATGTTGAATCCTTTGTTCTCAGTTATTTTTCTCTTTTTCCTTTTTGGTATCAAGGGCTTTTCTGACAGCTTCTGGTTTGTTTCCAACAGCCGGACATCCCGCCCTGATCCTGGAAACCTGTAGGCTGTGACGCAAATCTTCGTTGACAGAAATGTTGAAAATGTTATATTTATTCTACACATTTTTACAACATTGACGTTAAGAAAACGTTAAGACAAATAAAAACATCAGAATGTTTGTGTCATATTTGGCCCCTTACAGAAATTATATTAAAACAAAATGAAAAAAATTGCCTCCTCCATCTTTTTCCATTTTCAAACATTTTTAGAAAGCTCCAGGGAGCTACTTAGAGTGGGGCTTAAGAGTTGCATGCGGCTGTGGAGCCGCGCGTTGCCGACCCCTGACTTAAGAAAATAGCCAATATTAAGAATATACATGTTGTTTTCTACTGCCGTAAAAAAGGTAATCCATCTGAAGAAGGATGCTGGATTTGGAACCACCAGGAAAGAGGACTAGAGGAAGACCAAAGAGGACGTTCATGGATACAGTGAAGGAAGACATGAAGATAGTTGGTGTGACTGAAGAGGATGCAGCAGATAGGGTTAGATGGAAGAAACTGACTTGCAGTGGCGACCCCTGAAGGGAAATGCTGAAAGAAGAGGAAGAAGAAAACGTATAAAGGATGATTGAACAATAAATTACATGCAATGTTTGTTAGATTTGGTAAAAAAAAAAAAAAAAAATCAACATGGAAAAATTGGAGGTCCAAGTTCATTCTAAAGACTTTTTTCGTTTTGTCTTCTGAACCGCTTATTCCCAACGGCATTGAGTGGTTCTAAAGACTTCTTTTTTATTCATTTAAAGTTGATGAAACACATTCTTTCTGAGCAGTGTCAAACGTCGTGACAGATTGTCACGTTTTTGTCTTCTTTTTTTAAAAATAAAACCATCAAAGCCTCTCGTGCTTGCAGCCAAGCTTTGACGTTAATGATGTCCGTTAGGGGTAGGTGGTAAGGCCTCAGGATAAAAAATGAGACCGTTGCACCTTCTGACTGATTAATACTTGCCTGATAAAACAATGACGGAGCCATGAATCCCTTGTTTCACGGCTTTACATCATCTTGCTATGATACTCGGTCGTATGATCATTTTACTTCTGTAGAATTTAAGGTTGCTGTTTTGGGTAAATCTTTCAACAGTCTATCATAAAGTATTCTTCAAAGCACACCTATCGTGTTCTACTCGTGATATGTGCATTATGGATGTTGAATGGGTGACAAAAAATATGGATATGTTACAATGCAAGAAAATAGTTTCAAGTTTACTGAATTCTTGTTTGTACATTAAACAAGAACATCAGGTTCGCACTGTTAACACTGAAATAATCCAATTGATGTTTTAAAAAAGAGACAGAAACAGGTTCGTTTAACATTTAAACCATACCCTGCGAGTCAGGGACAGGGTCCTGCCCCAAGTGGAGGAGTTAAAGTATCTCGGGTTCTTGTTCACGAATGGGGGAAGGATGGAACGGGATAACGACAGGCAGATCGGTGCGGCATCAGCAATAACTCGGACGCTGCATCGGTCCGTTGTGGTAAAGAGAGAGCTGAGCCGTAAAGCAAAGCTCTCGATTTACAAGTCGATCTACGTTCCTACCCTCACCTATGGTCACCAGCTGTGGGTGGTGACCGAAAGAATGAGATCGCGGGTACAAGCGGCCGAAATGAGCTTCCTCCGCAGGGTGACTGGGCTCTCACTCAGAGATCGGGTGAGGAGCTCTGCCATCCGGCAGGAGCTCGATGTCGAGCCGCTCCTCCTCCAGGTTGAGAGGAGCCAGATGGGGTGGTTCAGGCATCTGGTCAGGATACCCCCGAGCGAGGTGTTTTGGGCACGTCCCACCGGGAGGAGTCCAAGGGGCAGACCCCAGACTCGCTGGAGAGACTATGTCTCACAGCTGGCCGGGGAACGACTTGGGATCCTTCCGGGTGAGCTGGAGGATGCAGCCAGGGTGAGAGAGGCCTGGGCTGTCCGCTATTGCCCCCTCGACCCGACCCCGGAACAAGCAAACGATGACGGAACGGAACATTTAAACTTTTGGTTTGAATTGAACTACAATGACCGGTTGACCGAATATTTCAGGTAAGTTTCCAGAACTATTAAATTCTTCACAATAGAAACCTGGCTCGTGGGCGAGGTGTTTTGGGCACGTCCCACTGGGAGGAGACCAAGGGGCAGATCCCAGACCCGCTGGAGAGACTATGTCTCACAGCTGGCCGGGGAACAACTTGGGGTCCTTCCGGGTGAGCTGAAGAATGTAGCCGGGGTGAGAGAGGCCTGGGCTACCCGTTTGAGGCTGTTGCCCCCGCGACCCGACCCCGGAACAAGCGAAAGATGACGGAACGGAACAATAGAAACCTCAAATTTTTGTTTTGTCTTCTGAACCGCTTGTTCCCTAATTGGGTTTCAGGTTTTTGGAAAGTGGGAGGAAACTGGAGAACCCAGAGAAAGCCGAAACATACACAGGCAAGACATATAAACTGCACACAGAACGGCCAGTGTTTCAAGCACAGGTGCTACATACAAAATCGACACAGGTACTACAAGGTTGTGTAACTTCGCACCAAAATTCACTAGCTTTGGTTTGTTCCCCTGCATTTGTTAAATTACTTTGAGTCTTCTTGGAAACGTTTTCTTGTCATTTATTTGTGTAGCTTTTTAAATTTAGTTTTGTTTCATCTTCTGAACAGCTTAACGCTTATAAGATTATGGGGGTTGCCGGAGCCTATCCCGGCTGATTTTATGCAATAGGCAGAGTATACCCCCAACAAATCGCTAGCCAGTTGTGGGGCCCCGCACATAGACAACCACACAAACACATTCATTCCTAGGGGCAATTTCATTTCAGCTAATCAACCAACCTAACATGCATGTTTTTGGAGGGCGGGAGGAAATCGTAGTACCTGGAAAAAAAACATGCATCCACAGGGAAGATACAAACTCAACACAGAACGGCAAGTGTTTCAAGCCTCGCACCCACTCCATTGTAGTTTTTGGCAGCCATCTAAGTTTTCGTTTTAGTCTTTGTCTTTGGACAAATATTAATTTAAGTTTTAGTCACGTTTTCGTCATCTCTTTATATTTTTGTTTTAGTCACGTTTTAGTCAACGAAAACGCAAAGGAGTTTTCGTCTAGTTTTAGTCAGGAAAGACTTACAATGTTTTTAGTCTAGTTTTAACGTAAAAAAAAAAAACAACTTACTTTAACAATTGTGTCTTTATTACTGAGAATGATGCAGGTTATTTGTTTAAAAAAAAAAAAAAAAAAAACTGCCGAGCTTTAACTTGCGCAAAAACAGCGAACATAGTAAAACAACGTAAAATAAATCTAATTTTTTCAGTCAGTGAGGAACAATGTAACTTATTCATACTTAAAAATGACACCTCTTAATAACCCTGTAAACAAAGTAAACACTGCATTGTGTCTTTAAATTAGTGGTTAGCGCAACCAAGCTAACTAAAGAAGTTAGCAGCGCCGACAAGCTAGCATTAGCTTGAAGTTAGCATGCTTTTTGCGCAAAATATGTGGAAAACTTTAAGTTTATGACCACCAACCTCCTTTGCTGCTGTTTTCACCGTGGTTTTTACTTCTTCCTGGCTGCAGGTGTGTTGTGTAGACGGTGTGAACGTACAGCATTGTGGGGGACACAGACAGAAATGTGAAAGTCTGACGCTTGTTTCGTTACATTTTCGTCTCGTCAACAGAAACTTGCAAACGTCTCGTCACATTTTTGTCACCAAAATGTCGCATTTATTTCGTTATTGTTATGTCATCGTCATGAAAAAATGTTTCATCAACGAAATCATTTCATTTTTGTCATTGTTGATGAAAACAACACTGACCCACTCCAGGACTCAAACCTCCAACTATCTTGCAGATAGGCCAGCATACTAACCACCATGTTACCGTGCAGCCCTGGTTTCAAGTTGTCTTTTCTTTTTTAAATATTTGTCTCAAATATTCAGATTTTACCGTAGTATTACTATGTAATGAGTTATTACTCATTACATTATTATCTGAACAAACACTTCTGAGTTCCAAAGAAATATCAGGAGCCAGATGACCAAAGATATCCATCCAATCATTTTCAAAACCATTTCTTTCAGTTCAGAGTTGAAGTAGAAGAGTTGAAGTGGCTATAGAAACAAACCCACATATTAGACAGGCACACCAGACAGATCGTCAGTCGATCACGGGGCCACACAGAGAGACAGGCAACAGCATAGTTCTTCACTCCCTTTGGCAGTTTACAGTGAGTGATGAAACCAACATGAGGGCATACACAGGGAAAACATGGACGCTCTACACTAAGAAAAACACTCTTTAAAACCAAAGTGACCTTATTTTCAGGCTGAAGTGTCCACCATCATGCCACTGTGCAACCTTGTAACATATTTGCCAAATGACAGATCACACCGTCTCACAATCAAGGTTGTTCAAGGAATAGCTTCATTGGAGAGACAATACTGGACCAGTCAGCAATATTCCAGGATCTTGAATCAAAACAATGGTACTTTTCAGTTTTGGGTTACAGAGGGTAATATCAAATCTAGTTTTAGGAATGTTGAGCTGCAAGTGTACAATATGTTAAGTGGCATTTGCCAATGGCTAAAAGCCAGAATATGAAAGTACCGTATTTTCACGACCATAGGGCGCACTGTATTAAAAGGCGCAGTCCAAATTTTGCGTGCTCTGTATTTAACACACATAAGGCGCACCTGATTATAGGGCGCAAGTTTTATATCAGAATCAGAATCAGAATGCTTTTATTGCCATGTCACTGAGAATATCAGAGACTAGGAACTTGCTTTGATACAGGTGTGCAATAATATAAGATAAAAATAATAAAAATAAAATAAATAAAAATAATTTTAACAAAACAGAGTGCTCAGAAAGAAAAAGAAAAGTAGTGCAATGTCATAGAAAATAATAAAAAATAATAAAGATAGTAAAGTGACAAGAGGGAGGTGACTAAGAGATGTGGGGTTCAGGTTATAAAGTATTAATTAGACTAACGGCAGAAGGGAAGAAGCTGTTTTTGTGGCGGGACGTTCTGGTCCGAATGGACCGGAGCCTCCTGCCCGAGGGGAGTCGCTCAAAAAGTCCATGTCCAGGGTGGGAAGGGTCAGCTGCTATCCGACCTGCACGCCCCCGAGTCCTGGAGACGTACAGGTCTTCGAGAGATGGAAGGCTGCAGCCGGTCACCTTCTCTGCAGAGCGCACAATGCGCTGCAGTCTGTGTTTGTCCCTGGCTGTGGCTCCAGCGTACCACACGGTGATGGAGGAGGTGAGGATGGACTCGATGATGGCTGTGTAAAACTGCACCAACATCTGGGCGGACAGCTTGGCTTTCTTCAACTGCCGCAGAAAGTACATCCTCTGCTGGGCCTTTTTGATCAGGGAGCTGATGGACGGCTCCCGCTTTAGGTCCTGTGTGATGGTAGTGCCGAGGAAGCGGAAAGAGTCTACAGTGGTGATGGGGGAGTCTGTCAGTGCGAGGGGGGTAATGGGTGCTATAGCTTTCCTAAAGTCCACGATCATCTCCACTGTCTTCTGAGCGTTGAGCTCCAGGTTGTTGTTGCTGCACCAGGACACCAGCCGGTCTACCTCCATCCTGTAGGCCGACTCATCATCATCAGAGATGAGCCTGATGAGAGTGGTGTCGTCCGCAAACTTGATCAGTTTGACAGAGTCATGGCTGGAGGTGCAGCAGTTGGTGTACAGGGAGAAGAGCAGGGGAGAGAGGACACAGCCCTGTGGAGATCCTGTGTTGATAGTCCGAGAGGTGGAGACATTCTTCCCAAGCCGCACGCACTGCCTCCGGTTTGTCAGGAAGTCCGTAATCCACCTGCAAGTGGAGTCAGGCACGTTGAGCTGGGAGAGCTTGTCCTGAAGCAGGGTAGGGAGGATGGTGTTGAATGCAGAGCTGAAGTCCACAAACAGGATCCTAGCATAGGTTCCCGGGGAGTCCAGGTGCTGCAGGGTGAAGTGGAGGGCCAGGTTGATAGCGTCGTCTACAGACCTGTTGGCTCTGTAGGCAAACTGCAGAGGGTCCAGAGAGGGAGAGGTGAAGTGCTTGAGATGAGGGAGGACCAGGTGTTCGAATGACTTCATGACTACAGACGTAAGCGCCACAGGCCTGTAGTCATTAAGTCCAGTGATACGGGGCTTCTTGGGGACAGGAACGATGGTAGACAGCTTGAAGCAAGCTGGAACGTGGCATGTCTTCAGCGAGGTGTTGAAAATGTCTGTGAAAACTGGAGACAGTTCCTCAGCACAGTGTTTCAGGGTGGCAGGGGAGACACCATCTGGGCCCGAAGCTTTCCGAGGGTTTTGCTTGCGGAAGAGCTTGAGCACATCCTGTTTTGTCACCAAGAAAGCAGTGGAGGGGGAGGGCTGGTCAGTTGGAGTGACCTCTGTTGTTAATTGGGTGGGGGATGGGAGTGGCTTCAAAGTGTCTGAAGGTTGTTGATCAGTGAGGGGGGAGGAGAGTGAGACATCAAACCTGGCATAGAAGGTGTTGAGTTTCTCTGCCAGTTGTAAGTCATCAGCAGCTTGTGGGGCTTTCGGCTTATAGTTTGTAATTTGCCGAAGTGATCTCCAGACAGAGGCGGTGTCATTGACAGAGAATTGGTCCTTCAGGCGTTTATTGTACCTGGATCTCGCCTGCTGTACCTCTCTCGAGAACCGGTACTTAGCGCCTTTGTAGCTCTCTCTGTCATTGGCTCTGTGAGCTGCTTCCTTTTCCCTCCTGATCTGTCTTAGTCTGGGTGTGAACCAGGGTTTGTCGTTGTTAAATCTTACCCTGGTTTTTGATGGAATGATGCTGTCCTCACAGAATATACTTGTACTTATCCTCTACTACGTACGTCCGCCTTACAACAACACATACACACGCGCGCACGTGTCTAAAAATAGATCGGGAGTAAAACTGAGTTTAATTGTCTTTATTTAAATATTACTTACAGTCATCTTAAAGTCATTTATCTAATCCATCCAAGTCCTCATCCTCTGTTTCAGAATCTAACAGCTGCACTAAATCCAACATAGCAGGTTCCCTTTCCTCGCGGTCAGAGTCACTTTCTGTACCATGCAGCTCCGCGGAATAGATGCCGACTTTTGTGAAAGCTCGGACAACAGTGCCAGCAGATACATTAGCCCAAGCATCTACAATCCACTGGCAAACTGTGGCGTAACTCACCCGGTGCTGCCTTCCACCTTTAGTGAAGCTGTGGTCTCCTCTGGTCATCCATCGCTGCCGGAATCTTTCCTCCAAACTCTGGCCACCTCGCCTTATTTCTGCAGAAACTCAGTTGCGTCTTCTTCACCTGTCGCAGCTCGTTTTCCAGCTTCCTCCACTTACGAACCATCGACTCGTTCATTTTAATTTTTTTTGCAGTGGCTCGATTCCCATGTTCCTCCGCGTAGCTGATTGGCATCAGTTTAAACTGAGCTTCATAAGCGTGTCTCTTTTTCCATTTTCAGTGTTGTTAAAACAGCAATGTTCTGCATAAAGCATATACCTGTTCTTTTAGACACAATCCACGCCCACACTTCACCCTTTAACATTCTCATGTTTTCAACTGCATCCACCTCGTGGTTCTCTAATTTGTCCGCAAATCACAAATCGCATAGGGCGCACTGCACGATAGGGCGCACCGCTCATTTTGAAGAAAATTTCAGACTTTTAGGTGGGCCTTATGGTCGTGAAAATACGGTATGTGCAGGGCTTGGGGTGCAAAAACCTTCAAGCAAAGTAACATATTTACCATTTCACATTGGATCTTTTAGAGCCATCAATGCACCAAATAGTCACTTGAAAGAAACAATATTGATTCAGACAGAAGAAGCAAAATGTTGTGACCAATTTAAATGTTCTAAACATTACATGTGGATAAAATCCTAACATTTCATTTTTCTCAGTTATTTACAAATACTCAACTTGTCCAAACACATAAAAACCGATTAAACTTTCCGCTCAAAACTCATTGATTAACTTTCCCAGTTACGTCCGGCCCTCATTGCAAACTATTTCAAGATTGAAAAGAGCATTTTTCAATCAAAAGAGAATTTTAATTTCTTTCTGTCAGGATGTTTCTTTGAAAAAACAAAACACCAAACCAAAAATGGTTCGTCAAGCTTTTCTTTTCTAACTGCAGTTTTTTTGGATTCCTCTTTTGGACCAGTGGTGATATGAACCCTTTCCAAAGCACAACTAGTCATTTCAGCAATGATTTCCAGAGTCATTGTTCTCTCCAAAGCCCCTAATACACATTGTTTGGTTATAGTACCTTATCAACCAAGCAGAACACATTGCTCACAAAATGCAGGGCTGTTAGTAGTCCCTAGGATTTCTAAAAGTACAGTTGGAGGTAGAGCCTTTAGCTACCAAGCTCCAGTTTTATGGAATAAGCTACCAACTCGAGGCAGACAGTGTTCCTACATTTAAAGGGAGGCTTAAAGCATTCCTGTTTGAACAAGCTTATGAACAGGCCAGATAGAAACAGATTCATTTAGCTGATATAATTACTAGTTGGCTGCTAGATAGTAAAAGCTGGGGAAAGTATGGTACATTGGGGTTCTGTCCTCTAATTCTATCTACTATTCTCTGCCAGACTGCCTTGGCCGCTAGATGTGTCCACGTCGCCCTTGGCAGATACTGGCAGATTCTATCAAATTCATTGTTCTCTATTGTCTGTTCATTTAGAATTACACTGCTAGTTGGTACAATACAATTCACATGTTGTCCACCTCTCTCTTCCTCCTCTTTGGGAGATAGCTCCGTTTCAGATTCCTGATGGATCCTCTGCGTTCCTGTCCTGGGTATGGCCAGACCAAGGAGGCCCACGTGCTTGATCTATCATCCCGTTTCCATCAGCATTAACCCATCTACTCATCCCCGTCCTGGGCATCATCGGGCTGAGGAGGACCCTGGGGCTTGCTCAACCATCCCGTTTCCATCAGGATGAAGAACATCTACTGACTTTTTCATATATCAAACTGTAGAGTAGAATAAGCTAATACTTAAATAATAGTCTCAGATACACTGGCTGCTCGTCCTGGGGCAGTGATCTCTCTTTCGTGTGGATCCCCACGAGGTTTCTTATTTTTCCCCCGCTGATGGGTTTTTAGGAGTTTCTCCTCACCATGAAGGAGAGTCTATGGGCAGGAATGTGCTAATATTGTCTACCTAGCATTTGTTAGTTAGCTTTTACTTGTGTGTTTGTGTTTATACATTCTCTTGTTTTGTTCTTTTTAAATCTACAATGTGAAGCCCGTTGAGACAAAAAAAATGTGATTTTTGGCCTATACAAAAAATTGAAATGAATCTTTTTTTTTTAAATGTCGTTTCAATCATTTCCAGGTTCACCTCAAGTGTACTTAAATAGCGCTTTTTTTTATTATTATTATCTTCCTTTTTTGTAACATAGCATTGAATGTAATTTTCCGGGAGAATAAAAGCATTCCTCTCAGTCCCTAAAATATCATTTTAAAAAACAAGCAGAAAAAGACTAGCCTGAAACCATGCAATGTGCTGCTAATATGGGACTGAGAAATGTCACTCTGTGAGCTCATGCCATCACAAATCTGCCTCCAAGTCGTACATTTGGAATAAGCCCTTGAGTTCAAAAGCTTCTCTGAGGGTCTTCCATACATAAATTTGCTCTGATCAAGAAAAAGGTACAACGGATAATTCATTAGACATGATATGATTGTAGTTCTGCCTATTTTTGCATTTCATTTTAATACGCCTAGAGATTTTTTTTTTTAGTAGCAACTGTTTTATGAAAGCCGGTTTTATCGAGCTCTCAACTCACTGTTGGGCAATTCGGCTGCTGTTAATTTTGTAAAGACGGTGGTGGGGTCTTGATTGAGAACTTCTGTTACAGAAACTAAGTTAAGCCTCTTAAACTCCCGCATGATAGATGACATGATAAATAACCACTGCGGCGGGTCCTCATAAGGTTTAATGTCTTTTCCACATGCTGCATTGCACATGGAGATTATAGGTCAATGTTATTTATGGAACAACGTGGGAAAAAAATACTTATCATCTCGTTGGAGAAATTTAACATAAAAATAGCATTCTTTTTTTATATTTCTAAATGATGTATGGTATATAGCTCAGTGCATTTCTCTACGGGGAAATATTCCTTTTCATCAGCGTTGAGGGAAATGGAAAACTCACAGTCGTGCTTTTTTTCTGTATGTCGGCCCAAAGTATTATGGCAAACAAAGAGAGTATCAACCTTTTTGATGGGTGTGTCTGTCATCTTGTCACTGCTGTACAAAGAACCTGAGAGCTAGCCTGACAGCCAAAAGCTTGAGCTGCATGCAGCATTATGAGCTTTGTGTGTGTGTTGTCTGGATTTTACTAATCTTACAGGGACCTCCATAGTCAGTCGCGGTAATCTTTCTCAGAGCAAACAACAGAGTAAAGTCTATAGCTAGGGTTGGACAAATGGTCATGGTTTCAGTTTGACAAAAACAGAATTCAAGCAGTTTAGTGTCCTCTAAAGACGTGGATACACAACTATGTGTGTTCGTGTTTTTGTCATTTCTGGTTACTTATGTTAGGTTTTGGGTGGGGGCAAAAGCTTGGTCTCACCTTACCATCACCTGTCGTTGACAACAGATGTTCACACATTATTTACTCACCAGCCATGTGCATGGGAGTGGTGTGTACACTGCACTGTGTGGTAGACTTTGCAGGGACTTGTTCAAGTTTCAAATTGTTTGAGAAAGTGAACTTCATTTCTACATTTTTTTCTGAGGCAGTTGTTCAGCTGTGAATAGTTATTTACAGAGGGTTGAGGCAAAAAAAAAACATATGAAACTGGTCAAAACTTACTTTGAGAAACACGGCAAAATGCCAGAAAACAAGAAATATCAATAACTATGACAACATAAAGGTGAAAAGGAGCAACATTGCAAAGAGTGAAATGAAAACTTTGGAAAAACAGCAAAAAATCCTCCTAAAACACACCAATGATACATTTTTTTGTCTTCTGAACCGCTTATGAGGTCGCGGAGGGTGCCGGAGCCTATCCCCGCTGATTTCAGACGAGAGGCAGGGTACATCCAGAACAAGTCGCCAGTCTGTTGAGGGACCACACACAGACAACCATTCACACTCATTCCTAGGGGAAAAATGCAAACTCCACACAGAAAGAGTTTTAAACTTAGCCCCACATCAGGACTTAAATCCACAACCTTCTTGCTGTGAGACCACTGTGCTAACCACTGTGCCACCGTGCGGACCCAAACAATATCTTATAAAATGAAAAAGAAAAAAAAAAAACAATAGTATTTGTTCAAAAGAAAATTGCACTTTATGAATTACAGGTTCTTTTTTCACAGTTATTTACAGGTTATTTTTCACTTTGTTGTTTGGCACAAAATACTATATTTTTGCTCGAACAGTTGATGTGTTTTGCTAAAATTATGGGTATAAACTCAGGGGACTAATGAAGCATTTTGTTGGCATGGAAGAAATACTTTGGCAAACTGGTAAAAAAAAAAAAAAAAAAAAACATTCTTTTCCCAAACCAGACCAAAAAATAAAAAATGCAATAAAAAGGGACAAATCAATTTTTCAAACCAAATACAGAAACAATAAAAGTGGCCAAAAACAAAACAAACAAACAAAATCCTCCTCCACGTTAACATAGCCCCTATATGCTCTTTGGGGTTTTTTTAGCGCTTCAGAGACAAAGCATGTTTGCAGATGACATTGTGATATGTAGTGAGAGGAGGGAACAGGTAGAGAAAATTTGGAGAGGTGGAGTGTACCCCCCAAGACATAAAAAAGAGGGGGTTATGTCTTGTGCCATCTCAACAACCCAACTATTACATTTTTCTCAGTCTGTTATTCACATCGATTCTTCTTATTTGGCAGTTTTACAGAACACACGAGTGCTACATGTTTATGAAACGTCTCACCAAAATTCACTAGATTTTGTTTGTTTACTTGTATTTGTTAAAATAGTTTGGGTCTTCTTGGATAACTTTACTAGTAATTTATTTGTAGTTTTTTTGTTGTTGTTGTTTTGTTTTTTCTCTTAATTTATTTTTGTTGTCAGGATTCTCTTGCTTGCCGCCAGACGGAGCCCTGGATCTTCCTCATCACCCTGATTAGGGACACCTGAGATCGATTCCTGATGCTACACACCTGTGGACCCTGACATCTATATAAGGGCAATCATCCCAGACTCCCAGGTCTGGTCATATCATCCCTTCCAGCCAGGTCACCCTGATTGCTTGACCAAGTTTAAACTCTGTTATTATTTAAACTTTTTAACTTGAGTTAATCCTGTGCCCATTGCTTTACAGACTTACTCAGATTGTGTTAATAAATCTTGTTTTGATGTCCTGCAATTGGGTCCACATCCCCAAACCCTGACATTCATCTTCTGAACCGCTTATCTGTAATGGGGCTACGGGGGATGCCAGAGCCAAACCCTGCTGATTGCAGGTGAGAGGCAGGGTACACTCCGAACAGGTAATCACACACACAACAATCGACAAACGCACTCATTCCTAGGGACAATTTTGTAGTGGCCAATCAACCCAACATGTATGTTTTTGGAGAGTGGCAGGAAACCAGAGCACCTGCAAAAACCCACATGTACACAGGGAGAACATGCAAACTCCACACAGAAAGGCCAATGTTCTCAAGCCTGGTCTCCACTCCAGGACATGAACCCCTTACCTCCTCACTGCGAGGCCTCCGTGCTTACCTTTGCGCCACCATGCAGCCTCTTGTTATTTAGTTGGACTTTTAAATTAGTTCTCACATTTTTTTAAGGACTGCAGAAGTCTTTGGCTGTTATTGGCTAGAGGTGACCACATATTGCTGCAGTTTTCTTGAGGTTCAGGCCCTGAGGGCAGTCTATGGCACCAAAAGACCTACCACCATCAGATTTCAGTTCAGAGTAATTCGATATCACCCTTACATTTTGCCTTCCGTCCATATGGCTTCTTCAGCCTTGCTTCTATGAGTGATATGGGACGCATCTGTCGTGAATGGACAAATATTTCAGGAGTTAGTTGCGTATAAATAAGTTTCCCTAGTGGCCCGATACTTGTTGTTGTGCATACACTTCTCCACCTGGTTATGGAAAAATTTGATCTTTAAAGAATTCAGAATTTTTTTTAAATGAGAATTTTCCATTGTTGGACCTGTTTTTGTTGTGTTGGGAGAAAAAAAAAGTCCGGGAACAAAAAGTGCACTGGATTATTTTTGAAAGACTAAGGAATTCTTCCTGTTAAAGACATCATGGTACACATTACAAATGAATCAAATCACGACCGATTTACAAGCCTAAATTCAACACAAAGTACAGTAATACATAGTAAATCAATCTTCTTTGTTGACTAGTTGTGCTGGTGGGGTGCCATGCCATCGTATTCTCAGAGACCTGGTTCTAATTTGACAGTTTTTGTTTTCGACAGGAAACAACATGGAGCCTTCTCATAGCGTCTTTTTTCCGACAATTACTATAAGAAAGGTAGAAAGTGTGGGCAGCAGAAATGTTCCTCTCAATCTATAGTCCACCGCATCCCCGCATGGAAGCTTCCATCTCATCCATCAGACTCCAATAATAGAAATGTCATCTTCTCCTAAAACAGCTGCTCAGCCAATAAAGCAAAACTATGTGCCAGTGTATCTGTGCACTTCTGTTTCTTTTGTGACAAACTTTATTGCGTTTTGTTTTGTCTTCTCTACCGCTTATCCCTGACGGGGTTGACGTGGGTTGAGCTTGAACCATGACTTTCTTGCTGTGAGGCCACCGTGCTAACCAATGTTCCACTTTGTAACAAAAGTTTATTTCTTCTTCTTTCTGCCTTTCCCTTCAGGGGTCGCCACAGCTTGTCAGTTTCTTCTGTCTAACCCTATCTCCTGCATACATACTGCAAACAGGACTCACTTGAGGCAGTGGTGGAGAGGAGGTCACTGAACAAACTTTTGTCCATCATGGACAATCATTACCATCCTCTCTACCCACTCCTGGACGAAGAGCGGAGGTCCTTCTCCAAGAGGCTCAGACAGCTCCACTCGAGAACATCTCGTTACCGGAGGTCTTTCTTTCCGTACGTGATCGGGCTCTACAACGACTCACTTAGCAGATAGGAAGTTGTTGCTGTGACACACAAATTTCCCATGTGTGGGATCATTAAAGTACATTCTGATTCTGATTCTGCATCTTCTTTGGTCACACCAACTATCTTCATGTCTTCCTTCACTGTATCCATGAACCTCCTCTTTGGTCTTCCTCAAGGCCTCTTTCCTGGTGGTTCCAAACCCATGTGCTCTCTCTCTCTCTCCTCTACACATCTCCAAACCATCTTATTTATTGGTTTAGAATATAATTCAACAGCGGTAACTTGTGTTAACGATCTTGATAGAAAACTAGGTTTTTACCATCTTTGTTGTGGGGAATGAAAGGGTGGTGGAGGGTGGCTGTCACATAAGCATTTATTGAAACTCCTCCTGGCAAGAGTAGCTATAGAGACTGGGCAGCTATTGTGCATCCATGTGTGTGAGTCCACCTCACTCTCATGTCCATCCCACGCTGGCACTGCCATCTGCTTGCCGTCGAAGTTCTGTCCGGCCCAGCAAGGCGCCTCACACACACACAAATAAGCCCTTGTGTCCTGCTTGTGGTTGCAAAGCCAGGTGGCACTGTACCCATTGACCAACATTGATACACACATACTGTGACCTATGCTGGTCCAGAAGAAAGTCTTTTCGACCATTCTGTTCCTGCTTCTGTTTTGATGTGCAGGAAGACCTGAGGAGAGCAGGGATGTTGGTCTGTTCTTCCTTCTGTCGCTCTCTCTGCATCACTTGGCCCAGTTATCTGCTTTGGATGGAGAACATAAGTTCTAATCCTCACAACCAATGATATATCCACGTGTGTGTGATGTGTGTGTGTGTGTGTGAGGTGTGTGTTTTTTTGCTGTGAAAAGCAACTCCTTAGAGGGGTGTCAGATGGCAGGCGTTTGTGTTGGTGTGTGAAGGGAGGATGGAGAGACGATGGGGGTGGATAAGGGATGGAATAGAAGGAAACAGGAGGAGGCAATGATTGGTCTGTTCTCTGAGCTTTAGCTTTTGTTCTCTCACACAGTAATTCTCCACTCCTAACTCTAAATTCCAAGGAAACACCTCCATTCTGGAAACACAAGTCTCCTGCAGCTTTAAACCAATCTGATGCAACATCTACATTATACTCTGCACCAACTCATATTTAAGATTTAAATTGACAGCCTTTTTACATCCATGCCAGTTTTCCTAGAGTCAATTATGAATACCATGAGATGCCCTAAAAACCCAGTGTGCTTTTAACTCCGGCCAAAATGGAGTTGGGGAAAAACACTGAGCTTTATCAGTGCCAGTAGCCTAGAGGCCAGTTCAGTGTCTTGATTCAGTTTGTCAGAACCCATGAAAAAACACAGATTTAAAGAGAACCGAATGGGGTGGGGATCTTATTTAGATGTAGCACTGGGCCGCTACGATATCAACTTGCTGTGCAATAGTATAAATAATAATAGAAATAATAAATCAGATCGTTTTTTTTTTTCAACCAAACACATGACCCGTGACAGGTCCGCCACAGATGAGGAGGCTGGAAAAGGAAGTCATGGTGTGTTACTGTAAATGTTGCAGTGAAAATGTTCTCCTGTTTTGCTCTGACCTGGTTGAGTAGTACAGCATCTGCAGCCCACATGAAATCTAAAAATACTCCCACACCATTGACTGCTTTATGCTGTGCCCTCAGTAGGTAGATATATAAATGCTTGTGTGTGTTTGTGCATGGGGCAATTGCGTGCATGCATTTAAGTGGGTATGAGAAATGGGCTACATTTTGAGGTTTGCCGCGGTTTTGTTTATAGTCCTCAAGCCCAAATGTGTTGTTTAAAACATCATTTTAGAAGTGTTGCAGTGCGCTTGGATATTGCTAACATGTGTGCATGTACGAGTGTGTTTACAAGACCCCTGTGCTTCACTGCAGGACCCAAATGACTGTAAATCCAATATATTACTGGTGGTTGCACTGTTTCTTCTTTCCTGCTGTTATGATTTTGTATACAGAAGATATTAAAGCCTGTGGTCAATGGCCTGATCAGATAATAATGCATACGTCACACAACCCAGCACATAACGATTAACAGATTTTTTTTTTTGTGTTACCAAATCAGTGCAAATTATCTTTGTTATGCTGTACTGAATCACAGCTAAAAGTTTGTTTAGATCAATTTAATTTGAAAAGTTAAATTTGAAAGTTATTCGACTGGTTGAAGAAGCCATCTGGGGTGGTTTGGGAATCTAGTTAGGATGCCTCCTGAACGCCTCACCGATGAGGAGTTCCGGGCACGTTCCACTGGAGGTGGGTCCCAGATTTACAGGAGAGACTACGCCTCACAGTTGGACAGGGAACGCCTCGGCATCCTCCCGGGTGGCCTGAAGGATGTAGCCGGGGTGAGAGAAGCCTGGGTTTCCCATCTGAGGTTGTACCGTCGCAACCAGGCCCTGGATAAGCACAAGACGACGGAACAGAAATAAATAAATATTATAGTATTAATAATAATAATAATGCATTATACTTATATAGCGCTTTTTCAGGACACTCAAAGACGCTTCCTATACACATTATTCATTCACTCCATACCAAGTAATGCTAAGCTACTGTTGTAGCCACAGCTGCCCTGGGGCAGGCTGACAGAAGCAAGACTGCCGTTTTGCACCATCGGCCCCTCTGACCCTCACCAACCAATCACACACACCATCCAGACTAGGCAATGTGGGTGAAGTGTCTTGCCTAGGGATACAACGGCAATTTAATCTCAACGGCTGTCCCACTGTGGCACCTGGGATTCCGGCGGTCTCCATCTAAGTACTGCCGAGGCCCAGCATGCTTAGCTTATCAGTCCCGGTAATGAGCCAGTTTGTGCTTGTATCCTTCACTCTTCTTCTTCTTTTGGCATTTCCCTTCAGGGGTCGCCACAGCAAGTCAGTTTCTTCCATCTTACCCTATCTCCTGCATCCTCTTTGGTCACACAAACTATCTTCATGTCTTCCTTCACTGTATCCATGAACCTCCTCTTTGGCCTTCCTCTAGTCCTCTTCCTGGTGGTTCCAAATCCAGCATCCTTCTTCCGATGTACTCTCTCTCTCCTCTGCACATGTCCAAACCATCTCAGCCTGACCTCTCGGACTTTATCTTCAAAACCTCTAACATGTGCTGTTCCCCTGATATACTCATTTCTAATCCTGTCCGTCCTGGTCACTCCCAGAGAGATCCTCAGCATCTTCATCTCTGCTACCTCCATCTCTTCTTCCTGTCTTTTCTTCACTCCTTGCATCCTTCACTCTGATTGGTTCATTTTGTCTCCTCTATAGGCCACTGTTTCTTGATACATCTACTGTACGTATGTCAAAAGATGGGCAACAGTGTCATCTGTAATGTAATCCATCAGACGGCCATTCAGAGAGAAAACGAGGACTGTGAACCCAGTGCCAGGATACTACAGTCTATTTTCTATTATAGTCAGTTTTTCTTAGTAAACTTCCTTCTTTCAGCAATTGGGATCTTGTCCTGATAAATGTGATCACTGTTTTAAAACAACAAAGTGAAATGATTTGTTAACGGAAGTAAAACCGCAAGCAATTTACCATGACTGACATCCCTTTAAACAAGGCAAAAGATGAAGCTGGCCGTTCTTTTGGTACAATGAGCATTTAGCCGCGCTGGTGCCTGAGCACTTTTAAAAACGGCTAAAAGCCTTTATTCAGCAGGACAACTTTTGACAAGAAAAACCAAAACCACTGACAAATCCCTTTACAGGATGAGAGGTATAGAGACATGCTGTTTACAGCATGCACCGCTTATAAAGTGACACACTGGAGGGTGTTGACCTGCTGATTTATCATCAAGGCCTACATGGCGGGCCGAGGTTGCCGCCAGATAAATCTTTATAGTGGAAAAAAGCTTGCCCTTTTCTCAACAAACCGTGTAGGAAACAGATAAAATCCATAGTGAACACCAATGTGGAACACACCATCGCTCTTCACATCCCACTCACACTTTAATTATTTTACCACATTTATCACTGTGAAGAGACCATGTAGAAGAGGTTCTTGTGCGCCATTTAATCTGGGTGGTTTGATAACAAACTGGAGTCTGTATCCCTGACAAATTGTGGCCGTGACCCCATTCAAGCTTCACATATGCGCCACCTCTCCACTTGAGCTGGCAGACTGTAAAATTATTGTAATATCACTCTGTCAACTTGGCTCACCCTGTGGAGGACGTCCTAAATCTTGACGGGATGAGGCTTGCATGATCTCCGCGTGTACGTGTGGGTTTCGTCCGGGTTCTCCAGATTCCTCCCACCTGCTAGAAACATGCATGTTAGGCATTGTTGTTTTTGGCAGCCATCTAAGTTTTAGTCTTTGTCTTTGGACAAATATTAATTTAAGTTTTAGTCAGGTTTTCGTCATCTCTTTATATTTTTGCTTTAGTCACGTTTTAGTCAATGAAAACCCAAAAGAGTTTTTGTCTAGTTTTAGTGTAAAAAAAAAAAAAAAAAAAAACTTACTTTAACAATCGTGTCTTTATTACTGAGAATGATGCAGGTTATTTGTTTATAAAAAAAAAATAAAAAAAACTCTGCCAAGCTTTAACTTGCGCAAAAACAGCAAACATTGTAAAACAACGTAAATAAATATAATTTTTTTCAATGAGTGAGGAACGTTGTAACTTATTCATACTTAAAAATGACACCTCTTAATAACCTGTAAACAAAGTAAACACTGAATTGTGTCTTTAAATTTGTGGTTAGCGCAACCAAGCTAACTAAAGAAGTTAGCAGTGCCGACAAGCTAGCATTAGCTCGACGTTAGCATGCTTTTTGCGCTAAATATGTGGAAAACTTTAAGTTTCTGACCACCAAGCTCCTTTGCTGCTGTTTTCACCATGGTTTGTGACTTCCGCCTGGCTGCAGGTGTGTTGTGTAGACGGTGTGAACGTGCAGCATTGTGGGGGGCGTGCCGCCGTGAGAGACAGATGCAGCTGCTGTGCTTTTTTTTTTTCACAGACAGAAACGTGAAAGTCTGACGCCTATTTCGTTACATTTTCGTCTCGTCAACAGAAACTTGCAAACGTCTAGTCACATTTTTGTCACCAAAGTGTTGCATTTATTTTGTTATCGTTACGTCATCGTCATGAAAAAATGCTTTGTCAACAAAATCATTTCGTTTTCGTCTTCATTGACGAAAACAACACTGATGTTAGGTTAATTGGCCACTACAAAATTGCCCCTAGGAATGAATGTGTGTGGATGGTTGTGTGTGAACCCGTGATAGACCGGTGATCTGTTCGGGGTGTACATTGCCTCTCGCCTTGAATCAGCTGGGATATGCTCCGGCTCCTCCGCACAACTCCGTTAGGGAAAAGCGGTTTAGAAGATAAATAATCTTGATTTGAGTGAGTTTATCTTGATTATGGGCTACCTTCTGCCCTTTGCAATGTGTCCGGAAGCAGAAATACCCTGTGAGAAATCTTTTTTTGTTGAATGAAAATGTATAATTGACAGTGTGAACCAAACTGGAAAACCTGGTGATGCAAAGCAGCGTAGACCAATTGCTTTTTTGCAGATGTGTTGTCAACGGGTGGACTCTACTTCTTCACCCTGTACTCTGACAAAAGTCTATTGACAATCTAGAGACCAAAGAGTCTATGAACCCTGTACAAGTGGGTTAAATGCTCTGCCTGTCACCCTTCTTATTGTTGAAGGACAGGGGAATAGCTAAGGTGGAAACGTTTGAATGCCTTCTACTTCTTTACCTTCCTGGTGGAATTTGGGCATTTCCCTTTTGGTTACATTGAATCCAAACAAAAAACACATTTGTGAATCTTTACCGGAAGTGTAAAGATATACTCAGTCTTCTTAAGTTGGCATGATTTCCCACCGACGTCTTGTGTTTTCATCACTTCTTGCCGATCTCTTGCAGCTGCAGTTGTGGCTCAAAGAACCTCTCTGCAATGATGGAACTCATGGTCCACAATGGATTTGGTCTGTTCGCCTGTGCAGGGAGAGAAAAAAAATCATGTAATTCTCAATGAAAAGGGAAATTGAGTACCACAAAAGGGAAAGAAAAGTGACACATTAGAAAATGAAATGAAGGGCATTGCTTAATTTTCTTCTTCCGGAGAAGAAAGGTGAGCATTAAACTAGCAGGCGGTCTGAGCTCTAGTCAGTCATAGATGTCTGTGAGCAACACACTGGGATTCGATTAGGGACATTACAGATTAAATGCTGAAAAAAATACTGATTGTTAACATAAAGGAACTGGATTTGTCACGCTAGTGTTTAACTTGTGATAAAACCTGTGCATGTTGCGTCATTATTTTAGCCCATTCGTAGTGATGTCAATAAAATGGTAAGTCTAACTATTCCTTTGATCAAGAGACTAACTTTTAAAAATAATAATGCATTGTATTTATATAGTGCTTTTCAGGACTCTCAAAGACGCTTCACATATGCATCATTCATTCCCTCCATACCAGGTGATGGTAAGCTACTGTTGTAGCCACAGCTGCCCTGGGGCAAACTGACAGAAGCAAGGCTGCCATTTTGCACCATCAGCCCTTCTGACCATCACCAACCAATGGCACACACACCATTCAGACTAGGCAATGTGGGTGAAGTGTCTTGCCCAAGGACACAACGGCAATTTAATCTCAACGGCCGTCCCACCGTGGCACCTGGGGTTCCAGTTATCTCCCATTCAAGTACTGCCCAGGCCCAGCTTGCTTAGCTTCTGAGGTCTGACGAGATCAGGTATTTACAGGGTGGTGTAGTCTGTCAATGCCTGATTAATGTTCCATCTTGCTCTGCTTCCCTGGAAGTTTGATCCACTAGGTTTTTGTTTACCTGCTTATTCAACACATCATTGTAAATAGTTGGTTCTTGCAAAGAATTTGAGAAGTTGTTGAGTTCCTTTGACTGTCTGATTGTGTTTGGGGGAAAGGTGACAATTAAAACCTATTGGATCAAAGTTTGACATGTCCTACTGTGTTTGGTTTAAAGGGACAGTTTCATATTTAAAATGGAATTGTTTCCTTCATTGCAGAATTGAAAACGTGGTAGAGATTGGAAAGCTACTGAACCTGCATGTTTTATGCGGCAACTCAGAATCACTTTAAGTTACAATAGAAATGAGTATTGTGCTTGTTGACGTCAATCTTATTAAAATAAAATCCTTTTATTGTGTGTTTTTTGGTCCACAATAGAAAAATAGAAGAACAAAGAAAAGGAGATTAGTCAAGCTATCCCCTTGCAGGCCCCTGGCCACCTCCATACTGCCTTCACAAATGACCCCCCTTTAGAAAATCCTGGATCCGCCCCTGTGTTGTGTTAAAAGTTTTTTTCGTCTTCTGAACTGCTTATCCCCAACGAGGGTGCCAGAGCCCAATCTCTGGCTTGAGACAGGATACACCCCAAACAGGTTGCTGGTCTGTCGCAGGGCCAAACACCATCCACATACACAACCGTTCTTCGGGGCGATTTCATAGGGACCAATCAACCTAACATGCATGTTTTCGGAGAGTGGAAGAAAACAGAAGTACCCAGAGAAAACCCACGCATACAAACTCCACACAGAAAAGCCAGTGATTCAAGTCTCACCCCAACTTCAGAACTTGAATCCCTGACCTACTTGCTGTGAGGCCACTCTGCTAACCACTGCACCACTAAGCAGCATGTGTAGGGATGGTTATCAATACCATCTTATCAACACAAATACTCTCATCGATACCACTTATTGATCCAGTATCTTATCAATACTTTTATTGATACTTTTTTAGTATAAAAACAAGTTGAGAAAAACAAACAAACTTTGCAGATGCAACCAAACAATTTAAAAACAAATAAAAATAATATTGACGTAAAGGAGGTTAAGTTAATATTTTGTTTTAAATTGTTTCAAAATAAACGGTTTGCTTGCATCCACATTGTTTGTTTGTCTTCCTTTACTTGTTTTTACAGTAAAAAAATATCAATAAGAGGATAGATATCGGATTGGTAAGCGGTATCGATAAGAGTGCTGTATAAAAAGGTGGTGTTGATAACCACGGGTAAGGCTGTGTTAAAAGTCAGTCAGTCAGTCATCTTCTTATCCATCTTTCCCTTTCAGGGTTGCGGTGGGTGCCGGGGCCCATCCCGGCTAATTTAAGGCGAAGGGCAGGGTACACCCCTAACAGGTCGCCAGTCTGTCGCGAGCCCACACACCTACAACCATACACACACACTCATTCCTAGGGACAATTTGGCACCGGCCAATCAACCTAGATTGCATGTCTTTGGAGGGTGGGAGGAAGCCCACGCAAACACGGGGAGAACATGCAAACTCAACACAGAAAGGACAGTGTTCCAAGTCTCGTCCCCACCCAGGACTCGAACCCACAACCTTCTTGCTGTGAGGGCACTGTGCTATCCACTGTGCCACCGTGCTGCTTGTGTTAAAAGTAAGTTTTAAAAAAAACCACTCTGTCTCCTGTTAGTCCATTCTTCCTTTTTGAAGCAGTGAGTAATATATGATGCAAGTAAAAAAAAGGAAGTGAAGGTTGCTCTGAAAGTTGTTGTAAGAGGAAGACAGCAAGAAAAATGTCAAATAAACTAGCCAGTGAAGTTGTGTTGTCATTTTAAAGCTTAAAAATTACTAATATCTATTTTCTACAAGGTGTAAGAACTGTTGACCAGATCCACACATGCACCCACCAAGTTGGTTTACAGACTTTTACTGTTTGCAAATATGAAAACAGCAGCAATCTGTTAAAAATGTCATTCAGAGAGGGCAAGCATAATCTTCTAGTCATGCTATTGACAGATGTGTAACAGATGTGCGCTCAGCTAATATTGCCAATGTTACTGTGACCTCATCTGGAGACTTATCTCTGGAAAAAAAATTTGTAAAGACTTTCAGCTTTTAATGACAAATACAAGCCTCTTTGAATCCATATGACTGATTGTTGTTGTTGTTGTTGTTGTTGTTGTTTTTCTTTTAAAATCCCGGAATCAAGAAGCAGAGATCCCACCACCTGTCTGTGTCCACGCACCGCTGTAAGGTACAGGTGCGGAGGAAACAACAACACTAACAGCTTTACCGCTCCGCCAATTGCAAACACTCAGCGCGGCCACGTGGACAAATCCCGTCATCTAAATTCCCGTCCAGTGGAACTAGTATCAGATCAGCTCAGGACAGGAGCAGCGTGCAGGTAAAACTGCTTTTTCTCTTCTTTTGATTTGCTTTTCACATGTTTGATTTATTTTTTGTATTGCCTCTATATCTTGTCATCTGCTCTGATTCTGTAACGTGTACAGGATGTTTGGGTTAACCATCGCTTGCGGATGCTTCGCTTTTTTTTTTTTTTACACCTCTTTCTGTTTCTCTCTTGGTCCGATCCACGAATAGGACGAACATCATCATCGGTTGGTCGCATCTATCTGCAACCGTCTGCGCAATAAAACTCATCCTATTCCCATCCCGACTGTCATCCATCCACACCAACTCTGCCCCTTCCCCTCCTCCTCTATCTCTCTCTCCCTCCCTCCCTCTCTCTCAGGCACATGGCTATTGATAGTTGACAGAAGCCTCGTAATCCCTGGCTGATCTGCTTGACCGGTCACAGGCATTTTCCAAACAAGAATGTTGATTGGACTTAATTTTGCCTCCAGATTTGTTTTAATTGGTGATCGATGCTATCCACTAGGGACGAATTTGGTTGCTGGATGCATGCATGCAGCCAAGCACAGGGAAGCTTTTATTGCTGAATTATTTATAAGAGTAATGCTCTTCCTGCAAAGAGTCATGGGATACTTTTACATAATTGTGATGTGCCTTTCTTTTGTGGGTGCGTCAGCTTAATTTTGAAAAGAAGTTTGAATAGAATAGAAAACTTTATTTGTTTGACACAGTGGCTCATACAGTACGCGTAAAAGACACGAAAATATTTTAAATCACACGCTAAAATCTTAGATATGGCTGTTGTTAAGGGCGATGATTGCCACTGGAACATATAATTGTCTTTTTTTGACTAGTGGAATTTTGTACCACCGACCCAAATGGAGAAGGGTAAAGGCAGTATGAAAAGGGGTGTGATGGTTCTTCTGTGATCATGGTGGCTTTCTCTGTTTTCTTCTTTATGATCGTGTTTGAAGTGGTCTGTGTCTTAACTAGACAAACTTTTTGGCTAGTGGGCCAGAAAGGTTTCTATCTCGTGAACGTTAGGACCCATTTCTCTGGTTTTCATAGAAGAAACAAAGTCGAGACCATGAGATATGTAGAAAACGTAGGTTTGAAATCAATTATTTTAAATTGATTGCACAGTTAATTAATAACGAGCAAGAGTGACACAAGGGGAGGTAACCAGTCTAGCTCTGACTGTGCTGTAACAACGCCACAATAAACCATAACCATCTGGAAAACGCCATTTTTCCAGGATTAAAATACGGCAAATTCAGGTATGACAATGTGTCTGCCATCTATTGGGAGACACTGTAATTACTGGAGGGATTGGGGGCCGGGGGGTTTTGGTCCGCCTCACATTAGGCGGACCAGATTAAAAACATTTGGTGGGCTGCATGTGTGCCCTGGGCTATAATCTGCCCACTTGGTTTATTTTCTTTTGTCTTCTGAACCGCTTATTCCTAATGGGTTGCCAGAGCCTATCCCGGCTGATTTCAAGCAAGAGGCAGGGTACACCCTAAACAGGTCACCAGTCTGTTGCAGGGCCACACACAGAAAAAAACATCCACAAACACACTCTTTCCTAGTGGCTATTTTATAGCGGTCAATCAACCTTACATCCATGTTTTTTAGACACTGAGAGGTAGAGTACCTGGAGAAAACCCACATATACATGGGGAGAACATGCAAACTCCACACAGAAAGACGAACGTTTTAACTATCCCCCCGACTCTGGTGTTTGAACCCCTGACCTTTTGCTGTGAGGCCATTGTACTCAGGGGCAGATCCAGGGGGGAGGAAAGAGGAGGCGCATATTTTCTCCTCTTTTGGTCCACAAAAAAAAAACAAAAAAAAAACAGAAAAATTGTTCTTACTTTTTTAATTATTATAAACTTTGGGCAAAATACCCACCAAAATGCAGAAAATTTACACATTTTTCAAATTGTTTTGGAGGGTGAGGGGGATACTCCCAAAACCCCTTACTGGCCAGCACCACAGGTGCTCGTTTGGTCTATGACCTCATGCCCCCCCGTTTAGAAAATCCTGGATTCGCCCCTGGTACTGACCCCTGAACCACCGTGCAGCCTCTTAATCTATTTAATTATTTTAAAATATAGAGAAATCATTACTTTTGATAAGAATTTTCAGTTTTTCTTAAATTTTAGAACAGAATTGATTTTTAAAAAACAAATGCTGATGAAAAATTTAATTATGTTGCATTTAAAAAAAAAAAAAAAAGCTCATTTCTTTCTTTTTTTTTCTTTGGATTTACACTTCTTATTTCACCAAAATGAGTAAATGTAGCTCTTTTTTGTGTGTGTGTGTTGCACTTGCCACTTAGCAGCTTTACTCCACCGGAATGATCCCTCTCATGTGCGCATGCGTCCTCTCGCAGAGGAGCTCTCGCTCTTTTCGCTTTCGGTTGTTTCGTGCGAGGCAGCAGATCAGCAGGCGGATTCGTGCTTGCACTCACTTTCCTGGTTGTCACTTCAATCCTCACTACTACGGACTTGACTTGTCCGCTGTTTTTGTTGCAGATCTTTTTGTAAATAGTCTTTTCTCATTTGGATTTTTTAATTTTTTAAAAAACGGATCCCAGAGGTGGATTTTTTTAACATCAGCAGCTGGAAACGTAAGTTGGTTTTTTTTATAGTGTGGTTTTTTAAAGGATTTTTTTTTTTCACAATTCAACTCTGATCATGTGAAGAAATAAAGAAAGTAAAGCGGGTTTGACACATTTTTAATTTTTTATTTGTTATCACTACTGTTTTTGATGCAATAACGGGTTTTTTTAAAAGAGCAAATTCTAAAATAAAAAATAAGATCTAAATCTTAAGTAATCATTAGATGATTTGATTTAATTAAGAAAATAAATTCCAATAATAAACCGGTTCTTCATCATCTACAGCAGGTGTATGAGGGACCATTTCCTCACTCTACTGTATCAGTTCTTTATTCTCAGCAACTTTTTTGTTGGGGAAACCATTACACCTGCTGTGTGACAAACCGACAACCCGAAAAAAAAAATACAATAAATTCAAGTTTCACTTTACGAGTCCTGGCTATTTGGTTCCTGTTACACCCATTTGAGGATTGTTTTCAGGAACCAAAAGTCTTCTAGAGAGAATATGTGTGTGTGTTTCCTCAAACTTACATAAATGCGTCTAGTGTGTGTCTTAATGTGTTTGTGCGTTGGTGTATGGGTCATGAGGTGAATGCCAGAGAACAAGAAATGCTGATCTGGTTTGTCTTCTTGCTGAACCAGCTTGTTTGCATACCTTAAACCTTCACAGTAATTGCAAACTAGTCCCTTAATTCTTCTAACTGTGGACCAGCTTCTTGGGACGGGATCTACAGGCAATGCAACATGTGCAACCTAAACCCAGGCAGCCTGGGTAAAAATCAGTGCTTCTGGTTTTAGTAAAAAAATCGCTTTAATTTGTCGCAAAAAGCAGAGTTCAGTTGTTTTAAATCTTTACAATGGTTCATTAAGATGTTACCTATTGTGATCTAACAGCCCTAACTTGTCTGATCTGCGCTATCACACCTTAGTCTCCTGTAATATCCAAGCTTGACTAATAGCCTCCCGCCTTTTAGCTATTTTTGTTCCCTCCACCATGCTCCACCCAGTTTCATGTGCTTGAGGTGACCATGCAAACAAACTGTGCCACACCTGGCCTACTTTGGTGGAAAAGTGGGGTGTACTTGTTTAAAATAAAAAAACCCAGGTCTTGCTTCTCTAACCTAGTTAGAGATGATGCATTGAGAGCAATGTCAGACTTCTTTACCCCGTTTACACATAAAGCCCCGCTTGTGGCACATACAGTAGACTTTGTGAATGTGTTAGAAAGACGTGTGGATTTTGTGTCTTTTCCGCAGTGGAGTACGATGAGCAAATATCCGGCGGCAGCTTAAAAAAGTAAGCAAAGTAGCAGGTATAGGTTGTGTTAAAGTGTGTGTGTGTGTGTGTGCCTGCATACCGGCATACCTCGGTGTGTGAGCCCCTAGCACCCTGTGTGCTTCCACAAACGCTTTCTTGTAAGCATTGACTTGGCAGTGAACCCTCTCTCAGTATTGATGAGATAAAAGGATGAAGTAGAACTGGCCGGGGCTGGACACTGGCATTGGATGTCTATCTATCGCTGTAGTTGGTACTTGTGATTGTTTTGTGTTACCATTCTGTGTTTTTTTTTTTTTTTTTTTTTTGGGCACTTCTTGCCTATGCTGCTTTTGACCGGACAGAAGTATAATCAGTCAGTCAGTCACCTTCTTATTCATCCATCCCTTATGGGGTCGCGGAGGGTACCAGAGCCATGCCGGCTGATTCAAGGTGACGGGCAGGGTACACCCTGAACAGGTCTGTCAGGTTGCCAGTCTGTCGTGGAGCCACACTCATATAACCATCCACACACACATTCATTCCTAGGGGCAATTTTGGCACCGGCCAATCAACCTAGCATGCATGTCTTTGGAGGGTGGGAGGAAACCGACGTAGACACGGGGAGAACATGCAAACTCCACACAGAAAGGACAGTGTTTCAAGCCTCGTCCCCAACCGGGACTCAAACCCACAACCTTGCTATTAGTCCACTGTGCTACCCACTGCGCCACAGTGTTGCCAGACAGAAGTATAAAAAAAATAAGATTTAATTAAAAGTCTTTGACACATTGGCTGCTCGTCCTAGGGAGGGATCTCTCTTTCATGTGGACCCCCATATGGTTTCTTCTTTGTATTTTTTTGTTCTTTGTTTTTGGACCTTTTTTTTTAATCTGCAATGTGAAGCCCATTGAGACTATTTTTTGTGATTTTGGGCTATAAAAATAATATTGAATCATTTTTTTTACTGAATTGAATATCTCTTAATTTTAAGAGATAGATCATTCGTTGTTGATTTCAGCTTTCCGAGACAAATTTTTATTTTACAACTCAGCACCACGCGCTTTGTGTTTGGTTTTCCACGGTCAACCGAATGATTGAATCAAAGCCATTGAATTTAATAAATGACTTCAATGGATTCACACACAAATTTAAACTTTTGTTGATAAAACTTGAGGCTGAATATCCAGAGAAAAGACAGATTTATCAGAAGAGTGGTCTGTTCCCCCTCTGTGTCCTGTTTCCCCCCTCCCTCTTGTCTGTGTGTGTGCTCTAGTCACACCTGAAACTTGTCTACTCGAGCATAAATGGATCAGTTTTTGACACACTCTTTGCCAGATCGTTTATTTATCATGCTTGACCTGTTATCCAGTTTTTGGCTCCAGCTCCTACATCAGAACCTGCCTAGTTTATCTGTTTTTGTCTTCTTTATTAGGACTTTTTATCAATCTAATAAACCTGCTTGTGATTTTTTTCATCTGAGCCTGTCTGTTGTGTCAAGGGTATATTTTTGGCCTTAGCTCCACATCATGACAAGATTTAAATGTGTGCATATAATATCAATAATAAAGATTAATAAGGACGCAATAAAGTTACTCTAAATTAGTCTCAAAATGAAAAAAAAAAAACCTTAAATATTTTACTGCAAACTAAAAAAAAAGTAAAACAGAATAGGATTTATATCTGTTGTCAAATCTATGGATTTAGTCATTTATCTTTTTTTTCTCTGTAAACTTCTGTTTTATGTACGCATGAACGCAGACACCCGGTTCCCCCTCCTCTGTTAGGATCCTGGTTTGCTTTATGTTATGATCTCAGCTTAAACTGTTTAGAATATCAGTATTGTATTTGGGAACTGAGAAGAGACAGCTATCGCACAGGAAACCTCCTTCAGCCTGCTCCCCCAACAGTGTTTGTATTCTGTTCCCCACGACTTATCAGTGAAACAGGAGACCGCCCGAAATTCTAAGATTTGAGCTTACAAGCAAGACGTTTAGAATCATGTCTGGTACGGAAATTAAGTTGAACCCCAATTGGATAAAGCTTTAGTAAAAGCTTCTCTTATTGGGTGACATGCCAGGTTGCTGCCAAGGGTTCTGTAAGCACAACAGGGACTTGGGAGTCCCAACGGTGCTGTGGTGAAGGAGAGACTGTGCAAAGGGAGCAGACAGCAACAGTATGCCACTGTTTTAAATATTGGAATGAAGAACCCATCTGCACGCTGCTGACTTAGATTTATCCAGATGACCATGTCAACCTGCGTTGTTTACCACACACTCATGCAAATACACATGAAAACACAAACCGCAGCCTGCATGTCATCCGCAGGAAAAAGGAATGGCTTTCATCAGGTTTGAGAAAACATCCTCCCAAATGGCAAAAGAACAAAGCCATCAAACGGGAATATATTTTCTATGTGTGTGTGTGTGTGGAAGAGAGTGAGAGCGAAAGAGACAGAAAGCCCATTTCTAAGTGAACGTCTCCTCATTTGATTTAATTTTAGAAACAAAAACTGCTTTCGCTAACTTTGATTGTAGCCATTTCTGTTTCCTTTCACCTCTGTGTGGAATTCAGAAACAGGTCAAAGGAATAGCAAGTTCGAGTGGCAAGTCCGAGAGAGAAACAAAGAGAGACATTTTTATGGACGGAGATGGAAAGCAGGAGAGATGGCCATGTAAGGTTGCACTTCATACAGACATGGAAGCTATAAAAAACACTCTGCATGGATTGGTTTGTCCAGTTGTTTGATGTTAATCATAAACAAATCTTATGAAGTACGGGGTGTTTAGAAGCTCATTTCTTAGTTACTTGGATTTTTTTCCTCCCTAACTTGATAAGGTAGAACTTCCTGGGAGTGATCAGCGGTTCAACTCCGGTGTACAAACAGGTTTTGGATGTGTGAAGGTCATGAGCAACGTTTCCGAAGAGCAGTTCCTTCTTTGATCCAGTGAACATCCCAAAAAATTTCCATTAATAATTTTATAGTAAAATTCACACAAAAAACAAACATTTTTGCGGAATTCCAAAATGAGATAAATAATCCTGAAGAACTGCGTGAATAATTGAGACTGATTGCGAAACATCACTCCGTTTTTTGCGCCAATTTGTACAAAGACGTCCTAATTGTCACAAAATATCACACTATTTTTTATAAAAACAATAGGCAGAAATCGGCAAAAAAAAAAAAAATCTAAATAAACACACAATTGAATTAAAGCGACACTTCGCCTAGGGATCACTGTACGTGTGTGGCCCTACAACAGAGTGGTGACCTGTTCAGGGTGTACCCTGCCTCTCAACTGAAATCAGCTGGGATAGGCCCCAGGACCCCGCTGAAACACCGTTAGGGATAAGCAATTCAGAAGTTGAAACAAGTTTGAAAAAACTGTAACTAAGGTATCATAATTTGGGGGAGGCGGTGGCTCGGTGGAAGAGTGTTCGCCCCCGGACCCAAAATAACTGAAAGTTTGCAGGTTGAATTCCCACTGAACATACGTCCTAGGGTCCTTTGAGAAGACACCTAACCCCCGTTCATAAGTGGCAGCCTGCTGCGGTGAAATGCAGCACACAGATTTTCCCGGTGAGGGATCAATAAAGTGCATAAGCATAATTTGAATAAAAAAATTTTATTGTATAAATGTTGTGCTTAATCTTGGAGGATTAAAGCGACTGGCTAAACATTTGTGAAGAACTGATAAGGAGAGAGAAGCTTTTGTTGTTGCGGATCATTTCGCCTCCTAATGGTTACAATATGTTGTCATTTTAGACCCAAATTTTGAATAAAGATTGCGACAAGTCAGTCGTGTCTTTCTTCGTCTTTCTGAATTCCTTGACAACGTCCACACTTATTGTCGTGCTCGTACTCCAGAACATATTATAGGACGGTACAAAATCTCTCCATTTGTGCTCGTCTCTCACTACATCTCTATTTCTTTTATTTTATTTTTTCCCTGCTTCTTTATCGACTTCACCTTGCGAATTTTGGCAAAATCAAGTTATTTAAATTGCTTACTTTAAATACCTGTGTTTTATGGACAATGTACTTTAACTAAGGTAATAACGCCGTAATTGGTTACTGTCACCACAATTGAGTGCTTCCACCCATGTGACTAAAACCCATAAGTCGGCCATGTTGGATGCATAGATCAGGACGAAACAATCAACAATGCAGTATTTTTTTTTCCTTTTTTTTTTCCCCATCTCATGGTGTTATTCAAGGGTGTAATTAGTTTTCTACGTCATTAGCGTGATATGGCAGAAAAATTGTCTGGTCTTGAAGCGGAAGAAGATAGACGATAATTTAGAAAAACTACAGTTAATTGGTTCTTTTATGTGATGTCATCAACCCGGAAGTATCCATCCAGTCCTTGATAGGCCTTCAAATCCGCAGAAGTGTAGAAACGTAGAGGGGTAATAGGGTAATTCACGATGTCTTGGTACGTACTTGCAGGCGTCAAATCGGGATTGTTTGAAAATAAATGATTCGGAATTGTATAAAGATCATCTCAACTAATCAAGTGTAGTTTATTTGACCATCGTCCGTTTTCTTTCGCTCTAAAACCAGACCATTTCCCACCAAATCACGCTAATGACGTGAAAAACTAATTGCACCTCTTAAAAACACCAAACGATAAAACAATATACAAATGCCTCCAAAATGGCTGTCTTCTGGGTTGGTGACGACACATGAAAAAACTCTATGGTGACTGAGTTATAGGTGTCGGGTTTTCTAATGAAATATTTAGGTGCTGATGATTTATATATATATATATATTTTTTTTTTTTTTTTTTTTTTTGAGCCAGCAGCTACTTCCTATTTGGCATGCAGACGCAAGAAACTTGCAATGTCCAAATACTTTTAGATATCCTCCAATACGGTTAGACAAAGGAATTACAGACGGCAGAATTTCTCTGGTGGGGATTAAAAAAATACATTGAATTTAATTGAACATGAAAAACTTATTTTTTTGCTGTTATTCTGCATTTTTACTTCCTAAAATAAAAATTTACAGAAATATTTGTATTATAAATATAAATTGCTTGTGTTTCAACATAAAAATCAGGTGGTTTTAGAAGTTTTATTTTTAGCATCAAGTGTGACCAGATGCTACAAAAATATTTTACAAACTGGGCGTTGTTGTGAGGTGACTTTAGGACGTCATTAAGCGAGGTGGGTAAGAAAGAGGTGAGGCACACCGATTTGTGAGCTGTTAATCAGCCACGCTGGGCTAAAAATAGACAACGTGAGGCATCCGCAGCAATCCTGATAGAAGAGTCGGAGGACTTCTGTTAACTTTCACTCTATTTTCAACTGAAAGAGCAGCTTTTTTCATTGTGTATTTTCTAGTATTTTTTTTGCTTCTTTGATGAAACGTTTAAGAAAATATATATATTTTTTGATGGTTGCACGAAAGAGCAAATCAAACAAACCCAAAAACAAACTGTTTTGTCTTGAGACGAAAAAAACGATTTATAACTCATTTTGATATTTTGTTTCTCTTTCCGAACGAAGGACAGTTTGTGTCTAGAAGGACTATTTTCTGTTTTCTTCCTGCTCCCGCTGATTAGTGCGAGGAAATCAATTGTTCCTTTCATGTGATGCTGTGGCATATCTCTTTATAACTGGTAATCAGTAACCAGGGAGAGGTTTCACAGCATGTGAGGTCTGTGATGTGGATTTTTATTTAATAAAGTGGAATTTACAGGATTACGGTACTTTCCTTTGCAAACAGAGCAACCCGTGCTCACACAAACAAGGATTAGCACTCAAACTATCCGAGTAAAAGTCCTTTTAGTTGGTGAGTTAATGTTGTCTATTGTCATGCGTGTGTGGCTGAGGTCATACATCTGTGTTATATCATCAGGATAAAACGGATAAAGCAAAAAAAAAAAAAATCTGTTTGAATTGCTATTCTACTTCTCCTTTCGGTATTTCCCTTCAGGGGTCACCACAGCAAGTCAGTTTCTTCCATCTAACCCTATCTGCTGCATCTTTTTCGGTCACGCCAACTATCTTCATGTCTTCCTTCACTGTGTCCATGAACCTCCTCTTTGGCCTTCCTCTAGTCCTCTTTCCTGGTGGTTCCAAATCCAGCATCCTTCTGCCGAGACCGATGTCCAAACCATCTCAGTCTGGTCTCTCTCACTTTATCTCCAAAACCTCTAACATGTGCTGTTCCTCTGATGTACTCATTTCTAATCCTGTCCATCCTGGTCACTCCCAGAGAGATCCTCAGCATCTTCATCTCTTCTACCTCCATCTCTGTTTCCTGTCTTTTCTTCAGTGCTACTGTTTCTAGACCAAACAGCATGGCCGGTCTCACCACGGTTTTGTACACTTTCCCTTTCATTCCATTCCGTTCTGTCATCTTCCGCTTGTTCCGGGGTCGGGTCGTGGGGGCAACAGCCTCAAACGGGTAGCCCGGGCCTCTCTCTCCCTGGCTGCATCCTCCAGCTCACCCAGAAGGATCCCAAGTCGTTCCCCGGCCAGCTGTGAGCCATAGTCTCTCCAGCGGGTCCGGGGTCTGCCCCTTGGTCTCCTCCCGGTGGGACGTGCCCGAAACACCTCGCCTGCGAGGCGCTCAGGGGGCATCTGGGTGGCACCTGGGTGGTTGGCATCTGGGTGGTTCCCCATCTGGGTTTCCTTTTCATTTTAGCTGAAACTCTTCTATCACAAATCACACCTGATACTTTCCTCCACCCGTTCCAGCCTGCCTGCACACGCTTCTTCGCCTCTTTTCCACACTCTCCATTGCTCTGGACTGTTGATACTAGATACTTAAAATCTTCCACCTTCTTTATCTCTTCTCCCTGTAACCTCACTTTTTCATTTGGATCCCTCTCATTCACACACATGTACTCTGTTTTACTCTGACTAATATTCATTCCTCTTCTGTCTAGTGCAAACCTCCACCTCTCCAGCTTTTCCTCCACCTCTTCCCTCCTCTCACTACAGATCACAATGTCATCTGCTATAAAAAATATAAAAACTGAGCGAACACACTGGTATAATTGTCTGATTGTCCAGTCAGTGCAAGGATTTGATTTTATGGAGTTAAGGATACTAATGGTAAAGATACACACTCATGCTTGTGCTATTTAACAGGCCACAAAGCCACTGAGCTGTATCCAAGCGTGTTTGTTGGGCTTGTTGTGAGAAGGGGGATAAAAAGCAGAGGGTGCAGCAGAGCGGTGAACTCTTCCTGTCATAGTCATGCATGCTAGAGAGCAGACACGCTGCACTTGCTGGGAGGCGCCACCATATTCTCTCATACCTTTCTATGTATATTTATCCTCTCTCATGCACACATATCAGCATTGAGCGTTTAGTCAGAAGCCTGCGTGGTTATGTGAGGGGCTCGGAAAATTAAAAGATGTTTAAGTGCAAATCTCAGAATGGTTTTGTCAAAATAGGTCAGCCATTTTTTTGTGTTTATGGAAGTATTTGTTACAAAAACGGACAATATGTACTTTTTTTTATATTTTTTAATCATTATCAGTTTGGAACTGCTCCTCTTGTTTGATCTTGTGTATTACAATGTTTATTACACTCATAATATTGATCCCACAATGGAGAAATAACTTGGTGGATTGTCCTGTATTCGGTAATCACGATGCTGCTATTGGGGTTAGGTGTATGCTCCAGAAACATTAAGGCATGGATTCAATGGGAATCGAACCGATTTCTCCCGGTCCAAGGAGAGATAGTCTACCTCTGAACCAACGCCTCCCTTTCGCCTTATGAACCTTCCCAGAGGAGATTTTGTAATAATCATTTTTAAAGAAGGTTTTCGTCTTTTCTTGCTGCTAAAATTTATATTTGAGTTTTTATCGTTTCCAACAATCGTGGGATTTTTAATCAAAATGAATATTTCATGAGTCACAGATTAAACTTAATTTATTCTTTAAGTGATCACTTATTGGCTCAATGGTATGAAATGATCGAAACTCATTCTGTCAAGATGATTCCACTGCAGTTTTCAATTCTTTTCATTTTAATTGCTCTTTTATTTATGATTACCTTTAGATAAATATCGTATTTGTGAATGGATGATAGGATAAGGTAGCTGTGTTTGTGTTTCATTAGGGTTATAAATCCATCTCTTTTCTAATCAGAGGATATTGTGGGTATTTTACTGAAACGAAGGAGTGTTTTTATTACTGGCTTCTTAATCTGTGTTTATTAAAGCTTAACTCTGACAGCTCACGAAAAATCTCTGACTAAAATCGAATGTTTCTCTGACAGGAAGCTGACTTTAACACATCCAATTTCAGTTCAGTCAAAATGAGACAAGTTCTTCTTCTTCTCCTTTTGGCATTTCCCTTCAGGGGTCGCCATAGCAACTCAATTTCTTCCATCTAACCCTATCTCCTGCATCCTCTTCGGTCACACTAACTATCTTCATGTCTTCCTTCACTGTATCCATGAACCTCCTCTTTGGTCTTCCTCTAGGTCTCTTTTCTGGTGGTTCCAAATCCAGCATCCTTCTTCCAATGTACTCTCTCTCTCTCCTCTGCACATGTCCAAACCATCTCAGTCTGGCCTCTTGGACTTTATCTCCAAAACCTCTAACATGTGCTGTTCCTCTGATATACTCATTTCTAATCCTGTCCATCCTGGTCACTCCCAGAGAGATCCTCAGCATCTTCATCTCTGCTACCTCCATCTCTGTTTCCTGTCTTTTCTTCAGTGCCACTGTCTCTAGACCAAACAGCATGGCGGGTCTCACCACGGTTTTATACGCTTTCCCTTTCATTTTAGCTGAAACTCTTCTATCACACATCACACCTGATACTTTTCTCCACCCGTTCCAGCCTGACTGCACATGCTTTTTCACCTCTTTTCCACACTCTCCATTGCTCTGGACTGTTGATCCTAGATACTTAAAATCTTCCACCTTCTTTATCTCTTCTCTCTGTAACCTCACTTTTCCATTTGGATCCCTCTCATTCACACACGTACTCTGTTTTACTCTGACTAATTTTCTAGTGCCAACCTCCACCTCTTCAGCTTTTCCTCCACCTCTTCCCTCAAAACGAGACAAGTTAAGCAGAAAATAAACTTCTGAGATCATCAGAATGACAATTAGACTTTAGAATGAAAACCCTGGTGCCTTTTCTGCTACTTATTTCCCTAGTATTCTCTTGGTCAGAAGTTAAGACGTACAACTTCTCAAGCTGGCTAAAGTCTTTACCATCTTCAATGCTGCCAACTCCTCTGTTCCTAATCCCAATGACACAGTCAACCTGCCATGGCCGTGATAAAATTAGCTGACTTTCAAGCTTTACTCTCAGTCAAGAAGTAAGACTGCTAAGAACGCTAAACCATGTCTTAGTTCATGAGTTTATGAAAACAAAACCTTCTTTGTGAAAATAGAAGGGATTTTGCGCCGGATGACAATTGACGTGGAACTATTACAGTGTCCGACCATCTGTACTTACACCACTGCTTAAAATCACTGTTTGAAATCACGTTTTCAAACAGATGTATGCTGGCTTAGTTGGTGGCCATGTGTTTGAATAGATTTAAACATTCCTGTCAAATGTTCACAGTTGTTTTTGTTGTGATTAAATGATAGATTCGAGTTAGCTCAAAAATTGTTAGTTCCGTTCGGTTTTGTTGTTTTTCGCTTATCGAGGGTCGGGTCGCAAGGGCAACAACCTCATACGGTAAACCCAGACATCTCTAATCCCGGCTGTAACCTTCACCTCACCCAGGAGGATCCTGAGGTATTCCCTGGCCAGCTGTGAGATATAGTCAACAAAGTTAAATATCAAGTTGAAAACAGAAATAAAATCCTGCATATACTTGAGTGTAAAAAAAAAAAAACGTTCTGGGGAAAAAAATCTGTTAAATGCTGATATTTGGAAATATTTTACATGAAGACAGAAAATAGTTATTAACAAGGTGATTTTAGTTTGTTTTAATTTTCTACTTTGTTTAAATCTTTCATGTAACTTAGAGCTATTAACGTCATTTTGTCTTTAACATTAAGACCACCGCGTTCTAAATCCACCTGCAAGCGCTATGACCGTCAATGTGACCGCTTATGTAATTATTCATATTTTGCGCTGCTACATTGCATAAATAAACTTTTACACCACTCAATTTTTAAAGTAATAATAATGATAAAATGTTAAATAATTTTAAAACCTAGAAAAAAAGCAAATACCAGAGTAAAACGATCTAATTCGTCAATAGCCTAATTTTTTTAAGCATTTTGTGTTGCTGCTTCAAAAATGTCCTCGTTATAAATTGGCTATAGGCTATATTTCATTATGGTAACAAGAACTTTCAAGACTTATCTACAAAACACGGCATATTTAATTCAGGGATGTGTAACGTGCGATCGATGGCTAAAAAGTGCTTTAGACCATGCGCGCGTATTGGTCACGGAGTGCGATTGAGCCTTTTGCTCATTTTCTAATTGGCTATTTTGTACAATGAGAAATTTGTATTTATTTAGGCCTATTATAAATAGAAATGCCCCATAGGCCAATTTTTGAATGGCGTGAAACAACCACAGGAAGTTGTTGCTATGGCAATGCTCGCTTTCTTCCAGCCGCTGCGGAGCGCAACAGGTTAAAAGAAATAAAATGCGTATACAGTACGTTTTGGAAATGTTCACTTTTAGATTGATAAAATAGAAAACATGTTCATGTTAAAAGTCATAAAAGGTCAGCCTCCTAGGTTGTGTTTTATTTAATTCTAATTAACATATCAAAGTGACGTGGATTCATAATGACGGCTGCTGTGGTTCTAGTTTTTAATAATGACGTGCAAACAATTAAAAAGAATACAATAATTGACAGTCATGTAATGCTTTATACTGAATTTTAGAAGAGAAATGAAGTCCTGATTTTAGATTGACTTGAAAAAATATGTATATTCTCATCACCGTAGGTTTGCGTCAACAAGTTTCAGCTGGGAAGCATAATTAACCACGCTACGTTTTTCAATTAGCACAATAAGATGCAGATTGAAGTAGAGCAGCAGCGGAACTGTCTGGGTGCATGTTGGTCAGGAGAAAACATCAAGTGTGAAGATAGGTTGTATGAACAACTACAGTGCGCTGGTAACTGTACGGAAATCAGTCTTGGTAAACACTTCCTCTGCTTTTTTTTTTTTTTTTGTTAAATACCACAAAAAAGCACAGCACGCTTCAGCTATTGCTGTAGAAGACTAACCAGAATAACTGACTTACAGTCTAAAGTAGGGATTTTCAACCTTTTTTATGCCAAGGCACATTTTTCCATCAAAAAACAAAAAAATCTTGAGGCACACCACTGACCGCAAATATTAAAATCGATTCTCTATAGTCGCCTTGATTAATAAAATAATGATTCTTACCAAAGCGTTCTGAATAGGAATCAAATCAACACATCAAAACCTGTTTTGTCATCTTTTACGATCCTTCTTTCAAATAAAAAGTGCAGTTAAAATGTAACAAACAATGTAGTAACATGTAATAAAAAAGGGAAGAAGAGTGGGTTGCTATGGTTACAGAACAGACCTGACTGTCTCTAAATAAATCTACAAGATTTAATCTTTTTTTTCTTTTACACAAACACCATGAGGTCAACCAGAACAATTTTTGGGAGCGACCGGTAGATCTCGATCACCATATGAGGTGAAATCAGATCATTTCCCTAACAGATCATAACCGTAACCCTAACCTGACGATCTCTCACACTTCTATTAGTGTGCCGGCGACGGAACACCGGTTGAAAAACATTGCTCTAAAGTCCATCAGGCTTTCAGGAATTAGTCCAGACACATTAGAAAACATGTCCTGTAGTTCAGCCTAATAGAACCTTGCACTATTACACACAGTCCTTATTTACACTATTGATTAAAACTTGACCTACTTAAGAAAAAAAAGTCAAATCTATCAGAAAATGTTAAAGACATGGATGAGAGGAGAAATGAATCCGTGTTGAATAGAAGTGACACAATGTCAATTTCTTTCATTAACAGGTTTTTTTTTTTTTTACGTACACAGCCTTAAACATGTAGAAGGATTAACTTAAATAAATCGCTCCTCAATTTCAATAGGATTGATTTTACAACAGAAAATACATTTGAAGTACAGGATCATTTATTTTGCTATAAACGGCCCTCGTCATGCAACGCTGTACCTTTTAAAGGAGGAAGTGTGTGTCATCATTTCCAATTTTTTTTTTAAAGTCTGAGAGACCTTCAGAGGGAGTTATTGAACGTTATTTCTTTAGCATTATCCGTCTCAATAAAAAAAAAAGAAAAACAATGGAGCACTGAAATTGCATCATGAATCCTTGCTAAATTATATGGGTAAGACACACTGTAATATGGGTTACCCAACCGGTCGACCGCGGTCTACCGGTAGATCGCAGACTGGTCCCAAGTCGACCGTGAAACGTAGTATTTTTTTTTTTTATGACAGAAAGTCAGTGTTGCCAATTTAGCGACTTTTTACGCTAAATTTAGCGACCGTTCAGCCGCTCAAAAAAGCGACTAGTGACAATTTCGCACCTTTCTTGTGGTATATAGCGCTTGGGGAGACGGTAGCCGCGTGGTTAGAGCGTTCGCCCGCGGACCGGAAGGTCGCGGGTTTGCGTCCCACGGAGAGCACGTCTAGGGTCCTTGGAGAAGACACCTAACCCCTACTTCTCCCACCATTGGCGCTGTTGAAGGGCAGCCTGCTGCGGTGTAAGGAGTGCAGCAAACAAATTTCCCCGGTGAGGGATGAATAGAGTAATTCATTTATAATTTATTTATTTATTTCACCCACGTGACTAAAACTCGGAAGTCAATCAGGATCAGGATGAAACTATCAAAGCAGTATTTTTTTTTTTTATACAATTCTAAATAATTTATTTTCAAACAATCCCGATTCGATGCCTGCAATTAACCCCAACTTTCTCTTCAGCTGCAAATCTGAAGGCTAATAAAGGAGTGGATGCATACTTCCGGGTTGATGACGTCATGTGAGAATCCAATCAACTGTAGTTTTTCTAAATACGTTTTCCAATTGGCTGTTTATCTGGAGGAACTACTCAGGGCCGGTATTAGTTTTAAAGCAGCCGGGATGGGAATTAGCGCCTCCAAATCCGAGACAATGGTCCTCGCCCGGAAAAGGGTGGAATGTCCCCTGCGGGTCAGGAACAGGGCCCTGTCCCAAGTGGAGGAGTTTAAGTGTCTCGGGGTCTTGTTCACTAGTGGGGGAAGGATGGAGCGGGAGATCGACAGGTGGATCGGTGCGGCATCAGCAATAACTAGGAAGCATCGGTCGGTTGTGGTAAAGAGAGAGCTGAGCCGAAAAGCAAAGCTCTCGATTTACAAGTCGATCTACATTCCAACCCTCACCTATGGTCACCAGCTGTGGGTGGTGACCGAAAGAATGAGATCGCGGGTACAAGCGGCCGAAATAAGCTTCCTCCGCAGGGTGGTTGGGCTCTCACTCAGAGATCGGATGAGGAGCTCTGCCATCCGGGAGGAGCTCGGTGTCGAGCTGCTCCTCCTCCAGGTCGAGAGGAGCCAGATGGGGTGGTTCGGGCATCCGGGCAGGAGGCGTTTTGGGCACGTCCCACCGGGAGGAGACCAAGGGGCAGACCCGCTGGAGAGACTATGTCTCACAGCTGGCTGGGGAACGACTTGGGATTCTTCTGGGTGAGCTGGAGGATGCAGCCGGGGTGAGAGAAGCCTGGGCTTCCCGTTTGAGGCTGTTGCCCGTGCGACCCGACCCCGGAACAAGCGGAAGACGACGGAACGGAATAGGCGGGAAAAATCTGTGGGGGTTTACAATGTTACCACAGGACTGGTAGATCTCAAGAGGTTTGCTACTTAAAAAGTAGATCTTGGGACGAAAAAGATTGGGCACCCCTGCTGTAATAGATCCTAAACAGAACAGCTTCTACACGGTGTTCGTTTTTAAAAAGTGCATTGACCACACAAAGCAGGCACTTTCTCAAAGAGCAAAGTCTGTGTAAAGAATAAAGATTTTAGATTAACAATCCCTCTAATCAGTTGTAAAGTGACTTTATTGCTTAATGCTTTTGGACTTTAAACTTTTCACTTACTGGATTATAAACAATGCTCAACTTTGTGTCTAAACAGCCAGTAGCGGCTTGCTGAAATCTCTCTGCTTGGATCCAACCGGTAGCTATAGAGATGTTCAAATGAAGCAAAAGGTTGTATATGGGTGCAGCAGTGTCAGCAGTTATAAGGCTGCTGTAAAGTTACTTAGAGTTGTTCTAGCTGCACTCTCATAACGGTGCACTTATGTGCAGAATTGCAAGAAAGATGCTTTAGCTGCAGATATTTACAGTATGTGGTAACAATGACTTATTTTGTTATGCGGACGAGTGGCTGGATTGTAGAAGTCTTTTTTAAAATTAAAACAAACATGCTGGTTTGACAGCTTTTAGGCTAAATTTTTACGCTTTTAATTATGCCTGCAAAAAGTAAATGCGGGCTGCACAGTGGCCTCACAGCAAAAAGGTCAGGGTTTAAGTCCCAGGTGGGACGAAGCTTGAAACGCTGGTCTTTCTGGGTACAGTTTGCATGTACTCCCCATGTATGTGCGGGTTTCTCCGGGTATTCTCTGGGTATTCCGGTTTCTTCCCACCCTCCAAAAGCATGTTAGGTTGATTGGTCAACTCATGATTGCCCATAGGTATGAGTATGTGTGTGGCCAAACAACAGACTGGCGACCTGTTTGGGATGTACCCAATGTTCCCTCTAATTTTTTATGTGTCTGAGCAAATGCACAAGCTTCCTTAGCAGAAGGGGGCGGAGCTAAAACTTGTACTCTTTTGTGATGTCACCAGTAGTGACGAGCCAAACTCCGAAGCAGCACTTTGAAGCTGTTTGTTTCAGAAAGAAAGAAGAAAGAGATATGCTGCGGAGTTTTGTCTCATTTTCCCATCTTTGGTTTAAATTGAGTTTTATTTTGTACGCTGCATAGGTTTACTTGTGCGCAATTGCGCAGGCGCGCAGCTTAGAGGGAACATTGGATGTACCCTGCCCCTCACCTCAATTCAACCAGGACAGTATCCAAAAATCATGCATATTAGGTTGATTGGCCGCTATTAAATTGTCCCCAGGAATGAGTTTGCGTGTGTATCGTTGTCTGTGTACGTGGCCCGCAACAGACGGTTGACCTGTTGTAGCCCGCCTCTTACCTGAAATCAACCGGGATAGACTCCGGCACCCCCTGTGGCCCCTTTAGGGATAAGCGGTTCAGAAGACAAAATTATATTGTGCTATGGAGGTTTCTGTGAACTGTCTACACAGTCAGTCACCTTCTTAACCGTCAATCCCTTTTGGGATCCCATCCCAGCTGATTTGAGGTGAAGGCCAGGGTACACTCCGAACAGGTCGCCAGTCTGTCGCAGGGCCAAACACATACTCATTACTAGGGGGAATCATGAGGTGACCAATCAACTTAGCATGCATGTTTTAGGAGGGTGGGAGGAAACCGGAGTACCCGGAGAAAACCAACACGTACACAAGAAGAACATGCATACTCCACACAGAAAGACCAATGTTCCAAGCCTCATCACCATCTGGGAATCGAATCCATGACCTTCTTGCTGTGACGCCACCGTTCCACCCAATGTCTACACAATTAAACCAAAATATAATCCAATTTTTATTCAGTACTTTTATCAAACAAGTGCACAAACGAGGGGACGAGCAAATGGATTTGTTGCTCTGTGACCCCGAGATCAACAGCTGTAGCACTGTTGTGCAGTGTCCCTAAAACCGACACTCCTTCCCCCCTCAAGACAGGAACTATGTTCTGCTTTGTGTTCATTTGGTTAGATTGACTCCACTCTATGGGCCCTTTGTTTTAGACTCCGCATCATTTGAATATCTTCGTACCCTAGGTCACATAAAAATCCCATACAGATTAAATCCCACCAACATCCAAAGCTGTTTTTTTTTCTCCACGTCCTAACAGATAGAGCAGGTGGAAAGACAGAATCCTGGTGGACTGCAGCAGTATTCTACATCTGCTGTGGTCAGCTCAGGCTATTTCTGAAACCTCTACTCAGACAGCCCTACCCAATTTGGGCAAGTGCTCTAGGTTAATCCATCCAAACCTTTGAATTCTTAATGCTTTTAAACTCAAGCTTAAAGATACTTGTAATATTAATATGAATTGCATGGATTATGCACGTATTAAACCCACAACTGTGAAAAGATAAATATAAATAGCAGACTACATTAATTATTCAAATAGTGTTTATAAATTCCATGGATTATAAATGTGTGTGCGTGTGCGCAAACGAGAGATGATGATTGGTAACCCCGGGTGACCTAGAAAATGAGTAAATACGTCTAAGAATATTTTGTAAATTTGACTTCTTGTCGACACATTTATCACTGGTAGACTAGTTTTAGTAGCCTGATATACGGCCTGCAAAATAGTTAGTATGCTTACAACATTCTTCACTGGTGAGGATTTAATTACAGCTCAGAGGTGCTGACATACTCACATTGTATGGTTTATGAGTAACTCTTGGAGCTGCAGAGTTTGCAGAGGAAACTTTAAAAGAAAAAAAAAACCTGAAACACGACAGATTGGGAAATAACTATTTTCTTCATTAATTAAATTTCCTTAAAAAAAATCATATAGATTAATATTGAAAGTGCACTTGATTGAGATTCTAATCAAACCGTCCAATATGTGTCAAAACCAGACCCTATTTGATGAACAGGCAAAGGGTTCTGGATTTTGGACTAACAGTGCACCTCAAATTATTCTCAAAACCGATAATGAACCAAGTTGTGGTTTGGTGTATGTTACACCGCTAAAATAATATTGTTGTTGGCATCGTTTCGTCTCTAGAGACACCTCGATATTTATCTGTTTGTTCAGCATCGCTTGTGGCTGAATAAGCCGTTGCAGGAGCAGCAGCTCCTACCACGCTTGCTGCAATTGTGATATGTGGTATGAGTCATAGGGGGAGCAGTGGCAGACTGATGATTTTGCTGTTTCCAGGTTCTTGTAGCCTTGCACTTGATTTCTAGGTTCTCCTCGGCTTGCTTGTTACCAATTTTGATAGTTGCATGTTACATATAGCAGTCAGAGATCAATGACTAGAGATCTGCTGCATTGATGTTGCACAACTTCAGACCCCTCTTGTAGGCGTTTTGGTATTATAGGGCAGGTCGTCCAGTTGGTCGCGTTCTTCTGGCGAGCCCCCTAAGGAGGATGTTATTGGGAATGCCTCCATCGTTCGTCCTGAATACCATATTATTCCTAATAGAAGCACACTTTCTAATTGAAGCGCACCCCTGTTTTTATTTCCTGAAACTTGAATACAGCAAAGCTTAAGACCGACAAAAACAAGTCTTCCGTATTCAACTTTAGCTCTAGTCTGACATGTCCTCGTCCTTTTAAGTAGTGCTTTAAATAGCGCTTACATAGCACTACTGCACATGTGCAACTTGTACTGCTACTGTGCCCTGCAGATTCTTTTGCAAATAGCTTATTTATAGACATATTTTATGCGCGAATATTGGGAACAATACGGTACATGACCTAGCCAGCGCAGGCGCCTGTTGAGATGTGGGGATGGAGGACGAAGGGGGAGGACCCAAATGTAGGACAACAAAACAGGATTTATTGACCAAAAGTCCAGTAAAGTTAAAAAAAAAAAAAAAAAGTCCAGTAAGGCTGTAAGGCAAAGGGCACAGAATTATCACAGGGTCAAAAGTTCAAAACAGAGTTCAAGAATGCAACTTACGGTCAGGCAGCCAGGAAGACCTGGCTGGAAGGGAAGGTGTTGATGACGACCTGACAACGACGTCTGGAGGGATTCCCTTTAAATACGCACCAGGAACCACAGGTGTGTGTTATCAGACTAATCACCCTCAGGTGTCTGTAATCAGAGTGATGAGGGAAGGTCCAGAGCTCCCTCTGTTGGCAGGGGAGGGGGTTATGGCAGCGCCTCTGCAAGGGAATGGTGAATATACTGGACACGCTCGTCTGGGTCAGGGCGTCCGCATTGGAAACTCAATATACAGTATATATACAGTATATATATATATATATATATATATATATATATATATATATATATATATATATATATATATACAGTATATATACATTGAAAGGTGCTGCCCCAGGCGGCTGCCTGCTGCGGTGTCTCCTGTTTTTTTGGTGTCTGGTCGTCTATTTTTGCCTTTTTTCCACTCGGTTTCTGTTTGTCTTTTGCCTGTGTTTGGTCCCGGTCTGGAGATGTGACTTTGTGCGCTCTTTGGACGTCGTTTTGGACTGCATTGTTTGCCTCAAACGACTGTTTTTAGGCTAGCCGTTTTTTTGGTTTCATCAGCTAGCTCTCCGTTTTGTTGGTCATGGAGTCGTTTCGCTTTGTTAGCGTGGACTCAACCAGCAGCTAGCTCTCGGAACAAGAACCACCATGGCTGGAGGAGTTTATACAGTCCCGACAGAACTGAGAAGGAGACGATCTGAAAGGAGGCGCCTTGATCCCAGTGTCCCTGTGGTTGTCATGAGTAACATCCGGACGCTTGCTGGCAAGATGGAGGAACTGGGGACACTCGTTCTGAACCAATAGGAATTGGGAGGGGCCAGTTGGTATGCTTCATTGAAGCCTGACTTCGTGGACTCATTATGGACTGTTTTTTAACCGTTCAGTCGCCAGTTTTTATACCGTGTAAGCGGACCTGGAAGACATCGAGGTGATAGCACTGCAGCATCAAACTTCCCTTCTGGGATTTATAAAGTATTTTCAATTCAATTCTATTTCCCCATTATTCAAAGTTTACTGCGTATCATGTTAATTAACTTTTCAGTCAATTAAAAACATGATCAAACATTTTTTTACATGTTACATATAAATTTTCTACCTTTTTCCGGCCATGTCATGAGCGTGCAGGGAATTGGAGCAAAGAAAAAGACATAATGAAAGAGGAAGCGAAGTAGGAGTTGGGTTAATTGCCACAGATGAACTCCAAAGTTGAATGGTGAAGAAGCTCAAGTGTAGGTGATAAAGACTGTCCTTATTAATACTGAAGTGAAAGGTAGTGTGAAGAAAAAGGAATGGGAGATTAAAAGATGTAGGAAAATGGCCTTTTGGTGGAACGGTTTATTAGAAAAAAACAGATGACCGGATAGATGTACAAATAAACAGAAGTGAAGCGCAAAGAAACATCTCAAACCTAACAACCTGAATGAACAGACCGACTTCTACTTCAGACTGATACCGCCGGCTGAATAGGCGTGATACCTCTCCCTCTTTCTTCCTGTCTTTCTTTCTGTGGGAATTCTCTGACCTAGTTAGCTCCTCCACCAAGCAGCAGCAGAGTTATTTTTACTTAACACCAGGAGACAATACTTTGTCCTCTGATCGTCCTCTTCACATCTGTATATTTCCCTCCTCTCCTCTGCTCCTCGATCTTTACTATCCTCTGCTCTTGTATCAACGTGTACCTCCTCTCTACTTTTCTATTTCTGGCTTCATTGGTTTTGATCCATCGCTCTCCTTTAGGGATGCTAAGATCAATCAACTCCCTGCCGTGTTTGGCGCAGGATACAGCCCAGATTGCTAAATATTGACATTAAAGGTTGAATAAAATCACAAAAGATTAAAAGCTTAAGCTAATCATAAATAAAATCCAGGCAGATTTCGAGATAACGTCAGAAGATCTGTGACATTTAAAAAAAATCCAGTCCAGAATGGAGCTGATTTTTTTTATCTATTTAAGTCCTAAATGCATTTTTAAAAAATATAAAATTGCATTTAAATAGTTGACCTTTTTTTTTTTCACCAAACTGCTTTTTTTGGTTTGCTTTTTATTTTCCTCTTCTTCCCAGAGGAAAAAAAAAAAAAAGGACAGAGTGTGTGCAAGCAGGTCATCTATTCACTATCTAATGATGATGGATGGGAATGCTGGGAAGCTACAACTAGACGGAAAAAGTGGAGCGATGCAAGTAGATAAAGAAATAGCAGAGTATTAGAAGACCGTGTTTATGTTTGCCTGCTGGCGGGCAGATGGTGGGAGCTTTAGTGATATGTCGATCCTCAAGTGTTCATATCATCCTTGTCATCACCTCCCATGGCAAACACACACACATCTACACAATGGCATCTGGTATAGTTCTCACCTCCAAAGACAGGTTCTGTACCAAGGACACACATACACATGAACACACACACACTCCTGTTCTGACTGTGCTGACCTATCTGTAGAAACCGAACAAGGATTCGTGAAGTCTCTGTTGTTCACTTGCTATTTTTCTTACTCACAGACAGACGCAAGCTTTATTTTACTCAATGCCATCTGAATTATGGCAGCTTTCAGATGTTCTCCTTTAAATTTTTGTATATCCGAGGCTGAGGAGAACAGAAAGATTCAGCGTGAGGCCAAAGAGCTCGGAAACAGCAAAAAAGTCAGCCTGCCACTGCTCCCCCCATGACTCAAACCACCTATCACATTTGCAGGAAGTGGGATAGGAGCTGCAGCTTCCGGATCGGCTTAATCAGCCACAACCGTTCCGTTCGTTCCGTTCTGTCATCTTTCGCTTGGTCCAGGGTAGGGTCGCGGGGGCAACAGCCTCAAACGGGCAGCCCAGGCCTCTCTCACCCCGGCTGCATCCTCTAGCTCACCTGGAAGGATCCCAGGTCGTTCCCCGGCCAGCTGTGAGACATAGTCTCTCCAGCGGGTCCGGGGTCTGCCCCTTGGTCTCCTCCCGGTGAGACGTGCCCAAAACACCTCGCCCGCGAGGCGCTCGGGGGGCATCCTGACCAGATGCCCGAACCACCCCATCTGGCTCCTCTAGACCTGGAGGAGGAGCAGCTCGACACCGAGCTCCTCCCGGATGACAGAGCTCCTCACCCGATCTCTGAGTGAGAGCCCAGCCACCCTGCGGAGGAAGCTCATTTCGACCGCTTGTACCCGCGATCTCATTCTTTCAGTCACCATCCACAGCTGGTGACCATATTCGACAGCCACAACTGACGCTACGCAAACATATAAGTATCCAGATGCAGATTCCATTGTCTCTAGAGAGAGAAGGATGCCAACCTAATTAGAGGCACCAGAATATTTTCTAAATTCAACCATTTACTTACTACGTTACAGTAACTACCATACTATTTTTTAATTTTTTTTTTTTTTTTAAATTTTAATATACTTTATTAATCCCTTACTGGGAAATTTATGTGCTGCATTACACCGCAGCACGCTGCCACCTATGATGGCGCCAAGGTGGGAGAAACAGGGGCTTAGGTGTCTTCTCCAAGGACCTGTTCTATATTTATCCCTGTGGATGAACGGGGAAATTTCCATGCTGCATTGCACCGCAGAAGTCAGCCATGATGGCGCCAATGGTGGGAGCACTCGGGGTTAGGTGTCTTCTTCAGGAACACTTAGGCATGAGCTCAATGGGAATCGAATTGGCAACTTTGGGTCTAAAGACGAACATTCTATCAAATCATTTTGGTGAAGATAGAATAAAGAAAAACAATGTTATTTTGTGTTAAATGAGAATAATTGCGTTAAAAAGACCTATTTGGTTTGCGGTTACACTCTCTCGGCCAAAATTACCTACAATATTTCAGGGGAAGACATTGGCTCAGTGGTCAGAGTGTTCGCCCGTGGACCAGAAGTCAATCGAAAGTTCGCGGGTTCGCATCCCACTGAGTGCACGTCTAGGTTCCTTGGAGAAGACACCTAACCCCTGTTTCTCCCACCATTGGTGCCGTCGTGGCAGCCTACTGCGGTGTGGGAGTGCAGCACACAAATTTTCCCAGTGAGGGATGAATAGAGTGAGTAAAAAATTTTAAAATAAATTTGAATCATCCAAAAGAGTGTATGATTGTAAACCTGATAGATAGAGCATATCAAGACTTTGTCCATTGGAATTGACCCACTAGCACACACAGACGTCCAGACCCTGATAAAGTTTCACCCCTTCCAAAGTACAGACATACAGGCAGGCTGTAGCTATGGAAACCTAGAAAGAAGAAAAATGATTGGGTAAGACTTGAATTTAAAAGCTATTGTATGGAACCCGGGGCAAGCGGTTTGAACGTTTTTCTTAGCTAGCATTTGTGTCTCACATGTAGATAAAAATAAAAATGCAAGAAATAGAAAAAAGTCAAGCCCTTTCTTTCTTTCTTCTCCTTTCATTCATGTTCTGTTTGAAGACATGGTATTCATTCACCACGGTTACTCTGTGGCCTATAAACCTGGTAAAAGACTGAATCACATCCATCGGTTGCAAACACTTGCGTGCCTAATTGAATGAAATGAAACACTTCACATGGGAAATGCGTACAAAGCAGCTGAAGAGCGGCTGTGTGTGACATAACTAGACTACATAATACTTGTATGGTTCACATAACACAGCTTAATGTTCAGATTTTACCTTTAGTGGATATTTCTAAGATTTGATTTTAGGAAGATCTTGTGTACCTGTGACCGTATTAGGGATAAGCGGTTCAGAAACCGAAATGAAAGATCTTGTGTACGTTATGATTGTTCATGCTGCAATCTGAGTGAAATAAATAGAAATAATACATAAATGATTAAATAAATAAATAAATCGGGGCAACAATCAGCCGAAAAGACTGATAGAGCAGTGTGCATCTGTGGTTGGAAGAAACGTTGACTCGGTAGGAGCGGTTTTGGAGAGGAGGATGAGGGCTCTAATGCAGGGCATCCTAAAAAATCACCGTCATCTATCTATTTACCTATCAATCAATCATCTATCCATCTATCTATCTGTTATCATACTAATCACCCTCAGGTGTCTGTAATCAGGATGATGAAGGGATGATAGATGATAGATCTATCTATCTATCTATCGATCTATCTATCAATCTATCTATAGATCTATTTATCTAGTATATATCTATAGATCTATCTATCTATCTATCTATAGACCTATCAATCTATAGATCTATAGATCTATCTATCTATCTATCTATCTATAGATCTATAGATCTATCTATCTATCTATAGATCTATCTATCTATAGATCTATAGATCTATCTATCTATCTATCTATCTATCTATAGATCTATCAATCTATAGATCTATAGATCTATCTATCTATCTATCTATAGATCTATAGATCTATCTATCTATCTATCTATCTATAGATCTATCTATCTATCTATAGATCTATCTATCTATCTATCTATAGATCTATCTATCTATCTATCATCTATGTATTGATATTTTTATATATCAATCTATTTCTCTATCTATCTATAGATCTATCTATCTATCTATCTATCTATCTATCTATCTATCTATCTATCTATCTATCTATAGATCTATCTATCTATCTATCTATCTATCTATCTATAGATCTATCTATCTATCTATCATCTATCTATCTATCTACCTGCCTATCTATCTATTTGTCTATCTATCTATCTATCTATCTATCTATCTATCTATCTATCTATCTATCTATCTATCTATCTATCTATCTATCTATCTATCTATAGATCTCTCTATCTATCTATCTATCTATCTATCTATCTATCTATCTATCTATCTATCTATCTATAGATCTCTCTATCTATCTATCTATCTATCTATCTATCTATCTATCTATCTATCTATCTATCTATCTATCTATCTATCTATCTATCTATCTATCTATCTATCTATCTATCTATCTATAGATCTCTCTATCTATCTATCTATCTACAGTATCTATCTATCTATCTATCTATCTATCTATCTATCTATCTATCTATCTATCTATAGATCTCTCTATCTATCTATCTACAGTATCTATCTATCTATCTATCTATCTATCTATCTATCTATCTATCTATCTATCTATCTATCTATCTATAGATCTATCTATCTATCTATCTATAGATCTCTCTATCTATCTATCTATCTATCTATCTATCTATCTATCTATCTATCTATCTATCTATCTATCTATCTATAGATTTATATAGATCGATCTATCTATCATCTATCTATCTACCTGCCTATCTATCTATTTGTCTATCTATCTATTTATCTATCTATTTAAAGATCTCTCTATCTATCTATCTATAGATCTATATAGATCGATCTATCTGTCTATCTATCATCTATCTATCAACCTGCCTATCTATCTATCTATCTATCTATCTATCTATCTATCTATCTATCTATCTATCTATCTATCTATCTATCTATCTATCTATCTATCTATCTATCTATCTATCTATCTATCTATCTATCTATCTATCTATCTATAGATCTATCTATCTATCTATTGCCTATCTTTCTATTTATCTATCTATCTATCTATTTATCTATCTATCTATCTATCTATCTATGTATCGATCTTTTTATAAATCAATCTATTTCTCTATCTATCTATAGATATGTCTATCTATTATCTATCTATCTATATGTAATTATTAAGAAACTGTCCCATTTTTCTTTTTGACGTTTGAAACATTGGAAAAAAAAAGTTAACAACCATCCAGTGTTTCTGGTACAAGAAAATATGCAGATCCTGTTTATGCAATGTTATTGCATTTAAAGTTGTCGGAGGAAGATGTTTTATTTAGTGCATTAAATTTAGATTGGACTGTAATATTTACCAGAGCTCTATTTAGTTGGAAAATGTTATATTTGGCATTGCCGGATAGGGAGTTTTAGTTCAGACACTGTTTTAGTGTCAGAACGTCTGTAAGGTGGGATGGTGCATGTTTTCCTACAAAACAGTCCTTTCAGTTAGGCTACATCTTGGATTCTGCACGTGGAAATACATGTGAGATCTACTTTTTTAAGGTATATTTTAAAAGTAATCGCACTAAATACGTGAATCCTGAATAAAACATTGTCGTTCTTACAGGTAGATTTGATGATAGCTGTACTGATATCTACTGTGAACACATTTTCTGGGGTGTCTTTTTTTTGTTCATTGAAACAATATCTCATAGGAAACCGTGATAATTTAGTTTTCTGATCGCTTCGTTGCAGCCTGCAGTGTTAAATGTCTTCAATTTTCCTCAGTACTTTAGAAATGATCATGTTCAGAAACTCGGCTTTAGCAAAATATGAGCTTTTCGCATTTTTAATTCTATAGGTATGCTGTTCTTGAATCTGTGTGTGGATGAAGTTCATAAAACAAAAGCCACCAAAAAAAAGGCCACAACACATTGTTATACCATGCATAGGTACTGAAACTAAAAACTAAAATAATTCATTATTTGTCATCAATGTTTAGCTCGTTGCTTAATCAGACATGCCATTGCTCCCGAATAGGACGGGAGACACTCGCAATGAGGACCTATCTCACACTCACCGGCCAAGGCTAATAAAACTCCCATATGATGAACACTCTAGAGCAGGGGTGTCAAACTCAGTTCCTGGAGGGCCGGTGTCCCTCCATGTGTTCCTGGTTCAATACAGCTGATGCACATACAGTGAAATAAACAGCCAATCAAATTTGGCACAATGACTCGTTAACCTGGATCAGGTGTGTAGACACATGGAAAACCTGCAGGGACACCGGCCCTCCAGGAACTGAGTTTGACACCTGTGCTCTAGTGCATTTTATGAATATGATTAGGTATAATGAGGCTAAGCACATGGCATCTCCTGCATGAAAGTATGGTAAACGTTGGACATCCGAGAACTTTGTTCTGACTGATCTCCCTCTTTGTGTGAGAAAAAGAAGAAAAATGGCATGTATTTGCATTTGTAATGAGATTGTACACAAAGTTAAGAACAAGAACTTGTGGATACGCTAACAAGACAGGAGATTACTTGTAAGGTGACGTGTTGGGTTTCAGGAGTCATACTGTATGAGGATTGCGGTCGTGCTGTGGGATTAGCTGATAATAATTACAGTGCATCCAGAAAGTATTCACTGCACCTCACTTATTCCATTTTTTTCACAATCTTATATAAAAATGGAAATAATCAGCTTTCTTCCCAAAAAGGTTTTTAAAACACTCTATAATGACAATAATGATCAAGTTTTGTTTTTTTTGATTGTTGCAAATTTATTACAAATAAAACACATAAAAAATTATATGTACATTAGTAGTACGGTAGTTCCCAAAGATTGTTTTGGTTGATCTCATGGTGTTTGCGTAAAAAAAAAAAATGTATTAAAGTGTATTATTTATGTGTATCAGTAAGAAATGTAGTTATTTAGAAACATGCAGGTTATCCTGTAACTATAGCAACCCACTCTTCTTCTCTGCTCCTTTGTTGCATGCTGCTGTTTATCCATTTCTCCTAAAAACTACTCCATCTAGTGGATGGTATTTTCTACATATTTTTGAGACATTATGAGAAAATTTACGTTGTGTTTTAAAGCAGAACATTTTTTTAGATTCTAATAAAATCTCACATTTTCTGTAAGACATTAAAGAGGAAAAAGATTCTAGGTAAATCTCCTGAAAAGCTCATTGTCTGGAACTAAACATGTTAAAAATGGCAAATAAGGTGCAAACTTTCATTTTTGGTTGTTGGTGTGCCTCAAGATTTATTATTTTTCAATGGAAAAATGTACCTAGGCTTGAAAAACGGTTGAAAAACTAGAAGACTCCTTTTAAAACTGAGTGTTTTCACTAGTCAAACTGATCACGTAATCCCACCCTTTAGAAGAAAAAAGCTTTTTGAATTCACTTGCTAGCTGCTCTGATTGTTGAACTGAGGGAGGAGCGGCAAAACTTCCTGGTTTATAACAATGCAGAACAACAGGCTCAATGCAGAAACTTCCTGGTACGTCATACTGATTGTCTACTTCTGTTTGAAAGTGTTTCCGCCTGACTGAAAGTTGCACTGTACTCTTCTTGTTCATCATTTCAGGCCACCTCTAAATTCTGATGCTTCTTGTAGAGACAAATTTGACCCATTTCCCTGCTTGTTATCCGTCTTTTTCTTTTCTCAAAGTTCATATGTGTGTGTGTGACCGATCTGATCAGTTTCAGAAAAATAACTCTCCACAATTACACACTGGTCTCAGATAAGGGTAACTTGACTTTAAAGCTGCTCTGCTTGTGTTTAAGTCTCTCCATGGTCTAGCACCAAATTACGTTTGCGATATGTTAGTACCTTCTGAACCATCTAGAACTCTGAGGACCTCTGGGATCGGCCTCCTGCTGGTGCCTAGAGTCAGGACTAAACATGAACCATCTAGAACTCTGAGGACCTCTGGGATCGGCCTCCTGCTGGTGCCTAGAGTCAGGACTAAACATGAACCATCTAGAACTCTAAGGACTTCTGGGACCGGCCTCCTGCTGGTGCCTAGAGTCAGGACTAAACATGAACCATCTAGAACTCTAAGGACTTCTGGGACCGGCCTCCTGCTGGAGCCTAGAGTCAGGACTAAACATGGAGAAACTGCATTTTTATTTTCTTCTTCTTAATCTCCTGTCAGCATTTCCCTTCAGGTGTCGCCACAGCAAGTCAGTTTCTTCCATCTAACCCTATCTGCTGCATCCTCTTTGGTCACACCAACTATCTTCATGTCTTCCTTCACCATGAACCTCTATGAACGTCTATGAACCTCCTCTTTGGTTTTCCTCTAGTCCTCTTTCCTGGTGGTTCCAAACCCAGCATCCTTATTCCTATGTACTCTCTCTCTCTCCTCTGTACATGTCCAAACCATCTCAGTCTGGCCTCTCGAACTTTATCCCCAAAACCTCTAACATGTGTTGTTCCCCTGATGTACTCATTTCTGATCCTGTCCATCCTGGTCACTCCCAGAGAGATCCTCAGCATCTTGATCTCTACTACCTCCATCTCTGCCTCCTGTCTTTTCCTCAGTGCCACTGTCTCTAGACCAAACAGCATGGCGGGTCTCACCACGGTTTTGTACACTTTCCCTTTCATTTAAGCTGAAACTCTGTCACACAAGCTGCATTTTTATTTTCTGCTGCAAAAGTCTGGAACAAACTTCCTGAGGCCATGAGACAGGCCTCTACTGTGACCATGTTTAAATCTAGGCTGAAAACAGTTCTGTTTAACTGTGGATTTGATTAATTACTCTTTTTATATGTTTTAATGATTTTATTTTTTTAAAAAAAACTTTTTGATTCTATGTTTTATGATTTTAATGCTTTCTTTTTTTTCCTTCTTGTGAAGCACTTTGAATTACATTTTGTGTGAATTGGGCTACAAATAAACTTGCCTCGCTTTGCCTTAACTATGATTAATTCAGAGTATACATACACGTCTACATTTGGAATGACATGTAATACTAGTTGAAAAGCATTGCTGTGATGGAAGTGATTTCTAAGTGAGATTATCAGGATTAGGATTAGATGAAATGTATTCAAAGAGAAAACACTGTTAGCGATATGTAGTCACATCATAATTACTGTTAAAGTGGATATTAAAAAGGGATTTTTTTTTTCATTTTGGATAAAAAAATGATAGTGTAGAAATGTTTAAGATTATATTTTAATGAAAGCCATCTTCAACAAATACATCTGCTGTCATTTAATGTTTAAAGCTTTAAAAACTGCTTATAATTTCAGTTGATTTTTAAACTTTATATTATTATTATTATATAGACACCATACAATGATTAGTGGAGGATCTGTCATGAAGCGGTCTGCAGGTGCACAAAAGAGGACCCAATAGCAGGACGGAAAACATGGTTTATTTGTAAAGGCAGTCCAGTATTCAGCTAAAATGAAAGGAAAAGTGTAGAAAACCGTGGTGAGACCCGCCATGCTGTTTAGTCAAGAGAGAGTGGCAGTGAGGAAAAGACAGGAAGCAGAGATGGAGGTAGCAGAGATGAAGATGCTGAGGATCTCTCTGGGAGATCCTCAGATCCTCATCCTGACCAGGATGGACAGGATTAGAAGAACAGCACATGTTAGAGGTTTTGGAGATAAAGTCAGAGAGGCCGGACTGAGACGGTTTGGGTATGTGAAGAGGAGAGAGAGTACATTGGAAGAAGGATGCTGGATTTGGAACCACCAGGAAAGAGGACTAGAGGAAGACCAAAGAGGAGGTTCATGGAAACAGTGAAAGAAGACATGAAGATAGTTGGTGTGACTGAAGAGGATGCAGCAGATAGGGTTAGATGGAAGAAACTGACTTGCTGTGGCGACCCCTGAAGGGAAATGCCGAAAGGAGAAGAAGTCCAGGATTGGACATGAAGATAGTTGGACTAAAACATAAGGTTTTAGTGGCATGGCAAATGGTTATTGTTCAGAATGTGTTTCATGGTCGGGCAACCAGGGAGACCTGGCTAGAAGGAATGGTAATGACCCAACACCTGGAAGGAAAAACAGGCTGCCTATTTAAAGACAGCTGCATCAATATCTTCAGGTGTGTAAAATCTGGCAAATGAGGGAAGGCCTGGGTTCCCTCTGGTGGTGGGTGAGGGAACCATGACAGGATTATTATTTATTTCAATTTTAATTGGCAAGAGAGGGCTGCATGGTGGCACAGTGGTCTCACACTGAAAATGTCGGGGTTTGCGTCCCGACTGAGGCTTGAAACACTATCCTTTCTGGAAAAAGAACTTATACTGTAATGCAAATACTAATTTGTGCAATCAAATGTCTGAGTTTTTGCCGATAGTTGCGTAACTCCAAGGACTTGCTAAAATATATATATATATATATATCACATAATTTTACCAATGTATTTTTTGTCTATTTTTGTATGTTGTCTTTGCCCAAAGTGTGATTACCAAGTTGAATATTTGAAAAGCTTAGTTTTATTTATTGGGTCATGATTCTTCAGCAACTTTTGTAGCTTTAGGCGATGTCTGTTTATGCCTCATTGCACTGTTACATGTTTGACAACTGGATTGTTTTGGGGATTTTCTTTTTTAAAGCTGTAAAAAAAGTTATTGTTTTCACCAATTTTTGGAACACATGCCTGTCGATGGTGTTATGTCGAGGTGAGGCAAAAAGGAATCTAAGCGCGGATTCAGAGTAAAAGACCTGTCTATTTATTGTGGATGGAGATGACTGGCAGGGTGAGATTACAAGTTCCCGTGTATGGTTGACAGAACCAACGACCAGGCAGGCTGGCAGCAGTGTTGTTTTCGTCAACGATGACAAAAACCAAATGATTTCATTGACTAAGCATTTTTTCATGACGATGACGTGACGATAACAAAATAAATGCGACATTTTGGTGACGAAAATGTGACTAGACGTTTGCAACGAGACAAAAATGTAACAAAATAGGCGTCAGACTTTCACAATTCTGTCTGTGAAAAGAAAAAACACACAGCGGCTGCATCTGTCTCTCACGGCAGCACGCCCCCCACAATGCTGCACGTTCACACCGTCTACACAACACACCTGCAGCCACGAGGAAGTCACACACAATGGTGAAAACAGCAGCAAAGGAGCTTGGTGGTCAGAAAATTAAAGTTTTCCACATACTGTATTTTGTGAAAACAGCATGCTAACTTTAAGCTAATGCTAGCTTGTCGGCGCTGCTAACTTCTTTAGTTAGCTTGGTTGCGCCAACGACTAATTTAAAGACACGGTGTAATGTTTACTTTGTTTACAGGGTTATTAAGAGGTGTCATTTTTAAGTATGAATAAGTTATAACGTTCCTCACTCACTGAAGAATTTCTATTTATTTTACGTAGTTTTACTATGTTTGCTGTTTTTGCGCAAGTTAAAGCTCGGCAGAGTTTTTTTTTTCTTTAAACAAATAACCTGCATCATTCTCAGTAAAAAAGACACAATTGTTGAAGTAGTTTTTTTTGTTTTATTTCACTAAAACTAGACTAAAAACGTTCTAAGTCTCCCTGACGATAACTAGACGAAAACTCTTTTGGGTTTTTGTTGACTAAAACGAAAATATGAAGAGATGGCGAAAACGTGAATACAACGTAAATTATTTTCGTCCAAAGATGAAGACTAAAACGAAAACTTAGATGGCTGCCAAAAGCAACAGTGGCTGGCAGGCGGACGGACGGACGGACGGCGAAGCAGGGCTAGATTTCGCAAGGTGAACAATAGTCCAGCTTTGGCTGAAGGTTCCTCTGGTGAATAAATAGTAGAGCTGATGAGGAGTAGATGTGGACCAGGTGTGAGAATGAGATGAGTTGCAATTGTGGAAAGAGCGCTGGAGGGACAGCATGGGATCACAACAAATGGAGATTGTTATCTATTCTATCATTACTTTGTGTAGGAAAACTGCAGTTGTGCAATCTGTAATAGGCAGAAAAAAGTCTGCCTGTTAAATGTTTGAATGACTTTTTTACGAGCCAAATGTACCATGTTAATGCCTCGTGTGAAGCATGTCAAATTTTCTCTAAAAAATACAATTCAGCACTTTTTCTCTTGCACACGCTCAGAGTTTAATGCTTCCGGTTGTAAAATGGGAAGCTTATGGATTTAAATGTTTTTTAATGAGAAATAAATATGGCAAAATTAACATTGCAAATAAAAAAGAAACGTGAGTAAAAAGAGAGTTGCGATAACAGAACGGTTTTATCGAAACAATTAGCGTGTCAAAGTCGAGTCTCCTTATCCCTAATGGAGTCATGGGGTGATGGGAAGCCTATCCCAGCTGATTTCACGTGAAAGGGAGGCTACACCCTGAACAAGTTGCTAGTCTGTTGTGGGATCACACACACTCATTCCTAAGGGCAATTTCTTGGTGGCTTAATCAACCTAACATGCATGTTTTTGGAGGGTGGGAAGAAAGCGAAGTACCGGGAGAAAACCCACACATAAACACGGAGAACATACAAATTCCACACAGAAAGGCAAACGTTTCAAGCTTTGTCCGCACTCCCGTCTTCAAACCCCAACCTTCTTGCTTGTGAGGCCACTGCGCTAACCACTGCACCATCGGGCAGCCCTCTAACTTTATCTTTCACCACACTTATATTTCCATAAAGATATTTCAAAATTTATCTGCATATCTATACCTGTATTTATCTCCATATTTATCTTATTAGAGGTGGAGGAAAAGCAGGAGAGGTGGAGGTTTGCACTAGAAAGAAGAGGAATGAAGATTAGTCAGAGTAAAACAGAGTACATGTGTGTGAATGAGAGGGATCCAAATGGAAAAGTGAGGTTACAGGGAGAAGAGATAAAGAAGGGGGAAGATTTTAAGTACTTAGGATCAACAGTCCAGAGCAATGGAGAGTGTGGAAAAGAGGTGAAGAAGTGTGTGCAGGCAGGCTGGAACGGGTGGAGGAAAATATCAGGTGTGATGTGTGATTGAAGACTTTCAGGTAAAATGAAAGGAAAAGTGAACAAAACCGTGGTGAGACCGGCCATGCTGTTTGGTCTAGAGACAGTGGCACTGAGGAAAAGACAGGAAGCAGAGATGGAGGTAGCAGAGATGAAGATGCTGAGGATCTCTCTGGGAGTGACCAGGATGGACAGGATTAGAAATGAGTACATCAGGGGAACAGCACATGTGAGGTTTTGGAGATAAAGTCCAAGAGGCCAGACTGAGATGGTTTGGACATGTGTAGAGGAGAGAGAGAGTACATTGGAAGAAGGATGCTGGAGTTAGAACCACCAGGAAAGAGGCCTAGAGGAAGACCAAGGAGGAGGTTCATGGATACAGTGAAGGAAGACATGAAGATAGTTGGTGTGACCAAAGAGGATGCAGGAGATAGGGTTAGATGGAAGAAACTGAGTTGCTGTAGTGATTCCTGAAAGGAAATGCCGAAAGAACAAGAAGATCTGCTCAGGATATTTTGAAATAAATAAACATATATATATATCATTTTCAATAAATCAGCTGCAAAGGTAATGGCGCCCAAAGAGGTGGTAGTTCTTAGTATTTTATTAAATTTTGTCAAAAATAATTGCTACGCCTGTTAGACAGTTTTCAGTCTTGCTAGCTCTCATGAATAAACCCAATGAATAGACTTGGAACCAGTTTGTCTTGCAGAACCATGGCATTCATCATCCCAACCAACACCCACCACTGATTACTGAGGTGTGACCAATCTATTCATAGCAAATACTTTCCATTTACATTGGTTTGAGTTTTCTTAGTTAGCCTGTGTTTACGAGCAGGCGTGTCATTGTCAGTTGGCTGTATCTGGTTTGTCAGGATCAACTCGATCAAATGGGGACTCTCATGAGGGTTTACTTCATCTAAGAGCCATGGAATTTATTTTTTGGCGACAGCCCTTTCAGCCTCTAGTCTGTAGCATTATCCACATTTTTATTGAGTTGAAACATTAAAAAATAAAGCACATTAGATAATTCTATCTTGCACGTTAAATAATTGTGACTGCTAAATAAATAAAATGTAAAAGGACAAGCTGCAGTTCTAGACATCTAATGCTAGGTCCCCAATTTTGGTGTTGCCCCATTTTTCACAATCTGCTGCTCTGTACTGCCTCCCCTCTCGCCATCTGCCACCTTAACACAATTTGTTATTTAATTCAGAAGCATGGGTGACTAAGTGATGTGATGATTTATAACTGACTGGATGGATCAAATCTGGATGAGCAAATTAACGTGCAACTGGTGTGCGTGTATCAAGGTTTGAAGATTGGGAAACATTCTCAGATCAGAAGCAAAGGTGTTAAAATGGTGTAAATGCAAACCCAACAGTCTGGGCCAGCTTCTTTCATAAATAAGGATATGATATGTTTTGCACAATTTGAAGAGTTTTTGTCGTCGTTTGGAACTTTCATCAGGACAAATATATCTTTGAGGAATTGATTCAATATTTTCAGGCACTTTACAGTCAAAGCATATTGAGAACGGAAGTTTTTTTTTTTCTAATGTACTACAAAAAAAAAAAAAAACACAAAACTGAGACTTTTTCATTAGTTGTTTTAGATAAATTACTTCTAAAGTTCAGAAAATTATATTTTTGTTCTTCTTCTCCTTTCGGCATTTCCCTACAGTGGTCGCCACAGCAAGTCAGTTTCTTCCATCTAACCCTATCTGCTGCATCCTCTTCGGTCCCACCAACTATCTTCATGTCTTCCTTCACTGTATCCATGAACCTCCTCTTTGGTCTTCCTCTAGTCCTCTTTCCTGGTGGTTCCAAATCCAGCATCCTTCTGCCGATGTACTCGGTCTCTCTTCTCTGTACATGTCCAAACCATCTCAGCCTGGCCTCTTGGACTTTATCTCCAAAACCTCTAACATGTGCTGTTCCTCTGATATATTCATTTCTAATCCTGTCCATCCTGGTCACTCCCAGAGAGATCCTCAGCATCTTCATCTCTGCTACCTCCATCTCTGTTTCCTCTCTTTTCCTCAGTGCCACTGTCTCTAGACCAAACAGCATGGCCGGTCTCACCACGGTTTTGTACACTTTCTCTTTCATTTTAGCTGAAACTCTTCTATCACACATCGCACCTGATACTTTCTCCACCTGTTCCAGCCTGCTTGAACACGCTTCTTCACCTCTTTCCCACACTCTCCATTGCTCTGGACTGTTGATCCTAGATACTTAAAATCTTCCACCTTGTTTATCTCTTCTCCCTGTAACCTCACTTTTCCATTTGGATCCCTCTCATTCACACACGTACTCTGTTTTACTCTGACCGATCTTCATTCCTCTTCTTTCTAGTTCAAACCTCCACCTGACCACCTTTTCCTCCACCTCTTCCCTCCTCTTATCACATCTTATTTTTGTTAAGTTCCATTAATTGTTAAAAAAACAATAGTTTTTTTTTGCTTGTTTCTTCATCTGATTTTTTGTTTAGAAAATTGCATTAGTTTGTTTCCATGGAGACGGAACATACCCTAACAGTTTGTCATCAAAGCCACATGACCTCACGTGTTGCTACGTAGTGATGTCATAGAGAATGTTCATCCTCTGAAGACGCCTTACAGCTCTTTCTGTGTGGTTTACCGATAAAGTTACGTACTTTCTTCTATGAGAGAAGTACGGATTCTTCTAAAAGCCCATTGAATTCTATAATGATTCGGAACAATATAAAACCCACCAGAACAGGGAGACCGAAAATTTATCCAGGAGGTTCCACTCTCCAAAGAGATTTGACAAGCCTCAAGGAGGAAAATATAATTTTTTTGTCGCTCAACCAACAGCTCAGAAGCGAACTGAAAACCTTAAAGCTTAAAAATAGGAAAAATTCCAGATTTGATTACTTGTAAAAAAAAAATTTGTGAAAATGACGTAGAAGACCCCGACATTATCTTCTTCTTCTTTCGGCATTCCCCTTCAGGGGTCGCCACAGCAAGTCAGTTTCTTCCATCTAACCCTATCTGCTGCATCCTCTTCAATCACACCAACTGTCTTCATGTCTTCCTTCACTGTACCCATGAATCTCCTCTTTGGTCTTCCTCTAGTCCTTTTTCCTGGTGGTTCCAAACCCAGCATCCTTCTGCCGATGTACGTAGAAGACCCCGACATTATGCAGGAATTAAAAGGCTTACGTAAAGAGAGGAACGATCTGGAAAGTGTGATTCAACAACTTCGCATAGAACTAGAGCGTAGTGGTAATCAAAGAGTGAGAGAAGTCCAGTTCCAAGTAGACAAGATTGGAGCTTTCAGCAAAGAGCAAAACAATACCATCAAGATCCTAAATAAAATCAACAAAGATCTTAAAGCGGACATTTATGACACCAACCAAGAAATTAACAGAAAGCTGAAAGATGCTGAACACGAGCTCCGGCGCCAGCTACAAGAACTATGGGCCAAATTTGACAATGTAGAACAGGACATGGTCCAAAAGTTAAGAGAAGTGGAAATTGAGCAAAGTCTAATCCAGAGCTACGAGACCACCCTGGCAAAGGATTTAGCAGTACAGAAGCAAGACAACAAGTACCTAGATGAAGGAAACAAAAACCTGAAGTCTTTCATGACCATCGTAAAGATGGAAAATGAATTTGTGATCGACAAGACTTCAGAATCAAAAGAAACCGCTGTAACGTATCAGTATGAGATAGAAAATAAAACGAAGAAATGCCAAAATCTCCAGCAGGATTTGGAGGTAACAGATGGAGTCAATAATAACTTGATCAGAGAGAAGGAAGAGAGTACGATAGCGATAAAAAATTTGAGAGATCAAACTGAGAAGTCAGGGAAAAAGGATGTAGAATTGAAAGAACACCTCGATGAGATCAAAAGGAAACTATCTACAAATAATTTGAAATCGTTTGAATTGTTAAAGTGTAAAGAAAAATCTGAACAAGAAAAAGATCAAATGCTGCAAATGAAAACTGAAGAGATGAATGTCAAGAACGAATTGACCATAGAGAGTTATTCGTTTAGCAGCAAGTGTCCTCAAACCCATCAGTCAGACCAGTCACTGAAAGAGCCATGGAAAGATCTCCACTCAGAAAAATCAATCAATTTTATCTGGAAACAGACAAACGGGTCTGTTGGGTACAAGTGGGTACAAGCGGCCGAAATGAGCTTCTACCGCAGGGAGGCTGGGCTCTCACTAAGAGATCGGGTGAGGAGCTCTGCCATCCAGGAGGAGCTCGGTGTCGAGCCGCTCCTCCTCCAGGTCGAGAGGAGCCAGATGGGGTGGTTCAGGCATCTGGTCACGATGCCCCCCGAGCGCCTCGCAGGCGAGGTGTTTCGGGCACGTCCCACCGGGAGGAGACCAAGGGGCAGACCTCGGACCCGCTGGAGAGACTATGTCTCACGGCTGGCCGGGGAACGACTTGGGATCCTTCTGGGTGAGCTGGAGGATGCAGCCGGGGAGAGAGAGGCCTGGGCTACCCGTTTGAGGCTGTTGCCCCCGCGACCCGACCCCGGAACAAGCGGAAGATGACGGAACGGAACAGACAAACGATGAAGGGCGAGACAGGTCTTTTGCCCGGTAAAAAAAGCCTTAAAAACTTTTTTACTTTTTTAGGTAAAAGCCTAAAAAAAGGGGAAGGATGGCTCAGTGAGTAGGGTGACCGCCCTGTAACCGGAGGGTTGCCGGTTCGATCCCCCGCCAGGAGTTCATGCCGAGGTGTCCTTGAGCAAGACACCGAACCCCCAATTGCTCCTGATGGTGGTTTGCTCCTTGCATGGAGGCATCCCCATCAGGTGTAAATGGGTGAATGTGAGCTACACTGTAAAGCGCTTTGAGTGCCGACACAGGCGGAAAAGCGCTATACAAGTAGAGTCCATTTACCATTTACCATTCTGACTCTCAGGAAGTCGTCCCAGACCACTCACTTCAAGCAGTCAGCTAAAGAACAGTGGGAAAGCTCCTCGTGAAAAAAAAGCAATATGCAGAATCACTTTTACCTGGTAACATATACCAGGTGAAGGGCAAGATGGGACTTTTACCTGGCAAGAACATTTCTCAGAGTCATCAGTCCTACCGTTTGTACCTAAAAACTAGTACAAACTAGAACGCCTCACTCTACAAACCAAAAATTCAACATCCATTTTAACTGCTAGAAAAATCAACAAAGTCATGCATTCCAACTTCAAATAGTAATTAGCAATGGTACAGTTTTAAAAAAATGACTGAAAAAAATCAAATAAACATTTCTCACATTACAAAAAAAAAACTTTTACTTTGTGGTTATTACACTAATGTGTACCAGGTCTGGGACCCTTGGACTGAATTTGTCCTCCAAATGGGTCCTGAACTAAATTAAGTTGGACATCTTTATGACCCTGGATGGGTCTTGCTTGAAGATATTCCCAAAACAAATCTTTGAAAAACATGCTGAACAACTGGAGCCAAAAAAAAAAATTATGCGTTTATAAGTTTTGGTTTCTTCGATTTTGCACACTAACTTTCTTACTCATACAAAACTTTATTTTCTTTTAATGGTGGTAACAAATGATAGTAAAGTTGTTAGCGTTCACTTTTGTAAAAATTTGTAACAACCTTATTTGTACTCTGGCTTTTTTTTAATTGCAGCACAAATGAATAAAAACAAAAGGCCAATTTTGTTTTTCCATCGTATATTGCAAAAAAATAGTTTCACACCACTCTGTGTTTAATTAATGTCGATGCTTAGCGTCCTTTCTCAACTTAGCATAAATAGTACCGTAGTTTCCGCACTATAAGGCACACCTAAAAACCTTAAATTTTCTCTAAAGTCCACGATGCGCCTTTTAACCCGGAGTGCCTTATATATGGATTAATATTGAGCAACAACAGGTGTCCCAACTGCGGTAAGCAGCCGCCGCCTCGATTTCCCCCGTAGAAGAAGTAGAAGAAGTAGTGTGCGGTGCATGCTGGGATATATGAAAGGGCGTCTCATTTGTGTGTTTGTGTAAAGACCCGGAAATGGCTCCTACCAAGAGACACTGTTACACCGCAGAGTTTAAACTCAAGGCGATCGGTCACGCAGTAGAACACGGGAATAGAGCCGCAGCAAGAGAGTTTAACATCAATGAATCAATGATGAGGAAGTGGAGGAAGCAAGAGGATGCACTGCGCCAAGTAAACAAGACTAAACAGAATTTCCGCGGGAACAAAGCGAGATGGCCACAGTTAGAGGACAAAGTTGAACAGCCTTTACTGTAGCGCCTTATAATGCGGTGCGCCTTATAGTGTGGAAAAAGTTTTAAAAAATGTCATCTATTGAAGGTGCGCCTTATAATGCAGTGCGCCTTATAGGGCGGAAAATACGGTAATCATTATTGTCAGGAGTGGCAACATCGATCCAATGAAAAGTTTTAAAATGAACTTGTTAAAGTACCCTTTTGACCATCTTTTGGACATTTTTCATTTTCATACCTTGCTTTTCACAGAAAAGTGATCATTTCTTTCAAGTTGATCCTTATAAAATATTTCATTGCTGTCGTTCCTTAAATTTAGCAATTCCCTCATCTTGTGTTTCCTCAGGTTCTCGTTTAAGGGACTCTGGACAGACAGACGGTCTGGTAGGCGTTTCCAAAAGAGAGCGTATTAAACAACAGAGGAAGGTAAGTTGGCTAATTGATGAAATCTGTTGCCACGTTCTTGGTTTTTGTACGCACTCGATGTTCTGAGTTTTGTGTCTCTTTTCATTGTAAAGACTGGCCGGTATTTCAGTGTGGCGGCTCATTATTTACACCACAGATCAATTAGCCAGAGAACAAAAGAAGCCCTGTAGCAGAGATGTTGGTTCACACCCCTGCTGAGCCCAAGACTCTGACTGCATGCATATAAATGTGTATATATCGTAGCTAATGGACTGTGCATTGAACAACCACTTTTTTTTACATCCATTTTCTATCGATGTTTTGAATAAAATTTTGCTGGCCTAAAACCTGTTTAATTAGTGAAAAAAAGTTGACCTTTTAGCTAAATTTGAGCATTTTTAATACTGATGACATCGCAAGGTTGTCAACGTTGGCTAATCAGCTTGTTTTTACATACATGAGCAATTTGAAAAAGCTGTGTTTGTATTTATGCCTTTGATAATGTGCAGATTTGGTGTATTTCCCTTGCATGAATAAACAATGTGCAGCTCTCCAAGCGGGGACTGGTGGGAGGTAGCAACACATGTTTCAGTGAAGCAAGAATGGCTAGCCTTCTCTGCATTCGAATCTTCAAACAAAATACTCTATTCAGTGTCATCACGGGGCAGTTGTTGTTGGATTTTACTTGCCTTTTTGTCACAGTACCTGTTAGTGAGACACTACTACTCTGTATATTTTAATGAGTAACAGCTTTAAATGGTGTTTAAATATCCTACTTTTCATTCCATCGTCTTTTGGGGTACGGTCACAGGGGCAAGAACCTCAGACAGGAAACCCATGCTTCTCTCCCCACGGGTGCATCCTGCAGTTCACCTGGGAGGATCCCGAGTTGTTCCCTGTGAGACATAGTCTCTCTAATAGGTTTGGGGTCTGCCTCTGGGTCACCCCCCAGAGGGATGTACCTGAAGCACCTCACCAGTGAGGCATCCTAACCAGATGCCCAAACCCCATCTGGCTTTTCTCGACTCGGAGGAGCAACGGCTCTACTCCGACAGGGCTCCTCACTCAATCTCTGAGTTGAGAGCCTCCGCCACCACCCACAGTTGGTGACTATAGGTGAGGGTAGGAACATAGATCGACTGGTAAATCAAGAGCTTTGTTTTACGGCTCATGACTATGACGATATGAAAAAATTGGTATGCTTAGTGTGTGTATGTGTCCACACCTTGCTTACACACTTGTTACCTGTGCACAGATGTGCCCTGGTTTTGCCACTATAATAAATATCACTATGTCCCAATGGCTGTGCCAAAACAGAGAAAACCAGCCCTTTAAAGACAGGACTTTAACTCATTGGGGTTTGGAATTCGATTTATCTTGTGCAGCTGTTTTATTCTCACAAGATTACAAGAAAAAGAATCTGTCTTGTTAAATTCCAGTTACTTTTGGATGAAATGTAAACATTTATGTCTTGCTATATGGTCAGATATTTCCAATTAAACATCTTTTTTTTTTTTCCTTTCTCTGCCGGACTTGCAGTTGTGGATTGTGTTACTCTCAGGTTAGGAAAAATGTGACACTGACATAGTATCCATTACTGGTACAAAGGGTCCGTCACTCACTCAGAAATGATACAAGGATCTCTTTTTTTTTCTTTTGTTAACATCTTTGATTGGTTGTGCTTCCTAGACACTCCTCTTCCCTGTCCCCCGCCCGCCCCATGTACTACATTTATCAAAAGTACCGTATTTTCCGCACTATAAGGCGCACCTAAAAACCTTAAATTTTCTCTAAAATCCACGATGCGCCGTGTCGCAACTGCGGTAAGCAGCCGCCGACTTCATTTCCCCCGTAGAAGAAGTAGTGCGTGGTGCATGCTGGGATAAATAAAAGAGCGTCTCATTAGGTGTGTTCGAGATGACACAGGCGGACGCAGTTCTGATCGGCGCAGATCGGTGCGCAATGCATGCCGGTTAGTTTTTGAATGCAAAACCTATTTGCGCAGATCTGCGCACCTATTTCCATTTGTGTGTTTGTGTAAAGACCCGGAAATGGCTCCTACCAAGAGACACTGTTACAACTCAGAGTTTAAACTCAAGGCAATCGGTCACGCAGTAGAAGACAGCAATAGAGCCGCAGCGAGAGAGTTTAACATTAACGAATCAATGGTGAGGAAGTGGAGGAAGCAGGGGAATGCGCTGCGCCAAGTAAGTAAGACTAAACAGAGTTTCTGCAGGAACAAAGCAAGATGGCCACAGTTAGAGGACTAAGTTGAACAGCCTTTACTGTAGCGCGTTATAATGCGGTGGTGACGAAGTGGAGGATGCAAAAGGGGGCGCTGCGCCAAGTAAGTAAGAGTAAACAGAGTTTATCTCCAATGGAAGATAAACTGTGTCACGAAAATACTAATACTTTATCTCGGAGAAAATAATAAAACAGCTGTTTATTCATTTTGGGAGTAAAAACAGAAACCTGTTTTGTAATTGTTAATAAAGTTTGACTGACCTATCTGACTGTTTTTTGTTTTAACATTCCCTTTAGCGCAGCACCAATTAGTGAATGCATAACGTAACCCCAGCCTTTACTGTAACGCCTTATAATGCGGTGCGCCTTATATATGGAAAAAGTTTTTAAAAATGTCATTTATTGAGGGTGCGCCTTATAATGCAGTGTGCCTTATAGTGCGGAAAATACGGTAGATGAGTCTTTTTGTGTCTGCTTTATTTGGACACAAACAATCTGTTTTTAGATTAGATTTATTTTTCTATTGCATTACGATTAAATTAATTTCATTCCTAAAAAATGCAGTTTTGTCCACTTCGCTTAACATTGAATGTAAAATAGCTTTAACGAAGCTTGTTTGTTTCCCACACTATCATCTCTGATGACTGTATGTGTGTGCGCCGGAGTATATTTATATAAATAATTTATTGCGGCTGAGGTTTTATTGCGTTTAGTAAGACCAAACCGGGCACTAGTGTTCCATGTCACTGTTCGCTAAGCACAGTTGTTCAGTCCAAACTCATGTTGGATGGCTTATCAGTGTCATTTACTTAGTTTAGTTTAAATTAGAACCACTTAGAAGTGGACTGGATAAATCACAAAGTCTGTCAAGACTAATTATCACACATACGTCTCTATCAAAGATATTAAATGTTAGGCGTGTAATTAATTACTATTATTACCTCAAAGTGTAATTGATACATGACCGGTGGTTGTAATCAACCGTAGGCTACAGGTAGCGCTGTGTAGTGGTGTGTTGAACAGGTTAGAACATGCCAAACCCATTTTTCTGGTTTTATCGCATACCTAGCCCCGTGCTGTTTTTTACTTTTGTCGTGTGGTGCTGTTGCTTCTTTCTTAATTCCACCTTACTTTTCAGTCACTAAGCGCTTTCTTTTTTTTTTTAATTCCACTCATCTTTTTGCGTTCCGTATCATTCCTTCGTTCTTTCTTGCCCCTTAGCCGCAGTGTCCTTGAAAAAGCAGTGACTTTGCCAGTGAGCACAGCAGAGCGCATCACTGTCTCTCTTTCACACTTATTCCCTGACACTCACTCAACCCACCTGAGCACATGCACACACACACACACACACACACACATACGTGCATTATAAAATGTGCATGGCAACACTGGCAGGCAGAACTAACCCTCGCAAGTTCTCTTCCTTTGCTCATCATGAATAATTCATACTGTGAGGTTGACTACACTTCATGCAAATATTGACAAAGCTCTTGCGTAGAAAAAATTAGATAATTGTGGCGCACGTTAAGCACAATTTCTACCCACCTACTGCTTGAAGAAATACACACCAGCCTCGCATGGCGTCTAGTATTTTGGTTGTTTACAAGAAAGTAAATTAACTTGTCAGACTTATAATCAATACAAACAGAAAAGTGATTCTGTAAATCCGTGTTTTACGATCTAAATTTTGGTTGAATTCTTCTTGGTTTGTGATAATGAAGCATTAAAGAAAACCCGATCTAATTCACGAGATCAATTACCTATTCCGAAAGGTTTGGCCTCGAGCTTGAACAAATTGCCCTGTGAGGCTGTAGTTAGGAAACAGGATCTCGGTGTGCCCTTCTCATTTAAGGTGACCTCCTCTAATCTTGGATCTGGATGGCCCATTGTTATAGTTTTCCATAGCTCTTGAAATATAGATGGACTGTGATTGTCTGGTTGTAAGTTGAGATGTTATTATCTCATTGGTCTCTGTTTTCCATTAGAGTGTGTATTGGGTCAGTGCTTCTTTCTGCCACCTTACGTGTTTTCTGTTGGATATCAAGTATCTTGTGGTCAGCTAGCTGCAGTGCTATAAACAGCAGATGCGTTTTTGTAAATGCATCCCAAAGACTGGTTGAGTCCATGTGTTTATTGGATGACGAGCTGGAACTACCTTTTTTTTTTAAATGTAAGTACTTTAAAATACTGTCTGCAATTAGGATAAATTCAATGTTTATCACCGCCATGTTTTCCTCGTAATCTTTCTGCTTGTTTGCATCTTCCTTGCTTTTCCTTATGTCTGTCCCACATTTGGCTGGAAAAGCTTCAGTAACCATGGTTACGGTCCCAAAGGAAAAAGTTGAAGATGATTCTCTTTCACACTCTGTTTCCGTCACTCCTCTCAGACATTGCTGTTATCTCATGTTTTCCGTGGATGAGCATTAAAAGCCTAGCAGCAAAGAGGTGTGCTTTTCCTTCATATAGTGCTTTGTTTTTGGGGTTTTTTAAAATCCTGTGCCGAATGTATTGATTAACATTTTCACAAAAGGTTACCTGACCACAGCAAAGAGGTACTGTACATGTACAATTTTTAGTTTAGTTCCTGGATGTTGTTGCAACCTGAAAATTGTTCTGATAGCAATGTAAACAGTACGCCACAGGTGTCAAACTCAGGTCCAGCAGGGACGATGCCCTGAAGGTTTACCATGTGTTCTTGAATCTACAGTACACACCTGATCCAGATTATTGAATCAATGTGCCAAATTTTATTGGCTGTTGATTTCACTTTATGTGCATCAGCTCTAATAAACCTGGAACACATGGAAAACCTTCAGGACACCAGCCCTTGAGGACTGAAGTTTGCCACCCTTGTAGTACGCGGATAGCCATCCTACTTTTTTCTTGAAAAAAAATGACAAAAACAGTAGTTACTATTAAATTTGATGCTAAATCAACTTTGTGGATATTTGTACCACGTTTGAACATTATTATCACATCAAAAACATACTTGAAGAAGTTTTTTGTCTCATTCCTGTAATACGGGCCATTTGCAAGCTCTTCTAACCAGTATTCGGATATTAATTGGACGGCAGGTTGTTCTAGGGCCACACTTTTTGTTCTCTGTCATATCTGCAGGAAGTGTTTTAGTGCACATGATCTGCTCTTGCTCAGTCCATCATCTGTTGATTTTTATATAAATGCACTAAAAAAGGATATAATAGTTAAAATAAAATGCATTAGCTTTGCTAGCTTGATTTACTTTGCACTGTATTTGCAGCCTCAAATAATTACACTCTAGCGTGCACACAGGGAGAAGAGATAAAGAAGGTGGAAGATCTTAAGTACTTAGGATCAACAGTCCAGAGCAATGGAGAGTGTGGAAAAGAGGTGAAGAAGCGTGTTCAAGCAGGCTTAGAATGGGTGGAGAAAAGTATCAGGTGTGATGTGTGACAGAAGAGTTTCAGCTAGAATGAAAGGGAAAGTGTACAAAACCGTGGTGAGACCGGCCATGCTGATTGGTCTTGAGACAGTGCCACTGAGGAAAAGACAGGAAACAGAGATGGAGGTAGCAGAGATGAAGATGCTGAGGATCTCTCTGGGAGTGACCAGGATGGATAGGATCAGAAATGAGTACATTAGGAGAACAGCACATGTTAGAAGTTTTGGAGGTAAAGTCCGAGAGGCCAGACTGAGATGGTTTGGACATGTACAGAGAACAGAGACCGAGTACATCGGCAGAAAGATGCTGGGTTTAGAAACAACCAGGAAAGAGGGCTAGAGGAAGACCAAAGAGGAGGTTCATGGATACAGTGAAGGAAGACATGAAGATAGTTGGTTTGACCAAAGAGGATACAGCAGATAGGGTTAGATGGAAGAAACTGACTTGCTGTGGCGACCCCAGAAGGGAAATGCCGAAAGAAGAAGAAGAAGATGCACACACGTAGGACTAAGTGGGGAGCGAAAGGAAGGGGGAGTTCACAGTATCAAAAATGTATTGTTCGGTAGAAAATGTAAATACTTCTTTTGTTACTACTTTTTTTGTTACTTCTTTTATTCTTATCATTTAAAAGTGTCTTTTGTTAATGTAATTCTCTGCTGCAGGCAGGTCCTGACTCGCTGCTGTAAGACACCGTGTTATGTTAATTAAGGGATGTGCTGATACTGCTGAGCATCCCCCACCTTTCCACTTATCTGTAAGTGGGCGTCTTGAACTGACTGCCCCCCCCCCCCCCCCCCACTCTGTAAAAACACACCTCTTGTTTTCTGTTACTGTATAAATAAAGCAGACAAGAATGCATTTCTTTGTAGACATTGTGGTCAGAGAGAACCCTACCCTTGTGACAAGTTTGTTCTTCGGTCAACACAGTTTTGGGATAAAGATGAATTTTTGAGCAAACAAAAGGTCTCATGTTTACTTATATTTGCTATGAGATAAGAATTACGACCTCGTAAAATGATAATACCTCCTCTTTATTAAAAACTGGGGGGAGAAAAAAAAAACAATCATAGAAAAACACCTGAAGTAATTGAGAAGCTCATGTCAGCATTTGTGAGAAAAAAAAACAGTGTTTATTTAATGCCTAAATAGTTTGGAGGCAGATATTTGTACCTGTTACATTTAAATAAGGAGATTTTCATTCAATGTATTAAAGCTGCATGTGAATGATTAATGCAGAGTGATCGAGGTGTTATTTTCATTGCCTCTGCAGATAGCTTTAGCAAAACAAGAAATTTGCCTATTTATATTTCCCCAGAAGGGAACGCGAGACTTTGGTTGCTTTTTGTTTGTTTTTTGTTTTCAAATATTTCTTTGCATGTCATTTTAATTGAACTACTTTAACATATTTAAATATGCTCGACGGAAACGTCAGGTGTCGCCATAGGTGTAAAAAAGTACTTCGGGGGGTCAATTATTAGTTTGTTTCAACTTCAGTTTTAATAGAGAAATAAATTAAAGTTGTTCGTACGACTCTATTAAAAACAAAAATTTCTATCAGCATCTTTTTGGTGGAATTTGAAGCTCTTAACAGGTTGTTGTACATTCTCATTCACATGTTTTTGTAGTGTAATATATTTCGTTTTGTGTTCTGAATCGCTCATCCCTAATTAGGTCACAGGGGGCGGAGTCTATCCCAGCTAATTTAAGACAGGACGTAGGATACATCCCAAAAAGGTTGCCAGTCTGTCGCGGGGCCACCCTCACAGATAATCATAAACACGCACACTAAATCCTACGGGCAATTTCGTTGAGGCCAATCAACCTAACATGTGTGTTTTTGGAGGGTGGGATGAAAAACCTACATGTGGAGGACACAAACCCTAGACCAAGACCTATTTGCTGTGAGGCACCTGTGCAAACAACTCCACCACCATGCAGCAACTTCAGTTTGAAAAAGTTTTAAAACATAATTTTTTGGAGGTAGCAGAGATGGAGATGCTGAGGATCTCTCTGGGAGTGACCAGGATGGACAGTATTAGAAATGAGTACATCAGGGGAACAGCTGGAGAGGTGGAGGTTTGCACTAGAAAGAAGAGGAATGAAGATTAGTCAGAGTAAAACAGAGTACATGTGTGTGAATGAGAGGGATCCAAATGGAAAAGTGAGGTTACAGGGAGAAGAGTTAAAGAAGGTGGAAGATTTTAAGTATCTAGGATCAACAGTCCAGAGCAATGGAGAGTGTGGAAAAGAGGTGAAGAAGAGTGTGCAGGCAGGCTGGAACGGGTAGAGAAAAGTATCAGGTGTGATGTGTGATAAAAGAGTTTCAGCTAAAATTAAAGGGAAAGTATACAAAACCGTGGTGAGACCGGCCATGCTGTTTGGTCTAGAAACAGTAGCACTGGAGAAAAGACAGGAAACAGAGATGGAGGTAGCAGAGATGAAGATGCTGAGGATCTCTCTGGGAGTGACCAGGATGGACAGGATTAGAAATGAGTATATCAGAGGAACAACACATGTTAGAGGTTTTGGAGATAAAGTCAGAGAGGCCAGGCTGAGATGGTTTGGACATGTGCAGAGGAGAGAGACCGAGTACATCGGCAGAAGGATGCTGGGTTTAGAACCACCAGGAAAGAGGACTAGAGGAAGACCAAAGAGGAGGTTCATGGATACAGTGAAGGAAGACATGAAGATAGTTGGTGTGACCAAAGAGGATACAGCAGATAGGGTTAGATGGAAGAAACTGACTTGCTGTGGCGACCCCTGAAGGGAAATGCCGAAAGAAGAAGAATTTTTTGGTTTATTTTGTTCTCATTACGATTTTATGTTTCTCTGTTTAATCTTTTTTTTTTTACTGACTTATTCATCACATCTAATATATCTCCTGTTTCCAAACTGAAGAAATATTAAATACATCTAGAATCACCTCGAATTTTCTTTCACTCATTGCAATTCTAATTTGTGGTTTCGTTTTGTCCTCGAGCCAAAGACGTTACCGCAGATAGAGTCAAAATTTCTCATTGCCAGAAAAGCCCTATTACAATTTCTAATCAAGCAATTTTAGTTGTTAATGACCAAAGCTGCTCCTGGGGCTTGGCTATGGTTTCTTTTTCTCATCTTACTTCTAACACGGTTTAGTTAGCTTCATTCCCACAGCCCTGCCTCATCATCCTCTTCCCACTTTGTTCTTTCATCAACAATATTTTGACCTTTACAGATTCACTTTCCTCGAGCTATTTCAGCTTCCATTCAGTACTATTTTATCACCTCTCTTACATTGTTCTCCCTATTTCCTGTGCATGTCTTACATTATGGCTCCATTATTCTTCTCGAAATCAGTCACACCTCGACATTTAATCCTGTTCCCCGACTATCCTAATGTCACCACCCTAAAAAATGCACATACATCAAAAAACATATTGTATTTGCATTCCTCTTTTTTTTTCTCTCTCACACCTTCTGTTCATATAGACACACCTTTCCTGCTTAATGTTCTCGCTTCTGGCCCCCACTCTTGTTCTCCTCGATCCCTATTAAATCCCACCCATCCTCCACTTTTTCTCGTGCCTCCTGTTCCTTCCCCTCTCTCTCGCTCTCTCTTTCGCTCCCTCCGCCTCTCCCTGGCTGGGACAGACAGAAAGGAAGGAAGTGTGTAATGACAGGGCGGTATTGAGCACACTGCCCAAATTGACCTGGAATGAATGAATGCTCTGATCAGCTCAGGCTAAAGCAGTGCAGTTAAGGAGAGAAAAATAAATCTGCAGATTAGATTTGAAAATAATAATATTTCGAGAAATTCCACACAAATATGGGTATTTCATCCATCTGCGCAAGAAAGTACACAACAGATGGCACAATGTGTGTTTACTAGCGGAGTGATGTTCTAATGTCTGCAATTATTTGAGAAATGTAAATGGGTAAAAAAAAAGGTGTTTTGTTGGATTTTTTTTTTTTTTAATTCTATCACCAGCAAACACTATGTTGTTTTGTTCTAAAAGAACGCAGACTAAAAGAGAGTGGGCACATTCTGTGTGTGTTCACTAAGCTGCTTTGTATTTTATAGCCCGTTAGAAATGAGTCTACATCTGGACAATCCTGTTTCACTACTTGTTCCCGTCTGAACCTGGAGCATTCAAAGGTAATGACGGGAATAGAGTCCAAAGCTAACATTCTTTAGATTATTATCCTGGAAAATAACTTCCTCTATAAAACTTATCACCAGATCGTGGGATCTTCTAATCTAGTGTTTTTCAACCAGTGTTCCGCGACACAATAGTGTGACGTGAGAGATCGTCAGGTGTGCCGTTGGAAAATGATCTTGTTTCACCAGTGTTGTTTTTGTCAACGACGACGAAAACGAAATTATTTCGTTGACGAAGCATTTTTTTTATGACGATGACGTAACGATAACAAAATACATACAACATTTTGGTGACGAAAATTTGACAAGACGTTTGCAAGTTTCTGTTGACGAGACGGAAAAGGAAACTAAATAGGCGTCAGACTTTCATATTTCTGTCTGTGAAAAGAAAAAAACACAGCGGCTGCATCTGTCTCTCACAGCAGCACGCCCCCCCACAATGCTGCACGTTCACACCGTCTACACAACACACCTGCAGCCAGATGTGTTGGCTGGAAGTCACACACCATGGTGAAAACCATGGTGTGTGACTTTCACACACCATGGTGTGGAGTCACACACCATGGTGAAAACAGTAACAAATAGGCTTGGTGGTCAGAAACAAAAGTTTTCCACATATTTTGCGCAAACAGCATGCTAACTTCAAGCTAATGCTAGCTTGTTGGCGCTGCTAACTTCTTTAGTTAGCTTGATTGCGCTAACGACTGATTTAAAGACACAATGCAATGTTTACTTTGTTTACAGGGTTATTAAGAGGTGTCATTTTTATGAACACATAAGTTACAACGTTCGTCACTCACTGAAGAATTTACATTTATTTTACGTTGTTTTACTATGTTTGCTGTTTTTGCGCAAGTTAAAGCTCGGAAGAGTTTTTTTTTTAAACAAATAAGCTGCATCATTCTCAGTAATAAAGACACAATTGTTAAAGTAAGTTGGGTTTTTTTCTTTTACACCAAAACTAGACAAAAACTTCTGTGGGTTTTTGTTGACTAAAACGAAAATATAAAGAGATGACGAAAATGTGACTAAAACTTAAATTAATTTTTGTCCGAAGACGAAGACTAAAATGAAAACTTAGATGGCTGCCAAAAACAACAATGTGTTTCACCTCATACGTTGATCGGGATCTACTGTACTGCCAGCGCCCGAAGATGGTTTATGTGTTTGCATAAAGAGAAATGCAATCCTGTCCTTTTATTTAGAGACAGGCAGGGCTGTTCAGTAACCATAGCAACCCACTCTTCTTCTTTTTTGTTGCACACTGATGCCCATTCCCCCCAAAACTACCCCACCAAGTGGATTATATTTTCTACATGTTTTCAAGACATTATTAGAAATTTTGGGTTACGTTTTAAAGCAAAAAAATTTATCATTTTTGGTTGGTGGTGTGTCTCAAGATTTTTTTTTTTATAGAAAAATGTACCTTAACACGAAATTCTCTTCGACTGAGAATTGAACGATCACATTCTTTCTCTGTTAGAAAAGTCTTACACTTTTCTTCCAAAGTCTGTAAACAGTTTCTTTCAAACCCCTGAGTTCATTTTTTTTGTTTAGTAACAGCTTATTCGCTGTTTAACTGTTTTATCAAAACATCTAGACAGTATCCTTATCTCTGAAAACTGAGTCACGTATACGCTAACTCACTCAGACAAACACAACCGCATGAGTGTGTGACAGCTTTTTTGTGTTGGCAAACATGGGCTTAACAGTGAAGAGCCTTTCAAGCAGGATTAAGCTGCTAAGTGTCAGCGGAGGAGACAAGTAGGCCAACGACCACTAACGTATCACTTTCCCTACAACCGTTGGTATCGGCTTGTCTAGGCACGAGTGCACTGATATGTTGAATTGGTAGGAAGGGGAAGTATGGTGGATTATTTGCTTAAAAACCATGGAGAAAATTAGCGGGATGCGCACATACACACCTAAACCATAGGTACGATCAGAAGTCCTCACACAGACTATAGACTGTGGGGTTTCTGCACAGTCCTGGCAGGACCATCTGTTCTTGCTGAAATCAGCACAGCGGGAGCCTACCAGTGTTCATACACACTCTTACAGAAACACACACAGTTGTAGCTCGGTTCAGTTCTGACATAGTGATAGTCTATTTATTCCCCACACTGACGTAGAACAGAACTCACATTTGAACCTAGTTGAAATGATGTGAATGCAGTATTACCGCCATATTGCGTCTTCACGTATCCCAACAGATATAAACTAATGGATGGATGTGACCTTAAGTTTTTCGACTCTGATCCATCAGCAGGTACTGCATCACACTAAAGCTCCCTCTTTTTTAATAATCGACCAAAGAGAGTTACAATGCCTTGTCAGTTTTATCTATTTTCCTTCCTAGAAACAACATCAGCGTTTTCTCTGCCTCCTGCCATCTCATCAATACTCTATGCTCTAACCTCTCCTGCCCTACTGCTGCTCCCTGGTCACCATTAAACTATGGTGAAGCAACACTAATAAAAAAATGCCTGCGGTTTGAGAACATTTTATTTTTGAAAAAAAGGGTGAAAAAATATAGGAAGCGTTGAATAATTGGCATACACGTATTTGACTTCCTTTAGTCAATGATGAAATTTCTTTTCATCATTGAAATTTCTTTTCATCTATTCCCCCCCCCCTTTTCTTGGTCCACAAACAAAAAAAAAGTAGATGAAAGGAAAGTGGCCTAGTCAAGCTATTCCCTTGCTGGGCCAGCAAATGGGCCACCAAAATGCAGGAAAATGGCTCTTGTTTTTTTAAATGTTCTGGGGGGAATGGCCCTAGCATCCCCTATATTGGCTTTGTGAATGACCTCACGCCCCTCCCCGACGCCCCCCTCCCCGCCCCCCTTTTTGGTCCACAAACAAAAAAAAAGTAGATGAAAGGAAAGTGGCCTAGTCAAGCTATTCCCTTGCTGGGCCAGCAAATGGGCCACCAAAATGCAGGAAAATGACTCGTACTTTTTAAAATGTTCTGGGGGGAATGGCCCTAGCCGCCACTATATTGGCTTTGTCAATGACCTCAGGCCCCTCCCCCACCGCCGCCCCTTCCCCCAACACACACCTTTAGAAAATCCTGGATCTGCCCCTGAAATCTTATTGGGGAAAAAAAATTCAATGGTAATTTAAAGAAGACGATTCTACAACATCACAGATTTTACTTTCTTTTTTGCCCCAAAAAAGCAATCTGTTGTTTTAATCAGTGATTAAGATTAAACAAAAAAATTGCCAAGCAAACTGAAATGTGATAAGACAGTGTAACGTAATACCAAGAAGCCGAGGACTGAGAGATTGAACATGGACTTAATAACAGCAGGGAAACTTAAGAGAAGCCGGAGAGCTAAAATAAATTGGAACAGACCAAGTGCGCAAGTAGAGATCAGTAGGGAAATCAGCATGCTGGTCAAGTAATTGCTTTTTTGTGTGCATGCATGTGTGTTTGCTAAAGGTGTGTCGGTGTGTGTCTGCTGCGATTCTTCTGAGAATTGCTTTCACTTATTCATGAAACACATCTATCTGTTTGTATTGACATTTTTTTGAGATGTGGATTTCGAGATGGGTTGCTTTCTAAAACCATCTTTTTCAAACAAAAAAATCTTCAAGCGTGGCACATAACGGCCCATCCTGAAATAAAGATTTCTCTAATCATAAATTTAAAAAATGATCTTTTACGGTTCTAGGTATGTCTTCAACTAAATCTTATGTATGAGAAACGTGTGGAAAATCGGTGAAACAAAACTCTACAGGGATCCGTAGTGACGGCAACTGAAAATGACTATAAAAAGCTTCTACAGAGGAAAAGCTGGCAGTGTTTTCCGGCTGCAGCTGCCAGTTGCCGTATGTGGTAATCTTGCCCTCTATAGCACGTTAATGCCAGAATAAATGGGTAAATAAAATAAATTTATACGCATTGTTTACAGCGCAAATGTAAAGATATATTTTGCTGGAGATACAACTAAGACATAACCAGAAAAAAAATGGGATGAAAAATCAATTATAGGCATTCGTTACATTCCTGACACAGCTCCCCAGGTGACCTTTGTTCTAATACCCTTCCAGCATGTGTTGAGCCTGCTGCAGAGTCCTGCATTAATGAGACATAATGCAGATAATATCTATAGTGTTGTTTCATCAGATCGCATCGCAGTAAAAAGAGCTTGTGCACTAATGGCTCTCGTTTTTTTGGGATGCGTGCTTTATGCAATTTGAACCGGACAAATTGATCTGGTTTCGGTCAAAAACATATTTGTAAAGCCAGTTTACATCAATTGAGGTGTTACGCTGCACAAGCTCGATAACTAATTCATAATATAATGGAAGTAGTAAACACCAAAACTGGTAGAGTGATCAATCTCTTCTCAGGTAGTGTACGAGCATCCTCATAAAGTCCTTGTTTTTATACCTCACAAGAACTGGGGTACTAATGATATTCACTTGCTCACTTTGTTCGTCTCCTGAATAACTTATCCCTAATGGGGTCGTGGGGGGTGCCAGCGCCGAACCTGGCTGATTTCAGGCGAAAGGCAGGGTGGACACCCGAACATGTCACCAGTCTGTTGCAGGCCACACACATATAATCATCCGCACACACATTCATTCCCATGCGCAGGTTCATAGTGGCCAATCAACCTGACATGCATCCTTTTTGGAGAATTGAAGCAAACCGGAGTTCCCTGAAGAAAAGTCACACACACACGAGGAGAAAATGCAAACTCCACACAGAAAGACCACTGTTTAAAGCTTCGCCCACACTCTGGGACTTAAACCCGACCTTTTTGCTGTGAGGCCACTTGGCCACCATTGCCACCATATACTCCAATTTAGCGTATACATCTAAAATGTAAAGCAATAATCATTCTTTAATTTTTCTGCATAGCTCAAATTGAAAATCTGGAAAACTTGGAGGGTGTTGCTGACGGAAATGTAGACAGATAGCTATCAAAACCAAAACTGTGCCTAAAGTGTCTCTTTTGGCACTGAGGAAAAGACAGAAAACAAAGATGGAGGTAGCAGAGATGAAAATGCTGATTATCTTTCTGGGAATGACCAGGATGGACAGGATCAGAGGAACAGCACATGTTAGAGGTTTTGGAGTCAGAGAGGCCAGACTGAGATGGTTTGGGCATGTGCAGAGGAGAGAGAGAGAGTACATCTGCAGAAGGATGCTGGATTTGGAACCACCAGGAAAGAGGGCTAGAGGAAGACCAAAGAGGAGGTTCATGGATACAGTGAAGGAAGACATGAAGATAGTTGGTGTGACCAAAGAGGCTGCAGGAGATAGGGTTAGATGGAAGAAACTGAGTTGCTGTGGCGACCCCCGAAGGGAAATGCAGAAAGAAGAAGATATTGATTTATTATTTTTTATCATGGTGCTTGTCATTTATTTTTTCCTTCTGTCTGTGTCTAGTATTCTACCACAAGTTTACTCAGGTACCTTCTATGAAAGTGAAAAATGACTTTCTTTTAGAATAATGATGTTCTGTTTTCCTCCACCATTCCCCATCTCTGTGTATACCTGCATCTGTATTTCTGACCACTTGTCTCTTCATTTGTCTCCCCGTACGCCGCCTCACACCAGTATAGAATTGGATTGAGCAAACAGAGATCTTTGTCGGCTCGCACCTGTTTACACAGCACACACGACTGAGACTCTTTAAGGGGATGTGTATGAGCGCGTGATTCAGCATCCATTCTGATTATTTGGGCACCACCAGGGCCAAAGAGTTTCATTATTTGCATCCACTGTTGTCTTCGTGACAAGCCTAATTAACTGACCCTTTTTTTGCAGATGTTTTTTCAGATGGAGACAAAGTGACCCCGAAGTCAGCCGCATGTGTCAGTAATAAAACAATACAACACACTAGCTGCTCATGCACTCAAAAAGCCTCCTAGCTGTATAATGAACATCTGAAATGGTGTCTCTGGAAAGAAATTGAACGAGAAAAAAAGTACTTTACGCTGGGATCATTCTTGTGAGATAAAAAAAAAACAGAATACAAAAGGACTTCAATTTTGAACACAAAATGACAGAAATACCATCCCTGTTCATTTCGCTGCAAAGTTTAGCTTCAATGAAGGGAACCAGAAATTTGGAATTTTATTTTTTATTATTTTATCGACCTCTATTAAGGCGGCATGGTGGTGCAGTGGGTAGCAAAGTGGCCTTGCAGCAAGAAGGTCATGGGTTTGAGTCCCGGGTGGAGACGAGGCTTGGAACACTGGCTTTTCTGTGTGGAGTTTGCATGTTCTCCCCGTTTATGTGTGGGTTTTCCCCAGGTACTCCGGTTTCCTCTCACCGTCCAAAAACATGCATGTTAGGTTGATTGGCCATGACATGATTGCCCCTAGGAATGAGTGTGTATGTGGATGGTTGTATGTTTGTGGCCCTGCAACAGACTAGTGACCTGTTCAGGATGTACCCTGGCCCCTCGTCTCGAATCAGCCAGGATGGGCTTCTGCACCTTCACAACCCTGTAAGGAATAGACGGTTAAAAAGGTGACTGAATGATTAACCTCTATTAAACCTAGATAAAGTCCGCTTGAGATTAAAAACCTATTTTACACATACACGGGAAGAACATGCAAACTCCACACAAAAAAGCCAGTGTTTCAAGCCTCACCAGGAATTCAAACCCACAATCTTCTTGCCCTGCCACAGTGCATCCCATTGTACCACCATGCACCTCTCAAAGCAGTGAAGTGTGGTCAGGGTAGGCAGGTGGGGCACTATGTAACAAGGTTCTTTTACCATCCTCTTGGGAAAGCGGCAAGGCAAACCGTACATTTGGATATTTTAATTTTGCAGGGTGATTTACACTTTGGTTTGGAGTGAACCTTCTTTGTCATCACAAACTCCAAAGAGCCTTCAAGCTCGAAAAACCACCTGTATTTCAAGACGTTGCTCCTACCACAAGCCCATAAAAATTAACACTATTAAAGCAAAATAACATGTCAGAGAATAACGTACCCTAAAAGAAAAATTAAATCAAAATCGAACAACAAAGACTACATTTATTTAACTGACTTTAAATCGAAAGAATACAAAAACACAAAGAAAATACCCATAATTGTGCAAAGTGACGAGTAAAACAACTGAGCTCAAAGACATCACCAGTTATCAAAGAGAAACGAAAAAAGAAAGTGTATATAAACTAGAACTAAAGGGGAGCCATATAATCAGTGGCAGAACGTCCGTCCTTGGACCAGGAGAAGCCGTTCGATTACCACAGAGCTCATGCCCAGGCGTCCCTGGAGCAGGCACCTAGCCCCCTAGTTTCTTCCACCATTGGCACTGTCATGGGTGCCTGCTGCCGTGCAATGCAGCAAAAGTAGTTCCCTCATTGAAAGATAAATACGGTTAAAAAACACAAAACATTTATGTATATATTTCACGGCTCTGTGTTAAAAATGCACTTGGAATATGACTACACATTTCTGCCATTTTATTTTGTAAAAATTGCCAATTTAGAACTTTTTTTTTTTTTTTATCAAAGTCAGGGCTGAAACCCTGGATAAGGCAGGGGCGAACTGTGTCTCACATTTGATTGAATGATCCAATAAAAAATGGTTGGCATGATGAATGCCAGTTTCTGTTTCTCAGTTTCCTCAGCATGTCGTCAGTATGAACTTTACAGACATATTGGTTACACCACAACTTTCTGCAGGCTATAAAATGTATTTTGTGTGTGTGTGTGTGTGTGTGTATGTGCGTCTGTGTGCGTGTGTGTGTGTGATCGCACAATAAAGTGCAGAGAAAGCAGCACGTGAGGCAGGCAGTACTCTGCCTCAACTCAAGGGGGTGCACGGCAGACTTCATTTAGAAGTAAAAGTAAGGCTACAACTGGTTTTAAGTGTTTGTTTTCCTTTTTAAAAATAAGATGGGAGTAATTAAAAAAATAGTGTTTGATAAATACATATTTGTCATTAAAGATTTTTTTTTCTTAATAATTTTATACGGCAGATGTTAAAATAAGATGAACGTTTCAATTCTTACAATTGTAAATCTGACTCTTAAGAAGTCAGTACCTCACCAGCCATCAATCTCACCGCACGTCACTGATCACCAGTTTCCAAAAATGGATTAAAAAGTTGCAGGCTGCATGGTCTGGTAGCAACATCAATACCTTTTCAACCTCAAAAGAAAAGCAACATTTGTTGTCGAACAAAAATCCCAGTTTAAGTTTGAGTTTTCTCACGTGTGACTCGGAGATTAGAGCATCAACTATCAAAATACCAAGATATTTGTACCCATGGACCACCTCAATTAAATTTGCCTCAAGAGTGGACACTGAAATTGCAAATGGATAAAAGAAGAACTCACAATCGAAAGAGGTTGCATTACTTTAATGTAAGTTCAAGTTTGTAAAAGGATTTTTTTTATCATACAGTAGCGATAATCTACAAGTCGGTTTATTTTACCATTTGCTCTAAATGAGAGCGCGATGAGAAAATAAGCTCTGCCAACACTAATTATGCTCAATGTCTTGCCCTTTGTCAATCTTCTGTCTCCCATCAACCTGACTCTTTCCCCGCTCATCTTGTTTGTTGGTTATCAGATGAGAAAGGTTTAAATTGCTCCCCAAAGCAATTCCGGCAGACTTTGGTCATCTTTGTTTTTCTTGTGTGTAAACTTTATGAAAAAAAACTACAATTTTCATTGACAGTGCAAAGAATTTGAGTTCCGCAGCTTGGGGCCCGATTTTTTTGTATTACTGTGTATCATATGGGGTAGAAATGTGTGTGTGTCTATATTAACAAGTCACGCTTATTCCATCCCTTCCCCCTTTGATTCCCGATTTCTCTTCTCAAGAGAGTAACACACAATTACACTTTAATGACTCTCCAACATGGTGTGAAAAGAAAAAAAAATCAAGCGGCAGTGGGTGAGGGTAAATGCTGATAGGAAAAGAAATGATTTTGAGAGGATGTAGTGGGAAAAAAAGGGGATTATTGATCAGTTATATTCTAAATTAAACCGCAGGCTGGTTTTGTGAACAAACACAATTTTATTTTCTCTCCCAGAGAGATGTGGAAATCCATGTTTGTAGATTGCATCTTAATCTACGAAAAACAAGTTTGCTTTTGCTTTTTCAAGGCAAAAAAATTGAGCCCGTTGAAAAATTGTTTCAGTTTCCAAGCAGGGCCTTTCACCCTTGCACACTTGGTTTTATTTTCATAAAATGAGAAAGAAGAGCTGGAGCGGGGCTATGAGAAAGGAACAAATGAAATTGGCGTTGTTGTTTATGACGGAATTGTTCTGATAATGAAATTCAAATGAGGGCTGGTACACTGGTATTATGCCTCTTGGCACAATGCATGCACACAAACATTGTCTGTCAATGTTTGTGTGCATGCATTGTGCTATGCACTCTGATCATAAGCATACAATTTTAAGTGGCCAAGCCATGTTGGATGAAGGCCCACCTGCCTCCAGGAAAGAGCACTGGCTCGGAGGAAACTGGCAAAGCACGAGTAGACGCAGACGGTACCGCTGCCAGGTGTGCTGAAGAGGTAATTGTCATTGTGGCAGGCGCACGGCCAGGAAGTGAGAGAGGAAGAGCTGGAGAGAAACTGTAAAGTGCTTTCCGCTGGTGTCTTTTCACCCAAAGGCTCAGCTCAATATCTGTGTACTGTTTCTGATCAGATTGCCCTCTGTCTCCCACTTTGTAACCACCATATAGTCACACTCTCAATTTTCCCATCTGAATTTTTACTCATCGTCAATTGCTTCTTCTTATTCACTCTATCATTTAATTTCCTTTTATTTTTTATCTTTTCTTGTCGCTTCGAGCCCTTCAAAACTGTAAATTCAAGTAGTTCTTCTCCCAGAGAGACCAACAATTACATGGGTTTATTATCTCTTTTATTTTATAACACTGGAGGGCTTTCATGCCGAGTCCAGCTCATGATATCACACATTTTAGATACCGTTTATTATGATGGTGCAGTGTTAGAATCATTTTGACTAATGTAGAATTACGAGGTTAGCGTTACAGTCTGGCGTCTGTCTGACCAGGTTCTGGCTTACAAAAAAATTTGGTATTGTTTTCTGAACTTGCATAGAGATTACGGGGTTCACAGTTTAAAATCAGTAATCAGACTTTGGCCTGCCACAGTTGTTTTTTTGTTTGTTTTTTTAAGGTTGATCTTCGTGTATCATTGTGAGTCTGGAATTTTGAGTCAGTCATAGTTTTAAACTTCACAAAACGTCATCCTATTCTTTAAATCAGTGTTTTTCAACCTTTTTCATGCCAAGGTACATTTTTCTATTGAAAAAAATCTCGAGGTACATCAGCAACCAAAAATTTTAAAACAATTCTCTATAGCTGCCTATATTAACAAAATATAGAAATCAAATCCTTAAACCTATTTTGTCATCTTATGATTCCTCTGGGGTAGATTTTAGGAGGGATGACATTGTGATCTGTAGTGATCTGTAGTGAGAGGAGGGAAGAGGTAGAGGAAAAGCTGGAGAGGTGGAGGTTTGCACTAGAAAGAAGAGGAATGAAGATTAGTCAGAGTAAGACAGAGTACATGTGTGTGAATGAGAGGGATCCAAATGGAAAGGTGAGGTTACAGGGAGAAGAGATAAAGAAGGTGGAAGATTTTAAGTATCTGGGATCAACAGTCCAGAGCAATGGAGAGTGTGGAAAAGAGGTGAAGAAGCATGTGCAGACAGGCTGGAACAGGTGGAGAAAAGTATCAGGTGTGATGTGTGACAGAAGAGTTTCAGCTAAAATGAAAGGGAATGTGTACTAAACCGTGGTGAGACCGGCCATGCTGTTTGGTCTAGAGACAGTGGCACTGAGGAAAAGACAGGAAACAGAGATGGAGGTAGCAGAGATGAAGATGCTGAGGATCTCTCTGAGAGTGACCAGGATGGACAGGATTAGAAATGAGTATATCAGAGGAACAGCACATGTTAGAGGTTTTGGAGATAAAGTCTGAGAGGCCAGACTGAGACGGTTTGGACATGTGCAGAGGAGAGAGACCAAGTACATCAGAAGAAGGATGCTATGTTTGGAAACACCGGGAAAGAGGCCTAGAGGAAGACCAAAGAGGAGGTTCATGGATACAGTGAAGGAAGACATGAAGGTAGTTGGCGTGACCGAAGAGGATGCAGCAGATAGGGTTAGATGGAAAAAACTGACTTGCTGTGGCGACCCCTGAAGGGAAATGCCGAAACAAAATCCCGATCACCATATGAGGTGAAATAGAATCATTTCCCACGAAACATGTGACGATCTCTCACGGTACACTAGTGTGCCAAAGAATACTGGTTGAAAAACACTGCTTTAAAGAAATATTCAAAGAGTTTTTAAAGTTCTTCAAGTTTTCCTCTTGGTGTCTATTTTATGTTCAGTTCCACCATTTTTGTAATCTGTCCTTTGTACCATTCATTTTTTTTCTCATAACTTCCAAACACCAATAAAATCCTTATGCATAAAAAAGGACCAGATAAGGGAGGAAACAGTGAGGTGGGGTGTGTATATATATGAAACAGACAGGTTGACTGAAATTGTATCTTTAGGCACTTTGCTACTTGCAGCTTGTTGCAAAGAAACAATTTGTTCCACTTAAAGTCACATTGAGTGTGAACCAAGGTGGAAAACAAGGTGGAGAGTCATTGAGGCTGCATGGTCTGGTGGCAACATCAATACATTGCCACTTCCTCACAAAACAAATACTTGTTTGCTTTTCTATTAGGGTTAAAATCGTGTGTGTTGAAACACTACTTTGTTTGTTGGCTTGTACCTTTTTTCTCTGTACTCTGAAGTATTTGCTTATTAGAGGGCTTAGACCATTAACAAATACACTAATCAGTCCAGAGGCTGCTCGGTGGGGCTGTGGTTAGCACTGTGGCTTCACAGCAAGAAGGTTAGGGTTTGAGTCCCAGAGTGGGAGTGAGGCTTGAAACACTGGCCTTTTTATGTGGGTTTTCTCCAGGTACTCCGGTTTCCCCCCAATCTCCAAAAACACGCATGTTTGGTTGATTGGCCGATATGAAATTGCCCATAGGAATGATGGTATGTGGCTCCACAACAGACTGGCGACCTGTTCAGGGGTGCATCCTGCCTCTCGCCTGAAATCAGCCAGGATAGGCTCCAGCACCCCCTGCGACCTGATTAGGGATAAGCAGTTTAGATGACGAAACAAAACTAATCAGTCCTAAAACCAACCCAGCTCTGTCAGTAGAAATTTAAATGTCAGCAGGCTGTCACGCATCATGCCGTCTTTATTAACCAATGTCTGTTTATAAAACCTCTACACAAACAATAAAACGATAGCTACCAGTAAAATGACCGTTTTTGCACTTTACTGAGTGCAGTTTAATGTGCAACCCGCAAATCTAGCAGGCTATTGAGAAGGAAACATCCACAGCCGTGTAAATGACGTTGATGTAGTTAGAGTGTGAACAGATATGCCTCCATGCTGTCAGACAGTAATGCTCTTTTAAAATTGAGTAGTAAATGAGAACATTGTGTAAGAGTTCATTTGAGTTCGCTCTGCTCCAATTAGCTTGTTTTCCTTCGCAACTCTTTAATCCTACATTTACTGTAGAGCCATTTGATCAAAACTAGAGCTTATACATTCAGCTTATCATAAATGTGGAACAATTATTAGGGATAATTATCAGTTTACTGTCTGCTTTTTGTGAAAAAAATAATAAAATAAAATCAGTTATTTACATTCTGCGTCTTATTGTTAGATAAGTTTACAATTATCATTTTGTGAAGGGTATTTGCTGTTTTCAGATATTCCAAATTCGTTTTGTCTTTTTGTGACCGGATTGCCAGTTCGGGACTGGCCAGGGAGCGCCAGGGAAGCAGAGGCATACACCATAAAAACGTTTTAACGTTATTTATTTAAATGTATATTTAAAAGGCAGTCATTAAAATAGAGTTCAATAGTATTTGGGGCTTACCTCACCGGTACCTCCTCATCCTGGTCCGCCTATGGGCTCACTCATTGTCCCTGAGGGACCCGCAATGGACACCCCATGTCCATTTTCAGGAGGAGTCCCGTCCTGCACCTCCTCATTCCAGCAGGATCCGTGATTGTGGGTTGGGCGATATATCAATATTTATTTTTATTTATTTATTTTATTTTATACATACTCTATTCAACCCTTACCCGGGAAAATTGTGTGCTGCACTACTACACCACAGCAGGCTGCCACGACGGCGCCAATGGTGGGACAAACAGAGGGTTAGGGTGTCTTCTCCAAGGACCCTAGACGTGAACTCAGTGGGATTTACGATGTATCTATATATTTTAAAAACAAAATAATTTTTTTCCCATATTGTCTATATTGATAACACTGTGGATTTAAATTGGCCTTCGCCCATTTGCTTCTCCGTCTCTTATCCGCGCCTGCCACCCACTCTCAGCTGGGCACCTCTTTACTTTCTCTCCTCGCCCCTCCTCCTCCTTGATAACTCAGTTAGCATTGCGGCGCGCACGTGCAGCGAGTGGAGTTAGCAAAGATGGCACTGAGGACGGTAAGCAAAAAACGGACAACTGATTCAGTTATCTGGAGATATTTTGGGTCCAAACCACCGGATAAACAACAAAATAATGTTTTCTGCCGTGAATGTCGTGAAGAAATACCGGCAAAACATTCGAGCACCACAAACTTGTACCACCATTTGCAACTGTGACACAAACTTTATTACAGTGTAACAAAAGCGTAATGGAGATGCTACCCGCAAAACCGCAACACCACCAGCAACATTCACGGTGCAAAGCATCGTGGATGTGGAGCATGCTTTTTAAACACACAGCATGCACTATCTGTTCCCTTTTACATTGGAGCCAACAATAGCACCAATTTCTGTCGTGGAAAAACGCGTTTATTTCAATATGTTAATGGCTATAGATCTCTGTTACTCTTTTCTCATTGGACAGGTTAGTTTTCCTTGCTTAGAATATTAGAAGCGAGCGCAAATTGTACTCGTTCATGTTTTCATTATTCTGTTTGCATAAAACCCAAAGAATAAGAGAGGTAAACACTTTGAAAGTTTGAGGAGGAGCCCCGTCCCGCACCTCCTCATTCCAACAGGATTTGTGATGTGTGTAAACAAGAGGGCTCCCCACTTTGTTGTCTCTCCCCTGCCTCTGTCTTCTCTGGCTCGCCTCTGACCCCAGCTGCCTCTTGCAAACAAACTTCACACAAAAAGACCAGTGTTTCAAGCCTAGCCCTCAACCCGGAACTCAAACCACCATACAGCTGTTCTCTCACTTTTCCATTCTTAATTTCTAATTGTGGTCTAATTGTGTTCTTATTAAATGATTGGATCTATTCTACAAACTTAGTGACAGACTCATTATGAATAGGCACTCTTATAATTGTCTCATAATTACCTAATCACTGTAATTTGAGCTGGCTTACATTGTTTTTTGTAAAACATGGACTTGTTTCCACCAAAAATTGTCTAATAAAAAGGACTTTTGTATTTCTTTGATAAATTTAGGTAGTTTTTTTTAATGCCTTCTTTTTCTGCTTTAGTTTTAATAGCATCAGCTTTTTTATTTGAGGTCCATAACTCTTGGCATTTATTGACATTAATTTAAGAGATTTTGTTGCAGGACTAAACATTGCTAAATCTCTGTGGGCACGTTGTTGTTATTAGGATAAAGATAAAAAAAAAAAGGTGTAAAAGCTTAATAAGTAGTGGGAGGGAATTGATTTAATTTGCAATAGAGAAAGAGGTGGCATTCAGAGGTGCTAAAACTGTTAATCCAAAACAAATTGCTGTAAATAAAAAAGCGGAAGTATTATCCAATTAGCATTTGTAGCTACAGTATCTGTCCTTTTTTTCTAGAAATAGCTTTTAGAAAAGCTGACAGTTTGTTTCTCTGTGAACCAAATAGGGTGTGTTGGTCTTGAGTGTGTAACCTAGTGTAATAAAACAAGTGCATGTTTGTACTACATCCCCCTCCCAAAGACCCCTGCCGGCTCATGAAATATAAATGAAGGCCCGTGTGGGTCCTTGCGTGCTTTTTGCGTGTGTCCACGTTTATCTTCACAGAAACTGATCAGCCAGTCTGTCAGATCTTTTACACACGCTCAATCCCTCTACCCCTGCTGAGACAGCTGAGTATAAGTGCGTGTGTGCCTAAACTGTAAATGAAGAAAAAAAAAATCTAGAAATAATGAAACTAAAATTCTAGCTGCAGATCTAGCTGCTGTGCTTCTGTTTTGGTTTGTAAGTCGTTATTTATTCACCTGTTGAAGTATGTTATTAATTAAGGCAAATTTGGGCTGTGGGTTGTGAGTCCCAAAGTGGGGACGAGGACTGAAACGCTCGTCTTTCTGTGTGGAGTTTGCATGTTCACCACGTGTATGCGTGGGTTTTCTCCAGGTGCATCGGTTCCCTCCCACCCTGCAAAAACATGTATGCTAGGTTGATTGGTCGCCATAAATTTTTCAAGAAGCGGTGTGCAGGTGGGTTAGGGCCCGATTGCAGGACAAAAAAAACACTGTTTATTTGAGAATGGCAGTCCAGTAATGCTGTGAAAGATAAACATAAGGTTTTAGTGGCATGGCAAGTGGTTATTGTTCAGAATGTGTTTCATGGTCAGGCAACCAGGGAAATCTGGCTGGAAGGGACGGTAATGACCCAACACCTGAAGCAGTGTTGTTTTCGTCAACGATGACGACAACGAAATGATTTCGTTGACGTAATGATGACGAAATAAATGCGACATTTTGGTGACGAAAATGTGATGAGACGTTTGCAAGTTTCTATTGACGAGACGAAAATGTAACGAAATAGGCGTCAGACTTTCATACTTCTGTCTGTGAAAAGAAAAACAGTGGCGGCATTCTGTCCCGCCCCCCCACACCCCACACACACACACCACACACACAATGTTGCACGTTCACATCATCTACACAACACACCTGCAGCCACGAGAAGTCACACACCGTGGCTGTAACAGCAACAAAGAGGCTTGGTGGTCAGAAACTTAAAGTTTTCCACATATTTAAACAGCATGCTAACTTCAAGCTAATGCCAGCAGCTAGCTTGTCAGCGCTGCTAACTTCCTTAGTTAGCTTGGTTGCTAACGACTGCTTTAAAGACACAATGCAATGTTTACTTTGTTTACAGGGTTATTAAGAGGTGTCATTTTTAAGAATGAATAAGTTACAACGTTCCTCACTCATTGAAGAATTTATATTTATTTTACGTTGTTTTACGATGTTTGCTGTTTTGCGCAAGTTAAAGCTCGGCAGAGTTTTATTTTTTTTTAACAAATAACCTGCATCATTCTCAGTAATAAAGACACGATTGTTAAAGGTTTTTTTTTTCACTAAAACTAGACGAAAACTCTTTTGGGTTTTCGTTGACTAAAACGTGACTAAAACTAAAATATAAAGAGATGACGAAAATGTGACTTAAACTTAAATTAATTTTTGTTCCAAAGACTAAGACTAAACAAAAACTTAGATGGCTGCCAAAAACAACAATGACATGAAGGGAAGACAGGCTGCCTATTTAAAGGCAGCTGCACAATGATCTTCAGGTGTGTAAAATCAGGCAAATGAAGGAAGGCGCCGGGTTTCCTCTGAAGGTGGGCGAAAGTACCATGACAGATATTTCCCCTAGTAATGAATGTCTGTTTGTGGCCCAGCAGCAGACTAGCAACCTGTAAAGGCTGTACCCAACCTCTCGCCTTAAAACAGTCAGGATAGGCTCCGGCATCCCCATGACCCTGTTAGAGATAACCGGTTCAGAAGACAAAACGAAAGGCGAATCTGTATTTCTTCATGTCTTTAATCTGGGATATTGGTCAAAATCTTCCTTGTATTTTTCTGTTGGCACGTCGCCCTGCAGTTGTTGGTGCTATTGATAAAACTTTAATCCATCTTTCATCGCCTCTCTGTTTTCTCTCCCAGAGCGGTGGCTGAGTTGAAAGCAGAGCACATGAGGAGCAGAAACAACACATCTTCAACATCCTGACGAGTAATCTTGCTTCTGCACCCCACCGCACGCCCGCCAACTCCAAAAGTGGGCGTCAGCTGGAAGGAAACAAGCAACCACTCCTCCTGCCGGCATGGTAAAGCACTCATTGTTTATAGCAGCTGGAGGTAGGGTGTGTGGAACCCTCAGACTCCTCTTGACTAGAAGGTGTAGAAGTTTAATCTGATAAGTTTTTCTTCTTTAGACATGACATCCAGATAGTGTGTCTAAGGCTGCCAGATAGATGCCTGATAAAAAAAAAGCTTTTTCATTGTAGATAGGGAAAGATGAGAGGGAGGACAAGACCGAGAGACAAAGGAAGTGAGGAAAGCGAAGAACAATGGGAGGAAATAGAAGACTGTCGGTGGGGGTACCGGTGTAAAAGAGATTCAAGTAGAAAAATAAATCAATCATGACTGTTGGATTTCTGTGCATTTTTCTTGTAAACTTATAAACTTCGTCTTTATTTTGTTGCAGTCATATTCGTGTCTTGCTTGTTAGTGATGCTCACAATTCACCAAATTTTTGGTAGTTTTGGAACAGTTTAAAGGGCCCATCTCATGCAAAATAACTCTTTTCACATTGTATCCTATGCACATACACACGCAAAATGTGGGGTTTGCAACATGCATTACACAATAGTTATGAAGTTATAGTTATCCTCTGGGAGTGACCAGGATGGACAGGATTAGAAATGAGTACATCAGAGGAACAGCACATGTTAGAGGTTTTGGAGATAAAGTCAGAGAGGCCAGACTGAGATGGTTTGGACATGTGCAGAGAAGAGAGACCGAGTTCATCGGCAGAAGGATGCTGGATTTGGAACCACCAGGAAAGAGGACTAGAGGAAGACCAAAGAGGAGGTTCATGGATACAGTGAAGGAAGACATGAAGATAGTTGGTGTGACTGAAGAAGATGCAGCAGATAGCATTAGATGGAAGAAACTGACTTGCTGTGGCGACCCCTGAAGAGAAATGCCGAAAGAAGAAGAAGATTACACGATAGTTATGAAAATATAATGATTTGGTGGAGCGCAGTCACAGACCCGGAACTAAAAAAGGCTGGGTCTGCTCATCCCCCCACCCGTCCTGAGAAAGTACAAGCTCTGCCCTCTGCTCTCACTGAGCCGCCATTCCTCCGCCCATCTCTACGGGAGGGGGAAGGCAGGCGTAAACCTGTGCGTAGCGGTTTGGTAGCGTCTGAAATAAGATTTTATCATGTTGATTCATCTAAAAAGCGTGTTTCAAGCAAGAAAATAAAAAAGACGCAGAGCAGCGAACCAGCCTGTATATTGGTCGTTGAAAGCAAGTTTGTGAGGGCGTAAGGCCGGAGTGGAGGCGGGTGAGGAGGGCGGGCGGGTGGTGAGGAGGGAGGGTTTGCTGCGGAGGGGGGCGTGTGCGAAGTCTGTCCTGGCTACGTCAAATGCATCATACTTTAGACAGCCGCGTCATTCTTTAGACATCTGCTCATTCTTTGTTTTGTCTTAACGTACCAGAAATCCACAGAAATTTGTGAAAAACGGGCTAAATCAATCTAGAAACCCCTTTGGTGACATATACAAGGCCCGGACATCACTCTTACACAGTGGTGGATGAAGTACTCACTTTTTGTACTTAAGTAAAAGTACCAATAAAAAAATCTACTTAAGTAAAAGTACAAAAGTAGTTGGTGTAAATTTTACTTTTTAAGTATAAAGTAAAAGTATTTGATCATAATTCAAATGTTATTTTTTGTGCTATAGGGTGTCACCATGGTAACCAGGATAAATACTCTGCAGGGGTGTGACCCCCCTCTCTGGCCTCTTTTGGTCCACAAAATAAATAAATAAATAAATAAAATAAAAGGAAAGGGGATGAGTCAAGCTATCCTCTAGAAGGGCCAGTGAATGGGCCGCCAAAATTGAGGAAAATGACACTTATTTTTTAAAATGTTTTGGGGGGAGGCCCCCAGTCACTATGTGTTGGCTTTGTCAAAGCCCCAACCCCCTTTGGAAAATTCTAGATCCGCCCCTGCTCTGTGTAATGATGGCTCAACTTTTTATTTAGAAGTAAACACAACGAACAACGATCTTCTGACTCTTTTTAATTTGTGCTATATTTGATGTCAGGTTTTTGGCGCTGAATAAATGCGGAAAATGTTTCTCGATTCATTACTTCTTCTCCCGATCAACTGCTTCTTTTGATTATGGCGATGCGGCTTCAAGACGCGCTAAAAAACCTCTGTATTTTTCACATTCCTGAACGAAAAATGTAAAACGCACTTTTAAAAAGTAGCGAAGTAAAAGTACAGATATTTGCTCTAAAAAATGTAGTGAAGTAAAAGTAAAAGTACCGGTCTTAAATTTTACTTAAGTAAAGTACAGATACACAATTTTTTTACTTAAGTACAGTAACGAAGTACATTTACTTAGATACGTTCCACCACTGCCAATTGGGTAGTTCTAATGGGAATCTTATTTTTTCATTTTAAGGCTTTTTGAGGAGGAAAAAACTGGTACAGATAGAGTGACTCTGTGAGGAGGAGAGAATGGCTCAAAGGATCAAAGAGTGCGGTGGAAAGAGAGAGTATGACAGGAGAGAACAGATAAGACCATAAAAATATAAGTGATGGACAGAAGCACGGGAGATGAAAAGCAGACTGAATGTTGAAAGCAGAAAGGGAGGTGGGTAAAAGAAGAAGTGTTAAGAAGTGAGCGAGGTAGAGCATGAGTAAGACGAGGGATTGATTAATGGTCTTGGCCTGTGACAGTGTGAGCTGTTCCCCATGGGGCTGGAGAGAAGGGGCCTGAGCAGAAGATAAATTATTAAAAACTGGAACAAGAGGAGGGAGGTGAAAAAAAAACGAGTACGAAAAGTCAGTGAGTGGATATATGGAACGAGAGGAAGAATGGAATAATAAAGAAAAATGAAGGAGAAACGAACAGAGTGTGGGCAGGAGGAAAAAAAATGCATGATTGAAAGAAAACAAGGCTGTACTGAAGGTGCTGAGGTTAGGCTTTACAGGAAGGAAGAACATGGCTGAGCTCATAAATAACCAAGGGTAATGAGACCCCTGCATGCCAGTGTTGCAAAAGTCAGGACTGTGATTAATCTTGACTTTGGGTAATGCAGCAAAAGATAACCTTGATAAGGATGTCAAAACGTAAAGCCGACAATCCAGGAAACATCTTGTTTATGCTGATGTTTCTCACAGCATTTAACAGATACTAGCTGTTTATTCAAGCTTGACAACTCTTTTTTTCTTTGTCTCTGCGTTTTGTTCTGCTGCTTAATGGCGTTCACGATGGACAGAAAGATAGACGGAGCGATAGATGGATGGATCGATAGATAAATAGATAGATAGATCGGTTGGTTGGTCAATCCATAGATAGATAGATAGATAGATAGATCGGTTGGTTGATTGGTTGGTTGGTTGGTTGGTTGGCTGGTCGATCCATAGATAGATAGATAGATAGATAGATAGATAGATAGATAGATAGATAGATAGATAGATAGATAGATAGATAGATAGATAGATAGATAGATAGATAGATAGATAGATAGATAGATAGATAGATGATAGATCGGTTGCTATACAAGTAGAGTTCATTTACCATTTACCATCGGTTGGTTGGTTGGTTGGTTGGTTGGTTGGCTGGTCGATCCATAGATAGATAGATAGATAGATAGATAGATAGATAGATAGATAGATAGATAGATAGATAGATAGATAGATAGATAGATAGATAGATAGATAGATAGATAGATAGATAGATAGGTCGGTTGGTTGGTTGGTTGTCTGGTCGATCCATAGATAGATAGATCGGTCGGTCGATGATAGATTATAAATAGATGGACAGACAGATAGATAGATGGATGGATGGTTAGACGGATCGATAGGTAGGTAGGTAGGTATCCGTCCTACCCACCTAGGTAGGTAGATAGATAGATAGATAGATAGATAGATAGATAGATAGATAGATAGGTAGATAGGTAGATAGGTAGATAGGTCGGCTGGTCGGCTGGTCGATCTATAGATAGATCTATAGATAGATAGATCGGTCAGTCCGTCGGTCGATCGATGATAGATAGATTGATAGATTGGTCCATTGGTCGATTGATGATCGATTATAGATCGATGGACAGATGGATGGATAGATAGATAGATCGATCAATAGATAGATAGATAGATCAAAAGATAGATAGATAGATAGATAGATAGATAGATCCATAGATAGATAGATAGATAGATAGATAGATAGATAGATAGATAGATAGATAGATAGATAGATAGATAGATAGATAGATAGATAGATAGATAGATAGATAGATAGATAGATGGATGGATGAGTAGCGTTCATCTCTCCAGCCAGTGTTTTATGTAACAGAATTCCGTTCTCTCTTTATTTACACAGCATTGTATTACAGTCATCACCAGACTATAAGCACAACATTTGAGTGATAATAAATACAATGAATTAATGAAACCATAAACTGCACCATCTTCTGCTCATCCGTAATTGGGTTGCAGTGGCTACGGCTTTAGAAGTAAAGCACACAGTCAAGCACACTTCCCTCAACCCAGCCACATTTTCCAGTTCATCCAGGGAGATTCCGTTCCATTGTCTTACGCTTATCCGGGGCTGGGTTGCGGTGGCAACAGCCTCGGATAATGAAACCCAGGCTTTACTCACCCCGGCTGCATCCTCCAGTTCACCTGGGAGGATCCTAAGCGTTCCTCGGCCAGCTATGAGACATAGTCTCTCCACCAAGGGGTCTGCCTCTGGGTCTCCTTCTGGTGCCCTAAACACCTCAACAGGAGGCATCCTAACCAGACGCCCAAACCCCATCTGGCTTCCCTCGACTCGGAGGAGCAACGGCTTTACTCTGAGCTCCTCCCGGATGGCAGAGCTCATCATTCTATCTTTGAGTGAGAGTCCAGCCACCCTGCAGTGGAATCTCATTTTAGCTGCTCGTATCTGCGATATCGTTCTTTCGGTCACCGCCCACATCTGGTGACCAGAGGTGGGGTAAGAACGTAGATCTATCGGTAAATTCAAGGAGATCCCAAAGACTATTCCTTTCAGCAGAGCTATTACATTTTAATACATAACATGTATGTTTTCTGATGTCGGGGTCTACCTCGACTGTGATCAACTTCACCTTCTCCTTCATAACACTCGCCTAGAAATTTGCCAAAAAAATTATTAGATGGTTGTATAGCATGCAAATGTTTGAAACCTCTTATTTATGATTTAGTGATTTGTGGACTGCCTTGAGCCTGCGTCGGCCTTTTCTTTACCAAGCTCAGAACACGTTTTTGTTTAATGAATCTTTGATGGTTGCTCGAACAGCTCTTATTAAATCAGTGAAGCATTCGCATTTTTAACTCATTTTTTTCACTTCTCTTTTGTATTCCATACCCAATTTCAATTGGCACGATGGCGTCACAGCAAGAGATCAGGGTTAGAGTCTTAAAGTGGGGGCAAGGCTTGAAACACTGGTCTTTTTGTGTGGAGTTTGCATGTTCTTCCTGTGTATGGGTGGGTGTTCTCCAAGTACTCGGGTTTCTTCCCGCCCTCCAAAAATCATCCATGTTATGTTGATTGGCCTCTACGAAATTGCCCCTACAAATGAGTGTATGTGTGTGCAGCCCTTTGACAGACTAGCAACCTGTTCGGGGTGTAGCCTGCCTCTTGCCTGAAACCAGCCGGGATAGGCTCCGGCACACCCCGCCCGGATTATAAGCGGTCAAGAAGACAAAACGAAACATTTCGAGACCCTTTGCGCTTTCCAAAAAAGCCAATTTCATAGTTTCATGTATCATATGATTCATTGGTTACCAGTAAATATTTATACCCGTTTGATTTGAAGAGGCAAAGGAGACTCTCACTCCCAAATAAAAAAGCACTTTACTATTGACTCGATTACACGCTGTTGTTTATTTGGAAGCTGGTTTATGAGTTTGACTGATTACAGGCTTTAAGTTAACATCATCTCCGTTGAACCAAGACGGTGGAAATATCGATATCATTCACACTCCACTTCTTTGCATCTGGGTTCATAGTTTTCGTTCATTCTCATTTCTGGTATTTGTTGTGGTTTTGTTGATATATTCTGGAGTGTGTGTACAGTGCTATCATGTGGATCTCTCTGTGATGGCATGCATGTGTAGTCATTTGAAAGGCAGCTAGAAAGAGAGTTCACAATAAAAACGGGATAGTGAAATGTGGCGCGGCCAGCCTGCCAAGCAGAGTGCGGATAAATCACAGGATGAATTTTTAATGCAATCCCCCTGAGGCTGCTGGATGTTGCAGCGAAGTTACTGGTTTTTTTTTTTTTTTTTCCTTTTCAACATTGCTTTCCAAAGCCTGTTTTGAGATGGGTTCAAGTCCTCAATTTCTTCTTATTCGGTTATTTGGAAATTCGTTTTTTTTTTTCTTTCCGAAGAAAATTTTTAACATAGTTTACCAGTTAGGTCTTGGAATTGTTGCGTTTTTTTTTTTTTGTTTTCATTGTGACTTTTAAACAGTCTTTCAATACGTTTTTGTTCCTTTTCATCCTGATGCTGTTTGTCAGCTTTGCTTTCAATAATAACGCTTTGAAATTTTTACCGTATTTTCACGACCAAAGGGCGCACCGTATTAAAAGGCACTGTTCAAATTTTGCGTGCTCTGTATTTAACACACACATAAGGCGCACCTAATGACAGGGCGCTGGTTTTATATACATATCCGCAACCACGTACGTCCGCCTTACAACAACACACACACACATTCACACACTCGTGCGTATTTAAAAATAGATCGGGAGTAAAACTGAGTTTGGTTGGTGTATTTAAATATTAGTTACAGTCGTCATAAAATCATTTATCAAATCCATCCAAGTCCTCATCCTCTGATTCAGAATCTAACAGCTGCGCTAAATCCAACATAGCAGGTTCACTTTCCTCGCTGTCAGAGTCACTTTCTGTACCGTGCGGCTCCGCGGAAATGACGCCTACTTTTGCGAAAGCTCGGACAACAGTGCCAGCAGACATGTTAGCCCAAGTATCTACAATCCACTGGCAAACTGTGGCGTAACTCGCCCGGTGCTGCCTTCCACCCTTCATGAAGCTGTGGTCTCCTTTGGTCATCCATCGCTGCTGGAGTCTTTCCTCAAAACTCTGGCCACCTCGCCTTATCTCCGCGGAAACTCAGCTGCGTCTTCTTCACCTGTCGCGGCTCGTTTTCCAGCTTCTTCCGCTTACGAACCATCGACTCGTTCATTTTAAATTTTCTTGCGGCGGCTTGATTTCCATGTTCCTCCGCGTAGCTGTTTGCCTTCAGTTTAAACTGAGCTTCATAAGCGTGTCTCTTTTCCATTTTCAGTGTTGTTAAAACAGCAATGTTCTGCATAAAGCACACACCTGTTATTTTATACACAATCCACGCCCACACTTCACCCTTTAACATTCTCATGTTCTCAACTGCGTCCACCTCATGGTTCTCTAATATGTCAACAAATCAGATAGGGCGCACTGCACGATAGGGCTCACCGCTCATTTTGAAGAAAATCTGAGACTTTTAGGTGCACCTTATGGTCGTGAAAATACAGTATGTCATTTTTTTTTCTTTTGTTATCCTCATTGCAAATCCACACATGCACGCACAGGATATTTTAAAATTCTACTTTAAAAAAAAGAAAAAGAAATGATAGGCATTTAAAAACTCTGTGTGCAAATATATTAGGTACGAGTGTCTCCAATAACAAGTAATATTGCTCCTGCAAATCTTGTCCTTGGCATTGGGTCATGCAATTTATAGCAGATGGCTAGAGAGAGACAGGATGAGACTAGAGAACCCTGGAGGAGACAGGCACGAAAGAGAAGGAAAGTCCTTGAAATCTGCTGCATCTAAAGTAAGTTTCTACCACTAATGGTATGCAAGTCTGGCAAACACAACCTAAACCAAATTCTTTCAGCTGCAGGACTTTTAGGTCAGCTCTACTGATAATAAATGTCAGTGTGTATGTAGTGTATGAAACCATGTCTTCTTCATTCATAATTATGTGTAAAATTGTTGTTGGATTTCTGCCGTGGCGTGTTCTGTCATTATTATTATTATTTTTTTGTATTAGTGCACGGTAAGTTGTAAAAATGATGTGTAATGTAGTTATGTAACATGAGCCTCCCAGCTAGTCGAGTTTTACTGGAGCATGAAATGGAGTGTAATTGGTGAGTGTGTTGTCAAAAAGCACCATGCAGCGATGGCATATGACAGTAGATAGACTGTGTGTGGACACACACATGTGCACTTTGGTGTCTTACTTGTGTGCTGATCATTGCATTGAAATTCAGTTAAAAATCTATGACAAAAATATAAAATATTTTTATTCTATTTGTTTTTTTTCCTATCTCTGGGTCTTTTTAACGAGAGGGGGAAAGCTCATTTGACGTATCGAAGCGGCCTCCGCAATATTCAGGATGCTGCACCGGTTCGTCATGGTGAAGAAAAAAACTGAGCCGAAAAGCAAAGCTCTAAATTTACCTGTTCATCTACGTTCCCAACCTCACCTATGGCCACGAGCTGTGAGTGGTGACCAAAAAAAATGAGATCACATATACAAGCAGCCAAAAAGAGCTTCCTCCGCAGGATGGCTGGACTCTCACTCAGAGATAGAATAAGGATCCCACCCCATCTGGCTTCTCTCGACCTGGAGGAGGAGCGGCTAGACACCAAGCTCCTCCCGGATGGCAGAGCTCCTCACCCGATCTCTGAGTGAGAGCTCAGCCACCCTGTGGAGGAAGCTCATTTTGGCCATTTGTATCCGCGATTTCCTTCTTTCGGTCACCACCCACAACAGGTGACCATAGGTGAGGGTTGGAACGTAGATCGACTTGTAAATGGAGAGCTTCGCTTTTCGGCTCAGCTCTTTCTTTACCACGACAGACCGATGCAAAGACCTAGTTATTGCTGACGCCACACCGATCCGCCTGTCGATCTCCCGCACCATCTTTCCCCCACTCGTGAACAAGACCCCGAGATACTTAAACTCTTCCACTTGGGCCAGGACCCTGTCCCTGACCCGCGGGGAGCATTCCACCCTTTTTCGGGAGAGGACCATGCTCTTGGATTTGGAGGCACAAAATCCCAACTTCATTTGTCTAATAAATGACAGCCAGATAAAAGGAATATGCAAAGGAATAAGCTGTCAGACGTCCAAGAAATTCAAAGAACATCTACCCAAAAGCACTTGTAAAAGAAGTCTGGGTATTTAAAAACGAACAGGATGAATGTGACCCGGTGTAAAAATATCACAGTGTTCTGTAGATCTGTCTTGGGTTAATGCCGTGGAATTAAATGCAAACTCATTTTGATGCTAGAGGCTAACCACATCATAATTCATGTGATTCAATCATCTTGAGTGATTTATATCATGCTAACATAAACTCTAACTTGTTCATTCAGTTCAATTCTATTTGTATAACCCAATATCACGCACAGTTCGTACTGGTCATCACACACAAAAACAACAATACACAAAAATCACTTGTCAGATAAACAGTAGCTTATTCTTAAACATTACTAAATAAACCCTGAACATTCCTGTCCTTAGATTCTCCGTCTCGTAAGAAAAAAAAAAACCTCCCTAAATAAACAGTCTTAGAAAAATAATGAAACCTCATGGAGATCCAAAGGAAAAGAGGAGGATGGATGATGGATGTTATGGATGGATGTTATGATGGTGAAGATGGTGAAGTAGGACCCAGATGCATAGCCAGTTTTAACCAATTTATTGCAGGTACCAGGAGTGCAGAACCAGATATGGAGCTCTGTAGGATGAGGGACCAGAGGTAGAGCTCAGCAGGATGAGGGACCAGAGGTAGAGTTCAGCAGGATGAGGGACCAGAGGTAGAGCTCAGCAAGATGAGGGACCAGAGGTGGAGGGACGGCAGAATGAGGGACCAGACGTTGAGGTTAGCAGGATGAGGGACCAGAGGTAGAGCTCAGCAAGATGAGGGACCAGAGGTGGAGGGACGGCAGAATGAGGGACCAGACGTTGAGGTTAGCAGGATGAGGGACCAGAGGTAGAGCTCAGCAGGATGAGGGACCAGAAGTGGAGGGACGGCATGATGATGGACAAGGGGTAAAGCTCAGCAGGATGAGGGACCAGAGGTGTAGGGACGGCTGGATGATGGACGGACGTAGAGTTCATCAGGATTAGGGACCAGAGGTGGAAGGACGTCATGATGTGGGACAAGGAGTAGAGCTCAGCAGGATGAGGGACCAGCCGTGGAGGGACAGCAGGTTGCAGCAGGAGCAGGATGAGGGACCAAACATTGAGAGGCACCATCATGGCTGCAGTAGGAGTGCAAGACAGCAGCACCGCAGTCCAGCAGGACAGCAGCACTGCATATGATCAGACACAAAAGTGAAAGACACTAGGGCTTAAAAACTGGGGGAATACTAGACACAGCTGGAGACACGAGGGAAATGCAAAAAGGACCAGGTGTGCAGAATTATGGCAGAGGGAAGGATTAGGAGGAAGGAAATGTTTCAGATGAGAGGAGGGTCATGACAATGGAAAGGCAATGTACAGTGGTGGTCAAAAGTTTACATACACTAGTAAAGAACATAATGTCATGGCTGTCTTGAGTTTCCAGTTATTTCAACAACTCTGATTTTTCTCTGATATAGAGATTGGAACAGATCCTTCTTTGTCACAAAAAACATTCATGAAGTTTGATTCTTTTATGACTTTATTATGGGTAAACTGAAAATGTGACAAAATCAGCTGGGTCAAAAATATACATACAGCAATGCTAATATTTGGTTACATCTCCTTTGGCCATTTTTACTTCAATTAGGCGCTTTTGGTAGCCATCCACAAGCTTCTGGCAAGTTTCTGGTTGAATCTTTGACCACTCCTCTTGACAGAATTGGTGCAGTTCAGTTAAATTTGTTGGCTTTCTGACATGGACTTGTTTCTTCAGCATTATCCACATGTTCTCAATGGGATTTAAGTCAGGACTTTGGGAAGGCCATTCTAAAACCTTAATTCTAGCCTGATTTAGCCATTCCATTACCACTTTTGATGTGTGTTTGGGGTCATTGTCCTGTTGGAACACCCTACTGCGCCCAAGACCCAACCTTCGGGCTGATGACTTCAGGTTTTCTTGAAGAATTTGAAGGTAATCCTCCTTCTTCATTGTCCCATTGACTCTCTGTAAAGCACCAGTTCCATTGGCAGCAAAACAGGCCCACCGTGCTTGATGGTAGGCATGGTGTTCTTGGGGTTAAAGGCCTCACCTTTTCTCCTCCAAACATATTGCTGGGCATTGTGGCCAAACAGCTCAATTTTTGTTTCATCTGACCACAGAACATTCCTCCAGAAGGTCTTATCTTTGTCCATGTGATCAGCAGCAAACTTTAGTCGAGCCTTAAGGTGCCGCTTTTGGAGCAAGGGCTTCCTTCTTGCACGGCAACCTCTCAGTCCATGGCGATGCAAAACACGCTTGACTGTGGACACTGACACCTGTGTTCCAGCAGCTTCTAATTCTTGGCAGATCTGCTTTTTGGTGCTCCTGGGTTGACTCTTCACCCTCCTGACCAGTTTTCTCTCAGCAGCAGGTGACAGCTTGCGTTTTCTTCCTGATCGTGGCAGTGACAAAACAGTGCCATGCACTTTATACTTACAAACAATTGTTTGCACTGTTGCTCTTGGAACCTGCAGCTGCTTTGAAATGGCTCCAAGTGACTTTCCTGACTTGTTCAAGTCAATGATTCTCTTTTTCAAATCTGTGCTGAGCTCCTTTGACTTTCCCATTGTAGCGTTTGTGGGTGTTTTTATCCAATGAGCCCTTTTTAAATGGCCTCAGAGAAGTCACCAGCTGTAGTCACTCATAATCACTCACAAGAAGTTAAGAGGTCATGCTATGAAGCTCATGTCATTGACACAACTTTCTAAGTCTCCAAAATTGCTCATTCATGTTGCTGTATGTATATTTTTGACCCAGCTGATTTCGTCACATTTTCAGTTTACCCATAATAAAGTCATAAAAGAATCAAACTTCATGAATGTTTTTTGTGACAAAGAAGGATCTGTTCCAATCACTATATCAGAGAAAAATCAGAGTTGTTGAAATAACTGGAAACTCAAGACAGCCATGACATTATGTTCTTTACAAGTGTATGTAAACTTTTGACCACCACTGTACCTAGTACTGTCAGCTATTATAGATACAAGCTAATTCAATTTTGTTGCTATACACTTATTTTTTTAAAAAAAATAAGCAGATGGGCTTCATCCTGAAGGAAATGGGTGGTAGCTGGGGGTACAGGCGAGAGGAACCATACTTGAGGTGAAAGCCACAGAACAGGAAAGCCATTAATCAGTCAAGGGCGATGTGGATACATCAAGAACTGAGGCAATAAATGAATCATTTTCACTCATCAGAATCTATGAAACAATCTGAACGAACCTGCAAAATCTTCATCCAATTTTTATTTTAACAGCCACAATTATTTATCACTTGTCTAGATTTCTGTGACGGTATCTCTTTTGCTTAAGGGGGTCGATTCTTGTCAGTGAGTCCCACTCAACCGCTCTGATTTACATGGTAATCAGAGCAGCTGGGCAACAACTCCCCCACGGTCGAGGAGCACAGACTTGCATACATAGATCTGTTGGCACTCCCTCCTCACTGTGTGGTTTATGACTGCAGAAGCCCCTATTAGCAACAGCTCATAAAATCTGTAACTATATGGCTCTGTTAAACACTGCTTTGAGAAGACACACATGTACACCACACACTGCGCACACATCCACTCACTTTGAGGTTTGTGCTTTTAATTCCCTTTTTAATAAACCACACAGATTTACAACAGTATATTTTGTTTGAGTTGTAACAAATATTTTCTGCATTCCTCATAATTAAGAAGCTCAAGTCGTTGCAATAGCGTTTTGCTTAAAGCGAGACGTTTTTTTTTACTGGCGGTGGTGCAAAATCAATTGAAAGGAGGATTTACAGACACACTGCTTGATTCCTGTCAGACCAACAGAACGTTTGTACTGATGGTCCCGATAAATAAACAATAATTCCTCGGAATAGGGCGACATAGAGTTCCTTTGGGCTATTTAAATTCACTCAGAGTCTTTCTGTGTTTATCTTGGGTAAAGTGTTGAAGAATCTCAGTTGAGCCTTAGAGGGAATTGAGCGTGTAACTTTACCAAATGTTCTTATGACACCCAACACATTGAGGAATGCAGGCTTTAAAGCTGAAATTGCCATGATCCTCCTCATCTGGAACATTTTCTTCCTCCAGATCCTGCACACCTGGTCCCAATTGCCTCTTCCCGATTTATCCAGCTTTGTCTCATCTTCCCCCAGTTATTTAAGCCCTGGTTTCCTTCAGTTCTGGGTCAGATCATTCTGTCATGATGGTGGTGAAGTAGGACCAAGATGCATAGCAGGTTTTAACCAGTTTCTTGCTGGTAGTAGGAGTGCAGAACCAGAGGTAGAGCTCAGCAGGATAAGGGACCAAAGGTACACTTTGACAGGATGAGGGACCAAGGCTTGACCTCAGCAGGACGAGGGACGAAAGCTAGAGCTTGGCAGGATGAGGGACCAAAGCTAGAGCTTGGCAGGACAAGGAATGAAAGCTAGAGCTCGGCAAGACAAGGGACCAAAGCTAGAGCTCGGCAGGACAAGGGACCAAAGCTAGAGCTCGGCAGGACGAGGGACCAAAGCTAGACCTCGGCAGGACGAGGAACCAAAGCTAGACCTCAGCAGGACGAGGGACCAAAGCTAGAGCTCGGCAAGACGAGGAACCAAAGCTAGAGCTTGGCAAGACGAGGGACCAAAGGTAGACCTCGGCAGGATGAGGGACCAAAGGTAGACCTCGGCAGGATGAGGGACCAAAGGTAGACCTCTGCAAGATGAGGGACCAAAAAAGCTAGAGCTCGGCAACACGAGGGACCAAAGCTAGAGTTCGGCAACACGAGGGACCAAAGCTAGAGTTCGGCAAACAAGGGACCGTAGTTAGAGCTTGGCAATTCGAGGGATCATAGCTAGAGCTCGGCAAGACGAGGGACCATAGATAGAGCTGGGCAAGACGAGAGACCAAAGGTAGACCTTGGCAAGACGAGGGACCAAAGGCAGACCTCGGCAAGACGAGGGACCAAAGGCAGACCTCGGCAAGACGAGGGACCAAAGGTAGAGCTCGGCAAACAAGAGACTATAGCGAGAGCTCGGCAAGACGAGGGACCAGAGGTAGAGCTCGGCAAGACGAGGGACCAGAGGTAGAGCTAAGCAAGACGAGGGACCATAGATAGAGCTCGGCAAGACGAGGGACCAGAGGTAGAGCTCAGCAAGACAAGGGACAATAGATAGAGCTCGGCAAAACGAGGGACCAGAGGTAGAGCTCGGCAAGACGAGGGACCAGAGGTAGAGCTCGGCAAGACGAGGGACCAGAGGTAGAGCTCGGCAAGACAAGGGACCAATGCTAGAGCTCGACAAGACGAAGGACTAGAGGTTTGGAATGACAGTAGGTTGAGGGTCCGGATGTGGATGGACAATTAGGAAGAGGGACTAGACCTGTAGGGGATGCAGAATGAGGGACCAAATGTGGAGGGACACCATCATGGCCAGAGTAGAAGTGCATGACATAGCACCACAGGTGATCTGACCCAGAACTGAAGGAATCCAAGGCTTAAACAACGTGGGGGAAGACAAGACACAGCTGGAGACATCAGGAAGAGACAATTAGACCCAGGTATGCAGAATTAGGCAGGATTAGGAGAAAGGAAATGTACCAGATTAGGAAGATCCTGACAGAAATATTTGTGCAGAAGTTAATCTCCATGATCTGATTGGTTCAGGTGAATGAGAATGAGAATGTAATTAAATTAATGAGAATTGGGATAAAGCGTTTCATGATTTGGAAGCTTGTGCTTTCTTTTTAGGTGTCTTACTAAACAAGTGAGGAAGAAGTTGTTTGGGTTTTTTTTTTCCTTTGGTTCTGAGTTTTCATTTTGGTATCATAAACCACCTCCTCATGACATGAATGAAGGTTTTCAGATGAAGACTTGGCTTAAGGTTGAGGTCAGATACCTCCTGGTTAAAGCTGTCATCTGAAAATCACAGAAAGTAAAGGTGCCGTCCACAGAGCTGTTGGATAAGACTGTGTGTGTAAGTGTGTGTGCAGATGGTCCTTGGGTTTTTAAGTAGATTTAGAGTGGCACTCAAACGCAACTGCTCTGAAAAGGTCATCCCTCCTCTTTGCACCCGTGTGTTGGTTATGATCACTACTCTGTGGGTCATTTTGACGATGTGTGGATGTGTGTGTGATGGAGAATAAAGACAAATGTGGGTCTTGGAGATAAGCAGGTGTAGTTTGCAGCTCAGTCAAAGCGTCTTTTTCTTGCTGAGCCAAGACTCTCCGATTCATCCGTCAAAAAGGAACCTCATTCTGCTGTTTTAACTTCAATGATTCATTCCGTTCCGTCATCTTCTGCTTGTTCCGGGGTCGGGTCGTGGGGGCAACAGCCTCAAACGGGCAGGCCAGGCCTCTCTCACCCCGGCTGCATTCTCCAGCTCACCCGGGAGTATCCCAAGTCTTTCCCCGGCCAGCTGTGAGACATAGTCTCTCCAGCAGGTCCGGGGTCTGCCCCTTGGTCTCCTCCCGGTGGGATGTGCCCGAAACACCTCGCCCGCAAGACGCTCGGGGGCATCCTGACCAGATCCCTGAACCACCCCATCTGGCTCCTCTCGACCTGGAGGAGGAGTGGCTCGACACCGAGCTCCTCCCGGATGGCAGAGCTCCTCACCCGATCGCTGAGTAAGAGCCCTGCCACCCTGCGGAGGAAGCTCATTTCGGCCGCTTGTATCTGTGATCTCATTCTTTCGGTCACCACCCACAGTTGGTGACCATAGGTGAGGATTGGAACGTAGATCGACTTGTAAATCAAGAGCTTTGCTTTTCGGCTCAGCTCTCTCTTCACCATGACGGACCGATGCAGCGTCCTAGTTATTGCTGATGCCGCACCGATCCGCCTGTCGATCTCCCGCTCGTGATCAAGACCCCGAGATACTTAAACTCCTCCACTTGGGGCAGGACCCTGTCCCTCACCCGCAGGGGGCATTCCACCCTTTTCCGGGCGAGGACCATGGTATTGGATTTGGAGACGCTAATTCCCATCCCGGCCGCTTCACACTCGGCAGGAAAATATCATTACTAATATTTTTATTAAACAAAGCATGCCTGACAAAATTAAACTAAATTCCTGTTCTTGTGGAGAAAAGGTTGATAATGCTGTTTAAATGACGACACATTTCAGATTGGGATTAGACTTTGTCCACGGATGACGAAGAAAGTTACGTTATTTTAATAGAAAACACAATGTGTCTCATAAAATTTCCTTTATTTAGACGGTGCTCTTCATAGAAGCTATTTTAAAATAGCAACCAAGATGGCCTTTTATGGATTCACATAAACATAAAGTCCCATCTGGATGATATTTCTACAAGATGTGAATCTCCAAAGCAAACGCTTGCACCCGTTCCTGCCTTTTATCTTTTCGAATTCAACACATCTTTACTTTAGGCTTCCACTTGACTCCTTTCATTCCTTCACCTTTTTAAAGATTCTAAACTATTCATACCGTTCAACCCTGGTATTTCTTTTCTTCTTGGCTCCTGTGGCAAAGCTCCTCTCATTTTCTGTCATTTTCTCTCTCCTGTATCTTCCCCACCTGGTGCCTCACACCTGGTGTCCTTCTCTGCGTGCCTCCTGGAGAGTAGCAGCAAATGAGAATGACCAATGAGCTGACATAAATTCCCAAGGCCAAAAATGTTGGATTGAATGAGGACAGGTGGACAGGGTGTGAGATGGATTACTGATAGCTTTGTGTACTTGTGCATCCGTTCATGTGTCTCGAGGTCAGTGACATTTAACGAGAACTGTCAGGGAGCTTTGAATTGATTCTGCTTATAAAAGAAATCCATGCTGCTTGAGCCAAAATCCACATGCAGTTCTATCTTGTTTTTAAAGTGTTTGTTTTATAACTCAATTAAATCTAACTTCTCTGACCAATATTTATTTATGTGTCATGTTTTCTTTTCAGAGGTCCTTCCGCTCCTTTAGTAACGATGATCGCCACGTCATGGCGAAACACTCCACCATCTACCCCTCCTCACAGGACTTAGAGGCCGTTCAGACGTTGGTATCCACCGTTGAATGTGCCCTTAAACACGTTTCTGACTGGCTGGATCAGAGCAACAGCACCGGTCACAACCATTTTGACAGCCAACCAGCAGACAGCACAGAGGAGGATGACCCTGGTGAGCAGCCAGGGGACGAAGCTGAGGAAGCCTGCAACAGCTGCAGGTATATTGATTTTTTTTATATTATTTTATTGGAAAGCCACATACAGTATAAACGAGTTAATCATCTAAGAGGCTGTCTTACTCAGTCACACGCATCGCTGCATATCTCTCTTTAAGAAACCAATAGCACATAGACACAAGCGATGTTCTCCTCAAAGACCTGGTGGATGGCTGGAGTTGTTTTACAAGAAATTAACTCCGATACTTTACAGTCACTGGGCATTCACAGTCTGCACGGTTCACTGTCTTCATGAATCTCTTTATTATTGCTTCACCTCTTCACATTAAAGTGGTAAATCGCTGTCTCACCCTATTTTACACTTCGAACTTCAAAGTTGTATTTAAGTTTTCGGTCAGTTAGAAAGTGGGTCATTATAGGAGAGCAAGAAATTTGTCGGACCTGTTGATGTGGATGGCGCTATATTTTTTTTTAAGCATTTTCTTGTGTTTAAGCTCCTGCTCTCTCTTTTTGAAAAAATAAATAAAATAAAAACAGAAGTGGGGACTTTTTTAAAGCATAAATGTTATGAAAAAATATGGTTTCTTCTTCTATAAACTCTAAAATTTCTAAAAATTCAGGCTAAGGAGTCCCCCTTGTTTCCATCAGGATGAAGAACATCTATTGACTTCTTTAGATTTTTAGCTGTGGAGTAGAATAAACTAATATTTAAACAATAATCTTGGACACATTGGATTCTCGTCCCGGGGGAGCGATCTCTCTTTCATGTGGATCCCCACGAGGTTTCTCATTTTTTCCCCACTGATGTTTTTTTTTAGAAGTTTTTCCTTACCGTGAAGGAGAGTCTAAGAGCAGGAATGTGCTAATATTGTCTAGCTAGCATTTGTTAGTTAGTTTTCTTGCTGTGTATTTGGTTTCATATATTACTTTTTTGTTTGTTTTTCGTCTTTCTGAATCTTTCATGTGAAGCCCATTGAGACGGAAATTCTGTGCTTTTGGGCTGTACAAATAAAATTGAATTGATTTTAAATTGAATTAAATTGATGTTCTAAATGCATTAGATTGAGATTCAGAATACTTTATTAATCCCCCTCAGGAAAATTTGTGTGTGCGGAAGCTCCAAGCAGTTTAGGAAAGAGCTCCAAAACAGCTGATAGGTGCTACCGAGTTGGGTGGAGTTGAGCTGGAACAGCCTCTTGGTGGAACAGTGGTAGGACAGCTGCTTGTTGGAATAGAACAGGAACAGCCAATGGTGGAACATATGACAGTTAGCTCTATGCTGAGAGAAATGTGGGTTATTGTGGCAACGATGTTTGAAAACTTCAGTGAATCATAATAAGATCTTATCCGTCACTAAAAGCTCCACATCTCGATAGCAACTCACTTCGTTCACTGTGATTGGAACATTTGTTGTTATAAAACACCAGAAGACCACCAGCTTTAGTGCCGCACTTCCACGTCTCTGTCCACGCACACCATAGTGAAGCTGAATTGGTTCAGATGAAATTCACCGTTGGTGTCACTCAGCCAAGTCTGTAAGGGAGCATTGCCTTGCTCCCTTCCAGGATGAAACATCTTGACGAGTCCACTTCGACTCAATATTTGGTGCTGCTGAAGTAGCTTATCTCTTGAAACGCTGATAAAAAACTAAAAACTGTGACTCGCGAAACAGACCTACTGCCATCACGTGTAGCGCACTTTTGTAGAATTTAGATTACAATATTATTTTAAGATAATTCATAGCAGGTTAACAGCCTGTAAACATTCAAAGTGATCTGTTATTACCAATAGTTATGAAAATTAGATGGATGGATAATAAATAAAACTTTATTAATCTCCCGCAGGAGAAATTCTGGTGTCCAGCAGCAACAGAAATCACACAAACTGTACATACAAAATAGATAAAAACAACACACATACATAATAAAATAGGACTCAGTTCCTTCCAGAAACATCTGATTGATTAAATTGCCTGAGGGCTGAAGGGATGAACGACCTCATAAAACACTCAGTCCTTCAGTGCAGTGAGAGGAACCTGTTACTTCAGGTACTCTTCTGGGTTGTGACAATATCATGAAGATGGTTACGGGAATTATTTAGGATACCCTGCATTAGAACCGTCATCCTCCCCTCCAAAACAGCTCCCACAGAGTCCACATTTCTCCCCACCACAGATGCACACTTCCTTATCAGTCTGTCCAGCCTATTGCTGTCATAAATTATAATTTATGTCCAAATTTTCTAATTTTACCATTCGGTTCCGTCGTCTTCCGCTCATCCGGGGCTGGGTCGCGGGGCAACAGCCTCAGACATGAAGCACAGGCTTCTCTCTCCCCGGCTGCATCCTCCAGCTCACCTCCAGCTTCATCCATCATGGGGAATGTACTTTTGCTGCATTGCACCGCAGCAAGCAGCCATGACGGCGCAAATGGTGGGAGTAACTGGGGGTTAGGTATCTTCCCCATGGCCATTTAGGCATGTACCCAGTGGTAATCGAGTCGGTCTTTCTCGGTCCAAGGACAGCCATTAAACCTCTGAGTGACTATTTCAATGACAAAAAAAAAATTACTCAGCCCAAGATCCACACAATTCTTGGTAATTGAGGCCCCGATCTCATTGGCTGGACACATTCTGTCCAATATTGAGAATATTGTCCGATTTTGAGATTTTTTTTTCCGTCATATGAAGTCCCTGTATGTCAATCCAGTCCTCTGTTGTTGCTCATTCTGTTTTAAGACATGTTCAAGTTGATATGGAAATACAACTTTAATGAGTATTCAGTTTCAAATAATAACCTGGAATTTATGTCTAATTGATTGTAACTACAGTGTGAAACAGCAGGTGAAGTTGTGCTTTTTTCTTTAACAACAGGGAGTCCAGCAACGGAGGCGTGCTGTGCGGAGTGATGAGAATTGGTCTAGTGGCTAAAGGACTCCTGATCAAAGGTGACATGGACCTGGAGCTGGTGTTGTTGTGCAGAGACAAACCCACACAGACACTGCTGGACACTGTCTGTCAGAACTTACCCACACAGATCCAGGTTAGACCCACACGAAGGCACGCTCCACCCTACTTCACATATTTGTTCATGAAGCTACTATTCAGACATTTTGCTCCAATCCACAGTGACAACACAATCCTGCTAATTTCAAGATGAAAACTTGATGCTGCATAGTATCAGGGGCGAATCCAGGATTTTCTAAAGGGGGGACGTGAGGTCATAGACAAAACGAGCACCCGTAGTCCTTGCAAGTATAATGCGGTATTGGGGTATTCCCCCTAGAACATTTTGAAAAGTAAATATTTTTTCTGCATTTTGGTGCATATTTTGCCCAAAGTTTATAATAATTAAAAAAGTATGAGCACTTTTCTTCTTTGTGTGGACCAAAAGGAGAGGCGTGCCCCCCTGGATCTGCCCATGAGTAGTACTATATTTAATTTCGTCTTCTGAACCTCGTAAATTCTAATGGGATTGCAAGGGTGGCAGAGCCTATCCCGGCTGCTTTCAGGCAAGAGGCGGGATACACCTTGAAAGGGCCACCAGTCTGTTGTGGGGTCACACACACAGACAACAATTCACACACACACTCATTCCTTGGGGCAATTTTATGGCGACCAATCAACCTAACAAGCATGTTTTTGGAGAGCGGGAGGAAACTGGAGTACTTGGAGAAAACCCACACAGGGTGAGCATGCAAACTCCACACGGAAAAGACCAGTGTTGCCTCGGTCCCCACTATGAGACTGAACCCCGACCTTCTTGCTGTGAAGCTAACATGCTAACAACTGCAACACCGTGCAGCCTTCATATTGTTGTTATTTTAATTTTTTTTACATACTCTATTGATCCCTCATTGGGAAAATTTGTGTGCTGCACCGCACCGCTCTACAACTGAGCCACCGTCTCCCCCGCTTTTTTTTTTTTTTTTTAAATAAATATATATTAAAAAATATACCATAAAATATTTACTTTTTTTTTCTGCTGGGAGAAATTTTCGTATCAAAATTTTGTAAGCAAAGAAGGTCCAAATAAAAATAAAGAAAGTCAAAGTCTAAAATATTTTGTTAGCAGTTGAATGCGTCCCTTTTCTCTTCTCGTGTGCATGTGAGCGTACAAAAAAAATATTGTGGGTGTTACTGAGATCAAAAGCAGGCAAGAGAGAGCAATTTCGTCAAGTGTGAAGATGAGAGTTATGTCACTGTGTCACATCTCCTCATTAACAAGTCATGGCGCTGACTGGGGATTCTGACATTCTTCTATACCAGACTTGGAAAAAACACATGTATACCAGATGCTTTTTCTATTTTTCTTGGGGGTTTTTTCCCCCTTCGGTTTCTTTTGGGCCTCGATGTGCTCATTTAATAATCTAGCAATAAACTTTTTTATTGATTTCCCCCTCAGGGTCTGCATTAGACAACCTTCATGTAAACAATAACTATTCGTTTGTAACAATTATTAATGCGCAGTAGGAGAAGAAAAGTGTGGGGTTTTTTGTGTTTGCTTATAAGATAGCGGCGGTTGTGTTATGCTAATGGACGTATTATTTCTATGCAAGGATGAATCCATTATCGTCAGTGATTATCAGGGTTGGCCACACACTTGAGCTGTTTGAATTGCGTTAGAGTAGGCTGAATGATGTGCCGAATAACAATTATATGAAGAAAATCTACATCGGGTGTGGTGGTTAACTTACAAACACATCGTTTACAAACCCGATATGCATGATTAAAGCTTCCAACTCATTTCATCTTTATTACCTGAAACTACAGAATAATCCCCTGATGACAGCCTGAAAAATTAATTACTCTTTTGTTATTTTTAATTAATTTTCTATTATTAAATTTTTCAAACCCAGGCTTTCTTTCTGTTTGCATTTGGCGTATTTGTTTGGCCTCAAAGCTCAAATTAATTTGTTCTTTTCTGCTTTACGCTGTGTTCCATTTCTCAGAAACTGACAGATGAAAAATATGAAGTAACAAGTTCCGTACTCGAAGCAGCCATCCTGGTACAAACCACAACAGAGCCCAAACTCACTCTGAAGATAACCCTGACCTCACCGGCGATGAGGGAAGATTATGATGAAGAAGAAGAGGAGGAGGAGGAAGAAGGCCTGGAAGAGGAGCTAGAGAATGGGGAAGAAGGAGAAGAACGAGACGAGCCGGTGCAGGAAGAAGAAGAAGAGCAAGGAAAAGAAAACGGTGAAGGTAGGACTTCTGGGATGAAGGCAGCTGTTGTTTGGGTTTTTTGGTTTTTTTTTTTGCTGTTTTTGCTTTACTGTAACTCCAAAACACACAAACTAAATTTGTGTTCAATTTGTACTTGATGGCAGAAAAATAGTTATTTTTTTGTTTATAAACAAAAAACAGGTTTCACTTTAAAAAGGTTTTGTTGTCTACACAAGACAAGACAGGAACAGGCAGCGTTTTGGTAGTTAGGTGGAAGGAGATTTCAAGCATTTTTTAAAAAGTAAGTGTGGTCTCGACTTGGATTAAGACAGATGTGAAATTATTCAAATAATTTCAACCAAAACAGGTCTTTATTAAAATGAAAGACTGATGTTATACTGTCTACAACTTGTCAAATATGGATGTTCTTTCTGTTAATCCAGTAGTACACAGTGTTCAGTCTCCAAAAATGGGTTTACTGTACATTGACCGTGCGTTAAATGAAACACCAATAATTAACAAGAAATGTGGTGTTTTAGATAAACAACTGCTTGATGCCTTGCTGCTGCCTAGTTATGCTAAAAATAAAAAGTTGAAAATGGACTACAACCCCCATTATACCAAGCACCTACCACACAGAGCTGAGTTTTACTCAGCAGACCAAATTAGTTCAAACTCACCCAAACTAAACACAAAGTAGACGCTGGTGCGGTTTTACACTTTCTACTGTTGGTTATTTCGTCAAAGGGAAATAAACATTGACATAAGTTGGAAGTCTACTTAATATTAAAACACACAACACACAAGAAATTCCCCTCTTTGTTAAATCAGAAAATATTTCAAAAGACTACTGACTTTATAGTTTTTCAATTGGCAGCTACTCCTGAGTCCTCTTAAAACAACAAGATTATGAATTATTTATGAGTTAGAAATAAATTAGGCAAAAACAATAACACTAGCACAAAAGTGTGTTTGTTCTATGTGTCTTTTTTTTTAGTTCAAATTTCTGGAGTTTTCTTGGCAGATAAAAAGTCTCACATGACGGATCAATACAGTACGCTGATTTAAAATAAAAAAAAGGGAGGAGGCATAAGTCAGTGGTAGAATCACTGTTTTACAACCAAAGAGTTGCCAGTAAGAGTCCCAATGAGCTCACGTCTAAGTGCCCCTGGAGCAGACACTCATCCCCCAGTTACTCCCACCATTAGCACCGTCATGGCTACCTGCTGTGGTAATGAGCCGTCATTTTTCCATGAGGAATTTAATGAAGCGCAATTATCATCATTATTAATTATGTCAATAACTTTTTTAAAAAATCTCCCAAGCATCAAAACAAAAAGTTGCAAATTTGGCGCAAACTCACCAAAACAAAGTTTAAACGATAAAATAAATACCGTATTTTCATGACCATTAGGCACATATGAAAGTCATAGATTTTCTTCAAAATGAACGGCACGCCCTATGTGTGTTGAGAAAAAAAACAAACAAACAAGTGAAGCAGATGAACCCTACGCTTGCTGTGATTCCGGGAGGTCTGACAAAGGAACTTCTGGACATCGTTGTGAACCGAACGTTCAAATTGTGGCTTCAAGCGGCATGCGATGGACGACCAGAGGAGACCACAGCTTCACGAAGGGTGGAAGGCAGCGGCGGGCGAGTTACGCCACAGTTTTCCAGTGGATTGTAGAGGCTTAGGCTATTGTGTCTGCTGGCACTGTTGTCCGAGCTTTCGCAAAAGCAGGCATCATTTCCGAGGAGCCGCACGGTACAGAAAGTGACTCTAACAGCGACGAAAGTAAACCTGCTACGTTGGTTTCGGCACACCTGTTAGATTCTGAAACAGAGGATGAGGACTTGGATGGATTTGATAAATGACTTGATGACGACTGTAACTAATATTTAAATAAAACCAACTCAGTTTTAATTCTGATCTATTTTTAAATACACACACTTGTCTGCTTGTGTGTGTGTTGTTGTAAGGCGGTCGTACGTAGTAGATGATATGTATATAAAATCCGCGCCCAATCATCAGGAGCGCCTTATGCGTCTGAAACTGCGCCTTATGAGCACGCAAAACTGGGACTGCGCCTTTTAATACGGTGCGCCTTTTGGTCGTGAACATACGGTCATTTGAAATCCCTTTTTTCTGGTTTATTTATAAATCTAACAGTGGCTGGACTCAGACTTGTGCTGCTCGGCTTAACAGCAGTGCAGACAGTTAGTGTCTGCAGTTTAGCACAGCGAGAAAGCTAAGCCCCCAGCAGGAGAAAAACACTGAGGTCAAAGATGTGTTGTGTTATGTTCCTCCCTCTGTATTATAGCACTATAATCAAAGTCATAAGGGAGCTTTAGTGGCAAGTAAGACAATCAAACGTGCAATTATCAGACCCCTATCGTCCTAATAGAAATGCTTTCATAATGCTTTCATAAAATTAGCATCCCTTTATTTCCAATACACAAAATCTTCCCTAACAAGTTCAACTGGCATAAGAGCAAAACTCGATGGGTCTATGAGGGTGTTAAGTTTAGAATACATGCCAAAGTTGACACATAGAGGAATTGCCTTGTGTTCCGTCTAACAGGAATTGGTTATAATTAGTTGTGGGTAGCTTGGGAAAGCAAGGCCAACAGGCCAGAGAAATCAATAACCAAGCAGCAGCATGCTGCCCATCCATCCTGTGGCTGCTGTCCAACTAGACACTCAGCTCTCAAAGCTAGATGAGAGATAGCTCGAAGGTTAGCCGTACATCATTCCACAGGTCTCAGCGAAACGACCAGAACTCCTCATATATTTCCTTGTGCTCCCACTGAGAGGATAGCACGAGCCGGCTCAGAAGTTGACACAGTCACAAACAGAAAAAGCCACACACACTCGTACACTGTCATATTTTGTAGCTAATGGACAGACACACCTGCCACACCGGATATCTAATCACTCAGATTTATGGGGATCATATTTTAAATGACAGTCGGACTGTTTTTCATATTAACACATGCTTCACAAACAGCAAAGGAGCAACTCCTGTTCACCATAGTATAGGTGCGCCACAAGCATTCATTCATCTTCTCTACCTCTTATTCCCACGGGGGTGCCGGTGCCTATTCTGGTTGATTTCAGGCAAGAGGAAGGGTACATCCCAAACATGTCGCAAGTCTGTCAGGGGGCCACACACACTCATTCCTAGGGGCAATTTTGTAGCGGCCGATCAACCTAGCATGCTCATTTTTGGAGGGTGGGAGGAAACCGGAGTATCCAGCGAGAACCTCAAACACCACACAGAAAGACCAGTGTTCTATGCCTCGTCCCCACCCGGGATTCAAATCCCGACCTTCTTGCATTAAGGCCACCATGGTGGCCACGGCGCCACCGTCCAGTCCTAAACCGTCCGTCCCAAACGGGGTCACGGTGGGTGCCAGAGCCTTTCCTGGCTGATTCATAGCAAGAGGCATGATACACCTCAAACAGGTCCGCTACAAGTCATCTTCTTCTTCTTTCGGCATTTCACTTCAGGGGTCGCCACAGCAATTCAGTTTCTTCAATCTAACCCTATCGAGGATTACCTACTAGTACCTTCTATACTTGTTCCTTCAAGTATAAAACAAAAAAAAATGCTTATTTGGGCCTTAACACTAGGACCACCGTGTTCTAAATCTACCTGCAAGCGCCATGCCCGTCAATGTGACCCCTTATATAATTATTCATGTTTTGCGCTGCTTTATTGCATAAATAAACTTTTACACCACTCAATTTCTAAAGTAATAATAATTATAAAATGTTAAATATTTTTAAAAGTTACAATAAAAAATTAAACATCAAAGTAAAATGATCTAATTCGTCAATAGCCTACTTTTTTTCAGCATTTTGCGCTGCTGCTTTAAAAATGTCCCCGTTATAAATTGGCTATAGGATACAGTATATTCCAATATGTCCTCCTTGTCTCTCTCCACAAATATAAACACACACACACTTACGTGTGGCCATAACAATGTGTTTGTTGCCATAGTAACATACAGTAGCAACAACTTCTAATGCACGCTTCCTCCCAGCTGCTGCGGGGCACAGCAGGTTAGAGGAGATAAAATGCTTAAAAATTTTGAAATGCATTTTTAGAACACAAAAACTAAATGAAAAAAAATAGAAAACATCTTTATATTAAAAGTCATAAAAGGTCAGCCTCCTGGACTGTGTTTTATTTGTTCTAATTAGCATTTTAAAGTTACATGCAGTCAACTTGACCGCTGCAGCGGTTCTAGTGTTAAGCCAGTTATATAAAAAGCAAAAATACAAAATCATAAAAGTACAGATGTTACAGAAATAACACACAATCTTGCACAATGCAGAAAATTTGTTTTTGGGATTTTTATACAACAACATTTCCTTTCTAATTGTACTTTGAGCATGCACGCACACCGCATGCAGACAAGGTTTATTAACACTCAAACAACTCGCATGCTTCATGCGGTGGCAGAGACTGAGTGGGATGGGAAAATTAGAAAGGACACAATAGCAAAGAGTATTTTTTAATGAGACTGAGGGGCAGGAGGGCATCAGAAACACAGACAGCAATATAAATGATCAAAGAGGGAGTAGTCAGCAGAGAGTTTAGAGAACTGTGGGAGGACAGACATGAGCAGAAAAATTATAATGATCCACTGGAAGCAGCAGAGCAGTCCCACGTGCAGCTGGAAATACTCTTCCAGCGAATGTGCACACAGCCTGCCGGGAAAACGACATTGCATTGACAAAATGATATAAAGTTGCTATACGTTAAATACCTTTGATCATGCAAGAAGCAGAGAGGAGAAAAATATATTATATTTTAGTTGTATTTTTTTCCTGATGAATAAAGCGTCTGTGGAAGTTCCACTCGTTCATTCACAGCTGTGTTGGATTCCGTTTGCTTTGCAAATGATCCACAAGTCATACACTGTCCTTGTGTAGCGGTGGAATCTGAGAGACTGTAGTTATTCGACCAAACCCGGCGTAGAGCGGCATGTATAAAACACGCTCGCACAAAAAAAAGTCAAAGAATGCTCCTCTTTTACTTCAACAATCTGCCTTTAAACCCTGCCTTGATCCCTCCTGTGTTGTGTTTGTCTCAGATTGGGTCAAACAATCTTAGATTTTTTTTTTTTTTTTCCTTCCAGCTGTACTTCAGGAGCGCTTGATTCTGTGTTTGCCTGGAGAGGTTGTTGAATGGCTTTTTCTTCACCATTTTTTTTTTTTTTGAGCCTGTGAAATCAAGTGCACCTTAAGTAATTCAGAAGAAAAAAAACCAAGCTCCTATTTTGACTCCTGCTTGGTGCAAACTGGATCAAAATTATCTTCAAATACATAAAGGAGAGATTGATTTGCCTCACTGGTGGCAATGAGACCCTCAGCCCTTAATTTGCCCCAGACGCAGTGAATCAAACACTCCTTCGGTATTTGCTAAGTGTATGTCTGTGAGGAGCTCTCCATCCCACAAAGTTGCATCTTTCCTAGTGACACTGGTTGCTCTCCCTTTATCTCATGTACTTATAACTGGGTGGACGTAAACTACAAAACCGTCTGTGCAAATTTCAGCACATTTTTTTTGTTGTTCATTGAAACCTCAGCGTAATCCTGACTGTCGTTAATCCGTGTAAGATCAATCCCGACGAGTTCCACGATCAGTGCAGAGAGCGAGCACTATCTATGAGGAGAGAACAACTTAGTGGCATGAAAAGCACCTTGTATGTACCAAAATATTCATGCATGTGTGTGTATGTATGCTCCCATGCGCACTTTGAAGCGTGTCTGGGTACATTCACACACGCAATCTTCAAACACACACACTCAGACATGATGTGTGTGTGTTTTTACGTTCTCTATATTGGGTTGTTGTTGTTTTGTGGCAGTGTTGGGTGCTGCTGCGCAGAGAGTGGAGGCTGAGGAGGAGGAGGAGGAGGGGGAGGTGCTGGATAGACACAGATGTCTGTTGGCCCTGGCAGCGCTGCGACACGCCAAGTGGTTCCAGGTCGGCACCCACTCACTTCCTGTCTTCGTGCCTGATGCTTATTGTAGCCTGACGATTTCACCCAGAGATTTAGACTCACCCCCCGTCGTCCCCCCATCTGCTTTACTTTGCAAGGCTTATTATTAATGATTAATTTTATTAATACGTAAAGTTACAAATGTCTACGTAAGTTTTTGTTCATCTGCATCTCAGTTTGCAGACCGTTGTTTTGCAACATCGTCAGCAAAAAAACATCATTTATTCAAAATGCAAAAAAGAAAGTTCTGATTTTCATTGACAAAGGTGTGTTTTTGCTGATCCCAGTTCCTCATCCCACCTACCAAACATAAACCAGCCAAAAAAGGGTGAATGCAAACATATCGTAAGGCTACAAAAGCACTGGTTGATACTTGTTTTGTTTTGTTTTTTTGGCTATTGTGTGAACCTGCCTGCTTTGTACATTATGTCAGTGCTTCCCTTTGATTCTCCTCCCCTCCCCCTCTCCCACCTATCTCCCAACTAGCTTATTCAACCAACATAAAAGGGGTAAAGATGTCTATCAAAGGACAGGGATTCAGGAGACATTTTACATTTAAGAACATATTTTCTTGTATCTTGGGATCTAGACTCACGTATTTAAGACCATTTCATTTTGGTGTTTTTTTGGTTTTTTTTTGCAAGCAGGCCGTCATCTGTATGTTTGCAATGTACCTCTTCTGTTTTGCTCAATTTGTCTCCATCCCTTTATCTTTCCCTCTATTTCCCTTTTCATCTCTGTATCTCTCTCTCAGGCTCGAGTGAACGGACTTAAGTCCTGTGTTATCGTTCTCAGGATACTAAGAGACATGTGCAATAGACATCCCACATGGGAACCTCTCAAGGGATGGGTGAGTGTTTGTGCCGTAATGGTTTCACCCCAAATAAGATGGAAGAGAAGATATTTTGTAGTGGACCCTGCAGTGCACTGACAACAAGGCGCACAACAGCCATAGTATACAGTATGTATAGTTCTCTTTAGCTTTTCTCTAGATCAGTGGTGTCAAACTCCGGTTCTCGAGGGCTGGTGTCTTGAAGGTTTTCCATGCGTTCCTGGTTCAATACAGCTGATGCATAATTGAAATCATCAGCCTATCAAATTTGGCACATTGACTCAATAACCTGGATCAGGTGTGTAGATGTAAAAACACATAGAAAACCTTCAGGACACCGTCCCCCGAGGACTGGATTTTGACACCTGTGATCTAGATTGTCAAAAGTATTCGCACATCTGCTTTGATTCACATTGAAAAAAAAGGGACATCCCAATCCTAATTCATAGAATTTAATATGAAGCTAGTCTATTCTTTGCCATTGTGACGGACACAAATTTTCTGAAAAGGGTGTCCAAAATATGGATTCGTGGCTGGGCTCTCAATCAGAGATGGGCAGAGGTGTCCAAGTTTGGTCCTCAAGGTCCGGTTTCCTGAAGATTTTCATTGTGTTCCTGGTTCAACACAGCTGATGCACATTAAGTGAAATCAATGGCCAATAAATTTTAGCACAAAGACTCATTAACCTGGATCAGATGTGTAAATGCAAGAACACATAGAACACCTTCAGGACACCGGCTCTCCAGGAGCGGACTTTGACACCCGTGGGTTAGAGTCTGTATCTCTCCAGCAGGAGCTTGGAGTGGAGCCGTTGCTCCTCCGGGTCGAGAGAAGCCAGATGGAGTGCTTAGGGCTGGTTAGAATGCCTACTGAACACAGGAGGCATACTGTCCTGGTGAGGTGTTTCGGGCATGTCCCACCAGGAGGAGACCCAGAGGCAGACGCCGGACTTGTTCGAGAGGACAGTCTTGCTCGAGAGACTATGTCTCACAGCTGGACAGGGACTGCCTCGATCCTCCCTGGTAAGCTGGAGGAGGCAGCCGGGGTGAGGGAAGCCGGGTGTCCCGTCTGAGGCTGTTGCCCACGAAACCTGGCCCTGGATAAGCGGAAGACGACAGAACGGAACAGGTGTCTGTATTATGTTACGGAATAAGGAACATACGTTCACACTTTTAGTCTTTTTTTTAAAGAAGTCACCTTTAAATAAACTTCATTGTCTTTCTTTCAAACAACTTGTTGATTTGTATTTCCAACAGCCTTTAGAGCTCATATGCGAGAAGGCCATTGCCACCTGCAACAGACCTCTGGGGGCTGGAGAAGCTCTTCGTCGAGTCATGGAGTGTCTGGCCTCAGGCATACTGATGCCAGGTATGACTGCATGCTTTTTGGAGCATGTGTTTGTGGATTTTTGTTTGTTTTCAATAGATTTTTTTTTACTCTATGTTTGCGAGCAAAGCTAGATAATAAGCTCTGTTTGGATAGATGAGCGGATACTTGAAGCATCTGCTCGACAGATTTCTGAGCTATTAGACGTCGAGATATCATCAATGACTCTGCAGAGCACAGCTGTCTGAAGTGGGTCTTCATTAGCAGAGAATCTCTAATTAGGCAACTCAGTGTTGGGATTTTTGGGGGCGGTTTTTTTTTTTTTAAACAAAAGGCAGAGCTTTTCTCTTTTAGGATTGATAAGTGTCGTTTCTAACAAATCATTAGTATTTTAAGGGATTCATCTATTGTAACCATGATCTGTGTGTATCCTCTGACACTTTCTGTAGGTGGCCCAGGTTTACACAATCCATGTGAGAAAGAGCCAACAGATGCTCTGGTTAATCTGACTGACCAGCAGGCTGAGGCCATTACCTACAGTGCACAGGTACACACATACACACCCATGAAACAACTTAGTATTGTTATCCTCCAGTCCTACTACCCTGAACTGTCAGACTGTGGAAAGAAGTACACAACACGACTATTAGCAGATAGAAAGACCTCATTCGTACCCCAACCTCGGATAGTGCACACACAGACACACTGTGAGTAAGTGTGCCTCTCCAGAAAGAAATGTGGTGCTGCATTCTAACGATTGGTGTGGGAAACTATTGCCATTGCAAGCCATAAATCCATCTCCGACACCCCGAGGACGGTGCTTTCAAGCACACACTGCGCGCACGCGTGCTGTCAGGTCTTTCTACACACACACACACGCACTCGACCGCACAGGGCAGCCTCTGAGCCGCTTGGCTTAGTGAATCCGGCTGCCCATTGCCTTTGAAGGCAGCTTGAACGAGGCTGGAATGTCAATGGGGATAATTGTATTGGAGCAGATACAAGAGCAGATAGGAGGGAGAGAGCTGTTCTGTCAATGAGCTACACCAGGCGTCATGAATATGTGACACACTCTACCTCCCTAATGGATTTTATTTAGCTGAGACAGTGTGGGTCATTTGGTTATCTTTTATAACATCTATGATGACAAAGAAGCTTGTATGCCAGACACACGCCAATGTGTCTGCTGAATTCTTTGATTTGAATAGAGAAAATATTAATGTAGCTTTATCTTCAGTTCAATGATAACTGTGAGTGGGAAGGGTCCTCTTCACAATCCCTCTTTCTCCATGAGTAATTCTAATAATGGCTTGTTGGCAAAACATCCTCTGGTCTTTACAAGAAGGAACATGAACAAATTGTAAAGTTAACAACAAATTAAAATGGTGTTGAAGCGGGGAAACAAGAAAACAAAAGTGATCAGTGGTGGGAAGAAACGGGCTAAAAGAAAACTGTCATTTATTAGTTGAGATGCAAACACCAGACATACAACGCCAGCACATCTGGAGACACTTACACGAGAGTATCCAACATATTTACAGACAATCATTAGAAGCAAACAAACGGTTTCATTCTGTTGTCCTCTTACTTATCCGGGGTCGGGTCGCAGGGACAACAGCTTCAGAGAGGAAACCCAGGCTTCTCTCACCCCGGCTGCCTCCTCCAGCTCAATCGGGAGGATACCGAGTCATTCCTTGTCCAGCTGTACGACATAGTCTCTCTAGCGGGTCCAGAGTCTGGCTCTTGGTTTCCTCTTGGTGGGACGTGCCCAAAATACCTCACTCGCGAAGTGCTCGGGAGGCGTCTTAACCAGATGCCTAAACCACCCCATCTGGCTTTTTTTACCCGGAGGAGCAACGGGTCTACTTCGAGCTCCTCCCGGATGACAGAGCTCCTCACTCTATCTCTGGGTGAGAGCCCAGCCACCTTGCGAAGGAAGCTCATTTTGGCAACTTGTATCCACAATCTCGTTCGTCATCGGTGAGGCTAGGAACTTAGATCGACTGGTAAATCGAGAGCTTTGGTTTTTGGCTCAGCTCTTTCTCCACCACGACGGATCGATGCAGCGTCCTGATTATTGCGAACGCTGTACCGATCCATCTGTTGATCTTCTGCTTCATCCTTCCCCTACTTGTAAACAAGACCTAAAGAAACTTAAACTCCTCCATTTGAGGCAAGACCGTTACATGCGAGGGGACCAGGATTTGCTGGCAAAAAAAGCCAGCAAATTTAAATCTTTGTCACCAAGGAGATTCAATCCCAATCAAACAGACACCCAGCATTGGCTAGTGTCTACCCATCTATCTTTCTAACCTAGCGCCATTACACCAACTTGAACTATACTCCACCACCAAAGACATTCATCCTCAGTTCTGTTACCAAAGGTTTTTTAATGACCATGATAATTTAAAGATTGAAGAAAACAAAGTCTTTATTCTTAGAAGAGCATACAAATATGTCTGACTCCTGTCATCTCTGCTGGCTAACTGTCGTTAACAGTCATTAACTGTCGTTTTAAGTCTTTACCGTTTCTGTTTAAAGGACAACTCACCCTAACTGAAACTCATCTAGTTTAAAAGTAATTGAGCTGTGGGGAGTTTAACCGCAGTTCCATGGTGACATTATCCAACCAGGCACTTCATCCTCTCTCCTTAAAGTAACCCTTTCTAACCTACACTCGGCACCAATAAACCAACAATCCTCCAGACTCATTTCATCCATCCAAGCCCATTGTCCCCTACCAAGCACCACAATGGGAAAAAAATCATTGAGGAGTCATAGAAAGGGTGTTAAAGTTGTCTTCTAGATAGTGTATTTGATGATCAAGACGTTTCAACTTGATCAAGACGTGTCTTTTTACATGGGTCATTTTCAATGACTTCCGGATGGAAATCTAAACATCTCGGTCATCAAGTACACCGTACAGAAGACAACTTTAAGACCCTTCTACGATGGACCACTCCTGGAGAAATGACGAATTACACTGACTTGTTGCCAAGATCATTGAGAAATGTTTTACCTCAGATAAAAATAGATGCCCACTGGGTCTTTGACCACTGGGTTTTTGAAAATCAGAATATTTTGAATCTTTACTGAAAGATACTCTTTACCTAGTATATGGTATAGAAATTATACCACCATAATTTATGTGTTATGATGGTATTTTTCAGGCCGAGGTTTTAAATCCATAGAATAAAAAGTAATCTGTTGTAAAATTGTCTGCAATATTGTGCATAAATTTACATAGTTTTTCGTAGATTAGGGCTTTCGACTCCAGTAAATAGTAATGACAAAGTTGTTTTTAATAAAGAGAAATGAATACATAATGAAGAGATTTTCTTCTAAGCCTCTTCAATGAAAGCTGCACATGCTTAGACTTTCAATGTCAAAACAAATTTTATTCAGTTTCTGTTGTGCATGTGGTGTTATTTTGCTTTCAACAGCACGCTCTCAGGCTAATGGCGTTCGGACAGATCTACAAGGTGTTAGAGATGGAGCCCCTTCCTTCAAATAAACAATCACAGAAATATCCATGGTCCGATAAAGAAGGTCTGTACCTATCCTGTCTTCCTACTGCTTCCTGATTTCTCAGCTTGTTTTTCTCTTTAATTGTTATTTTATTTCAGCCTTTGTCTGCATGCATCTAATTATCTGTCTTCATGGTCGTTCATATTTTTGATCATATTTGATTTTTTGCCAAGTTTTTTGGTGTCTAAAGTCCTGCTTGCATAAAATGAGATGCATTGATGTCTAGAGAAATCGCTGGGATTTTCCAGTCATGTGGGACGAAAGAGTTACGATAGGTGTTGCTCGTATTAAAGCAAGTCGTTGGCGTAATATTTGTGTTTGAATTAGGAGATGAAGTGATCAGAATCGACCGCATTTTGGGAGAACACCAAACAATGCCCACTTGTATGGCGAAAGGCTCTTGCAGACTCTTATGCGATGCATCTCAAACGTAATGCAGACATATTGGTGATGTATCGCCTATGCATATGTGATGGGAGCGTCCGTGCTTTACCATAAATAGTGGTTACAACAAGGCTGCGACGTCAGCAATGAGGTGGCGGAGTCATGTTTTGGACCGGAATCCTAGGGAAAGATCTGGTTGGCCCCTTTAGGGTCCCTGAAGGTGTGAAAATGACTTCTGCATGGTACAAAAGAAGAGTTGTGCTTTTCGAAATAAAATCATCTTTATGCACGACAATCATATGCTGCAGGGAATATCTCTGCTTCATTGGCTGCTTTGGGCATCAAAGGGTAAAAACTCATGGTGTGCCCTCCCATCTTCCCCTGACCTCAATCATATTGAAACCGTCTGGAGCATCCTCAAGAGAAAGATCTATCAGGGTGGGAGGCAGTTTACATCCAAACAACAACTCTGGGAGGCTGTTCTGACATCCTGCAAAGAAACTCTCCACAAACTCACAAGTTCTATGGGTGCAAGAATTATGAAGCTGCTATCAAACAAGGGGTCCTATGTTAACATGTAACTTAAGCTATTAAGATGTTTTGGATTGAAATAGCTTTTTATCTCTATAAATGACCTCTTTATTGCTACAAATTCAACAAATTACTATTTTCAGTTCTTTACAAACTAGAAAATGTCTTGAAACCATGTTGTGGTTTGTTCAATAACATTTTAAATAAAACTTGACAGCTAATGACTTGAAAATTATGCTGATCATCATTTGCATCAAGTATTTTAGAAAATCAAACAAAAACATCATTTGCATATTAAATTGGAACACAGTGTGTGATGCCAACTGGTTTTGTTAATAAAGCTAACTGTTGGAGCAACACAAAAACTACCTTTAAAGATTTACTTTATTTGCAAATGACTTTAGGTTGCATGTAAACCATATTAGTGTAGTTAGGAAATCATGTGATATGTTAAGTTGGCACATTTCCAGAATATGTGTCCATAGTATTTGTCAAGCTGTCCTTTAACTCCCAAGTTTGAGAGGGCAGCACCTACACAGGAGTGACTGTATTCCACTCAATTATCTCAACTTGCTTTTCAATTGATCTCTTGTATTTGTGGATTTTAAGCAGTTGGTGCAAATACAGTTGTAGATACCAAATTAGTTGTAGATTTAAAGATAGCTGAAAACTAGCTGCCTCTCCAACTTTGTGTAGGTTTTGTTCTTTTTTTTCTCCTTCTAGCTATAGCTGCTTCTTTTCTGCTTTTACTCCACACTCTGATTAATTCAGATGTGACAGCATGAGTTTCGTTATTCCCAAAATTTGACTTGACAATATTTTCAGATCAAGGTGCATTGTTTGAAGTAGGCTTAAAAATCTTTGATTGTCTGTGAGTTTCTACGTCTGTTTTTCTGTCTTTGAGGTTGATTTTTAAATACATTTCTTTGGCTGTATTCTTTCTTTACAGGAGTAGCCCTAAAGAGACCATACGAAGACAGTACAATGGATGATAAGGACCTTAAAAAGACAAAGAGAAATCCAAGAAAAGGTAAGTAATGTCTTGTAACTGGAGTGCCATTGAATAAAAATTGAATACCCTTTTTTTCAAAGACAGAAAACATTTCTTTCCTCATTTACTTTGACTGGAGTGAAATCTTGTGCTCTGTAATTTCATGTTTCAAACCATTTGTCTTTACTGGAGGGGAAAGAATTGACTAATCAGCAAAGCTTTGATTTTGTTTTTGCATGTTCAAAATGGGAGCTGTAAAATACTTGTTTACGAACCTCGATAGTGTTAATAAACCAATTTATAAGTCAAGGCTTCTCTCACCCCGGCTGCATCCTCCAGCACACCCAGGCGGATCCCGAGTTGTTCCCCAGCCAGCTGTGTGACATAGTTTCTCCAGCAGGTCCGGAGCCTGTCTCTGGATCTCCTCTCAGTGGGACATACCCGAAATACCTTATTAGCGAGGTGCTCGGGAGGCTTCCTCACCAGATGCCGGAACCCCCCATCTGGCTTCTCTTGACCTGGAAGACCAACGGCTCTTCTCTGAGCTCCTCTCGGATGGCAGAGCTCCTCACTCTATTTCTGAGTGAGAGCCCAGCCACCCTGTGAATGAAGCTCATTTCAGTTGTTTGTGTCCGTGATCTCGTTCTTTCGGTCACCACCCACAGCTGGCGAATAGGATGAGAGTAGGAACGTAGATCGTCTGGTAAATCGAGAGCTTTGTTTTTCGGCTCAGCTCTTTCTTCAACATGTTTTGCGATTAATCTCGAGTCAACTATAGAAAACCATGCGGTTGACGTCAATTACAATTTTTAACTGACAGCTACAGTATGCTCAATATACCGCTATGAGTAATTCAACATGGCCGATCAGTCATACAAATCTACACGACAGAAAAAAAAAAAACGTGTAGAGCCATTTACACTTGAGTGAGTTGCTTTTCTTTGACTCGTCCACGTTAGCCTTCTAGTATTTTTGTCATTTTCTTCGCTTTCAAAACCACTCTCATTCCCCAGAGACAAATCAATAGTATCGATTGCAAACATTAGCAAGCCACCCAACCATCCCAGCTCTCTCCATACAAGAAGTTGAACCACACCTTTTGTACATAAAAGAGGATTTGTACTTATTAGCAAACGAGCCACAAATCACCTTCAAATGTTCTCTTTTTTTTTCCTGATTTTTCTGTGCTTCTCCTTCTCTCTGCAGTCCTCGACACCAAAGCCATAGACTCTAACCAGCCCATGAATGCCCTGATGCGCCTGAATCAAATCCGGCCGGGGCTGCAGTATCGCCTGCTGTCCCAGTCGGGGCCAGTTCATGCTCCAGTCTTCACCATGTCTGTAGACCTGGATGGAACCATTTATGAAGCGTCTGGATCCTCCAAGAAGACAGCCAAGCTCCATGTCGCAGTGAAGGTAAGGTAACCATTCCTACAAGGAATATTTCAAACCTTTTGGAGGAATTTCTCAAAATTGGTTCAAATGTTCTAGTTTTTCTTTGATTATTACTGTTTGAACTGATTTATATTGAGAACTTCTGTATAAATCATGCAGCTATAATGATACTCTAATGTTGGAAATGAATCTAGACGTTTTGCAAACTAACTGGTTTCTTTCCAGTTATGCTCTGACCATGGCTAATCAGTTTGGTCCAACGGGCCCAAACCTCCAAGTTTCCATCAATTTAATAAGAAATATTTGTCATTTTTTCTATACCACTTGATTCATTTCATATGACTGGTTGGAAGAAGAAAACATTCCAAATCTGTAAGAAATCAGGGCCAAATTCTAACGCCAAATAACACTGTTTAAAGTCCAAGCTTTTCGTCTCTTCTAATTAAGGAGCGTCACACTCTCATGGCCTTCAATTTTTTTATGCTTATTTGCAACTTTTAATTTCTACAAGAATTCATATTACTATATTTGATTTAATTGTACAAAAGCCCTTGATGTTCTATTTGTGCTGTTTGTTATTTGATCTACATTCCCAACCTCACCTATGGTCACCAGCTGTGCGTGGTGACCGAAACAACAAGATTTTAGGCGCAAGTAGACAAAATGAGCTTCATCCGCAGGGTGACTGGGCTCTCACTAAATTAGAGTGAGGAGCTATGCAATCCAGGAGGAGCTTGAAGTAGAGCTGTTTCTCCTCCGGATAAAGAGAAGCCAGATGGTTTAGTTTGGGCATCTAGTTAGGATGCCTCCCAAGCACCTCGCTGGTGAGGTGTTTTGGGCACGTCCCACTGGGAGGAGACCAAGAGGCAAACGGCGGACCCGCTGGAGAGACTGTGTCTCACAGCTGGACAGGGAATACCTTGGGATCTTCCTGGGTGAGCTAGAGGATGCAGCCGGGTTGAGAGAAGCGTGGACTTTCCGCCTAAAGCTGTTGCCCTGACAACCGGATAATCGGAAGACGACAGAACAAAATTCTTGTTGTTAATTATTTACGTCCAGACTGGTATTCGTAGGAGATATGAGTTCTTTTTTACTTGACTTAAAACAAAAAAAACTATGGAGGACTATAAAATTCAAAGAACGGTCAATGCTGATATATTTTATTCTAAGTTTAGTCTAAGATCTGTGAAGAGTTTCATCCCATTTCGACAGCAAACACCTCAGCTGTTCAAGTTGTAGATGTTGACAGACAAAGACTCCAGTTAACAGATGAACTCTGTTTTGATTCCTAAAAATGTAACTCTAGTGTTTATTTTTTTAAGCCTATACTTTTTACTTTTGGTACTTTTGTGCTAATTAACATGATTGCTTTTTTTTTTTACTCTGAAGGTACTCCAGGCTATGGGATACCCAACGGGATTCGACTCTGACTTGGACCCCATGAGCTCGGATGAGAAGTCGGACGGTGAAGGAAAAAGTGAAATGTCATCCAATGCAAGCAATAACCAAACAAACTCCTCAGATGGTTCCAATTCGGCAGAGGTGAGTGTGGACAAACTTCTCTTTTGAATTGAAATTTCTGGATTCTGTTTTGGTTAAAATAAATTAAGCTAATCTGTATCCAAAGACGAGGTGATGATTAAAAATCCTCAGATGAAAACAATAAGTTTATCTGATTACCGTCTTATTTTCAGATTACATTCATGTTTTTTTTTTTGTTTGTCTTTTTTACTCTCGTTGTATAAAATTAAAGAAAAAGTTGCTCCTCAATTATATTTAAGAAAATTTTTCTTTTATTTTTCTTGTAAATTAAACGCTAACTATTTCCTTCAGTGTCACGCTCAGCTAATTCCTCCCTAAGCCTATAACTTTTAGTACATCATGCTTTATCTCACTGACGTTTAAGCCCTGCTCAAATAAAATGAGATGCATCGGCGTCTTGGAAAATCACGGGGATTTATCTGTGTGTGTAAATTGCGTGAGATGAAAGAGTTGCGATAGGTGTTGCTCATACTGTATTAAAGCGACTCGTCGCTTCATGTTAGCGTTTGAATTGGGACATGAAGTGATCGAAATCGACCGTATGTCATTAGAACACGTAAACAGAACAGAACAACAATCAACCGTAAAGCGCTCGATGAAAGGCTCTCGACAACTGTCTGAAATCTCAAACGTTATCCCGACACATTGGCAAATTTGGAAATACATTAGAGTTTGGATTTCCATGCACGCAGCTAGTTTCTATTGGCACTTGAAATGAGGTTGATTTTTTGGAGACCATCGTGAAACTATCACACTCACCTGTAATTTATTACCAGTTGATCAAAGACACGTCACTTACTAGACAATGACGTGTCTGTGATCACTCAAGATCAGTCGATTAACGGCACATTTTCTACCGATCATCTACAGATTATTGCACGACATTCGTCTGATAAACGTCACCACTTACCTGTTATCAAATCGACCAATGGTCAATCGTTTGTCTATTTTTCCTGAATTGGCACATCGCCAACCCATTGTTTGTAATGCGAGCATGGCTTTATTGTCATATGTTGTCTGTCTTATAAAACTCAGAGGTCCATCTAAATGCACATACTTTTAAATCCCCAGGTGCGAACTCAGGGCCCCATACTGACAGCAAGCGGGAAAAATCCTGTGATGGAGCTGAACGAGAAGAGACGAGGCCTCAAATACGAGCTTATTTCTGAAAGTGGAGGCAGCCACGACAAACGCTTTGTCATGGAGGTAAGGGGACCACATCCACAACATTTTCTTCTTCTATGTTCTTGAACAGACTGTGCAGTGAATGCAAGGAGCGAAACACACACAGTGTCTGGAACACACAATCAGGAACAAGCTGCCCGCCCAGCAGAGTCAATCAGTCAGCCGGGTTTCTGAGGCAAGCCTGTTCTCTGTGGGGTGTGTTGTTTTCCAACACGCCTGGCTGCTCCATCGCTCTGCTGATTGATTAGCAGGTCCGCCTGTCAGCAGGACATCACTAAACAAGCTGTCCTGCTCAGAGAAGCTCACTGGCTGACTCACCGATTACGGATAAACGCACACTTTAGAGCGACTCTCTGCTGGGCGGTTGTTAGATTTGGTTGAGCGATAAGTTAAAAAAGCAAGAATGAGTAAAACATTAGAAAAAAGCTAATTATTAATAAAATGAATTTTTAACCTCTGCTTATTGTTTCTGGTGTCCATGTTAGGTGGAGGTTGATGGGCAGAAGTTTCGTGGGGCGGGCCCCAATAAAAAGGTAGCAAAAGCCAGCGCTGCACTGGCTGCTCTGGACAAACTCTTCTCTGGTCCAAACGCTTCTGCCAACAAGAAGAAGAAAATATTGCCCCAGGTAAAAAAAAAAAAAAAGAAAAAAAACATCTGAAACGGTACACAAAGTGTTCAGCCCTCGCTAATCCATACCAACACGTTTATTATGTTTTCACAGGTTTGACAGATCAATATTTTGCTATTATCACTCCTCCAATTATTCTGCCAATAAGCATCCATGCTTAAAACTCCCCCAAACAGATTGTGTGTATTCCTGTTTCACACATGTAATCTGCGCTGTATCCATTCTCAGAGTAAAGCCCTAGCCGCAGCAGCCGCAGCCTCGGCGGTAGCAGCACATGTAGCCCGAGGTAGAGGAAGAGGCGCCCTCGCCAGAGGACCTTTCGTCAGTGCAGCTGCGCCTGGATACGTCACAACAGGTACAAAGACACATAGGTTCGGGCTGGTGATGTGTACTATTACTCTTTAATACTTGTGATTGATGAGCGGTAACTGGATGTGATGTTTTACTCAGCTCCACATCAAATAGAATCCCTATTGTAACATCTGTGTTTCTTCCAGCCTCTGAACAGCTTAATTTCATATTGGACATCATCATTCCAGCAGTCTCTGCAGTTTTTCTTTTGTTTTCTTTGCTGTTCTTGACAGTTTCTTCTCACTTTGTACCACTCGGTCATTTCTCTCATTCAGTCCTCCACGTCAACCCAAATGACGAAGTCACCACTTTGATGTTGTGGAGGATTCTTTTCTAAATTTGTCTTATTTTAATCTAGATTCCCGTTATGGTGAAAGATGCAGCTTGGATTTATAGATTGATTTTGTACTTTGTATCTCTTCCCAACAGGCTTTGGGACACCGTATGGCTACAGCCCCTCTGCAGCAGCTGCTCCTGCTTACGGTACGTGCCTCTTCCTTTTCTCCCCTCATCTTTTCACTCTCCTTTTCCATCTGTAACCTTCCTCCCTCTCTAACCAGTGCTGCTAGAATAATGAGTCTGCAGTAAGCTCAGCGTCCGACTTCCAACCCAACCGTCTGCTGCATCCGTTTGATCAATTCCGCTTCTTTTCTCACTGTTTACTAAACCCATTCTAAATATCTTTTCTGATCTAAAAGATCAACGATTTGGCTCATTTCTAACTTTTTTTTTTACTTTCTTTTTAAACCATTGAGCTGTTTTTTACTCATCAACCAGCTTCCTGCTTTTCCTCCCAAATATTTGAACCGGTAAACTATCGTCAGTGTAGCACTCCAGTTTACATTCGTGCTAAAACTCACACATCCATGCGGACGTGCATTCTTTTTGCTCATACACATACTTTAGACCAGTGTTTTTCAACCTCTTTCATGCCAAGGTACATTTTTCTGTTGAAATAAATCTGTGTGAGATTTTGTAGGAATCCACAATTTTTTTTGCTTTTAAAACGCAACCTAAATTTTCTCATAACGCCTCAAAAACGTGTAGAAAATAAGATCCACTAGGTGGGGTAGTTTTTGGGAGGGATGGACAGCAGCATGCAACAAAAAAAGCAGAGAAGAAGAGTGGGTTGTTATGGTTACAGGACGGCCCTGCCTGTCTCTAAATAAGATAACAAGCTTTGATGCTGAAAAAAATAAATAAATATGCTTTGATCTATTGTTTTTTACACAAACACCATGAGGTAAACCAAAAAATCTTTGAGAGCCACCTGTTGATTTAAATCACCATACGAGCTGAAATAGGATCTTTTCCAACGGCACACCTGACGGTTTAAAACGCTGCTTTAGAAGGCTGACCGGAAAATAAACACGTTTGACAAGCTAAGCAGTCATTCTGCGCGTTTCATCAGCATCCTCGCTAACACGCTCCCCTCCTTCTCACGTTACATCTTTACTTTGTCTGACCTTTAGCAGCAATGGCATTGGAGAAATATTCACTCCATCCGTCTCACTGTCACACACACACCATCTAACTCACCTCAACAGACTTAGCCTTGTTCCAAATGTGTACACATGTAGCATTGGAAAGCATCTCTGTCCTTCCTATTTACTTTGAATGGTTCTTATGTGCTCGGAAAAACTGCTCCGAGGGCCCCAGACTGGCATTTAGTACCCCTTTGAGAATCCTGCTGTGCTGAATATGAAATATACCTCAGTTTACATGTTTACGCGAGCTGGAAGCGTGTTAGCTTACGTGAGGGGGTGCTGCGGAGGTGTTTGGTGTGACAGCTGAACTCTCCTGTGTTCACAGACATGTTCATGCGCCACATATTCCTCTCAGAGCGATCAGTGGTTTACTTTATGACTTGTAAAGTAAATAAACAGGTAAATAAATGGGCTGTGTCTTAAGTGGGATGGCGCGGTGTAAAAACAGCATCGTGCTTATCGCTGCGGGTCAAATATCGAGAGGGGAACTCCTACACATCATTCCATCGTATAAACCAAGAGAATTACAGTAAATGACATCAAAAGCATGTGGGACAACTTCCATCTGCCGAGGCTGGTTCAAACCGCTTCCTAATTCGTCTAATACCCTGATAGCTTCGGAAGTTGATTCACGCCAAAATTGAAGTCTTTACTTTTTCCTCGAGCGCCTCGCTAGTGACATGTTTTGGGCATGTCCCACCAGGAGGAGACCAAGAGGTAGACTCCAGACTCGCTGGAGAGACTACGTCTCACAGCTGGCCGGGGAACTACTCGGGATCCTTCCAGGTGAGATGGAGGATGCTCTTGCAACCGCAACCCGGCCCCGGATAAGCGGAAGACGACGAAACGGAAATTTTTCGCTTGCTTCATCTTTTCTTTTGCTTCCATTTATCTCCTCCTCGACTCCTCTAACCCCTACTGAACACTATGAATCTACGTGCCTGCTTGTTCTTACACACTCGCACTAATCTCTCTGGGAGACCTGCTTGTCGGTCATTTCAATAGCATTTGATGAGCAAACACAATTTGATTTATTACTTTTTTTTGTTGCCTCGTTCTCATGCAGAGCTTCTCATGTCTTCCCTCTAGGTGTTCCCAAGAGAATGGTTCTGTTGCCTGTCATGAACATGCCCACCTTCCCCGTTCCCCACATCCACTTTTTTTAAAACAAAGAACCAAACACAACCCAGCTTTTTTCTTTTTTTTTTTCTTTTTTTTATAAGAAGGGAACTTTAATCTGATTTTGTTTTTCTAAATGGATGAAGGGGAAAAAATCATGAAGCGCTCAAGCTAGAAAAAAATTGTTAATCAGATTCATATTTCCCTATTTTTTTTGTGTTTGTAACTTGCAAATAAAAAACGGGCAGGTTTCAGTTCTTAAGTCTAGACGACTTGGAAGTTTTTACTGTGAATTGTGAATCTAATTGTTATATATCAGCGTTTTGATATTTCTAAGTGTAGGTTTGTTCTTCGTTTGTATAAAAAGTGAGAATGTTAGCGGAGTGGAGGATGTACAGAAACTTTGATGCTGAATTTAAAATAAAGCTCTTTTGTCAAAGCTCAACCGGGCCTGTCTATCTGACTAAAAGGCTTCCAGATGGTAGACCCATTGCACTTGCTTACTTGGGAGTTGGTTTTTCTTCAATTTTTTTTTTTTTAAGCAGCAGAAAAGGATCCTTTTTGCCGCAAAAAAACTGAACAATCTCACTTCTGAGCACTGTTAAATCTGAAAATTGTCCTCTTAAATAATTTTTTTGTTGTTTATTTTTCATTTTCAGTTCATTAAATTCTAAAAAAAAAGTCATTTATTGTCTCAATTTTTTTTTCTTAATTACTCTCATGGTTTTTATTTCGATCTTTGCATATTTAAAAAACATTTTGTTTCATCCCGAGTTCAAATCAGTTCAAATACCTTTGGCTGGACAGCAGTACTGGTCGTCTTATTCTAATTGGTTTAAAAGTGTTAAAAATAACTTCACCTGGCCAAGCAAGACGATACCCAGCAGTCCAGTGAAAGGTCAGGGCATGTCAAGACACAGTTATGTACACCCTTCACCACACCTCCATCATCCGGCAAGCGATCGATAAGCCCTGTGAGGATGTCTCCATGGTTACGGCTATGAGGCGCAGCCATTGGATAAGAGGACCAATGGTTGGTTGAGCTCCACTAAGTTATACCTTACTTGAAATGATATTTTTCAGTTTTGTGCCAGTCTCACACAGTTGGGGTTTTTTCCACCTCTTTAACCTCATTTTAAGGTCAACCTTTTTATTTGCAACTCTGTGGCCAAGACTTTAACAAATGTGTATACAACATTTGTTCAGCGTTCTCATCTGGTGTTGCTGTTTTAAGCTCTTTAACTACAGAAATATGCAAGTAAATATTTTTAAGTGGTGTGTTTGAGACCGGACTGCCGGTTCAGGATCGTGTGGGGAGCACCAGGGAAGCAAAGGCACAGACTACAAAAACAATTGTCACAATTTTTAAAACCATTAAAATATTCTAAAATGGCGGCCCTTAAAACAGTTCACATGTTGGGTTTAGCCCACCGCCACCTCCTCGTCCCGGGTCTACCCATTGACTGGACCAATTGTCTGGACCGCTGACTGCGGCAATCCTCCTTGCCAGTGGGATCCGTGACGGAAACCTTGTGTCTCTTTGCAGGGGAAGCCATCACCGCACGGTGGTGTGTGGGCTGACACACCACCAGTCCATAGTTCAGAACGAGGGCTCCCCACTGGGTGTCTCAGCTGCCACTTCTGCTCTGGCTCTTCCTCTTCTGCCTCCATCTGCCTCTTATATAGTGATCAGGGACTGCACCTCTTCTTAGTAGCAGATGAAGTAAATAAAATAACAAGACAATTAAAACATGCTAAAACACAAGACGGTAAAACATGCAGAATAAAACTATAAAAATCATGCAATAAAATACTCCACCTGCTACATGTTGATTAATTATTAAATTGAAAAGTTTCATTGTGTTACAGTTTATCTTTTGGAGTTTTAGCTGATAATGAACATCATGAAAGTGAAAAGCCTGCAAGTTTGGGGGAAACTGCTAAACTGGAGTTTTGTCAAGAAGAGAAAAAAAAAAAAAACGTTAAGAATGTTTGTGTCATATTTGCCCCCTAAAGAATTCATATTAAAACAAAATTAAAAAAAAAATTCCTTCCTCCATCTTTTCCGATTTTCAACAATTTTTGAAAAGCTCCAGGGAGCCACTAGGGTGGCTTTAAAGAGCCGAATGCGGCTCCGGAGCCATGGGTTGCCGACCCCTGGGTAAGCTCCTTCTTAGGGATTGGGCAAACTCAGGTTAGTTAATATAGAACCAATTGTCAGGTTCATTTTCTCAGATTGATAACGAAGGCAAAGTCAAAATATCTCGATCATCAAATACACTGACCAGAAGATACCTATGAAGCCCTTTATAAGGTGGATCACTCCTGGATGAACGAGAGATCACACTTTAATCAAGATGTATTCAACCAAAGTTGGTCACTGAACATTATTGTATTACTTTGTAATTGAATAAAATATTTTTATTTTTTTTTAAGTTTTTTTAATAAATTATTTAAAAAGTCAACTTTTTAATGCACTAACAGAGTTAACAAGCTTCAAATTTTGTCTAACGGGGACATATTATGCTAAGTGCACTTTTTTTTTTTTAATTCTCAGATACCTTTTAGATACTCTATGAGGTCTGAAAGATACGCAGAAAATGTGAATTTAATCCATTAAGTACTGATAAAGAAGTCCTCATGTATTCTTTGTCACTTTTCTCTTGCTACTCAGACACCTCCTTTTGGTTCAGATCCATCTCTTACATTTTTTTTATTCTATTACAGCAGATGTTTTCAGAGGAAATCACCATATAAGGAGAAAAAATGGCTGACTTGGGTGTTGCACACATTGACATACGAGAAATGCGGCCATCATCTTCGACCGGTAGTCTTCGACCGGACAAAACCAAAACTGCAGTAATAGCTATGATGCCTGAGTGCCATTTGGCTTATTCTTGTTCTAATTGGCAGACTGATGAAAGCAGTACTCAGGGATTACTTCTCACAAGTAAACTGAAGAAAATTTTTATTGTACTTCACTAGTTCAGGTCTATGTTTACTCCAGACGTTTTCAACCGACCAAGGAGGCTAACTGAGACTTTATTAATCATTTAGGTACAACTGTCACGAGAATTTACAGTGAGAAATAAAATAAATTTTGGAATAAGACTCATACCTACCTCAAATGCCTCATAGCTACCTCACTATCTTTAAAATACAGACATTACAACATCTAACTGGAGAATTGTTTGTAAAGTCTAGTGTGTTTATTTCTATGGTCGCACAAGCTAGAAAAACAGAAACGGGGGAAGGGTGTGAAGTATGTCGCTTCAATTTAAAGGGAGCGGCACAAAGCAAAGCAGTGTTTTTCAGTACTTGGATTAAAGGTTGCAGATTCTAGTCTTCTTCTACTTTCGGCATTTCCCTTCAGGGGTCACCACAGCAAGTCAGTTTCTTCCCTCTAACTCTATCTGTTGCATCCTCTTTGGTCACACCAACTATCTTCATGTCTTCCTTCACTGTATCCATGAACCTCCTCTTTGGTCTTCCTCTAGGCCTCTTTCCTGGTGGTTCCAAATCCAGCATCCTTCTTCCGATGTACTCTCTCTCCTCTGCACATGTCCAAACCATCTCAGTCTGGCCTCTCTGACTTTACCTCCAAAACCTCTAACATGTGCTGTTCCTCTGATATATTCATTTCTGATCCTGTCCATCCTGGTCACTACCAGAGAGATCCTCAGCATCTTCATCTCTGCTACCTCCATCTCTGCTTCCTGTCTTTTCTTCAGTGCTACTTTTTCTAGACCAAACAGCATGGCGGGTCTCACCACGTACACTTTTGTACACTTTCCCTTTCATTTTAGCTGAAACTCTTCTATCACACATCACACCTGATACTTTTCTCCACCCGTTCCAGCCTGCCTGCACATGCTTCTTCACCTCTTTTCACACTCTCCATTGCTCTGGACTGTTGATCCTAAATACTTAAAATCTTCCATTGCATAAATATGAGAATTTGGGATTATTGCGCATGAGATTACAATGATTACATTTAATACAAACATGTTTTAACATATTATAAAATTATAATATGTCCCTTTTAAATCTGATTCTTGAAAGTCTGGACCAGCTGAGCATTTTCAGTTTCAGTTTGACTAATCGCTGTATTTTTCTTTTTCTCTGCTCTTCTTTTCTGCAGGCGGTCTGTTCATCGACAATCCTTTCTACCAGCCACGTACTATCGCTCCGTTTATCATTCATCTGGGTCCCCAGGATCTTTTTTCTGACTTCTAAAGGCAGCCACATGTTTGAACACACTCTTCACACGTTACTTGTTTGTAATCACAGGGCACCTGCCTGCACACACCCGTTTTTTATTTTTTATTTTTCCATCCAAGTTTGTTCCAGCTGGTGGATTTATTTCCACGTCCAGACCAGATTCAGATTGTTTTGCCCGCTGACCCGCTGGCTGAGGAAGCATGAGGAGCTCCTTTTCTTTACGTTCCTCTCTTTCACCCTGATCGTCCTCAGCAGAGGAGAGCAACTTTACTCAAAGCAATACTCGGATTTTACGAGAAACGTTCACCTGTGGCTGTACGAGAACGAGCTGGACTTTGGTCTTTCTTATAGCAATACACCTGAACTCTTCTCTTTAAGCTTACTTACTTGAGAAGATGTGAATGTCCAAGAGAGTTTTACTCAACACAGCACTGCAATAGCTGATTCTGATTGTATACTCGATGTATGTGTGTGTATGTGTGGCTATAACATGACTATATACACATAGGTATGGTGTATTTCTATAACATGTTGACAATAATAATAATATATAACAATGTATTTTATGTAAATAATCTATCAAATCTAATTAATGTTGGTATAAATTATTTTAGACTTATAAAGTGAAATGTAACTGTAATACCACAGTATAGCTTTCTTCCAATTTTATATACACTGAGCAAGTAAAGCTAGTTCTAGAGGATGCAATATTATCTTTGGTATTCCTATTAACCCGTGCTAGTAGAATAGTAATGCTTCCTACTTTCCTCCCTCTTTTCTCCTCTGTCTTTGATGTCTTTCTGAGCCTTTCTTAGCACACAGTCGGCCGTCTGAGGTCTGTTTACGAGGCCGGACGTGCTCACTGCTAAGTACATTTGTAACCTAGTCACACACCCGTTTTGCTGTCAGAAAGCACATTTTCTAAAGTCTCACTGCTGGCAGGGAATACCGCTCTGTATGTGTAGTACACGTATGCTCTACTGGACACACTTCCCTTCAACCACTACCACCATCCTCACCATGTCTTATAGGGTTCAGAAGCACAGCTCCACTGGTTCTACTCTTCTCTCTCCTTCTCCATGGGTTTTCAACATTTTTTGGAAGTGGAGGAAATAGGTTGTTACTGTGTGTGTGTGTAGCCCTAAGCACATGCAAGGTAATTGAATGTGGATAGCATGCTTCAAGCGTTGGAGGTGTTGGTGTGGATTTTCTTGAGGGTTCAGGTACGATTCCAGTGCTCCGTCTTGGACGCTTAGCTCAGCATAGTACATATTTAGATCTATCTTCACAGGTGTCAAACTTCGGTCCTGGAGCGCCAGTGTCTTGAAGGTTTTTCATGTGTTCTTGCATCCACACACCTGATCCCGCTTATTGAATCAATGTGCCAAATTTTATTGGCTGTTGATTTCACTTTATGTGCATCAGCTGTAACAAACCAGGAACACATGGAAGATGATAGGCTCTCCTATCCTTTAGGACACCGGCCCTCGAGGACCAGAATTTGACACCTCTGAGAAAGACTTGTATAGAAATAGATCCACATACTGTATGATTTAAAAATATATACTAATTTTAATTACGAACACTTTACAAATCCAGTCTTTTGCCAATTTTTGTTTAGATCTGATGTGCAGATGTAGACTTCGTTTCTTTGATGTTTTTAAGTTCATCTGGGAGCTTTTCATCACTTGTGCCTCATTGGAAACCTTTGGCAGTGATGAAGCATCAGCGTGTGGAGGCAAAAAATCGAAGGGAATGTGCATCATCGGGCTTTGATTCTCCTCGCATTCACCTCAATCTGGCCACAGGTTTGATCTACGGCACTTTGATTTATTGTATCAGGACTAAGACCTGAAAAAGAGGCGATAGATGCACAGAAAATCTTCCGAATCAGATTTTTTGGATAATAAGCCGGTGTGACATCGAGTAACTGATGAAAAGATCTTTGCAGGTTTAGTGAAGATGAGATGATAAAATGGTTGCATCAAGATGTAATTGAGTGTGTGAGGGTTCAGGGAGAGACGCTGTGCACCTCCTACACGGTTAATCGGTGTAAAAAGTCAGATGTGGGATTAAATTTCATTTTAGGCAGACATTTTTTTTTTTTAGTTTACATAATTTTTTTGGAGCACCAGCAGAATATTCAAACCAGAGAGTGGAACTGATTTAGCTCTGAGTTCTAGTGTGGGTTCAAACTCACACGTATATGAAGAAGTTGGCTGTGTCAAAACAAGACTTTTCCTTTTTTTTTTTTTCTTGCTCTGCTCCCCGTTCGGTCTGTCCAGATGGCCCACATTAATAAGGCAGACAGTCATACCTCACAGGGTAACCTTTTCATTTCCCTTCAGACTGAGCAGGTCTGGAGGAGAACTGATCCCGACCGCTGACCCGCTCCTCTCACTGTGTTTGCCGTGCAAACGCATGCGGGCAGCAGTGCGAGAGAGCAGATAAACATACTGACAGGCCGTGTGCTGGGAATGTGCAGGATGTGGCACATCCGCAGTCACACACTGCTAATTTACTGGGAGTTGTCTCCTTGTTAGGCACACGTCCTAAAGGGTTTTTTTTTTTCTTCTCTTGTTGGAGCTTGTTGTGATGGGAGGATAGAGCCTCGTTTTTATTATTAATGTGATAATTAGATGGGGATTAAACATAAACATACAGAATTAAATTAGAGAAACATTAAAAAACCAGATGGTCATTAAATCCTCTGCTTTTTTTTTTACAGTTTGTATGAATTTTTTTTCTGAATTTTATCCACACCTTTTCCCCACAAGCTACATGGCAGTGCAGCGGTTAGCAGAGTTGCCCCACAACAAGAAGGTCGGGGTTCAAATCCTGGGTGGCAACGAGGCTTGAAACATTTGCCTTTCTGTGTGGAGTTTGCATGTTCTCCCTGTGTATGAGTGGGTTTCCACCCACTCTTCAAAAACATACATGTTGGGGTAATTGGCCATGACAAAAGTACCCTGCCTTAAATCAGCCAGGATAGGCTCCGGCACTCCCCGCGATAAGCGGTTCAGACGTTAAAATTTTCCCACAATTCACCTCAATTTTAATGTTGTTACTGAACCGTCGGAGTAAAAATGGAGAAGTGGGCTCGATTTATCAGGAAGGCGCTCCACTTGGAAGCAGCATCATGTAGGCCATGAATGTAGGCCACACGGAGATGTGGGAAGAACTTCTCTGGAGTTTGGAGGCTGTGCCCCATTTAAGAATGTTGTTTTCTTAACAGAAAGACTACACACACACACACACACAAACACATCAGAGAACACTAATAAATCCAAAAAGCACAAAATGCGCATGAGCAATACACACATGCATTGTACTCAGGGCCACCTGACACACACACACACACACACACACACATATGCAAAGACACAAGCACAGTTCTAATCACTGGTAGATCCGTCTACGCCAAACAGCCAAGCACACTGAAACAATGTGACGTCCTTTATAATGTCGATTGTACTTTTGAGTGTAATGTGATTAAAGAATTGTCGGGCTTTTTGTTACATATACCGATATACTTTTCCTGGTTTAGCTGCTACTTTGTGGTGCTTTCTAGAGGGCTGTGTGTAGCACTGTACAGGATGGATCTGCTGGGAGGAAACTGCTTTTCGGCAACAATTGCAGGAGCTTTAGATGATGTAATATGTTCAGTAGTTTGAGTTCTTACTTAGTTTTAGTTTTTTTGCCCACTATTGTCAGTTGAGTTTTCCAAAAAAAAAAAAAGATGGGGTAGAGCAGGGGTGCCCATTAGGTCGATCTCGATTGACTGGTCGATCTCGATTGATTGGTCGATCTCGATTGACTGGTCGATCGCAGAGGCATTATGGGTAGATCGCATGGCATTAAAAAAAAAAAAAGTTGGCATCAGCCTATCATCAGCCTCACAATGACAGCTGCCCTGAAGTAAGCCGCTGGAATTGCTAAAATTTACGTTTTTTGTTTTTTTTTTCCAAAAAAGTGTCAGTCTAGCGGCTTTTCTGTTGTTACTGGAGATTTTTGGAGTCTGTGACGTGAAATCACATTAAGCCTGTAATCAATAAGCAGCCCGCAGTGCTGCTGTGGCCCCTCCCCCTCGCAAAACGCAGTGTACGTGTGCGTATGTAACAAATCGTGTTGTATGGGGTAGTCACAGCAGGCTGGAAACGATCTGTTGGGGTTTGCGATGGTAACTGGTAGATCTCAGGCGGTTTGATATTTATGACGTAGATCTTGGGGCAAAAACGGTTGGGCACCCCAGGGGTAGAGGATCACAAAGGAAGGTTGATGGTGCAGGAAAGTAGTTTTTTCCCTACGGGCCGGAATTCAACCAGACACCAAAGATTACAACAGCTTTGTTGCAGAGTTGAGAAACCATAGAGGATGGTATCCGATCATCAACATCCATACAGTTACCAAATCTACTGCAGTAGATGTTTCGATAAAACTCCTGCATGAAAACTGTTGCCTGTTTTTCTGTTAGCAGCAAAGAGCAGCAGAGTTAGGGCTAAATTTGTCTGGAGGGAGAAAAGCTGAAAAAAAAACAGCCTGAAAACTCATCCACGACTCATCCTGAGCTCTGCACAGCAGCAGAAATAGATCCTGGTTCACATTTCAACTGACGTAGCGAAGTTAACCAGCCTACCTGCTGAGTGCATCATTTTCTGTGTATGCGTGAGTGTGTGGTGGAGGAGGTGCAGGATGTGCAGATGTTTCACATATATACACAAAATATGGCCGAGATTTTGAGCATGTTGTTGCATTCTTCCTGGTCCTGGTTGTTAACGCCCTCCTAATGAATGAGACAAAGCATTTTGGTGGGAATGTACACTGTTGCTATAGTGATTGTTGAGTAGAATGTACTTACTCATAGAACGAGTAAAACTTGCTTTTTTAATGTAGAGAAGCATATATACAAAATATATATGGCTAAAAACATATATCCACCTATATATCTTTTAAACTGCCTGTGTGGGGGAGTCGTATGGGGGGCCATCGACCTTAATGAGATTCTCATTTGTGTTCCCTTTAATTTTAATTTTCACTTAATGCTGTTTTGTCTTTTGAAGGCTTCGTTTGTTTTCTGTAAATATATATTTTTTATTTTTTAGGCAGGAATCAGAATAAATAAAAACTGTTCTGCAAAGCTGCCTATGACTTTATGATGATGTGAAAACATGTCGGCAGAGTTTATTTAGTAATCAGAGTTGTGAAATGTTATAAAGTCGTGCTTAACAAAATGCCGCTGATGCTGAATGAGGGTCGCCAAGCTGATTGATTAGCAGCAACATTCACCGCAGGGACAATCTGTGGTTGTCACTCTACCTGACATTACCTATGCTTGATGAACTGAAAATAAACCTGAGAAAGGGAAAAATCATCCACATTGGGTTTTTGTATTTTTTTATCCTCATTAAAACCTGAAAGATTGGGAGGTGGTTGTCAGGAGAGTGGTCTGTTCCCCCTCTGTGTCCTGTTTTTCCCCTCCCTCTTGTCTGTGTGTGTGCACAAGCCACACCTGAAACTCATCTACTCCTCTGCCAGAGCATAAATGGATCAGTTTTTGACACACTCTTCGCCAGATCGTTTGTTTATCATGCTTGACCTGTTATCCAGTTTTTGGCTCCAGCTCCTACATCAGAACCTGCCTAATTAATCTGTTTTTGTCTTCTTTATTTGGACTTTTTATCAATCTGTTAAATCTGCTTGTGATTTTTTTCATCTGAGCATGTCTGTTGTGTCAAGGGTATATTTTTGGCCTCAGCTCCACATCATGACAGAGGGACTGCACCAGGGATCTGCTCAGAGTCAGACATTGTAATCTGTAGTGAGAGGAGGGAAGAGATGGAGGAAAAGCAGGAGAGGTGGAGGTTTGCACTAGAAAGAAGAGGATTGAAGATTAGTCAGAGTAAAACAGAGTACATGAGTGCGAATGAGAGGGATCCAAATGGAAAAGTGAGGTTACAGGGAGAAGAGATGAAAAAGGTGGAAGATTTTAAGTACTTAGGATCAATAGTCCAGAGCAATGGAGAGTGTGGAAAAGAGGTGAAGAAGCGTGTGCAGGCAGCCTGGAACGGATGGAGAAAAGTATCAGGTGTGATGTGCGACAGAAGAGTTTCAGCTAAAATGAAAGGAAAAGTGTACAAAACCGTGGTGAGACCGGCCATGCTGATTGGTCTAGAAACAGTAGCACTGAGAAAAAGACAGGAAACAGAGATGGAGGTAGCAGAGATGAAGATGCTGAGGATCTCTCTGGGAGTGACCAGGATGGACAGGATCAGGAACAGCACATGTTAGAGGTTTTGGAGATAAAGTCAGAGAGACCAGACTGAGATGGTTTGGACATGTACAGAGGAGAGAGAGAGTACATCGGAAGAAGGATGCTGGGTTTGGAACCACCAGGAAAGAGGGCTAGAGGAAGACCAAAGAGGAGGTTCATGGACACAGTGAAGGAAGACATGAAGATAGTTGGTGTGACCGAAGAGGATAAAGCAGATAGGGTTAGATGGAAGAAACTGTCTTGCTGTGGCGACCCCTGAAGGGAAATGCCGAAAGGAGAAGAAGAAAACCTGAAAGAATGGAATCTGTCTCTCTGCTCCAAATCAGCACACATGGTCCCTGATGCCTGCACCTTTGTCTCATCTTCCCCCCTGGTTATTTAACCCCTGATGTCCACCTCATTCTCAGTACTTGTTTGAATGGTAATCTTAGGTTTCTGGGGAAACATTTGGATGTGAGCTCTGATTTCTGCAGGTAGGTGGAGGGGGTAGAGAACATCTTTTGTTGCATTGTGGTAAGTATGGGGCAGAGAGGGAGGTTATGATGGGGTGCTGAAGAATGTTGGGCTGAGGGAGGTTTGTTTTTGTATGGTCGTCAGGGGAAGGGATTTGGTGTTGTGCTCACTTTCCTGAGGCGTACTTGGTTGCTGGGGAGGATGTGAGAATATTTTTTGGAATCTAGTAGAAGGGGGTAAAACACCTTTCTTGGGTGCTTCTTGCCTTTAAAAAAAAAAGAAGAAGACTCCATTCTCAGATCATCTGCTGTTTTACTCTCCTGCTGCAGCCATGATGAAGACCCTTCCAAGTCGTCTGGTCCCCTCTAAGCCGCACATGCCTACCATTCGTCCCTAACCCCTGATTAACAGCAATAAACTGGTTAAACTTGTAATGCATCTGGGTCCTACATCTCCACCTTCACCACCTCATGACATAGTTTATCCCCACAGGATTATATGTGAGAAATTTATATTAATCTATGTTAAATAAAACATTCATTCTTTTAGTAAAAAGGTATGATGGTAGTAAAAATATTTTTTTTAAATATGCTGTCAGATATCTATAGTTTCAACAGAGAAAGGAATTTGGATCCCGACCTGTTAATAACAAACCTGGAGATGCTTCTTCACAATCCAATAACCATGATTACACCATCTGGTAGAAGCAAACGCTCCAATTTCTCAATGCTCGCCTCGCTAATGTGGACTGAAAGTTGCATATTAGGCAGAGAGCGAGTGAGGGGAGCTTCATTCTTTGGAAAACATCTTTTTGGCAAACATGTCCTTTCTGGACCAGCAAAAAGTGTATCGATGTATGCTATGAGATAAGAATGATTCCGATTGAAAGCACAATACCCTCTTTAAAAGTCTAATAAAAACAAAGTGGTTATTGGAATCAGATTACCACCCATTCTTCTTCTTCTTTCGGCATTTCCTTTCAGGGGTCGCCACAGCAAGTCAGTTTCTTCCGTCTAACCCTATCTCCTGCATCTTCTACTAACTAACCTCATGTCCTCCCTGACTGTATCCATGAACCTCCTCTTTGGTCTTCCTCTAGACCTCTTTCCTGGTGGTTTCAAACCCAGCATCCTTCTTCTGATGTACTCTCTCTCTCTCCTCTGCACATGTCCAAACCATCTCAGTCTGGCCTTTCTGACTTTATCTCCAAAACCTCTAACATGTGCTGTTCCTCTGATGTACTCATTTCTGATCCTGTCCATCCTGGTCACTCCCAGAGAGATCCTCAGCATCTTCATCTCTGCTACCTCCATCTCTGTTTCCTGTCTTTTCTTCAGTGCCACTGTCTCTAGACCAAACAGCATGGCGGGTCTCACCACGGTTTTGTACACTTTTCCTTTCATTTTAGCTGAAACTCTTCTATCAAACATCGCACCTGATACTTTTCTCCACCCATTCCAGCCTGCCTGCACACGCTTTTCCACCTCTTTTCCACACTCTCCATTGCTCTGGACTATTGATCCTAAATATTTAAAATCTTCCACCTTCTTTACCTCTTCTCCCTGTAACCTCACTTTTCCATTTGGATCCCTCTCATTCACACACATGTACTCTGTCTTACTCTGACTAATCTTCATTCCTCTTCTTTCTAGTGCAAACCTCCACCTCTCCAGCTTTTCCTCCACGTCTTCTCCATCCATTCTACCATCACATTACTGAACTACTTCTTCCAACACTGAGAACACACAGATCTACAAAAATACACTTTTAAAAAGTTATTTAATACTTCTGAAGAATTCTGCTTGACTAACTGTTTTGCAGAACAGTTTATTTATATCTACATTTTATTTAAAGTACGACATACCAACTCAACCATCCCACTTATTATAATTTAATAACTGTTTGTTGCAACTTGAATCTTAATTGGCCCAATGCTGATACAACTATAGTTTAGCTCTTTTCAAATGCAGTTAAAATCTTCATTTTCATTGGCGTTCCAACTCATATTGTTTGCAGCGTAAAAGCTCGATCCAATGAGCAGTAATTGGCGGGTTGGTTTGGAACTTTCAGCACATAGTGGTTTAACCGTGAGAACTGTCAGTCGTCTCTAGAGCAGCACTGCTGATGGCTGAGTCTCTAGCGAGTATCCAGTGGCATCTCCAGTATTCAACACCATCAGCACACAGCCACAGCTGCCAATCAACCTGCCAAGTGCTGACTGTTTATGCACGTGTACGTGCAATTTTTTCGGAGGCAACAACTGAAGGAAAAACTCTACGGGTTCCAGTGTGAAAAAAAACAGACAAGTAGAAGAGGAAGAAACCTAATCTTAAGATGATGACACATCCTGTCAAACGAAACCTTCCTCAAGCTGAAGAAATTGGGCCGAATGAGGTCAAGTTTGTGGCTTCTACCTACTTTTAGCTTCACTTTTTATAGAGATTTCTAATCTGGGTGAACAAAATGTGAGCAGTTTGACATTTGTGCAGAAATATGAGCGTAATAAAGTAAAATTAAATAAAAAAACTAAACCCAACTAATGAGCCATCTCCTAAGGAATGGTCCAACCAGTGATGAGGAAGGACGTGGGTGCTCAGTAAATTAACAGAAGCATAAATATCTGATCATTTTGGTGAAAGAAGTCTGATCCGTGTCCCTCTGCCACACTCACATTACAATCCTAATCTCACAGTTATGTACACTTTATCTGGGAAAGTAATCAGACACAGGATCCAGCGGGCATGTGTCTCCTCAGCGAGCACTGGGCTATATATATGACGGCGGACCGCTGACAAATTTTTAGGGATGACCTGTATTTTGTTTCAGCGAGAAACGGGAAACTAATTTGCTCATAAATAAAAATAACATAACACAACCCAAAGGACTGACAATCAGTTGTAAGAGCACCATCTATAGGCGCAGTAATGCTTCCTTTGGGTGAAATATAAAAGATTTTCCATTTGTGTTGCATTTTCATTTGTATTTCGAGTGCTGCTGTAGATGTAACACACAATTCCAAAGCAAAACACAAACACTAAAAATTAATGAAGAAACCGGGTTTATAGATTGTTGGCACGCTGCAGCTAGCATCTGCTTTGCTAGATTATTACAAAGAAAACAGCATTTTTTTATACCGACACAAGGGGGAAGTGCAGGTGGCATCAAATGGGTGTATTTAAAACAATTAACTAATAATCTAAAAGGCTGGACGGTGGCACGTAGGTTAGCACAGTGCCCTCACAGCAAGAAAGTCGGGATTCGAGTCCTTGGTGGGACGAGTCTTGAAACACTTGGTTCTATGTGTGGAGTTTGCATGTGTATGTGTGGGTTTTCTCCTGGTACTTTGGTTTCCTCCTACCCTAAATACATTGCCAAAATCAGAGGTATGGTATCTAAAACAGACTTAGAGGTTCTTATCCATGCATTTGTTTCCAGTAGGTTAGATTATTGCAACGGTTTACTCACTGGTCTGAACAAAAAGGCTTTAAAACAGCTGCAGTTTATTCAAAATGCTGCTGCTCGAGTCCAAACAAGAACTAGAAAATATGATCACATTAGTCCTGTGCTCAAGTCTCTGCACTGGCTTCCTGTGGTTCAGAGAATAGACTTTAAAGCTGCTCTGATTGTGTTTAAGTCTCTCCATGGTCTAGCACCAAAGTACATCTGTGATACGCTAGTACCTTGTGAACCATCTAGAACTCTGAGGACCTCTGGGACCGGCCTCCAGCTGGTGCCTAGAGTCAGGACTAAACATAAAACATCTAAAACTCTGAGGACCTCCTGGACCGGCCTCCAGCTGATGCCTAGAGTCAGGACTAAACATGAACCATCTAGAACTCTGAGGACTTCTGGGACCGGCCTCCTGCTGGTGCCTAGAGTCAGGAGTAAACATAAACCATCTAGAACTCTGAGGACTTCTGGGACCGGCCTCCTGCTGGAGCCTAGAGTCAGGACTAAACATGGACCATCTAGAACTCTGAGGACTTCTGGGACCGGCCTTGCCTCCAAAAAAACATGCATGTTAGGTTGAAATTGTCCCTAGGAATGAGTGTGTGATGGCTGCGAGTGTTTTAGCCTCGCAAGAGACTGGCGACCTATTCAGGGTATAACCGGCCTCTTGCCTGAAAACAGCAGGGATAGTCTCTGGCACCCCCCATGACTCTATGAGGGATAAGCGGTTTAAAAGATGAACAAACAAGCAAAAGCATTTATAAGTCTACACGTCTTTCACTGTTTACTGGTCTTTGGCACATCGAAGAGTCAAATCTCATCTCAGAAACTTGGGTTTCACAATTATTTTGAGTTCTTCAGTTGAAATTACAAGGTTGACCCGTCCAACCTTGACACATAGTATTTTACATAAATCCCACAACACGACGGCAGGATAATTGTTTTCTTGCAATGGTCATGGTAGAAGTTCCACATTGAGATAAAACATCCAACACATTCACACAGTCCATCCAAACCCACATTTCCTCTAATTAGCAACAACTGGGAAGCTAACAAAGACGAAAGATAGTTCTACTTGTTTGTGAGCTTATAGGAAAATAACTTTGTGTACAAGTCGCAGCAGAAAAAAATTCCTATTTCACTTTGATTAACAATGATTTTGACAATCTCTGTCAACGTGCAATGCTAATGTGTCACCACACAAGAAGAAATCTATCTGTAAAAACACCACAAGACATTTTAAAGCCTTTTTTTCTCTTTCCTCGACTTCAAAAGCAGCATTTCTAAAAGCAAAAAGGAGAAAAACATCGATGTGTTGAATTGCAGCTGAGAGGGAGGATGAGATAAAAGGGTGTGCTGTTATGTTTCTAAGTCACCTCTCTGGAACATTTCTCCAGAAATCCAAACATGAAAATAAACCTGTCCCCTCCCCCGATCCCCCCTCAGCTAATTATCTCTTGTGAAAACAGCCTCTATCTGTCAGAGAGAAGCTGAAGAGGAGAAAATCTCCTCTTCACTTTGACTCTCATCCTATCACTCATCTTCTCCTACAGAGAACACACCTCAGAACATATGGCGGCATTGTTTCCCACCTTCTCCTTGGTGGCTAAAAATGGATAGAGGTTGTGCGAGAGGTCCTACATTTATCATTCAGGGTGATTCAAACTTAAAACAGGATAGTGAAATTATCACCTTGAGTTATAACGACCTGTGGGATCGCAGCATTGCAGATGTACAGTACTCGAGAGAAGCTACCTGCAGCAGCAAAGTGCAATCAGCTTGTCACCCCACCCTCGTCCCCCACCTCCTCTCTGTTCTGAGTTACTGAGCTATAAATATGACCAACAGGCAGCAGCAACGTAACAAGCAAAGGTGGAATGCTGATGGATGGGAAGCTCTTGGGTTTCTGCTTGGTTCACTCCTTGTTGAAATGCACAAGGGGGGCAGTGTGCATCTATAAAGACCTTGGATCTGATCTACCACCTCTTGAACTCCCTGTTACCTGAACCCCTACTTGAATACACACTGAACGCAAACCATGAGAATCAGCGAGATGTGAAAAGTTAGTCCGAGGTTACTAAAATAAAATTAGGGATAAAGCATTGATTTTGAATAAACAGGAGGGCTGTAACTTCTACTATTTGTCTGACGGAATTCAATTTTATTTGTATAGCCCAAAATCACAGAAATTCTGTCTCAATGGGCTTCACATTGCAGATTCAGAAAGAAAAACAAGAAAAAAGAAGAACGTACTGTATTGACACAAATGCACAACAAGAGAACTAACAAATGCTAGCTAGACAATATTAGCACATCAGTGCTCTTAGACTCTTCTTCACGGTGGGAAAAAAACTCCTAAAAACCCATCAGTGGGGAAAAAACAAGAAACCTCGTGGGGATCCACACAAAAGAGAGATCCCTCCCGCGGTATGAGCATCCAATGTGTCTAAAAATATTGTTTAAATATGATCTTATTCTACTCTACAGATAAATATCTAAAGAAGTCAATAGATGTTCTTCATCCTGATGGAAACACGGGGGACTACCCAGACTGGAGATGTCCAGGACGGGGATGAGTAGATGGATTTCATCCTAATGGAGGGGGATGATAGATGAAGCGCGGAGGTCTCCTCGGTCTGGCCATGCCCAGGACGGAAAGGAACGTTTTTAACTTGTGAAGTCGGTCGATTTTAAGACATTCTAAAAAAATAAGTTGTTTAACTTAGACCTGATCAAAGATTATAATACTACCAATGGCTACATAATGCCATTAGGCGTGATAGGTGCATCTGTTCATTGAAGCCATTCCCTACAAGTTACCCTCACTAATTAGTTGATTTCTTAAAGGCTACACAGTTCTCTTTGTAATGTTTTTGTTTTCTGAACCGCTTATCCCTAACGGGATGACAGGGGGTGCCGAACACAATCCCGGCTGATTTAAGGTGAGCGCAGATACACCGCGAACAGGTCACCAGTCTGTCATGGGGCTACACACACTATCAACAACAACATGTTTTTCCAGTCATATAGACCCACCATGGGTTTGGGTTTTTATGAGGTGAGAATCAACTCATTGAACCACTTGGTGGTAAATAACTTATTGCTCGCCGAAAAATGAATCATTCAGTCATTATCCAATAGAAGCCTCATTCAGATTTGAAGCCTCCCCCCCAAAACTCAAAGTTATTGCCCAGTAATTATTTTACTCCAATTTGTGGCTTTGACCGATTTGTGGCGTTGACCCCTTATATGAAAGTCTAGGACGCAGGAGCCAAAATTTTTACCCTATTAGCCCCATAAAACTGTCTGCAAAATATAACAATCAAAAATAAAAACAGTGACTTTTAAATAATACATATCTATATAATTCAGTTTATCAAGGCTAACCTTAACAAAGTCACGATGGCTAATCACGCCAGGGCCTCCAGGCAACGGCATTGGTCCGAGCGAGGAGGTTGCTGAAGGCGGCAGGCTGGGCGATTCTCGCAGGCGGCGGACCAAGCAGAACGTTCCGGCAGGCGGCTGTCTGGCCGTAGAAGAAGCCTGAAGGCAGCGGACCAGGACGAGGAGGTGCCCGCAGACTGTAAACCGGGACGTGGAGATGCCCGTGGGCCACATCCGGAGAAGTGAACTTTATCTTTTTTGAAGGATTGCCAGTTATTTGTATTTTATTAAATAATGTTTTAACTGTTCTTATGGTGTGGATATCTGCTTTCCTGGCACTCCCTGCCCAATCCTGAACCGGCAGTCTGGTTACATATGAAATAGGGCTGAAACAGTTAATCAATTTAATCGATTACAATCGTTGCCGACTAATTTGGTCATTGATTAATCGTCTAAAAAGTTTTTAATGTCAACTGCACTAAAATTGGTCTCCATGTGGGGCAGTAAAGAGCAAATTGACGATGCGAGCTACCAAAATAGGAGGAGAAGAAGATAGCAGCCAATCATTGGCCTTCATTTCACCCCGCCTCACGTGATCAGGCAGATTCAACAAGATGGCGGAAAGAAAAACACAGACAAAATTATCCAAACTTTGGAGCATTTTCCACTAAATTTGAAAAAGGCTCGCATAAAATGCAAAGTTTGCAAAACGGACACGTTTTGGCACGGAAGCATAACGGCGCTGCATGAACATCTAAAAAAAACATGTTGGACTCGAAGTGGGAGACGTCAAACCGGAGCGATACACGATGTTATTTCTAATAAAAACAATTTTACAGGTCACAAAATACCCTTTTTATTGTCTTCAAAAAAACAAAAACAACCCAACATGGACGATTTTCTGTGGAAAACGGTTGCACTCCGCATCAGAGCGCTTCTCTCAGCAGAGGCCGCTGTCAGTCGGAAGACAAGGGGTTTAGAAAAAAGATTGCTAAATTCAATCCAGGATACAAGACCTGCTCCTCTACACCGCAAAGCACATTTTTTCCCACAAAAAAATTAATGCTGTTAGTTTGGCACCCCTTTACCGATTAGTAGATCTGTGTTTGTAATATTACAAGTGGTAAAGATGGTCATTTTATTTATTAAAGTTACTATTTTTACAGTACAGATGGTGTTTTTTGTTTTGTTTTCTGTGCTAATACTTCACAACTTGAATGTTTTTGTATATTTTTTTCTCATGTTAATCTGGGGCCTTTTTTTTTTGTACGATACTTCTGAACAAGGTTAAATTTGCGAATCCAGAAGTGTTAAAGGTTTCTTGTTTTCAAATGTGATCCAACAGTTTACATTTGATGTTTTATTAGCCAGCACTACTAAAGCACATTTTATAGGTGCTTATGATTTACTTTTACTGTATACAGTAAGTTATTATTTTCTAGAAATGATAATATTCAACCTATTTATTTGACAGAAAGATTAACATTTGCTGTTACTGTAATAAACCCAACGTGTTGTTTATGTGGTTATGAGTTGTGTTTTACACAATTACATTCTATAATATGCCGAAAAAGTAATATTAATTAAATTGTCATTTTATCCGATTAATCGAGTAATCGACCCAATAATCGACAGAATAATCGATTACCAAAAAATTCGTTAGTTGCAGCCCTAATATGAAACAAAAATTCTTAACGTTTTTCAATGCTGTAAAAACATGTAGAATAAATACAACGAAGATTTGAGTCACAGCCTATGACACAGGTTTCTATGATCAGGGTGGGATGTCAGGCTGTTGGAAACAAAACGAAGGCTGTGTGAAAAGCCATCGATCCCAAGAGGTAAAAGAGAAAAAAAAAACTGAGAATAGAGGATACAACTCTTCTTGAACCAAATCATTTGCATTCATTGCCAAATAATGCTAAATAAAAAATGAACAAAATTCTAAATTTAAACCCCCAAACTAGCAAAACCCAAAAATATTTAGAAAGTTTTTTTGTTAAAAGGAGTCATAGGGTTACAAAGTTTACAACGCAGACTGGATCTTAGAAGCACTCTTCAGGTTTCAGTCCAAGAGGAAACTGTCTGGTTGCAGCAAAACCAGCTCAAGACTCCCACTGATTCACTGTTACTGTAAGTAACTAGTATTTTTATGCACTTTGTTCTTTGTGATGTCTTATATTTTGAGGGTATGTTTTAACTTTACCATAGCAACCAGAGTGCATTAGGGCAGAGAGAACATTACTCATGTTCTGTTAGCGCCATATTATCGAGACATTGCTAATAAAGATCTAAAGCTATATACAATATGTGTTGCCTTCATTTTAAGGCTTTTAATATTTTTGCGGCTCCAGACGTGTTTGTTTTTTCGGTCCAATGCAGCTCTTTCAACATTTTGAGTTGCCGACCCCTGTTCCTACTACATCACTGTCTCACATCTTTCATAATTAAAAAAAACAAAAAAACAGCAAGGCACAGAGTTTGTGTTTATATCTTTATGATGAATTTTGTTGATTTATACACAATGCAGTCTACTCTAGTACAACTCCACACATCGATAATGTTTCTGTAAATGAACTTTTGGCAATTAATTAACCAAACAGCAGTGCGACTCAGAAGCAAAACGAAAACAGTAAAAACCTAAAAAGGTCGTTGTGGGTTGAACCTTAGCACAGCAGCAGGTGGGTGGATACATGTAGGCAACGTTAGTTACAGGTACAGAGTAGAAAATCATAAACAAAAATTCAATATTCTTTTTTTATGTCTATTTACAGCCTAGTGCTTTTTTTTTTTTTTTTTCTTTAGAGAGAGACGCTACAAGCAGATTCCAGGCAATCAAATGCCACCTTTCAAGTTAAGATGCAATGTATACAAACAGTTCAGGTTAGGATAGAAAAGAAAATGTACTCTTTTAGTTTCAGTCTTTACCAACAAAATAAAAGAAGACAGCTTTTTTGTGGAGTCTAAAGTAAGAAAACACACAAGCAGTTTCTAGATATAGACCGTTTGGCCATTTGACCTGCACTTTGGCCTGGGTGGGCTTTTTGTGACGCTTTCCTGACTTGGCGACAGGTGTCTTCAAGACGACAGGAGTCGCCAGGCCAAGACGTCTCCCAGCTTGAACCCTAACCTTTTTAGGTAGCAAGAGTTTGTCAGGCTAAAGGGAATGTTAGAAGGTTTTTCTCTCTGTTCTCAGGACTTTTTTTTAACCAAAACAATCTACAGCCAGGAGTAAAAACGACCTTCTCATTCGGCTGGTTAAGTGGGTTTTCCATCCACAGGACATCAAGACTATCATCGATAAGCAATAAAAGCGCAAACACTCTTTTATTCTAATTTGTTTCGATCAATCTCACAGGAAAGCCTGAACTCTATTTCGGTCAGTCGTTATGTGCCTGGACTTTATGTATATGTGTTGCCATATGTTAGATCTGTGTTTTTTTGTAGGTACAAAAAAAGCAGAAACAACTGTGGAGGTCAACTTGGACGCTGCTGTCAATAAGATTTGGAGGTGTGTGTTGCATCCTAACACATGCGTTCTCCAACGTTAGTATAATGCTTAAGTTCCTTTGTGCAGGCAGGTCCAAACCAAACAAACATGCAGTTTGTTTGATTTTTTTTTTTCATTTCCTTCCCAGATGAGAAGATCCCATAAATTAAATTTTTCTCTCCGCGGCTCTAACGTTTCTCCACCTTCTGATCAAGGTTTTGTCATAAGTCTCGCTTAGCTTCTTCCATTTGAACATTGTACACGTTACAGGACAAGAGGGTCTCACATGCACACTCACAACCTTAGTGCTTTGTTTTTTTCTTTCCCCCGGACTTCCACGGGCTCTCATACATGCATCCCTCCCACCCCGATCCCGATTCCCCATCGCCCATCCAGTCTTATACACGTACACAGGGCAAGCAATCAAAAAAAAGAGCCCACACACTCACTTACAAACACACGTGCGTGTCCTCTTTACGCGACCACATTTTGAACGTATATATATTAACAAAAAAAAAGAAAAGCTTTTGTTCAACAAAAGAGAAAAAGCTCAGTTTCGAAAAAGGCGTCTAGCTGTCGTACCGAAGACAGAAAAGTTTACAGAGATACTTGTTTTGTGCCAGTAGTTTGAATGTTTCTTCCTCCATTTGAAGAGGACAAGTCCCTCCCTCTCCCTCCCATAACCCCGCCTCTTTTTTGTTTTTTTTTAACATCAGCAGAACACAGACAGAAATGAATGCGGCCTTTCCGTGTTCGCCAATCCGAACGGTCCTCCTCAATGGGATTGGCGGAAACATGGCGGCTCCTTCCCCACGGTTGCTCAGCTGGAACCGTGTGGGGACTGATGTGGCAGATTTATTTTGAGGAAGATTAACTGAGAGGAGGAATGGAAGAATTATCTTAAAGAGAGAGAGAGAGAGAAAGAGAGAGGGATTGCTGCGGAATACCACCGACATAACGGTTGCTGTTTTAATTGGTAAAAATTTGGCGTCCAGAAGGTCAGAAGCCACAAAACTCCAGACAGTCTGATTGGAACCCAGTGGACGCGGAGTTAAAAAGGTTAGGTGGTCTCTTTGCCCTGAGACCCGGTGACAGTTTTGATGGAGCTGAGTGTTCGGTTGAACCAGGTCTTCTTGGTGGCCTGCATCTCATTAAGAGCCAGACCCAGATGATGTTCCAGATCCTGTTCAAAGAGGAAAACAACCAACTTTAAAATACTGAAACAGATAACGTGTTTAATTTTCCGATATTCCAAACGTTTAGATGAACTACACTTCACACCTAAAGCCTCTTCGTTAGAAGTTTTCTTTTTTCAAGCATCTGTAGTTACTAGGACTTGTTCTTTTTGAGCACATGGTGATGTTGAGGGCTGGATTATATATCAATATTAAATACCGTATTTTTACGACCATAAGGCGCAGATAAAAGTCTTAGATTTTCTTCAAAATGAGTGGCGTGCCCTATCGGGCAGTGCGCCCTATGTGTGTTTGCCTAAAGAGACGTTTCCAGCAGGCGTCATTATTAAGGCAAATGAAAAGGTCTGGATGGACGAGGAAGTGATGAAAGAGTGGCTGAAACAGGTTTATATAAGGAGACCAGCATCACCATCACTTCTGATTTATGACTCTATGCGTCATCATCTCACCGCCGACGTGAAAAAACAAGTGAAGCAGATAAACACTACGCTTGCTGTAATTCCGGGAGGTCTGACAAAGGAACTAACGTGGGGCTGGGACTAAAGGCTAACGTGTCTGCTGGCACTGTTGTCCGAGCTTTCGCAAAAGCCGGCATCATTTCCGAGGAGCAGCACGGTACAGAAAGTGACTCTGACAGCGTGGAAAGTGAACCTGCTATGTTGGATTTAGCGCAGCTGTTAGATTCTGAAACAGAGGATGAGGACTTTGATGGATTTGATAAATGACTTTATGACGACTGTAACTAATATTTAAATAAAACCAATCAAACTCAGTTTTACTCCCGATCTATTTTTAAATACACACTTTTGTCTGCTTGTGTGTGTGTTGTTGTAAGGTGGACGTACATAGTAGGGGATATGTAAATAAAACCTGTGTCCTATCATCAGGTGCGCCTTTTGTGAGTGTTAAATACAGAGCACACAAAACTGGGACTGCGCCTTTTAATATGGTGCGCCTTTTGGTCGTGAAAATACGGTAAATATCGCATTATGCTAAACACTGCAAATTTTTCTTCATTGTTTTGTCCGTCTTCACCAGTTTACAGCTTCTCTGAACTGACTGGCCAGGGCATTTTCAGTTAGCCAATCAGCTTTGTCTAAGTAGAAATGGGGAGGACGTGACCAGGGGACCCCACTTGCAAGTAGTTTCGCACTCTATTACGCAATGGGCTTTTAAAGCATGTTAATAAAACGAAAAAAAATATATATATATATATTATCAAATCAATATTGCCTTTAGATGTTTTGTCAATATTGTGCAGCCTGACTTGCCGTCCCTGACCCCGAAAGAGAAAGCTGATTGGCCAGATGTGAATGCCATGACGAATCAACTTTATATCAATGTATCGTGCAGTTCAAGTCACAACAATGACGCATAAATAAAACTTTTTAAATCCTTAAGTAAATAAACTGGTGGTCGCTGATGTGGTTTGGTGAGCAGGTGACACGCTGTACGATTAGAGAAAAACTGATCTACAGCATCTAAGATGTTGGAGGTGATTGTAAATTGACTTCCTGTCTCGTTCAAAAGCCAGCAGCATCATCCTAATGACATTATCTCTGGTTTGTTCTTTAAGCCTGTCAGACGTGCCGAATGCTCTACCGCGAGCTCGGAGCTTCGTAGGAATATTGCTCTCTGTTCCAATTAGAGGAGTCATGATGGCAGTGGAGCGAGTGTGATATTATCCACAGCAGTCGTGACTCCTAAACTTTCTCAAGTTTGTCTCGGAAAGTTCTAAAAATGGGAAGTTTCTCTTCTCTGTTTCAACGCACCTGGATTTTACACTCAGCCTCCACCAACTGCAGTTTGGTCTGAGCCAACTCCAGCTCCATCTCTCTCAGCTGGTTCTTCAAACTTTCTTTCTCGTCGTCAATCTGCTCTTGTTGGCCAGCGGAGGTGGTGGTCACCCCCACACGAACACGACCCTCTTTGTTGAAGAGGCTGCTGCACTTCTCGCAGTTTTCCACACTGGACTGTAGGGAGGTTAGGGAGAAGGCGGGAAAATAAAAAAGAAGTGAAAGTTTACATATTTTACAACCAAAATAACTCAATCTGAAGAGCTAGAGATTATTTCCATTGGTGGAGCCTCAATAATTAAATCCCAACATTACATCTCATTTGCATAAAACCAACGACTTTATTTAAATCTTGATGAGTAATTATAGATAAAGCTTTTAGTCTCATCACTGTTGAAGTGGATGAGACTTTAATAAGCGTCAGAGGGCTTCTGCTGTTTGTCTTGTCTCTTTAAATAGAAATTATCTTCATGCACGGCACATCGGTTTGTTAATAAGTTCCTCACTGTAGAGAATTAACCACAACCTGCTGCACAAATGTTTCCCTCCATCAGTTCAGATTTTATTCAACTGAAACTAGTTTTAGTCAAGCTTCGAGGAGAGGTCACGGGCAGCTCTGACTGAGTTTTTTTTTTTTTGCCAACATGGCCACTGTCCCAGCTCCATGTGTGAGGCTTTTTGGCTCAACGCAGCATTCTTTTCCAAAAAAAGCTTTTGATTTCTCTGCCAGTGAGGACAAAGAGAAAACGGCCTCACACACCGGCCAACTTTAGGATGAAAGAAAAAAGTAAAAAAAAAAAAATATTGGTCCATCCCAGTCGTAGTGCGGCTACCTTTTAAAATGAGCAGGTCAAATTGTTTGAGTTTGGGTGATCTGCTGATGAGAAAACAAAAGATGAAGAGAGCGATATGGGGTAACTCACCCGGATTTTCTCCAGCTCTGCCCGGGAGGCCGTCTGTTGTTTCTCCAATCGTTCACTCAGTTGGGAACAAATCTTTAGGAAAACACAAGCAGATGTTTGTTCAGCTTGATCAGCAGCAATTGCTATTGATCCACCTGGCAACAATGTTGGAGCCCAAAACCTGAGATTATTCCACGTTTGGTCAGATTAAAGCAACAATGCTCTTTAATAACAGGGTCATCTAATGGAAAAAAAATTGTAATCTGTAAGAATAAGTTTGTATTTGTTCATATTTCACCATGGCAACCAAAATAGCAAACGTGTGTCTTAAAGTAATCCACTGGATACCCTCTGATACATCAGGAACTTATTCTGATATTAATAATCCTAAAGCAAACAGCTGCTATTTATCGTGAGTAAAATCTGAAGCGACATCTGTTTTAAAATCCTGCTGGAAACAGACTTTAAACTCATAAAATTTACCTACTGCTGCTCCACGAGATCAAAGACTCGTTTTGAAAAGGAACAAAGCTTAAAATGAGGATTGTTAATAAATATATTAGCCTTTCTTCTTTTAGAACTTTTAAGATTGAATCCAACTAACTAACTAAATAAATAAATAAAGTTGATTGTGTTTTTTTTCGCTCTAGTTGAAGATCTTACTAACAATCAGTAGTAATGTCGTAAATGTCTCGCGGCTTTTGGCGCTTTGAGACATGAACATCCACAGTTTACTTGATCTTTAAACATTTTCTTTTAATTCAACATCCAAAAGTAATCTGAGGGGATCCGATGTTTTCAAAAAGCCTAAAGTTAGAACCAATGTAAAACAACACTGTATCTCTGCTGTTGGAGTAAATTTATGGAACAGGTTAGAACAAGACATCAAAGATGATAGAAGACTGAGTCGCTTTAAAATATAAAAAGAAAATTGTGAAATCATACAGAGAAATAAGCTGTTAACTTATCATGTAAATGTAGAAGCACTTTATGTTCATGTTTAGGGTAAAGGGGGTAGGCGCTTATAAGCACTTTTCTTTTGCCTATTCCTTTTCAGACTGTGTATTTTTATTTGTACCGTTAATTAATTTTTTTGTTGTTTTGTGTTCATAAATGTCTGAATAAATTAAATTGAAATTGAATTGAAAAGTTACAAAAAAAATGTTCAAAAAAGACTGGTGAAACATCTCTTTCTTCCTGGTGAACTTTAATAGTAATGGTAAAGCGTCGAAGCCCGAGTGGAAAATTTATCATGTTGAATGAAGAAAATGCCCGGAGTTAAAATGTTTATTGGAAGGGTTCAATGCAAAATCATCTTTTTGAAGGTTTATATTTAATTCATGCATGTTTGAGTCATTTGTGAGCTCTTCCTTCCAGTATTCAATTCCTATTTGAATGCCAGGTTGTTGTAGGGCAGTGTTTTTAAACCTTTTTTATGCCGAGCTACGTTTTTCTATCAAAAAAACTCTTGAGGCACACCACCAAAAATTGTTTAAAACTATTCTCTTTCAAATTTAAATTATTTAATCAAATGCAATACCACATGTAACCATGTGTCATAATGAGCACTTTGTTATTCTGTGCACTTGAAAGTTTCACCCCTTTTTTTCCCCATATTATTGTGTTTGGTTCCAGACAAGGAGCCTATCAGAAAATTTACCCAGAGTGCAACAGAAACTTGTACCTCTCTCACGTATCACAGAAAATATGAGATTTAAGTAGAATCCAAAAATTTTCTGCTTTAAAACGCAACCTAAATGTTCTTCTAATATCTCAAAAACATGTAAAAAATACCATCCACTAGGTGGGGTAGTTTTTAGGAGAGATGGACAGCAGCTCGCAACAAAAAAGCAGAGAAGAAGAGTGGGTTGCTATGGTTACAGTAAACAACCTATTGCAAGACATCCCTCTCTGTCGCTAAATAAAAGACAAGATTTCATAAAAATAAACATAAATAAAAAAGCTTTAATCCATTTTTTACACAAACACCATGTGATCAACCAAAATAATCTTTTCAAAATACCAGTAGATCACGATCACCGTATGAGGTGAAATCGGATCATTTCTCACGGCACACCTCACGATCTCTAACGGTACACTAGTGTGCCGCGGAACACTGGTTGGAAAACACTGTTCTCGGGCACATTTTTTGTTCCCTGCCACATCTAACTTCCAACCTAAGTAGTTTTGTGCAAGTGATCTGCTCAAGAATTTAAAAGAATATGTGCTAGCTTGGCTAACGTAATCATCTTTACACTGTGTTTGCAGCCTCAAACAAGATTAATTATGTGTGTCGTGAACGCACCCCAGGAAGAGACTACCGTATTTTCCGCACTATAAGGCGCACCTAAAAACCTTAAATTTTCTCTAAAGTCCACGATGCGCCTTTTAACCCGGAGCGCCTTATATATGGATTAATATTGAGCTACAACAGGTGTCGCAACTGTGGTAAGCAGCCGCCGACTCCATTTACCCCGTAGAAGAAGTAGTGCGCGGTGCATGCTGGGATATATGAAAGGGCGTCTCATTTCCATTTGTGTGTTTGTGTAAAGACCCGGAAATGGCTCCTACCAAGAGACACTGTTACACCGGAGAATTTAAACTTAAGGCAATCGGTCACGCAGTAGAACACGGGAATAGAGCCGCAGCGAGAGAGTTTAACATCAACGAATCAATGGTGAGGAAGTGGAGGAAGCAAGAGGATGTGCTGCGCCAAGTAAGTAAGACTAAACAGAGTTTCCGCGGGAACAAAGCGAGATGGCCACAGTTAGAGGACAAAATTGAACTGCCTTTACTGTAGCGCCTTATAATGCGGTGTGCCTTATATATGAAAAAAGTTTTAAAAAATGTCATTCTTTGAAGGTGCGCCTTATAGGGTGGAAAATACGGTAAGCGGAGAGCGAAAAGAGTCTCAGAAACAGAAATTGAACTGAATAAATAATGTCACTAATAAGGTTTTTTTCGGCAAATATTTTTCAGCTAACAAAAGGTCCCATGTTTATGCAAAGAGAGATGTTCTTCCACGAAAGTACCTTTTCTTTGAAAGGATAGTTAAAGACAGGCCAGTCTGGCACCCGGTGCTGTACCCATCCTATCTGAGTGTGTACACACTCCATTCTTACTACGAGGGCAACAAAGCGCCACTTGAGGGTTTTTGTTGTTCTGCTATTAGCAGATATTTCTCTGTCCTCGAGTGCTGGACGAGCAATTAGCACACAAAGCTTTTATTGGAATCCATCCCAAAAAAAAACAACTTGGCATCTAAAGTAACTGAAATAGGAAAATTCTATTTGAAGAATAATTTGAGTTATCTGGGTTGGAAAACAACGTAGGCTATTTCGGGGCATTCCTCATCTTGTCAGGTCCCAGTAGACTGAAGGCCAATGTCCTCGCTCTCCTCCCTACAAACTTTTGTTAGTTTTCTCTCTCTCCATTCATTCCTGTCAGAAAACGGACTATTTTTGACAAGGCCCCATTTTCACACTTAGCTCTGCTCTCGGTTACAATCTGAAGCAGCTTTTACTCACGCTACACACACCATCCTCTCTATGATTATGTCCTCCTGTCAATTCTTCACTCCCATCAGTATTTTTAGATTCCGGTGTGCTCGGGTCTCATTCTGAACTGGTCTTTGTGCTATTTTTATACAAATTTACTTTGAAGTAAAGGTAGACTTGCTGCACGTTGTCCTCATTTGGGGAGTTTATTTTTAAACATTAAATGACGAGATAAGATCGGAAGAGAAATTTAAGCAAATAAAGTTAAAGCGACTCAACAATACCGTCATCAGAGCTCCGGGTTCAAGTGAAGGGCAATTAAAAAAAATGATTTTACAAACATGATATAACCTGCCGCTTTTAGACAAATTTCTTTTTTTAACATTTACAGCTGTTTGGGCTGCGGCGAGGTTTTAAACTGCTGTTAGTTTTATGGATTCTGGTTAAACTGGAACTCTGAACTAAACTGGGACTTTGGTAAACATCAGGATCTTTGAGCACCAAGTCTTAAAATAAAGTAAATAAACTGTTAAAAGTAAAAAGAAAAGGTGTATTGATTTCAAATCTTCACATTTATTAGATTTTTTGAACGCTGTTGGACTTTTAAACATAAAGAAACTAGAACATGTTTTTTTTTAACAAGCCCTTCGTTATCTAGCGTAAGTAGAACCATGTGCATTTATCAGTTTCAGCTTTCACAAGGCTCTTAAATTAAAAGGAAACAAAATGATAGTGTAAAGTTTTACTTCCTCTAAATTTGATGAGAAAACCCAGCGTTTGGTAACCACATCCAAACAGGAAACAAACAACTTAACTTCTGTACATACTCACTGCACGCACCTGTTTATATTCTCCGATAATAGAACCGTTCTTCTTTATCTCCGATTCCGACTTATCGAGCTCCCGTCTGCACATTTCTTTCAGCTGTGGCAAAAGAGACGTTAGATACCGTGAAGCTATTACACAGGAAAAAGAAACAAGCACCAGCAGAGAATCTGAAACTGCCTACTGAAGACAGGAAAGTGTTTGTATTGTACGTGTTCCGGGAAGTTTTCAGCCCTAAATAGAACATACATCACCCTGAGTTAAAGCTACACGGAACAAGACAAAAGACATTTGGACGATGGCTGACAATACACAAGGGAGCAACGATGGAGGGGTTGGCTTCTGGTCTGAAAAGGATTTCTTAAAAAGAAAAAACACATGGAACACAAGCTGGTGTAGTTCATATGTGGAGGTCTGCGGACGCATTAACGGTTTAGTCCTTAAAAATGTGAAGTTAAAAAAATAAAACCCACAACTAGATCCAACAAAATAAAATCAAACAGGTTAATGGAAGTAAATAAAACTTATTACGAGAGTTCAAATGAAGAAAAAAAAAAGCACCCTGATGTTTAGGTAATATGTTTCCAACCTGTGCCGACTCCTCCTCAAGCCGTCTCTTCTCATCCTCCGAGTCCACCAGTTTCTGTTTGGTCAGGAGCAGCTCCTTATTCAGGGCATCCGCCTTTTCCTCGGCCTAAAAAAAAAAATCAGAACCTGATCATGAGGACCTTTAAAAGTTGGACTCGTCCTAGTTTCCTCTAAAACATATTTTTCTTTTCAAGGTAGGTCACGAAGACAAAAAAAACAGAAATTTGTGAACTGTTCTGTTCTTAAAAACACACACAGATATTTTGGGGTCAGTGTAATAAAGGTCATCCATGCACCAACTAAAAACAACACAAGCTTCTGCTAAAGCTGTTTTATTAGAATAGTGCGGAACTATGAATTCAATCTTCCTTACGTTGTCCAGGTCTTTGCGTAACGCTATCTTGCTGCTGACCAACTCGTGTGCCAAGTCATCGTTTTCTTGTTCCAAACGCATGTTTGCTTCTTGTAAGCGACGATTTTCCCGCTGAAAGAAGCAGATGGGCGTCAGGAAAATGCAAAAAACATTGAGCGATGAAAAGAATGTGAGAGGAATAAAAAAAACAAAAATGAAGAGGAAATGAGTGTGACGGTAAAACCGAAAACAATCCATGGAGAAGTAATGAGTCATAATAAAAAAAAAAAAACAGAGAGGAAAGTGAAGAGACAGCAAAACAGAGACAATGAGTTACTAGTAAAAAAAAAAGTTCCAATAAATGACAGAAGTTCTTCCTCCTACTGCAGGAGTTGTAAAGTAGAACAGAGAATATAAAGTACTAAAAGTTCACTGATCGACTGAAAGCACTGCAAAAGCAGCTAGTAATGTTTAACCAGGTGCAACTTGCTTTTGTTACGGTCTAACCAACATATTCAATCAAGTGTAAAAACAACATCAAAGTTTGTAGGTGTAAATGTAAAAACTATCAAAAAATAAAGGGAGTGTGGCAGATCTTATTATTTTTTGCAATAATACTTAAATCAACCATAACTGGTTTAATTAGATAAACAGAAGATATATGTATGTTTCCGTTCCGTTGTCTTTCGGTTACCCGGGCCGGGTCGCTGGGGCAACAGTCTCAGGCTTCCCAGACTTCCCTCACGTTAGCTGCATCCTCCAGCTCACTCGAGAGGATCTCGAGGTGTTCCCTGTCCAACTGTGAGACAATCTCTCCAGCGGGTCGGGGTCTGCCTCTGGGTTTCCTCCTGGTGGGACGTGCCCGAAACACCTCACCAGCGAAGTGCTCAGGAGGCATCCTAACCAGATGCCCAAATATCTAGCTTCTCTCAACCCGGAGGAGCAATGACTCTACTACGAGCTCCTCCTTCTTCTTCTTCTTTTGGCTTTTCCCTTTAGGGGTCGCCACAGCAAGTCAGTTTCTTCCATCTAATCCTATCTTCTGTATCCTCTTTGGTCACACCAACTATCTTCATGCCTTCATTCACTGTATCCATGAACCTCCTCTTTGGCCTTCCTCTAGTCCTCTTTCCTGGTGGTTCCAAATCCAGCATCCTTCTTCCTATGTACTCTCTCTCCTCTGTACATGTCCAAACCATCTCAGTCTTGCCTCTCGAACTTTATCCACAAAACCTCTAACATGTGCTGTTCCCCTGATATACTCATTTCTAATCCTGTCCATCCTGGTCACTTCCAGAGAGATCCTCAGCATCTTCATCTCTGCTACCTCCATCTCTGTTTCCTGTCTTTTCTTCAGTGCTACTGTTTCTAGACCAAACAGCATGGCTGGTCTCACCACGGTTTTGTACACTTTCCCTTTCATTCTAGCTGAAACTCTTCTGTCACACATCACACCTGATACTTTCCTCCACCCGTTTCAGCCTGCCTGAACACGCTTCTTCACCTCTTTTCCACACTCTCCATTGCTCTGGAGTGTTGATCCTAGATACTTAAAATCTTCCACCTTCTTTATCTCTTCTCCCTGTAACCTCACTTTTCCATTTGGATATTGCGAGCTCCTCCATGATGGGTGAATTCCTCACTCTATTTCTGAGTGAGAGCCGATCCACCCTTTGGAGGAAGCTCATTTCGGCCGCTTTTATCCGTGCTCTTCTTCTTTCATCATACAATGAATAAAAAAAGACATTGACTCAGAGCTTGTCAATGACTCCAACTTCTTATTTTTAGTTGATCTTATGGTCTTCATCATATAATCTATCCTCAGTATGATATTTTGTCGCTGTCCTTACAAACAGGCTTGGCAGTCCGAAGGTGAAGATTTTCTCTTGTAAACTCTGTTTGATGTTGCCATCGCAACCATCAGAAGTTCAATTCCTCTGTCTCTCTATCACATGCGCGCTTCCCTCTCTCGCTTATCTTTTGCTTACCTTGAATAAGTTAAATTGTTTCAAAGCGAATAGGAAAACGGTCAGAAAATTTCATCGGATGGTTGTTTTTGTTGCAACATTGAAAGAGTGAAAGATTTTGTCTTGCACTCTGAGTACATATTTTTAAAAGATGCAGCGTAATTTTTTTGTTTAGCAAAACTTTACAGTGCAAAAAATGATCTTATGCTTACAGAAAATAATCGAGTTACACAAAACATAAAAATATTCAAGTACAATATTCACTATTGATATATTATCAATAATATATAATAATTGACAATGTTTTTTAGGCAGATCTCTTCAACTTCATTGTTTTGTAAGTAGGTAGTGGGATAAAAAATGTCAGTGTAAATGAATATACCTCGTATCTTTCAATGGGAGCTTCCTGCTGCTCCTGCTGCTCCCGAATAGTGAGGTACTCCTTCTCAAACTTCTTTAACTTTTTCTGACTGATCTAAAAGGCAAAAAGAGAGCGACAAAAAAGTGTAACAGTTTGATACCTTCACAGTGATTGATTCAATGTTTCATTTTGTCCAGTCTTTATCAAAGATTAACCAACTGTTAAATAAGTACAAATAAGCATCCCAGTTGCCAACTTTTGATCCATTAGTGAACTTTGAGTAATAGAAGAAATAAACCATCGTAGGAAAAAAATCCACAGGCTGAATGTAACAATTGGTATATGGAACAAATTAATAGACATGGGTTAGAGTTAAGGCATCTGTAATAAATAGAATGCTGAATCGTCCAATGTGGTGAAGAAAGAGCTGAGCCGAAAAGCAAAGCTCTCGATTTATCAGTCAATCTACATTCCTAGAGTTGGGTAAAGTAGCAAAAAAAATATATACTCAAAGAAGAGTACAGTTACACCAAAATACTTTAACTCAAGTAAAAGTAATAAGTAGACTTAAAAAAAAAATGCACTCAAGAAAGAGGACAGTTACTCCAAAATATGTTTACTCAAGTAAAAGTAATAAGTAGACCTATTAAAATGTACTCAAGTAAGAGTACAGTTAGTCCAAAATACATTTACTCAAGTAAAAGTCATAAGTAAACCTAAAAAAAATGTACTCAAGTAAGAGTACAGTTACTCCAAAATATGTTTACTCAAGTAAAAGTAATAAGCAGACCTAAAAAAAAAAATGTACTCAAGTAAGAGTAAAAAGTATGTGTTGAAAACCTACTCAAGTACAGAGTAACTTTAAAAGTAACATCTGATTTCTTTGTCCACATAAGAATTTAAACAATACAACAAAATGTGCAAAATTTGTATTTTCAAAATAAAGTCAAAAGATCAGTAAAAGAAAAACCAAACATTAGTTGTGTTTACATTGTTTTAATGTTAATGCGGTTTTAGCCCAACAGACCTGGACGCGGATCAGATGAAAAAGACGTTTTCACAAGCTTTAACAGTAACTTGTTTTCAAAATAACGTTTTTTGTGCTACGTTTTGTTTCCTTGTAAGATGGCGCCAGGGTATGTCTGATAGGTCAGATGGAGTCATGTGACCGTGCTTACTACAATTGATTGGTGGAAGGTTGTCTTTAGTCATCAGAGCAGGAAGTGCCCTTTAGAGAATACTGTATCAGAATCAGAATTACTTTATTAATCCTTTACGTGGGAAATTTGTGTGTTACAGCAGCAAACAAGAAAGAAAAAACAAACGAAATAGACAGTATATATACAAGAAGGAGAATAAAAAAATAAAAAAATATTAAAATAATAAAATAGAAGGAATAATGTGACTAAACATTAAGAACAATAAGGTCTAAATGTGCATAAGGAGGTCAAAAGTAACATAAGCAATATAAAGTGACAAACAGTGATGAATTACATGAAAATGAACCAGTTATTTGTTATTCTGTGAGTTATTATAAAGTGATATTGTGTTGAGAATAAAAGATTTCTGATACCGGGCGTTTTTTTAGTGGCGCTGTCTGAGCCTCTTGGAGAAGGAACTCCTCTGTTTGTCCAGAAGAGGGTAGAGAGGATGGGAAGGGTTGTCCATGATAGAAAAAGTTTATTCAGTGACCTCCTCTCCACCATTGCTTCGAGTGTGTCCTGGTTGCAGCCAATGACAGAGCCAGCCTTTCTTATCAGTTTATTAAGTCTGTTGGCGTCACTGGCTGTGATTTTGCTCCCCCAGCAGACCACAGAGAAGAACAAGGTGCTGGCCACCACAGACTGAAAGAAGATCTCCAGAATCTTGCAGCACACATTGAAGGACCTCAGCGTCCTTAAAAAGTAAAGTCGGCTGCAGGCCTTCTTGTACACAGCAGGTTGCTCCTGTAGCTCAGTCTGCTGTCAATGGTCACTCCCAGGTATTTGTACTCCTCCACCACCTCTACATTCCTACCCAGAATGCAGAGGGGCAGCAAGGCAGTCCCCTTCTTTCGGAAGTCAATCACCATCTCCCTGGTCTTATCTACATTGAGCAGCAGGTGATTCTCTCCAGCCCACTCCACAAATCCTCCTGTACTCCTCCTCCGGCCCACCATTTGTACACCCCACAACTGCAGAGTCAGCAGAGAACTTCAGTAGGTGACATGACTCTGAGTTGTGCTGGAAGTCTGAGGTGTACAATGTGAAGAGGAATGGAGAGAGCACAGTGCCCTGTGGGGCTCCTAAACCACTTAAAACCACATCAGACAGAACACTGCCCAGCTGGACGAACTGTGGCCTGTCCGCCAGGTAATCAGTGATCCAGGAAACGATGGATGTACCAGTACCCATCAGCCGCAGCTTATCACTCAGTATTGAAGGCTGGATGGTGGTAAAGGCAATAGAAAAATCAAAGAAGGTGATTCTCACCATGCCCCCACCACCATCCAGATGTGAATGAGCTCGCTGCAGCAGATGGATGACGGCATCCTCGACTCCTAGACGCGACCAGTAGGCAAACTGCGGTCTCATGTGAGCTAACAGCAGCCTCTCCAGCACCTTCATCATATGAGATGTGAGGGCAACTGGACGGAAATCCCTGAGGTGAGATGAAGATGGTTTCTTGGGTACAGGGACCAGGCACAAGGTCTTCCAGATAAGCGGAACCCTTTCCAGCCTGAGGCTCAAGTTGAAGAGGTGCTGGAGAACCCCACATAGCTGGTGCGCACAGTTCCTCAGAGAACGAGGGATGACGCCATCCGGGCCGGCTGCTTTGTGCTGGTTAACCTTCTCCAGCTGTTTCTTCACTAGGCAGGTGGTCACAGTCAGACTGGGAGTGAACGAGGTAGTAGGTGGAATGGAGGAAGGGGTGATGGTCTGTGGTCCTAGTGGGCTTGGTGTGGCAGAGGAAGGTGAGTGGCAGTTGGGTGAGGGGGGGTTCATCAACAAGTTGGTTGAATAGCTGAGAAGGAGCAGACACTGGTGGCAGGTGTGATGGAGGTAGGGAAGGAGAGGCAGAGGCATTCAGAGAGCTAAACCTATTGAAGAAGATATTAAAGTCATTAGCTCTCTCTTTGCTGCCACTAGTGGGTCTGCTTCTCCCCCATATCCTGTGATCTCTTCAGCTCCTCCCAGTCTCCAGACCTGAAGGCTACCTTTTCCTATTAATGAGAGTTTTTAGGTCACAGGTGATCCAGGGTTTGTTGATGGGGAAGCATCAAACAGTCTGGGTGGGAACGACAGACTCCTCACAGAACTTAATGTATTCTGTAACGCAGTTTGTCCTGCCATCAATGTCTTCCTCGTGAGGTGTGCAGAGTGCATCCCAGTCCATGAATTTGAGACAGTCCTGCAGGGCCCACTCCGTTTCCGGAGTCCACTTCCTTACACTCTTGATAGACACAGGCTTTCGCAAGGCGATGGGGACATAGCACGGTCTTAGATGGAGCAGGTTGTTATCAGACCTGCCAAGGGGAGGAAGGGCAATGGCTCTGTATGCATTTAGTATGTTTGCATACAGGAGGTCCAGAGTTTTATTCTCCCTAGTGGGGCAGTCCATGCACTGGGTGAAGTCCACAAGTGAACTCATGTTCATGTTGATGTGGTTGAAGTCATCAGTTATGATACAGAATGAGTTAGGCTGCTATATCTGCAGGCGGGAAACGGTCGTTGCGATGACGTCACAGACGGTCTCAGAATCAGCAGACAAATGAACATAAACAGCCACCACTACAACCGATGTAAACTCTCTTGGAAGATAGTAAGGCCAGAGTCCGTAAAATGTGAGCTTTCATCATTTAGCTGCTACACCAATCAATTCACAAAACAACATTATACTCTACTAAACTAAAATATTTCTAAAACCTTTAGATTTTTTAAACGTTAAAAGTGTTAATTTGTTTTTTTATTGATTGATTTTTTTAAATTTTGAGCTTGAAAAAGAGAAACAACAAGTTCAATAGATTCGGAGTAGGTATTTATTTTGAGGAATATCAAACATGTAGAATAATTTTTTGGTGTAAATTCCAAACCTTGATTGTCTGGCCTTTTGTGATGTTAGTTATTCCCCCAGTTTAATAGAAGCCAGGCGAAAAGAGGTGAGTAGAGAAGGTTACTGAGGGCACAATCGTGTCATTCATCTCCTTGTCATCTTCTTTCAGAAGCAGCTGGCTTTCCAGGAGATATTAATTCAAAGGATAATTAGAAAGGGAGGACTGTCAGTTTCTTAAGTACAACCATCTTTTATTAGTTTTTCTATTGGGATGTTTCATTTTTAAACTTTAGTTAGATCACATCAGAAGATCCACGATCCTCTACTGACCGTGTCTGAGAACATCTCTGTTCATTCAACCAGAGCTCGCTAAACTGCAAAAACATATTCATGAAATACCTACACACGTCATATAGTTATATTTTTATGTAAATTTGCATAGAACAGCTTTAGAGGTAAAGAGGCTGACAGCTCTGCTCTGACCTCCCACTCTGCTGTCTGTGTGTGTGTTTAGCATTTATAACTATATCAGTATTCAATTATGCTAAAGTTTGCCGGGAGATGAATGATTTTCCTCCAAAAAAAAACTTGGGAATATATTTCGGAATTAGCACCTCCAAATTTGAGACCATGGTCCTCGCTCGGAAAAAGGTGGAATGCCCCCTGCGGGTCAGGGACAGGGTCCTGCCCCAAGAGGAGGAGTTTAAGTATCTTGGGGTCTTGTTCACGAGTGGGGAAAGGATGGAGCAGGAGATCGACAGGCGGATCGGTGCAGCATCAGCAATAACTAGAACGCTGCATCGGTCCGTCGTGGTAAAGAGAGAGCTGAGCCGAAAAGCAAAGCTCTCGATTTACAAGTCGATCTACGTTCCAACCCTCACCTATGGTCACCAGCTGTGGGTGGTGACTGAAAGAATGAGATCGCGGGTACAAGCGGCCGAAATGAGCTTCCTCCGCAGGGTGGCTGGGCTCTCACTCAGAGATCGGATGAGGAGCTCTGCCATCCGGGAGGAGCTCGGTGTCGAGCCGCTCCTCCAGGTCGAGAGGAGCCAGATGGGGTGGTTTGGGCATCTGGTCAGGATGCCCCCCGAGCGCCTCGCGGGCGAGGTGTTTTGGGCACGTCCCACCGGGAGGAGACCAAGGGGCAGACCCCGGACCCGCTGGAGAGACTATGTCTCACAGCTGGCCAGGGAACTACTTGGGATCCTTCCAGGTGAGCTAGAGGATGCGGCCGGGGAGAGAGAGGCCTGGGCTGCCCGTTTGGGGCTGTTGCCCCCGCGACCCGACCCTGGAACAAGCGGAAGATGACGGAACGGAATATATTTCGTGAACTTTCCGTTCCGCTCCGGGGCCGGGTTGCGGGGGTAACAGCCTCAGGTTAAGAGAAGCCCAGGCCTCTCTCACCCCGGCTGCATCCTCCAGCTCACCTGAAAGGATCCCAAGTCGTTCCCCGGCCAGCTGTGAGACATAGTCTCTCTAGCGGGTCCGGGGTCTGCCTCTTAGTCTCCTTCAAATGGGACGTGCCCGAAACACCTCACCAGCGAGGCGCTTGGTGAGGCGAGGGGTCATGGTGGGTGCCAGAGCCTGTCTGTGCAGATTTCAGACGAGAGGCAAGATACACCCTGAACAGGTCACCAGTCTACTGCTGGGCCCAGTATACAAGCAATCATCCACACTCACACTAATTCCTAGGGGCAAATTCATCGTGGCCAATCAACCTAACATGCATGTTTTTGGAGGTTGGGAGGAAACTGGAATATCCGGAGAAAACCTGCGCAAACACAGGGAGAACATGCTAACTCCGCACAGAAAGACCAGTATTTGAAGCCTTGACCCACCGTTGGATAGAAAAGCAGTGCTGACTGGAGAACAACTCAGAGACTCTCATATACTTGTACAAAGTTATGTTAGAACAGAAGAAAGAGAATCTCAATCACATGTACGAGGGTAAAAGTTTATTAAAACTAGTTACAAGGGAAAAGCATCTCAGTCTGCGGTATTTATACAGTGAGAACAAAGAGGTGTGTTTTAAGCAGGGAGGAGTGACTGAAACCCACTTAATGATAGGTAGAGACAGAATCGTCTGCCCCTCCCTTAGTTACCATAACACTATGTGTTCAATCGTCTGGGCCTCCTGGAGTTGAGTGATTGCGTTTATTAGAGAGACTTTTGAATGATAAGAACAAAAAAAGTCATGTCAAAAGAATTATTTACATTTCCTACCTAACACCCACCCAAACTCGAACCCTGACCTTCTTGCTGTGAGGCCACTGTGCTAACCAATGCAAGTAGCCACACATTTATGACTAAAAATTGGACTTTACGTGATCACGTTGTTCTGATTGAAACGGTCTCTGAGTTAAACTCACATGCTTATCGCGAAAACGAAATTTAAATGCATGCAAAATGTGCCGCACAAAGTTTTGAAAATGAATTATTTTCAAAGATTATCAACATAATCCTGACTCATTTTTGTGTTAATTCCATCCGGGGGTCAGTGAAACATGTGAGAAATAAGTCAAAGGATGAAAGGATTAGAGATTAGAATTCTGACATCGACCTTTTCTACATAAACTAATCATGGAGCCAACCGAGCGATGATCAAACTGAACAAACTGACACAACTAACAAAAAAATGGACAAAAAAAAAAAAAGTAAACCGTTATCATTTTTTCCGTATCAACGCTTAAAAAATAAAAACTTGCATTTCAAATCATTTCATTTCAAATTTACTAACAATATTACATGCATTATTTCAGATGACACTTAAAAATTTTTTTTAAACATCTAGAATCCTGCAAAACAAACTAATACGTGATCCTGTCGGATGGCAGCATCATCAGTTAATGAGGCCGACATTAATCCTGCAAGTTAAGCCTCAGATTAGCCATCCAGTGTTATAACAGGAATGAGTTACCAAATGGCTTCCTGGAATTATTTTTTTATGGCTAAAAACAAGTTAAAAGAAAACACATTCAATTATTAGGAAAATTAAAACCTGCCAACCCACTTCTAGCCAAAAAAATAGATCGTAAAAATACGTGTTTCATTTGGATGTCAATACTTCAAGTGGAGTGTTTTCGAAATAATATCAAAGGTACTTTTAAATCTGCACATCAGGTCCAGTTACCTTGGATTTTTTTTGTTGCCATTTGACTTTAAAGAGTGCCTACTGTAAATAGAGACTCGCTGGGGCTGTTTTCGATGGTTTGGAGAGCCTAGCTGTTGAAGCCTTGGATTCAGACCTCTAACAACTCAAAGTCACCATCGAGACAGCAGATGGGAGATGGTGGCTCAGTGGGTAGAGCGTTCGCCCGCAAACCGGAAGTTCGCAGGTTTGCATCCCACTGAGTGCACATCTAGGGTCCTTGGAGAAGACCCTAACCCCTCGTTTCTCCCACCATTGGCGCCGTCATAGGTGGCAGCCTGCTGCGGTGAAATGCAGCACAATAATTTCCCGTGAGGGATTAATAAAGTATTAAAAAAAAAAAAAAAAAAAAAAGAACAGCCGACCCAAGATCGCCAGCACTGGTGAAACTTGGTCAATCTGGTCAGCTCAACGCACAAGGACAGGGACCCACCGACCTTCACAGGAGCACTGATTGTTTGGGACCTTAAAGTGTGATCTCTCCATTCCCTTCCTGTTCAGCAGGGAGTTCAAAGCTCTTTCTATGTTGCCTCCTTTGTAGAGTTTATTTAGAAAAAATATGTGTGCCCAAAGTTACCTTCAAAGGCAGGTCCTCTAAACTGGGCCAGACTTTTCAAAACAGGTCAGGACACAGGTGTGAGTGCTTTAGAGAAGCGTGTGTTTCTTTTGGCATCTGTTCATTTCCACGTAGCGCTGAAGTCCAACAGAGACATCTACAGGTAACTGAGCAGCAATGCTGCACATTTTGAATATTTTGTGGATTAGGAACATTAAATTTTTCGCATCACACAAAACAAAAAAGGTGTGTTTGGTTGGTTAAGCTTAGAAGGGAAGCTTTTTTTTTTTTTTTTTTCTTTTTTTTTTTAAATCTTACCTTCATGCTGCAAGCCAGCTCCATCAACTTCTTGGCATTTTCCTCAGAGCGGTACCTCTTTGGAACTGGGACACGAAAGAACTTGAGTGCACCCTCAAAGTCTGCATGGATAAGATCCTCTTTCGATGTCTAAGAGAAAAAAAATTGGGGAAAAAAATGGAATTAATTCAAAATTATTTAAAATTTCTCAGTTTTATTGTGAAAAGGCAACAAAAAAATGACGAATACAACAAGACACTTGGATCATCAAAAATAAGAGAGAATAACAATTTCAAATATTATCTGCCAGGTGTGGTTGTCAGGACTCGTCCAGGTCAGCTTACCTTCAAAAGTGCTAAAGCCACATTGAAGATCACACTGATGCCCTGAAAAACAAAACGAACAAAATCTATGCAGCTGAATTCAAAGTTAGTGCACAATTGTCCAAGGGTCCCTCCACAATTGTATTCAGTGAAAATGAGATCTATTAATTAAAGACTTTGTATTGTTTCATTCATTATTTCATCTTTTGAACCGTTTCGTCCTGTCAAGGTCGCGGAGAATGCCGAAGCCTATCCCAGCTAATTTCAGCTGAGACGCAGGGTACACCCTGAACAGGTCATCTGTCTATTGCAGGGCAAAATGCACGAATTCCTAGGGACAATTTTATAGCAGCCGATCTACCTAATATACATGTTTTTGGAGGGTGGAAGGGAACTGGAGTACCTGGAGAAAACCCACACATACATGTGGAGAACATGCAAACTCCACACAGAAAGGTCAGCGTTTCAAGCCTCAGTCCAGCTAAGACTTGAATCCTAACCTTCTTGCTGTGAGGCGACTGTTCTAACTCCTGCAACATCGTGCAGCCCCAGTTAGTTTGTTTCAACACAAACTGAGATGGGACGAGAAAAATTTTGTCAAATTAAAAGTGGCGGGATATTTCATCTTGAATTCTGGGTAAATCTTTTTAAAGATACAGGTCTCATTAATATAAACCCAAATGTAAAGGTAACGAAAACTTCAAATTTAAATAAAAAATTCATAGCATTAATACTGTAACCTACAACGTATATGGGCCTTCAGATAGAATTGACATTTTTAATGTCGGGAGATCACTTTGATTTGGCTTGGAAGCTGAAAAAGAGTGAGCGCTCCCGGTGTGAACTTTAACGTCAAAAAACATTTCTAATTGTCTTACTGACCTCACACAACAGCAGGTCAATGATGTGAAAGACCATGTAGAGAGGAAATTTGGCTGTGAAGAGAGTTAGGAACCACTGTGATGCATACATGTGAGCCTCCAAACCCACATTCTGAAAATGATTGTACAGATCTGGGATCGATTCCTAGAGGGAAGACAAACAGAAACAAGGATAATTAAAAAAGATACAACGTTGAAACAAGTTCGAAAGGAGTTAAACTACAGTAAGTATCACCAGGCGATCGCCTCCATGTGCAGTAAACAGCAATATTCATGCCGTGCTCCAAATCAAACGCGTCAAAGTGTTTTTGAGTACCAAAATGGCAAGCCGAGCAAATCAAAAACTATCCTTGAAATAACATTTTAGCCCTAAAATTGCAAAAAAACCCCCCAAAACAGCTATTTCTTTCATTTAAAAGAGTTTAAAAGATGTGTCTAGATTAGTTTAAATAGTTTTAAACAGTTACGAGAACTACTTTGTTAATTCGCCATTTTGCAAAGCTGATTGCAACTCAAGTACCGTATTTTACGATGTATAAGTCGCTGTTTTTTTATAGTTTGGCTGAGGGTGCGACTTATATACTGGAGCAACTTATGTGTGAAATTAGTAACACATTATTATCATCATTCCACATGGCAAGAGGGTGCTCGAGGCCTGTGTTGATAGTTTTAACTTTGCCGGTAACTTATAAAAAAAACAACTGAGAAGAAAATTATATTCTGCAGATATGCAGCCAAAACCAGTAATCGAGCAGCAGAAAGAAAGTTTGGAGTTAGCGACTGTTAGAGACTGTTGAAGAGCAGAGGCTACTCTAACTGAAATTAAAAAAACTAAACAAAAAAGCTAATTGCACGCTAAAGGCTAGGTGGGCTTCAGTGACAGCCGAAACCATCCTGTCGGGATTCAGTAAAGGCTGGTATAATTGAAACTCCAACCGACGATGAGTCTGATGCAAGCGACGCAGAAGAGAAAGTGGCAAAGTTGGGGGAGTTGTTTAAAAGTGACACCGGGGATGGAGATTGGATTTAGGCCCTGTCCACACGTAGCTGGGTATTTGGTAAAACAAATATATTTTTATCTGTTTTGACCTGTCATCCACAAGAACACGCAGGTTTTTGCACTCAAAACCGTCATTTTCAAAAACTCCGACCAAAGTGACGATTTTTGAAAACTCCGGTTTTGCGTTTGGACAAGCATAACTGGCGTTTTGATTTTTAATCGTCACTACCTGTGACAACTAATGCGTTAACGTCATTTGTGAGCGTCCTTGTTTTTAATATCAGACAGTGAGCAGCATGGATGCTCTGAAAAACCCATTACTATCTTACGCTCTTTTCTCGCTTTTTTTTTCTTACAGACTCAGCTGCTATTGCTTCTTGTCGAGGAGCAAAGGAGGAGAAATGCGTTGCAGTCGGTTATTATTTATCATATAAGCCTTCCTAGCTCAGAGCTTACGTTTAGATAAATACTGCCGACTACTGGTCTGACGAGCTTATAACCGCACTTAGAAGTGTATTTATACGGGTTCGTGTGGATCCGATTATATTGAAAATGTTTACGCGTGTACGCAAGTTTTTCTAAAACAGAGGACAGCTGATATACGTTTTCAAAAAATACCCGGCTACGTGTGGACATGGTCTTAGTCACCTGGACTGAAACTGGTGGTTTGGTAAATGTGTTAACTTATTTTTTATGCTATTGTTATCTGAATAACTCTTAATTTGTCACGTTAATAGTTTATTTTATTTTATTTGAGTAACATTTGAAATAAAAACAATACGTACATAAATGTATGCCAGAAATATACCAGGCAAGTTCTCAGTTCGTAACATTAGTATACCACTTTTCCGACTGTTGTTCTTGTTTTATTTATATTTGAAACAGTCGTTCAAAATAACACGTCTGTTTTTGGTGTCGGACTTTATCAGATAAATTTCCCCCTCAAAAAAATGTGAATACGCCAGTGAAACTTATACCTGGTTTTTCTTCTTTGTTATTCATTTTTTGTCTGGTGCGACTTATAATCTGAAAAATACGGTACTCGATATGCACAAAGAGACATCTCCCCAGGGTACTTGACCATGTGCAACCCTATTTATAAAGTCACACTCTTGCATTTATAAACACACATATAATTCAGACATTTCTTGGAACAACGGTTGACACGTCGTAACACAAACCTGCATGAGTCTTTCAAGTTGAAAGAACTTGCAATGGAGATCTTCAAAGTTCTGTTTGAAAAGGTCTCTGAGCCCGTAATCAAACATTATCTTTACCAGAACACTGAAAGCTTGCTCTTCTGGCATCTGAAAGGAAAAAAAATGACGTTAAAAAAATCTTTAACTCTCTTACAATAACTAACTTGGAATATTTTATTTCATACCTAGTCAATGTGACCTGAAAGCAACTGAAGATCATTTTATTCATTTATTCGGTCATTTTCCAAACCATTTAGGTTATTGCTTGGAAAAAGCAGATATTTTTCCACTAGATGGTAGTGTTGGGATGTTTCTGGAACTCAGCAACATTAAACGTTTGCTACTTAAGCAAGTCTTTTTAAGAATAATCTATTGTTTTAATTCTAGATGATTAAGCGTTAAATACTTCAAGATAATCCACTTTAGTTGCAAGGGTTTCAAAATATACAGAAGTCAAACGAGAACCAAGTAATTCTTTTTTAAGTCTTGACATTGTTTAGAATGTTTGGGATTTTTGGGATTTCGCTAGTATGTAAACTCACGTGCAGCAGCAGTACGGCCGCCAAGAAGGACTGTCCCTGGCAGTAACCGATCTCCTCATCGTAGACAGAGTAAGCCTGCGAAGAGTAAATAATATTTAGAGAAGATTAGAGATGGGCGTGGCGAACAAGTGGCTGTCTAAAGACAAAACGATACATCTATGTTCTTATAAAGTTCAAAATAAATGAATGCTTCAAAGTTCTCAGAAGGTTTTATTTTTAAAAACAGAATCTTACATGAAAGAACTATGCTTGACGGGAAAAAAACAGAGACACCTGTCCATTGTCACAGTAAAAGAAAACACTGTATATAAATATTTAACATGTGAATGACTAGAAAAGACTTAAACTAGAGCACACGTTTCCTTTAACCTTTTTTGGCAATCTCAAGTAGTGATGGGAATTACGGCTCTTTTTAGTGAGCCGTCTCTTTCGGATCGGCTCACTAAGAAGAGTCGGCTCTTTCGGCTCGTGAACGGCTCTTCAGATTGTTTTTTTTTTTGTTTGAATTGATTCATTTAAAGTTATGCGCAAATTAATTCCTGCTTTTGTTTGTCATTTTTATTATATAAACTTGCCATTACTTACCATAAAAAATATATGAAAATTTATATAAAATTTGTAATAAAATGTAAAAAAAAAACAAAAAACTAGTATTTACAATTCAACTTTGAACAACTTGAATTTTTCAGCTTTTTAAACAAATTTCGCGGGATCGATTTGCTGCCAAGTGTGAAGCGGCCGGGATGGGAATTAGCGCCTCCAAATCCGAGACCATGGTCCTCGCCCGGAAAAGCGTGGAATGCCCCCTGCGGGTCAGGGACAGGGTCCTGCCCCAAGAGGAGGAGTTTAAGTATCTCGGGGTCTTGTTCACGAATGGGGGAAGGATGGAGCGGGAGATCGACAGGCGGATCGGTGCGCATCAGCAATAACTCGGACGCTGCATCGGTCCGTCGTGGTAAAGAGAGAGCTGAGCCGAAAAGCAAAGCTCTCGATTTACAAGTCGATCTACGTTCCAACCCTCACCTATGGTCAGCAGCTGTGGGTGGTGACTGAAAGAATGAGATCGCAGGTACAAGCGGCCGAAATGAGCTTCCTCCGCAGGGTGGCTGGGCTCTCACTCAGAGATCGGGTGAGGAGCTCTGCCATCCGGGAGGAGCTCGGTGTCGAGCCGCTCCTCCTCCAGGTCGAGAGGAGCCAGATGGGGTGGTTCGGGCATCTGGTCAGGTTGTCCCTGAGTGCCTCGCGGGCGAGGTGTTTTGGGCATGTCCCACCGGGAGGAGACCAAGGGGCAGACCCCGGACCCGCTGGAGAGACTATGTCTCACAGCTGGCCGGTGAACGACTTGGGATCCTTTCAGGTGAGCTAGAGGATGCAGCCGGGGTGAGAGAGGCCTGGGCTACCCGTTTGAGGCTGTTGCGACCCGACCCCGGAACAAGTGGAAGATGACGGAACAGAACTTCTACACCGCAGCAGGCTGCCACGACAGCGCCAATGGTCGGAGAAACGAGGGGTTAGGTGTCTTCTCTAAAAACTCTAGACGTGAACTCAGTGGGAATCAAACCTGTGAACTTCAGGTCCGCGGGCGCATGTTCTACCACTGAGCCACGGTCTTACACTTAGAAACACCGTCGCAATTTTGAAGAGCAGATCCTGTTTCTTCTGTCTTTAATTATCTGCGCAGTTTGAGAAAAGTGTGTTTATGACCTCTGTGATGCCCCGCCCCTCTTAAAAATATATATATAAACAAAAAAAATGTCAATTGTTTGTGCTGGTTTGTACTGGAAAATGTTTGTTTGTGCTATTTTAGTTTTTCAGATCTTTAAATTATTACAGCACAAACGACTGACTTACTTTTTGTTTTTATATATATATATATATATATATTTTAAGAGGGGTCAGCTTCACGGAGTTGTGTTTTTGCGCGGGGGGATGGGGTGCGGAATGCGGGCCGGGGCTCCCAATCAGGAGCCGGCTCCCGTCGTTCACTTCAAAGAGCCGGCTCTAAGAACCGTTTCGTTCGCGACCGACACATCACTAATCTCAAGTTCCTGAAGCCGATGTTGTCTATCTACTACGACTAGACAGGCAACAAGAGTGCATATTTACAGAAGCTAAACATTGATTGATAAAAGAGCAAAAAAAAGATAACAGCGTTGTGGCCTACTGAACTAGAAACACAAATAATTAGTGGGAGTAAAACGGTCCGAGTGTGGATCAATTCCATACTCGTAGGAAAGGGAGGGTCCGCTGAATTATTTAAACCCACCTCGGGAGGTTCTTGTCTGTGAAAAGATGGATGAGCTCGCAAGAGTTATACATAATGAATGAAAATAAACAGGAAAGAAAGCTGGAAAAACGCTGTGATCACGACAGAATACTGAGATATATTCCTCCGTGGTGATTTGTGTAAATGTATAAACATATGTAAAAAAAAAAAAAAAAATGTGTACGTACATATATACGTATGTGCGTCTGAGTGTGTGTATTTATTTATTTCCATTAGGTCACTTTAATTGGATTATTTAAATGATGTTTCTGCCGTTTACAGAGATTTATTTTGTTTTTTCCAGACCAACATGAACCGGTTGAACTACCTAGCCTCAGAGCAACTGTGTTAATTAATAAATATTGGCAAACTCACATAACAGCCCAAAAAGTCTTTAATCACACCTACTGTAAGGAGTCATTTGTGTACCTAGTATTTTCAATATTTCACAAAAACACTAAAGTTTGATTTTTCACGTAACTTGCCACAGATTTCTTGTGTTTCTACGAACGAGCATTATTTTAATCACACGTTAAAATGTGACGAAATCAGCTGGGTCAAAAATATACATACAGCAACATGAATGAGCAATTTTGGAGACTTAGAAAGTTGTGTCAATGACATGAGCATCATAGCATGACCTCTTAACTTCTTGTGAGTGATTATGAGTGACTGCAGCTGGTGACTTCTCTGAGGCCATTTAAAAAGGGCTCATTGGATAAAAACACCCACAAACGCTACAATGGGAAAGTCAAAGGAGCGCAGCACAGATTTGAAAAAGAGAATCATTGACTTGAACGAGTCAGGAAAGTCACTTGGAGTCATTTCAAAGCAGCTGCAGGTTCCAAGAGCAACAGTGCAAACAATTGTTTGTAAGTATAAAGTGCATGGCACTGTTTTGTCACTGCCACGATCAGGAAGAAAACGCAAGCTGTCACCTGCTGCTGAGAGAAAACTGGTCAGGAGGGTGAAGAGTCAACCCAGGAGCACCAAAAAGCAGATCTGCCAAGAATTAGAAGCTGCTGGAACACAGGTGTCAGTGTCCACAGTCAAGCGTGTTTTGCATCGCCATGAACTGAGAGGTTGCCGTGCAAGAAGGAAGCCCTTGCTCCAAAAGCGGCACCTTAAGGCTCGACTAAAGTTTGCTGCTGATCACATGGACAAAGATAAGACCTTCTGGAGGAAAGTTCTGTGGTCAGATGAAACAAAAATTGAGCTGTTTGGCCACAATGCCCAGCAATATGTTTGGAGGAGAAAATGTGAGGCCTTTAACCCCAAGAACACCATGCCTACCATCAAGCACGGTGGGCCTGTTTTGCTGCCAATGGAACTGGTGCTTTACAGAGAGTCAATGGGACAATGAAGAAGGAGGATTACCTTCAAATTCTTCAAGAAAACCTGAAGTCATCAGCCCAAAGGTTGGGTCTTGGGCGCAGTTGGGTGTTCCAACAGGACAATGACCCCAAACACACATCAAAAGTGGTAATGGAATGGCTAAATCAGGCTAGAATTAAGGTTTTAGAATGGCCTCCCAAAGTCCTGACTTAAATCCCATTGGGAACATGTGGATAATGCTGAAGAAACAAGTCCATGTCAGAAAGCCAACAAATTTAACTGAACTGCACCAATTCTGTCAAGAGGAGTGGTCAAAGATTCAACCAGAAACTTGCCAGAAGCTTGTGGATGGCTACCAAAAGCGCCTAATTGAAGTAAAAATGGCCAAAGGACATGTAACCAAATATTAGCATTGCTGTATGTATATTTTTGACCCAGCTGATTTCGTCACATTTTCAGTTTACCCATAATAAAGTCATAAAAGAATCAAACTTCATGAATGTTTTTTGTGACAAAGAAGGATCTGTTCCAATCACTGTATCAGAGAAAAATCAGAGTTGTTGAAATAACTGGAAACTCAAGACAGCCATAACATTATGTTCTTTACAAGTGTATGTAAACTTTTGACCACCACTGTATCTCAGAATCTTAATTGTAATAGTTGTGGAATGGCTTTTTTAAATATGATTATATTGTCTTTTTCGCAACAGATAATGAAAACGATCCCCAAATCTAGTTTTAAAAAAAAGCTAGTCATATATTTTAAAAATAAAAAAAATGTTTTATTAAGTGATTTGTTGTAATAATTAATTGTGATTGGTTTTCTTTAAGATTTTAAATTTGAAAATGATCCAAACTAAACTGGGGTTCTACAATTACCCGAATCTGACCGGATCTGAGTGGGTCTGAGCCCCAAATCAACAGCTCTATTTCATAAAACCACCATAAAACCTCTCAGTGTACAACTAAATAAAAGTTTTAATTCTCAAAAGAAGCTGCTCACTGACGTACCATAATTTTCGTAGCAGATTGTCGGTACACATTGCCAACTGCTGAATGTTAGATAGCTGCACTATGATCCGGTCGCATCCAGTAAATTGCAGGTGTACTGACTAGATCTGCCACCATTGAGATCTGCGACTTTGCGCCTCTGCGCATGCACAGAACGCTCCCCATCCCTTACGGATGATCAAACCATCAAGACCTGCGACCTAATCGTCGAGATCTGCGACCTGCCATACTTCTATCGAAAGTAGCGTTAGGGTTAGTTTTCCGAACTTTGATCTGTCGCAGATCTCGATGAGGCTGCAGATCTCGATTGAACACCAGACCTGATTCTGACAATACAAGATCAAATGAAAGCTTAAAATGCCGGGATATTGGTCTTAATGAGTCTTTCAACTTCATTTATACCCTATAAACAGTAACATAACAGTCAGATTTGGTAAATTGCAAGACCCCAAAAATGCTACTGTGTGAAACTTTTCAAGTTTTTTTTTTTTTTTGTGACCAACAAGTCGGAAAGTTTTGATACTCAATACTTTTTGTACTTTCCAAAAAATGTACAAAAATAAAGTAATGTAATTTTTGTAGTATTGAAAGATTTTTAAAAAATCTTTTTTTTTAAATGATATTTTAATATAATTGTATATGAAAGACAAATGATACATATCCAATGTAGGCGTGTGAATTAAGATGGTGTGTAAATGCTGCTTTTTTTTTTTTTTCATTGCCTGTTTACATCTTGTTTGGTAAACAACCGTTGTTTTTTTTTTACGACTTAGATCCATTTTTACGACTTGTATCATTCACTTTGGGAGTTTCAAGTGGAAAAGGGAACCCTCTTGTGTGTGCTAGTCAAACCTTGCAGATCTTGTAAAGTGAGTCTTGTCCATCTCCTCCAGTGTCTTTGAAGTAGTCATGAGCTGGAAACGTTCTGTTGATGTCCCTGGTGATGGCGCTGTCCTGAGGCGACTCCTACAGGTGAGACAAGATAGGGTGAAAATGTTAAGTCAAGGGAAAAAAAAACAATATAGATATCGGTACATTTTTACCGTATTTTCACGACCAAAAGGCGCAATGTATTAAAAGGAGTAGTCATAGTTTTGTGTGCTCTGTATTTAACACACACATAAGGCACACCTGATGATCGGGCGCAGGTTTTTTATACATATCCCTACTACGTACGTCCACCTTACAACAACACACACACAAGCAGACAATTGTGCGTATTTAAAAATAGATCGGGAGCAAAACTGAGTTTGTTTGTCTTTATTTAAATATTAGTTACAGTCGTCATAAATTAATTTATCAAATCCATCCAAGTCCTCATCCTCTGTTTCAGAATCTAACAACTGTGCTAAATCCAACATAGCAGGTTCACTTTTCTCGCCGTCAGAGTCACTTCCTGTACCATGCGGCTCCTCGGAAATGACGCCTGCTTTTGCGAAAGCTCATACAACAGTGCCAGCAGACACGTTAGCCCAAGCATCTACAATCCACTGGCAAACTGTGGCGTGACTCGCTTGCCGCTGCCGTCCACCCTTCGTGAAGCTGTGGTCTCCTCTGGTCATCCATCGCTACCACGCCACTCGCAACCTTACTTTGAACGGCCGGTTCACGCCGATGTCCAGAGGTTGGAGTTTCTTTGTCAGACCTCCAGGAATCACAGCAAGCGTAGTGTTCATCTGCTTCACTTGTTTTTCACAACCAACATAGGGTGTACTGTCTAATAGGGCGCGGCGCTCATTTTGAAGGAAATTTAACACGTTTATATGCACCTCGCGGTCGTGAAAATACGGTATTTTTAGAATATACTTCATCTAAACACACACGGACTGTATTTCTACTATGCAATTGTTCATGCTGCACACTGAAAAATACAGTGTTGAATGGAAAGAACAACATCTGGCACAGAGTGTTCTCTTCTACTGTACTAACTGTCCACTGGTTTGTCTCTCTAATGACGGACTCTTCAATTTCCTCCATTACACATCATTGAAAGAATAATTGTGTACTGCGTCAAAGTTTAGATACTCTCTACCAGGATGAAAGTCACTGTGCATGTGACAAAAAACTAATAAAGCTTTATTAGCCTGTAACTTAATTGCAACTAGCCCACTGCTAAATCTGTGACTAAATTACTTATTCACTTCATGAGGTACAATTTTCTTGTTTCCATAATTCCAATGAGAAATGGGTTTAGTGGGGTTCCATGTCACACTGACCTACTTCACAGAGATTAAAATGCTTTAGGCAGCTAAATCTAAAACACTGTGTTGTGAATCAATAAGGCAAGTAAGAGGATAGTTAACCTTTTAAGAGAAATCTTAGTCATCACTTTAAGTTGTGTGTTGAAGATTGTTCCTTTGATGTAAACGTATATAACACTTTTTGGCTGTATGGTACGAAACAAAGGAAATAAAAACAAAACCCTGGTTCAAAGAAATTGTGAATAACAAATTGCAAAGTTCATTTGAAATGCTAGTTTGCAACAAAGAGCTATTTTGACACCAAACCGTCAAAGAAATGCCCGGAGGTATCTCACGAGACAACAACTGACAACTTTACTTTCTTATTTGACAAAACAACGTTTGAATCAAAGAATCTATTCATAAACTAACAGACAATTACAAACCCACTGATGTGCTTTAGTATTTAACAAGAACTTCACTTTAAAGCAGTGGTCCCCGACCACCGGGTCGCGGACCGGTGCCGGGCCGCACAGAAAGAAGAAATAACTTCCATTATTTCCATTTGGTTTATTATTCGAGCCATACTGATGTTTTAATTTGAAAAGTCCCCTGATTTTCTTCCTTACATTCGTCAATGATTCACCAGTGACGCATCATTTCATTACATTTAGACCCCTAAACTAGCAAAATGAGAAAAAAAAAGAAAGATCTACATGAAGCTTCTTAAGGGGAGTTACAGAGTTAGGAAGCAGACTGGACCTTAGAAACACTCTTCAGGTTTCAGGTCAAGGTGGGACTGTCTGGTTCCAGCAAAAAAAACTCAGAACTCTGATTGATCTAGTCTTACAGTGAAGAATCTAACTAGTATTTTTATTCACTTTGTTTTTGTGATATCCTTTATTTTGAAGGTATGTTTACCGTTACCTTAGCAACCAGTGTGCGTTCGAGCAGAGAGAATGTTTCCACATTATAAAGATGCTGCTAATAAATTTTCTCGTGAAGACAAAGTGGTTTTAAGTTTGTTATTATTGATTTAAAACCCCTTTTTTTTTCAAGCAGGTCTTTATTTAGTTTTTTCTGCTACACCTTTAGACCGGTTCGTAGAAATATTGTCAGACACTAAAACGGTCCGTGACGCAGAAAAGGTTGGGGACCACTGGTTTAAAGGACCCATCTCATGGAAAACCAATTTTTCAAAGCGTTCTGCCTTTTAATACAGATGTGCGGGCCTTGAATTTGTTATTAATGTGGTGTTTAAGATCCGTCCGCAATAGTCAGGACATTGCATAGGTCAGCCGTTGTAAAGAAAGAGCTGAGCCGAAAAACAAAGCTCTCAATTTACCAGTTGATCTACGTTCCAACTCTTACCTATGGTCACCAGCTGTGGGTGGTGATCAAAACAACGAGATTGTGGATACAGGCGGCCGAAATGATCCTCTTCCGCAGGGGGAGGGACTCTCAATCAGAGATAGAGTGAGAAGCTCTGTCATCTGAGAGGAGCTTGGAGTAGAGCCGTTGCTCCTCTGAGTTGAGAGAATCCAAATGGCGTGGTTAGGGTATCTAGTTAGGGTGGCTCCCGACCCCCCCATGGTGAGGTGTTTCGGGCCGAGGAGACCGAGACGCATACTGTATCCCAGACCTGCTGGAGAGATCGTGTCTCACAGCTGGAAAGGGATGACCTCGGGATCCTCCAAGGTGAGCTGGAGGATACAGCTGATGTGAGAGAAGTCTGGATTTCTCGTCTGAGGCTGTTGTCCTGGACAAGCAGACTCCTCCAACGATGGAATGGAGTTGGATGGAGGGTAGGTAGTACACTCAGGACCTGTGTCAAATTTCAGAGGCAGATTCTGTGCTTTCTCAGGATGGGGAGGGGGATGAGCGATAATTACGCTTCCATATTTCTTTGTCTGTAACAAAGCTCTATAAATCAGAAAGATTTCATAAACGTGTAATGATGACCCATAACCAAAATTGTATTTTTTTTTAAGTGTATATGCCACACTGAGATTGTTTGCATGAGACGGAAACTTTAATCACATCAGCATGTGAATTAAGATCAGTGTACGAACAGAAACAAAAGGCGTGGCCACCTTAGTACAAACATAAACCAGGGAAAAACCTCTTTAAGAGCTCCCTGTTTAGTAATGACAGGTTATCACCCAGAGGAAACACCCACACACACAATTATTAAGTAACCACTGCTTGTTCTGATATTGATTAACGGTGTTTCACAAAGTCTTAAATGAGTAATGGTACCCGAGCACAGCATGCTATTGCATGCAATAAAATATTGACTAAAGATACACTGATTTGATATTTCCAGCTTGGAAGGATGTGGTCGGGGCAACATTTCAGCGTCTATTAGATGATTACTGGTGACGCTCAAGCTATTATTTCATATAATAATTATCAAATAAAATCTATTATTATTATAACTTAGACATAACTTAACAGGCCAGACTGAGATGGTTTGGACATGTGCAGAGGAGAGAGTACATTGACAGAAGGATGCTGGGTTTGGAACCACCAAGAGGCCTAGAGGAAGACCAAAGTGGAGGTTCATGGATACAATGAAGGAAGACATGAAGATAGTTGACGTGACCGAAGAAGATGCAGCAGATAGGATTAGATGGAAGAAACTGACTTGCTTTGGCGACCCCTGAAGGGAAATGCCAAAAGAAGAAGACTTGTAACATAACTTAAACGAACAACCCATTGCTTTATAAAGGGATGTTACATGTTGGACGGGTTGCTTTCTGGGGATGCTGAAGCTGCTCAAAGATACATTTCTCAAGCTCAAGTAATTCCATAATTACTTGAATAATTAATGAAGATTAGTCAGAGTAAAACAGAGTACATGTGTGTGAATGAGAGGGATCCTAATGGAAAAGTGAGGTTGGAGAAAAGTATCAGGTGTGATGTGTGTAGAAGAGTTTCAGCTAGAATGAAAGGAAAAGTGTACAAAACCGTGGTGAGACCGGCCATGCTGTTTGGTCTAGAGACAGTAGCACTGAGGAAAAGACAGGAAACAGAGATGGAGGTAGCAGAGATGAAGATGCTGAGGATCTCTCTGGGAGTGACCAGAATGGACAGGATCAGAAATGAGTATATCAGAGGAACAGCACATGTTAGAGGTTTTGGGAATAAAGTTCGAGAGGCAAGACTGAGATGGTTTGGGCGCGTACAGAGGAGAGAGAGAGTACATCGGCAGAAGGATGCTGGATTTGGAACCACCAGGAAAGAGGTCTAGAGGAAGACCAAAGAGGAGGTTCATGGATACAGTGAAGGAAGACATGAAGATAGTTGGTGTGACCGAAGAGGATGCAGCAGATAGGGTTAGATGGAAGAAACTGACTTGCTGTGGCGACCCCTGAAGGGAAATGCCGAAAGAAGAAAAAGAAGTAATTCCATAATTTTCGATTGCATCGAACACTGCCTCTCTAGCTTTAAAGCAGATGGAAACTTAAGCCAAGTCCGTTTAAATTCCTTCATTTTCACCAATTCCTTTCTAATCTCTCTTGCCAACTTAGCAACGAATAACACCTCCTTGGTTTATTGTACCACACCCATCTGGTGCCTCATCTCCCCCCATTTTTTTTCCCATGGTTTCTGTTCCAACTTCCACAAAGGAAGCAAATGAAACAAAATAACATATCAGAAGAAATACAGGAAGAAAGGAGTTTTAAAACAAAGGGAGCTATTGGTGATCGGAGACCAACAAGAGTAGTCTAATTCTTATCCCACACCCAACCAAGTCACAGTCATTGTATGTGTATTTTTGTATGTACGCTTTTATACAAAAGCCCGCTTTGAAAGTTGGACCATGGGAGTTAAGACAAGGTAAAAAAAAATTTGACTGATTTTACAAAACAGTGAAAAAGGACCTGAAACAAACACGTTGCAGTTTGGACCAGGACAAAATATTTAAATAGAATCAAATGAAAACATGTTCTTTTTGCGGTTTGATTGCTGTAAAAATGTATTGTTCTATTTTGTTAAACTGAGCCTGTTAAACTTCACTCCCAGTTTGCCGGCCCTCGTAAATAAAGGCAGACATATTTGGGCAGCCATTGTTAAAACAGTGACAGCTGGATTCACTCTCTGTTCAAACATGTTTATATCAGATAAGATTTTTGGCCACTGACATCTTCTTTCCACAGGGTGTCAGTCGTTGTCGTACACGTTTGCTTTCAGATGGAATCGTTGAAGCAAAAGACCTCATGATCGAAAATTAAGACTGATTCAATTACGAGCCAGAATAAAAATAGATAGGAAGCTTAATCAGAAGAATTTGAGTTGGAGCGGGTTTTGTGGCTGCACGGCTGCTTCAAAGTACAACGAATAAAGTGAATTTATTGACTTCTTAAGCGGAATGGTTGACGTTTATGAGAGACAGATTTTTTTTATCGCACAAATGTGTAAAAAATAAACTCGAGGCTTGAAGCAGTTTCAATAGAATAAAAAGACTGAATGTTTGTCCGTCCTGAAAATGATCTCTTGCCACAACTGAATTATAGCTCCTGGGAGTTTAAATTTAACCTAATTCTACCTACAGTAGAAAAGAAATGTCCTTAACAATGGTTTATTCATTGACAATCTGTTTAAAGTGACGTTTTATGTCGGTATTTAGTCCACTATTCCACTGAACCGCAGCCACCCGTTTATACAAGCACCACTCAGCTATACTTGTCTGAAGTGCTGAGAGAACTGACCTCTGACATAGTGACCAATTAGCTTCCTCTTTGTCCATCTGTCTGGTTATCTAAAGAGTGATTTAGTAGGACGGGTGACGTGAGGGGAAGAAAAAATATCTAGTTTTAAACGAGGTTTTGAAAAAAGCCTCAAAGAGGGTTGAAGCTGGTTTATTTATGTATTTGTACTTAAAAGTCTGTGTGAAATGTGGAATTATATCTTCAGGTAATTGTTATAAGCGAAAGCATATTTCTTTATAAATGGGAGGGATAAATCAATTTTAAAAATTTACAAGAAAACATTTTTACGATTCTTTTTGTATGGACTCGAACAGCGTTTTTGTGGATCTATCATGACTGCTTCAATCTTTTCAATGATTAAATAATAATTAAATACATTTGTATTAACAAAGCAATAAAGATACATTTATTACATTTTCTGCAGTGTTGAAAAACAAACTTAGTTCAATCGTATGCTTAAAGCCTGCTAATAACACTGATTAGGACTGTCTCGGATCCACGGACTGGGATGCACTCTGCACACCTCACGGGGAAGACATTGATGGCATGACAGACTGCATTACAGAATACATTAAGTTCTGCGTGGAGTCTGTCTGTCCCACCCGGATTGTTCGATGCTTCCCCAACAACAAACCCTGGATCACCTGTGACCTGAAGACGCTCCTTAACCGGAAGAAAGCAGCCTTCAGGTCTGGAGACCGGGAGGAGCTGAAGATGGTGCAGCATCAACTCCGAGACCAGCTGAGGAAGGGAAAAGATGCATACAGGAGGAAGCTGGAATCCAAACTACAGCAGGACAACATGAGGGCGGTGTGGTCCGGAATGAAAAAGATCACTGGATATGGGGGAAGAAGCAGACCCACTAGTGGTGGCAAAGATAGAGCTAATGACTTTAATACCTTCTTCAACAGGTTTAGCTCTACAAATGCCACCACCACTACCTCTTCTTCCCTACCTCCACCACACCTGCTACCAGCGTCTGTTCCTTCTCAGCTATTCAATGGACTAGTGCCTGAACCCCCCCACCCAACCGTTTGACTGTGACCACCTTTCAGGTGAAGAAACAGCTGGAGAAGCTAAACCAGCACAAAGCAGCCGGCCCAGATGGCATCAACCCCCATACCCTGAGGACCTGTGCGCTCCAGCTGTGTGGGGTTCTCCAGCACCTCTTCAACCTGAGCCTCAGGCTGGAGAGGGTTCCGCTTCTCTGGAAGACATCGTGCCTGGTCCCTGTACCCAGGAAACCATCTTCATCTCACCTCAAGGATTTCTGTCCAGTTGCCCTCACATCTCATGTGATGAAAGTGCTGGAGAGGCTGGTGTTAGCCCACATGAGACCGCTGGTGAATTCCTCTCTGGACCCCCTGCAGTTTGCCTACCAGCCACGCCTGGGTGTTGACGACGCTGTCATCCATCTGCTGCAGCGAGCTCATTCACATCTGGATGGCGGTGGAGGCATGATGAGAATCACCTTCTTTGATTTCTCTAGTGCCTTTAACACCATCCAGCCCTCATTACTGGGTGATAAGCTGCGGCTGATGGGTGCTGGTGCGTCCGCCGTCTCCTGGATCACTGATTACCTGACGGACAGGCCACAGTTCGTCCGGCTGGGCAAAGTCCGGTCTGATGTGGTTTTAAGTGGTGTGGGAGCCCCACAGGGCACGGTGCTCTCTCCATTCCTCTTCACATTGTACACTTCAGACTTCCAGCATAACTCCGATTCATGCCACCTACAGAAATTCTCTGATGACTCTGCAGTTGTAGGGTGTATAAGTGGTGGGCAGGAGGAGGAGTACAGGAGGGTGGTGGATGGATTTGTGGTGTGGGCGGGAGAGAATCACCTGCTCCTCAATGTGGACAAGATCAGGGAGATGGTGATTGACTTCCGGAAGAGGAGGAGGACTGCTTTGCAGCCGCTCTGCATTCTGGGTAGAGATGTGGAGGTGGTTGAGGAGTACAAATACCTTGGAGTGACCATCGACAGTAGACTGAACTGGAGGAGCAACAGTACTGCTGTGTACAAGAAGACCAGCAGCCGACTTTACTTTCTAAGGAAGCTGAGGTCCTTCAATGTGTGCGGCAAGATCCTGGAGACCTTCTACCAGTCTGTGGTGGCCAGCACCTTGTTCTTCTCTGTCATCTGCTGGGGGAGCAGCATCGCAGCCAGTGACACCAACAGACTGAATAAACTAATCAGACTGGCTGGCTCTGTCATTGGCAGCAAACAGGACTCACTTGAGGCAGTGGTAGAGAGGAGGTCACTGAACAAACTTTTGTCCATCATGGAAAACCATGACCATCCTCTCTACCCACTCCTGGACGAACAACGGAGCTCCTTTTCCAAGAGGCTCAGACAGCTCCGCTCGAGAACATCTCGTTACCGGAGGTCTTTCTTTCCGTACGTGATCGGGCTCTACAACGACTCACTTAGCAGATAGGAAGTTGTTGCTGTGACACACAAATTTCCCCTGTGTGGGATCATTAAAGTATATTCTGATTCTGATTCTAAAATGTTTGCAACAGAAGAAAACGAAAGATTAAGAAATCCATGTAAATAATCTTTCTGCATTTCCCTTCAGGGGTCGCCACAGCAAGTCAGTTTCTTCCATCTAACCCTGTCTCCTGCATCTTCTTGGTCACACCAACTATCTTCACGCCTTCTTTCACTGTATCCATGAACCTCCTCTTTGGTCTTCCTCTAGTCCTCTTTCCTGGTGGTTCCAAATCCAGCACCCTTCTTCCAAAGTACTCTCTCCTCTGCACATGTCCAAACCATCTCAGTCTGGCCTCTCTGACTTTATCTCCAAAACCTCTAACATGTGCGTTTCCCCTGATATACTCATTTCTGATCCTGTCCATCCTGGTCACTCCCAGAGAGATCCTCAGCATCTTCATCTCTGCTACCTCCATCTCTGTTTCCTGTCTTTTTCTCAGTGCTACTGTTTCTAGACCAAACAGCATGGCGGGTCTCACCACGGTTTTGTACACTTTTCCTTTCATTCTAGCTGAAACTCTTCTATCACACATCACACCTGATACTTTTCTCCACCCGTTCCAGCCTGTCTGCACATGCTTCTTCACCTCTTTTCCACACTCTCCATTACTCTGAACTGTTGATCCTAAGAACTTAAAATCTTCCACCTTCTTTATCTCTTCTCCCTGTAACCTCACTTTTCCATTTGGATCCCTCTCATTCACACACATGTACTCTGTCTTACTCTGACTAATCTTCACTCTAGTGCAAACCTCCACCTCTTCCCTCCTCTAACTACAGATGACAATAATCTGCATGGTGTGAATTTAAAAAAATATGTAAAAAATGCCTCTAAGTTGGTCACAAAATCAGAAACAATCAAATACTAATGCCAAAAAACTAAAAAAAAAAAAAGAGATATGCACAAAGCTATGACAGGACACGTTCGTCTGGCAGAAGGATTAATTGTTCAATTGTTTTAAGCTTTAAATTGGCAAATATTCTTGTAGGGGCATTGGTGTGTGACATAGCTGAGAATGACGCAAAAGAAGACTTTACACAAGACACCTTTCCCAGAAGCCGTGTATTGTCTATGAATCTTATTTCCTCTGATGAAATAATAGCTGGCGTGTCATTCTGCTGTATGCATGTTTTGCTGCAACAAGACCTGTTGAGATGTCAAGACAACATGGAGTGACATTCATCAGGCATGCTTTGCTTAGATTGCTAAACGAACAGGCTAGTGCAAATGGTTTTTTTTCCTTTACATTTTCTTCCGCTTTTCTGGGGTCCGGTCGCAGGGGCAGCAGCCTCAGGCTTCGGGAAACCCAGGCTTCTCTCACCTCGGCTGCATCCTCTAGCTCACCCGGGAGGATCCCAAGGTTTTCCCTGTCCAGCTGTGAGACAGAGTCGCTTCAGCAGGTCCGGGAACTGCCTCAGGAAAGTGATCGAAACACCTCCTCAGTGAGGCGCACGGGAGGCAACCAGATGCTCTGACCAGTCAGTCTGGCTTCTCTTGACCCAGAGGAGCAACAAGTCTAGTCTGAGCTCCTCTCGGATGGCAGCGCTCCTCACTCTATCTCTGAGCGAGATCCCAGTCACATGCAGAGGAATCTCATTTCAGCCACTTGTATCTGTGATCGCGTTCTTTCGGTTACCACCCAAAGCTGGTGACCATAGGTGATGGTAGGAAGCTAGATTGACTGGTAAATCGAGAGCTTTGCTTTTCGGCTCAGTGTTTTTTTTTTTTTTAGTTCAAACACTGCAGGAAGAAAAGAGTAAACATGTCTTTGTATATTTCATCTTCATGATCCACTGTATTTCCTACAATAATTAACTACCGAAGCCTGAAATAAGATTTTTTTCTCTACCTTAGCATCATCCATTATTAAATCTTAATAGTCTGCGTCATGCCCTAGTTTCTGCCATGTCAACAGCACACAATCTCAGCACGACGACAGCAGACAACATAAGTCACATCAGGACAGAAGCACAAAGCTGAAGCAATATGACTCACTACACAATATAATGCTGAGATGTTTTTTCTACATCAGTTTTATTGAGATGTGAAATATGCAAACTTGCCATTATACTGTATAATGACGTTTATTCACATTGATGTGTGTTAATTGTGTTTAAAACTATGTTTTAAAAAATTTTATTGTCCAATGTTATGAAAGTTCTGTTTCGTTCGTTCCGTCATCTTCCGCTCATCCGGGGGCCAGGTCGCGGGGGCAACAGCCTCAGACGGGAAGCCCAGGCTTCACTCTCTCCCCAGCTGCATCCTCCAGCTCACCCGGAAGGATCCCGGATCGTTCCCCGGCCAGCTGTGAGACATTGTCTCTCCAGCAGGTCCGGGGTCTGCCTCTTGGTCTCCTCCCGGTGGAACGTGCCCGAAACACCTCACCCGCGAGGCGCTCGGGGGCATCCTGACCAGATGCCCGAACCACCCCATCTGGCTCCTCTCAACCTGGAGGAGGAGCGGCTCGACACCGAGCTCCTCCCGGATGGCAGAGCTCCTCACCCGGTCTCAAAGTGAGAGCCCAGCCACCCTGCGGAGGAAGCTCATTTCGTCCGCTTGTATCCGCAAGCTCATTCTTTCGGTCACCACCCACAGCTGGTTACCATAGGTGAGGGTGGGAACGTAGATCAATTTGTAAATCGAGAGCTTTGCTTTTTTGGCTCAGCTCTTTCTTCACCACGACGGACCGATACACTGTCCTAGTTATTGCTGACACCGCACCGATCCGCCTGTCGATCTCCCGCTCCATCCTTCCCCCACTAGTGAACAAGACCCCGAGATACTTGAACTCCTCCACTTGGGGCAGGACCCTATCCCTGACCTGCAGGGGGCATTCCACCCTTTTCCTGGTTATGAAAGTTAAATTTTATTTTATCCGTCCTCACTTTTGCTGGATGCTTATTTTAATGGCGTTTAAATGACGACTAAAACTGAACACTAGAAGGATCTACTTTATCAGTACAAAAACAAGTGATTTTCTTAAACAGGTGTTTCATCCATATTTGACATGTTCTTCCAAATCTTACCAATCAGAACTTTGGAGCCCATCAAGGTTCCTAGAGTTATTAATTTGAGAAAATGAAAGTCAATTGTTTTTCTACTGGAGGAAGGGAATGTGGTTCCGTGGCATGGAAAATGTTTAGGCATTTATTTTTTCTTTGAACATTTTGGTCTGAATCATTTTGTTTTCTAAAAAAAAATACATTGTTGGATTTATTGCATTTATTGGATTTGGTCGGTTCCTATAATCAATCTTTGCTGTGACTTTCTTTTTGAGCTCCACAAGGTCATCTTTAGGAAGTGTTCCTGACACTATCTGAGATCGATATTCGATGAGGCTGTAAGCCATCTGCTGTACATTCTTGAACAAGGATAACTTGTTCCCCACTTAGAGCTTTTGCCATACCTGCGTCCATTTTTCTAATAATACTTTACAACCTACCTTTTCAACAAAGTCATTGTATAAATAATTGGAAAAAAAAGCAGCTTTAAAAAGATAAAAGTTTAATTTCTCAACTTTTTTTAAAGCATGCTTCAAAACTGACTTGAAAAACAACATACTGTATTTCACTTCACAAGAGACCAGACAGAAAATAAAGGTCAGAACATAATGGCGTCTACTTTGATAATCAAACATTCAGTCCAGCATTATTGTAAACACACAATTGTTCGGATAGAACCGAAAGAGGTAAAAATAGAAAAGGTTACAGTATTTGGCAGTTTTTGACACATGACGATATATTTTCACAAAACACTGAAATTAGACAAGGCAAAATTCAGATTATGTTGAAATGTGGATGTTGCCGCACACGCTCCTTTGCTCAAAGCACAATCACAAATGCAAGCGACGGAATTAACATTTAAATTAGTTTACTCTCAGTTTTCCAACAGAGCAAAGTGATAATTTCAACATACACAACTGGGAGGGACGTAGACATTTTGAAGTATTTATAATGGATTCAGTGACTTTTTTTTTTAAGCTGACTTATGGACATTTTTTAAACACTGTTATGGCAGTTAATCTTCCTTTCAGTAACAGTCTAAAAGTCACATATTAATTAAACTAAGCCCTCGTCTTCTTTTTAGCGGATATTTGACCTCCAACAATTTACCTCAATCATTTTGTTAAAAAGGCAACATTTCACAATATATTCAAAAATGTATTCATGAAAAACAAGAAGATAATAATAATCCAACACAGTGCACTCAATGAACTTCATATAAAACCCATTCAAGTTTACTAAATTTTCATTTAGTAGAAATGTAGGGGAAAAAAATCTCTTAATCCAAGAATGTATTTTGAATTTCTTTGGCACAATAGATAAAGCTACAGTCAGCACCTTTAAAAAAAAAAAGTCTATCGCTCTGCATTTCACAACTTTGACAATTTCAAATAATCTCTAAATTAACTTTATGTCACTACTTGTATCAAGCAGCAACAAAACCCCACAAACCACACCCCCAAAAAGTCTTATTGACGCACCTCAAGCACTCAACTGTACACATACATCCAAACGCAACTACCAACTCAGTCAGTGTGTTGCTTTCATCTTCACAGCACCACATACAGGTAAACCTGATGGTGGGATTAAAAAAAGTTTCTTTTATCAGTGTGTTTAAGCGCGCATCATTCATCAGTTGGCGTTTTCATTTGCAGAAAAGTGTCCGAACAATGTAGCCGTAAAATTATGTCAAAATCATTCTGCGATTTATCTTTGCTAAGCCCTTGAAAAAAAACAAAAAACAATAACAATAGTACAAAGCAAAGCCATCACAATATTTTACATTTTTTACCTTTGAAGACATCAAATATTGTACCAGCAATTCATAAAATGTAAAACAACTTAGTTACTTGTTTGTTTTTTATTTTACTTTTAAGTTACTTAGTAAATAATTTAAGTTAGTTTTATCAAGTAAAGACAAACTGCCAAGGACTTCAATAAAAATTCACTTGCGTTTTTTTTTTTTTTTGGTACAACATTCGTACATCAAAGCCTCATCACATGACAAACAGGTGCAGTGTGCAAACCCACAACTTATTAAAATATTTTTAATAAATAATTCTCATCTAAAACTTCATACACACCAGCATTGCTGCGTAAAATTTATAATTAGCTCAGTCACTGTAAACTGGGTTTTCTTTTCAACTTTTATATGTACATTAAAATACGTGATGTCACATATATTCTTATGTAACGAAGATAGTCAATTAAATCAACTTGGTCTAATTTATTCTTTGTTGTATTAAATTAAAACTCTACTGATTAGCAACATCATAATTTTTTTACATATAATTTTTTCTTGTTCATTCGTATCAAATTAAGGACAGAATTCCATCAAGAACACAAGAAATACATTCTTTAAAAGTTGAGATATTTATCCTCCGTATCAAAACCTTGTATCTATACGCAGCAATCTTATGTTTCTAAGACCATCAAAAACTACCTTCAAGGGCGACTATGGCCTTTTATTCTTTTACTCTTGACTGCTCATTCTGTGACTTTGCATATAGTCGCATAAGCAAGTGCCTGCTTTAAAATCCAAATGCAATGGAAACAGCAGCTACATGTGAATGATGCCTTCATTCTCTTTCATATTTAAGAAACAAATCTTACAGCAGTCGTGTCAGGCATTTTAGTTCACATACAAATTTGGCACAAGAGTTTCCTCTGCATGTCTTCTACACATGATAAGTTGTACCAGTTGCCATTTCCCCATGGTCATATCCACATCCTAGCCCCGCACAAGCCTTTTCAACAGAACCGGCCAATGTTTTTTTGGTCTGCCTAACCCCAAAGTGTCCGGCACTTCTCTGTAAACAGAAGGAACAGAGGCGTTTCAGACCCTTTCTGAAAGAAGAGTTGGAGAGGCTGTAAATGAGACAATTACAAAAGCTGTTGCTGATTGCCAACCATGTGGTAAGAAATGATGCAGCGGGATGTTGGTATACCCCTCCACTCTCCAGCAGAAAGTACAGAATGTAGGGCAACCAGAGGATGTAAAACACGCTTGTTATGCGAAACAGAACCATGGCATAGCGCTTGTCTGGGTATGTCGACGAGGACTGATGATACTGACGTTGGTGCTGTTGAGTCTTTTGCGGCTCAGAAAAGTGTTCCAAGTGTCCTTGCTCCACTGTCTTGGTGTTATTCATCGCAGACCCTTCTACTGTTCCCGGGCCCTGCAGTTGCTGGGGTCGATATCGTGCGTGGCGCTCGCTGATCTCCCGCGTGTGCTGTCGACAGATTTTAAAGATGTTTGCATATGTGAAGCAGATGGTCAGAGCGGCCGGGGCATAGAGAAGTGCAACAATGAAGGTTGTGAAAGCCGGACTAGTCCTCCATATAACTGCACACCACTCAACCACATCTCCGTGATATCCAGGTTTACCCCAACCGAGAAAGGACGGGAGAAAGATCAGGGCAGAATAGAACCATATTACAACAATGCAGCATCGCACTCGACAAGGCGTTACGAGGGATGCGTAAGTCAGAGGACGTGTGATGGCAATGTAGCGATCCACACTGACACACGCTAGTGATGCCATTGATACGGACTTTAAAACAGACACCATGTAACCAAACACTTGGCAAGTGAGTTTAGGATCAAGGCCTTGTAGATGATGAAGAAGTGATAGGGAAGGAAAGAGGCAGCTGACCCCTACCAGCAGATCTGCGTATGCCATTGTCTGAATGAAAGCACTGGTACTGTGTTGGCTCAGCAAAGGTGCACAATGAAACACAAAAATCACCATCAGGTTACCACAGATGATAAGAGCAGTGAGCAGAAGTATAATGGATACTTCAAGGATGCAGGTGTTGAAAGTTTTGGAATAACCCATTTCAAGCAAGCAGAACGGGGGAGATGATGTTGACAAGTCCGGTGTGCTCTGGTTCAGGGAATCCAGAGAGGAATTCATGATCTTGGACAGCAAAAAGAGTGGGGGGCCCTGAAAGGGTGCAATAAAATCCTCAAATCAGATTATTTTTGTAAGGTAGCTGGTTGTTTGGTTGGAGTTCTAACAAAGATTGTCCTGCTTAATTTCAAACAGAGAAAGAATGAAAAGTTTCAAGTCCCCTAGCATTGTCCACAGTCCAGGCACAAAAAATACATTTATACTCCTTTTATTTTGTTTTACACAGTAAAGTAGAATTTACTAACTGATGGTCCAGCAAGGGATTTTCTTTAAAAAAAATGGCACACAAAGTGACTGAAGCAATTTAGGTCCAAGTTATGCTTGAAATGTCTCCGAGATGTCCTCAACATCAGTTGATGCAAAAACCCCAGACTGGAGACCTCCTTCCAGTCGGTGGAGGAGAGTCACAGACACAGCTTCCAGAGGAAAGTCATTATTGTTTAATGAGCTGCATGTACAAACTGCTGAAAAAAATCGGACATGTTTCCTCTTTTTAAAAAAAATAAACTCTGTCCTTTTTATCTTAGTATTTTTTTCTTTTCTTTGTCTTCTCAACTGTCTTCCTTTACCCTCTTTTCACCATTCTCCCATCTGAACTGTTTGTCCAGTTTCTGCCGGGTCCTTTAGAGGATGAAGATTGTGGACAGGATGACTTGGGTTTAAAAAAAAAAAAATTAAATGAAGAAGCCTTTTCTCACAAACAAAGCTGAAGTGTTAATTCTGCTGTGAAGATCAGCGTCTGTTCGCAGAAGAAATCAGGAAAGCAGGCAAGCCGTTGCGGAGAGAACTTCTCAGTGTTCGTTGTTGAGTCTTTCTGTCTTGTTCTCAGACTGTGTCTTGCTCCCTCTGCCTCCCTCTCTCTGCCTCACTCTACAGAAACAGCAACATTAAAGTCCCTCCCTCTCCTCTGTGGCTCCAGCCAATGATCACTTGCAAAGACATGAGGCTGTTTGTTTCCCTTCCTTTTCTTCTAGTTTTAATAATCTCCTTAGACTTAAACATACTATTTCTCATTTATAAATATAGTTGAACCTATACATAGACAGTAGCTGACTTCTGATCATTATAGTAAGAACATCCTATCCCCTCAATCTCAACCGATGGAGATAGCTGAGCAACTATAAAATGAGTTGTCTCATGCTGCTGCGCGATTCAGTCATCCTTGAACGTAACACTAATCACATGGCACTGTAATATCAACGGAAAATATTTCTATGATTATTCACATTGTAAACAAATGACGCAAAGCAGAACTTTCTAATAAGCTGAAATCACAAGCATTGTAATTAAGTAACCACGGTGATGATATAAGATAATGTGCAAATTTCTGATGCTGACCCACCTCCACTTAGAACTCTTTTGTCACACCTTCTGCACCACCCTAACATCCTTCTCTGTCCAAACTTCCGACTTCCCCATAAAATACCACAATTCCTCACTGGACATCCAGTCAAAAGCTTTTATCAGATCTGAAAAGACACAATGCAGCACCCTCTGACCTTCCCTGTACTTTTCTACTAACATCCTCAAAGCAAATACTGCATCTGTACTAGTCTCTTTTATCTGGCAAGAAAACAAATTGCTGCACAAGCCGCACGAGAATTAACATAACTGTAGGCTCCTCTTATAAACCAACTTGTGTTCCAGCGTCATCTAGAATAAAGTTTTCACCATTACCATAACTGGCTAGAGACAGAAAGACAAGGGCTGCTGTCTTGGGGGAGACGGCAGCTCAGCGGTTAGAGCATTCGTGCACGGACCGGAAGTTCGCGGGTTTGCATCCCACAGAGAGCACGTTTAGGGTCCTTGGAGAAGACACCTAACCCCCGTTTTTCTCCCACCAATAGCGCCGTCAAAGGGCAGCCTGCTGCGGTGTAAGGAGTGCAGCACACAAATTACCCCAGTGAGGGATGAATAGAGTAATCCTTTGTCCATTAAAATTGTCCATCTGCATTCCTCTCCTAAATTTCAATTCTGCCCATCATCTCCATTTCCTGCACTAACGTGTCCAGGGAAGTCTGCCCCAATAATTACTTTCTGCATCACTTTATCAAGATGTGACCAGATTTTCTCTTTATCTCACATCCTACCTGTGGAGTATATCCCCAAACAACATTGAACATCGCACCTTCTATTTCTAGATTCAGGCTCATGAGCCCATCTGACATAATTTCACCTCCAGAACATTCCTAAAAAACTCATCCTTCACAATAACTGCCATCCCATTCTTCTTCCTATCTAAATCATGATAGAACATCTTGAACCCTGCTCCTAGACTTCTGGGCTTGCTACCTTTCCATCTGGTATCCTGGACCCGAAATATGTCTACCTTCCTCCTCTCCATCTTGTAAACAAATTCTCTACTCTTACAAGTCATTGGCCCAACATTTCAAGTTTGTCCTCTCAGTTCTAGACTGTTGGTGATCGTCTTCTATTTCTTACTATGGACATGCCTTCTTTCTCGCTTTCTTCAAAGAACACTAGTTGCATTTCAACCAGTATCCAGTAGGTCAACAAAATTGATGGTGGTGGTTGTTGTTGTTAACCCGGGCATCAACCGATCCAGTTTGCTTTGTTGTTGTTCAGCACAGATTTTACATTAGATGCCATTCCTAATAAACCCTGACTCAAGTAGACAATGGATTGTGTCCCATTTTGGCTACATTTATAATAACGGTGTCCTGACGAGATCTGCGACCATCGAGATCTGTGCCTCTGCGCATGCTCAGAATGCTACAGCTCTCTTCCAGATGATCTAACCATCGAGATCTGTGACTTGCCCATACTTTATTGGAATAAATCTGTGTAGTCCCTCATTCATCCAGGAGTGATCCATAGTAGAAAAAGTTTAGAAAAAGTCTTGTGGACAGTTTAATTCTTGAACGAGACGTTTCGACTTCCATCCGGAAATCATTTTCAATCTCAAAGAAATGGACTGGAAACTGGATCTAATTTATACTAACCTGAGTTAAAGGTAAAAAATAGTAAGGACGGGCTCGACCAATGAGCCTGTGTTACCTAAGATGGCCTTGAATGGCTCCTACAGTAGCCACAGACCAGTAAACGACCCTATAATAAAAATGCTAAAAGCCTACTATTTATAGCAGCCTTTTGAAGCCATGGACTAAAAATGACACCTTGTGACCCAGTTTAACGCCTGTCGTTAGCAGGAATTTCTATTCACTAGGCTTTTAGCATTTTTATAATAGCGTCGTTTACTGGTCTGTGGCTACAATAGGAGCCATTCACGGCCATCTTAGGTAATACAGGCTCATTGGTCGAGCCCGTCCTTACTATTTTTTACCTTTTACTCAGGTTAGTATAAATTAGATCCAGTTTCCAGTCCATTTCTTTCAGATTGAAAATGATTTCCGGATGGAAGTCGAAACGTCTCGTTCAAGAATTAAACTGTCCAGAAGACTTTTTGAAACTTTTTCTACTATTTATCGGAATAAGCGTTAGGGTTAGTTTTCGGAACTCCTATCTATCGATGGGGCCACAGATCTCGATAGAACAACGGCAATGTTATTTTTCTACAATAATGTACATAAGATAAACAGAAATCCAGAACTCTATAACAATCTGAAGCCACAAAAAAAAATAAAAAAAACAGCATCATTTACTTAATTTGAAAGCAGTCTGACTGTATTTAATTAGCAGCTGAGCAAGGACTAATTATGAAACTGGTTCTGTCCTCTAGGAATAAAGTGCAAGTGAAAAAGAGGGCAGAAAGTGCTGTTTAGCTTGGTAAAAAATACTAATTACTTAATTATCCTCTTTGCTCAAGTAGAAAATATTAGACATAAAATGTGTTTAATGTAACAAAAGGACTGAGACCTTTGTTAAAATATTAATGTAAGAAACTCGCTTTTAGCCCAATCACAGCCATGTAAAAATTTAATTCAAATTTGTCCATAAATTGCTAGCCCCGAGTCTAAGTTCAACGCCAAAAAAAATTTGTGTCAAGACTTGGAGAAAGCAGCGACAGCACAAACAACAAACGAGATAATACTTCTCGAAGGTAAAGCAACTCATTTGTCAGATTCATTTATACCTTCACATTGACTTGAGTTGGGTTGTGTAATTTTAATTATGGTTGTTTTGGAAAAATGTTAAGTACAGCCAAATACTTTGCGTATAATTGCATTCTCAGAGTCACTCAAAATGGATTTTTAGCTAACTAGTAGGAATTTTGTTGACAAGTTTTTATCATAAATGCTTGTGATTTCAGTTTTTAATCGGAATTAAATCTAGTAACTAAGTCTGAAGAAATGCCGGCGTTGTACAACAAGTTAATAACTAAAAAAAAAAAAGAGAGCGTTTTAAACCGACTAAACGTTACGAGTTCAACAAAGATGTTCTTATGTAATATATAACGAAATGATCAGGGTGATTGTATGAAAACTCATGAGGGAAGGTGGAAATGTCAGACAAACAGAGAAAACTTTGTCTCAAGAATTTCAATTTTATGTTGCAATAAAAACCAATCATAATGATGTTACCATTTTTATCAAACAAATAAAATACGATGCAAGAGATGGAGACGAGAATATTGTTGTCAAAGTTACTGCAGACAAAAAAAAAACATTTATGGGCAAACTGCAACCCATATCTAATCATTTATTGGACGCATTTAGCCGTTCGGGGCTCACAGAATCTGTTCATATATGTCAGAAGTTGCAAAAATTATTAGATTCAGTTAAGAGAAATCTTACTTCTTCGACACAATCTCCAAAATTAGTATGTTTGAATCCCCTTTTCAGGTTTAACAAACAGTTAAATCAACATTGCATAAAGAACCCGCAAGAAAAAAAAAAGAAAAAAAAAAAACCCCACTAGGTTTTTTTCAGGATTCATCACCGACTGTTATTTAAAGTTCACAGGATCCGCAGATTAAATAGAGGAACTTAACACCCCTCTTCTAAAAAAGGAACTCTGAGCAGTAATTACTGTCAGATATAGTGCACCACAGTCTACATCCCTTCTCTTAATGACTTTCTAAAGACTGCTGTGTTCACCTCGTGCTGAGAAATTAGGTGAGCGTGATCGAGACCCAAACATACTTGTACAGCCCTGCGTACACAGACCAGCTTGCAACTTTTCTTTCTGGAATTCAAGACACACGGTCGTTGCTTTCACGCACCTCCTGTGCCAACTACACGAGGAGCTAAAAATAGATGACAGTCGGGGTAAAAGTGCTGCAAGAATAAGAGCAATCAGACGAAGAGAATGGAAGACAAAACCAACACAAAGTTCACATGATGAGACAGGAAGTGGTGGAAGAAATTAAAAGTTGTAGAAAAAATAAAAATAAAGAAAAACAAAGGATGTAATGTTCTCTGCTTGCCAAGCTGGACATGAGTGAACTCTGTTAATTGTCTGAAGTATGCTCCCCTATTAACTGCATAGCAACTATTATGATGGTTATAAAAAAGAACTTTTAAAGGAAACACCTTCCAAACACATGAGAGGGATCCAAATGGAAAAGTGGGGTTACATGGAGAAGAGATAAAGAAGGTGGAAGATTTTAATCAGGGTAGCTGCCGAGTCGAACACTAAGGAGCGCCTCCGTCCAGTTGGTTTCTCTTCAGAGCAGGAGGAGATCTTGTGATCAACCGTTCAGAGCAATGGAGAGTGTGGAAAAGAGGTGAAGAAGTGTGTGCAGGCAGGCTGGAACGGGTGGAGAAAAGTATCAGGTGTGCTGTGCAATGTTCCCTTTAATTTTTTATGTGTCTGAGCAAACACACAAGCTTCCTGAGCAGAAGGGGGCGGAGCAAAAACTTTTACTTTTTTGTGACGTCACCAGTAGTGACGCGCCAAATTCCGAAGCGGTAGTTTGAAGCAATTTGTTTCAGAAAGAAAGAAGAAAGAGGTATGTTCCGAAGGATTAGAAATGAGTATATCAGAGGAACAGCACATGTTAGAGGTTTTGAAGATTAAGTCAGAGAGCCCAGACTGAGATGGTTTGGACATGTGTTGAGGAGAGAGAGAGAGTACATCGGAAGAAGGATGCTGGATTTGGAACCACCAGGAAAGAGGCCTAGAGGAAGACCAAAGAGGAGGTTCATGGATACAGTGAAGGAAGACATGAAGATAGTTGGTGTGACCAAAGAGGATGCAGCAGATAGGGTTAAATGGAAGAAACTGACTTGCTGTGGCGACCCCTGAAGGGAAAAGCTGAAAGAAGAAGAAGACCTTCCAAATTTTTTGCTAAAGTAATTATGAATGGTTTTGTAAATAACCTGCAAGTCAATATATATGGATAAAAACAATTAGTCAGTATTGGACAAGTTAAACTATTCTGTTCCGTTTCATTATCCTCCGCTTATTTGGGGCCGGGTCGCTGGGTCAACAGCCTCAGACGAGAAACCCAGGCTTCAGTCACCCCAGCTGCATCCAATTTGGAAGGCGATAGCTCAGTGTTACAACGTTCACCCTTGGACCAGAAGTTCTCTGGAAGTACGCGGGATCAAATCCCACTGAGCTCATCTTTAGGTGTCCTTGGGGAAGACATCTAACCCCCTCCCACCACTGGCGCCATTATGGCAGCCTGCTGCGGTGTAATGCAGCAGGCTGCCTCCGCTCACCCAGGAGGATCCTTAAGTGTTCCCTGTCCAGGTGTGAGATACAGTCTCTCCAGCGGGTCCAGGGTCTGCCTCTGAGTCTCCTCCCGGTGGGATGTGGCCAAAACACTTCACCAGCGAGGCGTTCAGGAGGCATCTTAACCAGATGCCCGAACTACCCCATCTGGTTTCTCTTGCCCCGTAGGAGCATCGGCTCTAATCCGAGCTCCTCCCAGATAGCAGAGCTTCTCACTCTATCTCTGAGTGAGACCCCAGCCACTCCGCGGAGGAAGCTTTATTTGGCCACTTGTATTCGCGATCTTTTGCGCCTTCTCTCTTTGTTTTGTAACAAATTCTATTTCGCAAACAAAAACTATTGCTATTTTAAGTCGTGATTAATCACAGGCATGCCTGAAAGGAATGGAAATGAAAACAAAAAAAAAAAAAAAAAACTGTGACAGCCAAAAGGGTTCAAATTCATCCGTGAACAATTGTTTTTATTGCTTTCTGCTGCGCTTAAGTGTATAAATAAATTTTTAGCAGAAAACAAAAGTAGGGCAGCCTTTAAGCGTTGCACAAACAAACAAAATCAAGATGGAAAATAGAAGATTCCTCGGAAATGGAAACAGCTCGGTCCACATTCAACTGCTTAGGTTTTGTTACTAATAGGTTTTCAAATGACCTTGACAATTTAAAGATGGAGGAAAACATAATGTTTATTTTTGGGAAGCATAAATATGTCTGACTCGAGTCATCTCTTTAGGCTAACTGTCGTTAACAGTCATTAACTGTCGTTTTTAAACCTTTCTTGTTTCCATTTAAAGGACAATTCATCCTAACTGAAACTCAGCTGACTTCTTGATCAACACCTGCAATCACTATTTAAAAAAAAAAAAGTTAGACATAAAAGTGTAAACCGTTCCATTTCAGAGGTCAGACAAACCTGTAGAGTGACCAAAAGTGTCACTAAAATTCAAAAAGAAGTGGAACAACATAATCCGAAAGATATTACCCGGACCAGACGCAAATGTTTAGGTTGGTAAGCCACAATGAATCTATGTAGCACCTTTATACTTTTTGACTATATGAACCCGTTCTGTTCCGTCATCTTCCGCTTGTTCCGGGGTCGGGTCGCAGGGGCAACAGCCTCAAGCGGGCAGCCCAGGCCTCTCTCACCCCGGCTGCATCCTCCAACTCACCCAGAAGGATCCCAAGTCTTTCCCCGGCCAGCTGTGAGACAGTCTCTACAGCGGGTCCGGGGTCTGCCCCTTGGTCTCCTCCCAGTGGGATGTGTCCGAAACACCTCGCCCGCGAGGCGCTCGGGGGGCATCCTGACCAGATGCCCGAACCACCCCATCTGGCTCCTCTCGACCTGGAGGAGGAGCGGCTCGACACCGAGCTCCTCCCGGATGGCAGAGCTCCTCACCCGATCTCTGAGTGAGAGCCCAGTCACCCTGCGGAGGAAGCTCATTTCGGCTGCTTGTACCCGTGATCTCATTCTTTCGGTCACCACCCACAGCTGGTGACCATAGGTGAGGGTTGGAACGTAGATCGACTTGTAAATTGAGAGCTTTGCTTTTCGGCTCAGCTCTCTCTTCACCAGGACGGACCGATGCAGCGTCCTAGTTATTGCTGATGCCGCACCAATCCGCCTGTCGATCTCCCGCTCTGTCCTTCCCCTACTCATGAACAAGACCCCGAGATACTTAAACTCCTCCACTTGGGGCAGGACCCTGTCCCAAGTGTGGTTTATGAATCATAAACTTTTTTTTTTCATATACTCTACTGATCCCTCACCAGGAAATTCGTGTGCTGCATTACACCGCAGTAGGCTGCCACCTATGCCGGCGTCAATGGTGGGAGAAACGGGGGGTTAGGTGTCTTCTCCAAGGACCCTAGACGTGGACTTAGTGGGATGCAAACCCGCAAACTTCCATTTAACTTCCGGTCAACGGGCGAACGCTCTAACCACTGAGCCACCATTTCTAAACATGTGTTTAGATCAGAAAAATTCTCTCACTGCAAGTGATCCAACATCTGGATACAATATTAAAAGTGGGAACCAAAGACAAGAGAAAAGAAAAATCTCTACAAAGGTAAATCAAAAGCTGCAGAAGGGGGGTTTTACATAAAGATCTTTTTCATTTTTGAAAATAGATCAGTGCAAGTTGCTTCTTCGGACCAACCCAAGCACTTTGTGAAGAGATAATGCAGGACGATACGGAGAAATGCAGCCTTGGTTTTGTCTTGTGTTTAGCAAACGTTTCTTTTAAAGTTTCAAGTTTTATTTGTTTTTTTTCCAGACGTTTCATCAGGCTATTAATTCATGCTTTTTATTTTAATGTTATTGGTCTGTTTTAGTTTATTGTATTGGTCTATTTTCGGTTTCTCCCACTTCTACACATTTTTTTTAATGTTAAAGTGATCGGTATTCAGATGAGACAAGATTCTTTTAATCATTTTTAAGCAATTTGTAAAAGTAAAAAAAAAAATGTTGATTTGGGCATAACTCAAACAAAACTGTACTTTGTAAAAAGTAATAAAATCCATAGTTCTATTTAAAAGTAACTCCTCACTTTGAAACCAACACTTTTGCTGTGTTAGTTTTGACGTCAACTGAACCATCCAGCAATCAAAAAAAGTTTCTTTTTTTTTTTCTCCAAACTAACAATCTTTTATGCGTCATTCGTTTTCCAGACAACTCACGTGATGTTGCAAATTGTCTGAAGAAATGTCTGACAGTGCAACTAAAAAGACTTAAATCATCAGGACATGAAGTACATCAAATCTACATTTGATGACTAAATACAAAAAATGATGAGATTACTTTTTGTAAATTTCCTCATTGGTTTCAGGTTTTGAAGGACAAGCATAAACACTCATTCAAGTTTTATTGGAGATGATAAAACTTCTTCTATCGGCATTTCCCTTCAGGGGTCGCCACAGCAAGTCAGTTTCTTCCATCTAACCCTATCTGCTGTATCCTCTTCGGTCACACCAACTATTTTCATGTCTTCCTTCACTGTATCCATGAACCTCCTCTTTGGTCTTCCTCTAGTCCTCTTTCCTGGTGGTTCTAAACCCAGCATCCTTCTTCCTATGTACTCTCTCTCTCTCCTCTGCACATGTACAAACCACCTCAGTCTGGCCTCTCTGACTTTATCTCCAAAACCTCTAACATGAGCTGTTCCCCTGATGTACTCATTTCTAATCCTGTCCATCCTGGTCACTCCCAGAGAGATCCTCAGCATCTTCATCTCTGCTACCTCCATCTCTGCTTCCTGTCTTTTCCTCAATGCTATTGTCTCTAGACCAAACAGCATGGCTGGTCTCACAAAGGTTTTTTACACTTTTCCTTTCATTTTAGCTGAAACTCTTCTGTCACACATCACACCTGATATTTTCTCCACCCGTTCCAGCCTGACTGCACACGCTTCTTCACCTCTTTTCCACACTCTCCATTGCTCTGGACTGTTGATCCTAAGTACTTAAAATCTTCCACCTTCTTTATCTCTTCTCCCTGTTACCTCACTTTTCCATTAAGATCCCTCTCATTCACACACATGTACTCTGTTTTACTCTGACTAATCTTCATTCCTCTTCTTTCTAGTGCAAACCTCCTCTCCAGCTTTTCCTCCACCTCTTCCCTCCTCTCATTACAGATCACAATGTCATCTGCAAACATCATTGACACGATTATACTAAGAATTACATGATTACTGAAAGTCAGCTTTAGTATGAAGGATCATTTGAACAGGTAGTTTTTTTCACTTAGATTTCTCTGTGAACATGTTTTGCATGTTTGAGGTGATCACAATAATAAAAAAAAATCTAATGACGCAAATATTTTATTTACACTCGATTGACATTAAAATGTATGTCACACTGTGAAAACTATCTAAAACAGAGATATTTTATATTTTTAATGCCAACGGCTCAGTGGAAGCCACTCATACTTCATCCTTATGTAGCGAACATTTCACACAGGACTGTTTCCTTCCTACTCCATCCCTCAAGGAGCAAATAGGAATGTAAGTCCACAACAAAAGAAAAGAAATAAACCGGATGTGTCCCCACAGTATTTCATTGGAATTTGGAATAGTCAAACCAGCCGAGCACCAACACACACACTCCAAGAACTGCAAATGTGGCTATTTCAAAACTAAGACGAAACGGTTTTAGAAATCAAACACTACGGAGTACGGAGTCTCGGAGCCCTTAGTACGGGCTGTCCGATCTCTGTACGACCGGAGCCAGAGCTTGGTCCGCTTAGTTGGCAGTATGTCAATTCCATTTCCAGTGAGAGTTGGACTCCGCCAAGGCTGCCCTTTGTCACCGATTCTGTTCATCACTTTTATGGACAGAATATCTAGGCGCAGCCGAGGCGTTGGAGGGATCCAGTTTGGTGACCTCAGGATTGGATCTCTGCTTTTTGCGGATGATGTGGTCCTGTTGGCTTCATCGGACCGTGATCTCCAGCTCTCACTGGATCGATTTGCTGCCGAGTGTGAAGCGGCCGGGATGGGAATTAGCGCCTCCAAATCCGAGACCATGGTCCTCGCCCGGAAAAGGTTGGAATGCCCCCTGCGGGTCAGGGACAGGGTCCTGCTCCAAGTGGAGGAGTTTAAGTATCTCGGGGTCTTCAAGAGTGGGGGAAGGATGGAGCGGGAGATCGACAGGCGGATCGGTGCGACATCAACAATAACTAGAACGCTGCATCGGTCCGTCGTGGTAAAGAGAGAGCTGAGCCGAAAAGCAAAGCTCTCGATTTACAAGTCGATCTACGTTCCAACCCTCACCTATGGTCACCAGCTGTGGGTGGTGACCGAAAGAATGAGATCACGGATACAAGCGGCCGAAATGAGCTTCCGCCGCAGGGCACCTGGGCTCTCACTCAGATCGGGTGAGGAGCTCTGCCATCCGGGAGGAACTCGGTGTCGAGCCGCTCCTCCTCCAGGTCAAGAGGAGCCAGATGGGGTGGTTCGGGCATCTGGTCAGGATGCCCCCCGAGCGCCTCGCGGGCGGGGTGTTTCGGGCACCTCCCACCGGGAGGAGACCAAGGGGCAGACCGACCCCGGACCCGCTGGAGAGACTATGTCTCACAGCTGGCCGGGGAACGACTTGGGATCCTTCCAGGAGAGCTAGAGGATGCAGCCGGGGAGAGAGAGGCCTGGGCTGCCCGCTTGAGGCTGTTGCCCCCGCGACCCGACCCCAGAACAAGCGGAAGATGACGGAACGGAAATCAAATACTTGAATATATGAAAGTTTGTTTTCAAACCCATCTGTTTAGTAATAACATTTCCGGCCAGTTCCGTTGTGTTTCGCTTATCCCGGACCGGGTCGTGGGGGCAACAGCCTCAGACAGGGAACCTACGCTTCTTCTATGTTCTGCAATGATACGCTGAACATGAATAGATGAAACCGCCTTAAGTAACACCCTCTTGATTAAGAAGGAAATTTCTAGTTTTAATTGACTTAGTTACACTCGGTGATTCGCTGATATTCAGGAGACATTTGGGCTTGAGAGCAAAACGAAGGTCATTTAGATGAGTTATCGGTAAAAAATGTACTTAAACAGAAAATAAAATGGCTGTCCATTTTCCATCATTTCTCTTCTTTTCAATCGTTTGAGAGCGGGAACAAACGAGGGAGGTTGATAGGACACGATGTGCACTGAGTGCAACCCACCATGAACAGGAACTCAAACACTGGCTTCAAGACTGAATACACAAAAGCCAAATTAGGAGTTGGCACTTGGATATGGCGAGTTTGAAAACATAAAATGAACAAGGAAAAAAGTAATTTAGTGCATGAGATGATATGCTTTAATTAGTGCTGATAAGGTCAGCAAGTGATCTTGCGTAACTGTTTTGCTAAAAATGATACAGCGCAACGTGAATCTTTAGACTTTTAGAACAACAAAGTTATCTTTAGTCACCATACACCAGGTATTGGCAAACCACGGCCCAAGAGCCACATGCGGCCCGTTAAACGTTTTAATCTGGCCCGCCGAACTTCAAAAATTTAAATAAATAAACCTTGTTAATTTTTTATTTCCCCTGCAATTCTGATGTTTCCTCACTAGATGGCACACTCTAGATATATTGGCTTTGTTGAGAAAACAACAACACTGCCCCCATTAAAATGTGTGTGTACTCGTGATGCGCACGTTGTCAAAATAAATAGTATGTGCAGATATGGAAAGCCATCAGGGCCAATACACGCACGTAAACAAGCGTGTTAGATATTAAAACAAGCAAAATGTTACATCAAGCGCTTAGATTTCAAACCTAGCACCGCTAAATGCACGTTTTTAAGCGGTATTGCAGTAAATTTCAGGCCTTGCGCGCTAGATTTAAAATTTAATGCTCTTGATGTAACATTTAGCGCGCTTGTTTAAAATCGAGCTCGCCATTCAATCGGTCTAATCTAGCAGTTACCAAAGCATGCCATCCATCTGCTCCTGTTCCGGCCCCTTTGTAAAATGTTAGAACTCAATGTGGCCCGCGAATCAAAAAGTTTGCCCACCCCTGTTATACACAAAGAAAAACTGGGCAACTAATTGTTACTTTACTGTACCCGGCACATACCTTTTGAAAATGGAATTGGGTATGTGTTTAATGTAGCCAATGAATTTTATCATTGGTTAGTAAATACCAATTAAACTACAAAAGGATCGATTGCAATCGACTGGATACTTTAAAAACATACTTTTTGTGCAGGGCTGTGTGACAAAAACGATAACTTGTTTATCTAAACGATTGTAACAAACAGCCCAACCCACTCACATTCTTCTCCTTTGCTTCACTGTCTCAAGCGCTCACCTCATTCCCGATAAAGTACACAATAGAGACATTAAGAAAAAAAACAAAGGATTCCAAAAAATTATAATCTGTAATTAGTTCTCCTATTCTCGCGACATTAAAGCAAGGAAAAGTTCCTCTCGTTTTCACGTAAATTTACTTAAAGGGGCAAGCTGTTTTTTCCCTTTGGAATCAAACCTATCAGAACGACAAATAAGGTCTAGAAAAGAAAAATTTTCAATAGTGCAAAATGTAAACCGTTCAACACGACACGCTCGCATAGAATAATTACTATAAATTCAATAATAAATATTTTAAGCATGTCACATAACCACTGGCGTACCATCAATAACATAATGCATTCGGTACATACATTATTTCTATAGAAATATTTTAGCCAAAATGAGCTTCCTCTGCAGGGTGGCTGGGCTCTCACTCAGAGATAGACGGAGGAGCTCGGAGTAGAGCCATTGAAAGCAGGTGAGGTGCTTAGGATGCCTCCCAGACGTCTCGCTGGTCAAGTGTTTTGGGCACATCTCACTGGGAGGAGACACAGAGGCAGACCGTGTACCATCTGGTTAGACTATGTCTGTCTCACAGCTGGTTGGGTAACGGTTGGGATCCTCCTGGGTGAGCTTGAGGAAGCAGCCAGGGTGAGAGAAGCCTGGGTTTCTCATCCAAGGTTACTGCCCCAGTGACCCAGCCCCAGATAAGTGGAATAAAATGGAACGGAAAATGAGAACATTGATATTTTAATTAACTGGATACGAATTATAGTAGAAAAAGTTTCAAAAAAGTCTTCTGGACAGTTCAATTCTTGATCGAGACATTTCGACTTCCATCCGGAAATCATTTTCAATCTGAATGAAATGAACTGAAACCTGGATCTATATATACTAACATAAGTAAAAGGTAAAACAAATAATAAGGCAGGGCTCGACCAATGAGCCTGTGGTACCTATGATGGCCGTGAATGGCTCCTATTGTAGCCACAGACCAGTAAACGAACCCGATTATAAAAATGCTAAAAGCCTAGTGAATAGAAATTCCTGCTAATGAGAGGGGTGAATCTGGGTCACGAGGTGTCATCTTTAGTCCATGGCGTCAAAAGGCTGCTGTAAATACCGGACAAAACGTATCTAACGCCTCCACTCCGATTCAGTGAGGGATTTTCTTTCATCACAAAGATGGCTTCCTTCACACCTCTTTCAAACCATCCTTTCTCTCTACTTAGAATCTTCACCTCACTGTCCTCAAAAGTGTGTTTGGTGGATTTAAGATGCAAATGTACAGCAGACTGTGGACCACTTGAGGCTTCTTTTCTGTGTTGGTAAAGTCTTTTGTGGAGTGGCTGTTTTGTTTCCCCAATGTAGTGTTTAAAGTTAAAAGAGAAAAACAAATAACGTAATTTCCGGACTATAAGCCACAACTTTTGTCACACGCTTTCAACCCTGCAGCTTATACAATGATGCGGCTAATTTACGCATTGTTTTTCTTTCTTTTTTTTTTTTTAATGCATTTTTTCTAACACCCGCCAGGGGCGCTCGAGCAGAAAAGGTAAGAGTGAGACAGATGGAATATATCAAACTTTCGTCCATCATGGACAATCATGACCATCCTCTCTACCCACTCCTGGACGAACAACGGAGCTCCTTCTCCAAGAGGCTCAGACAGCTCCGCTCGAGAACATCTCGATACCAGAGGTCTTTCTTCCCGTACGTGATCGGGCTCTACAACGACTCACTTAGCAGATAGGAAGTTGTTGCTGTGACACACAAATTTCCCATATTCTGATATATGTGTCGAGGAAGATGCAGGTTTAAAGTAACTTTGCGCTTTGTCCGTGAATAAAATTAGCATGAACAGACCCTCATCGTGGAAAATGCATAGGACGCAGCTTTCAAGTTAAAAGCAATCGAGCTGGCTAATAAAGAAGGAAACCGAGCTGACTTCCATGGTTTCAGAGCACAGGAGGAAGATGAAGACGGCTCTCAGTGACTTTTACCGGTGTTTTTTAACCAGCCCTATTAGTGCCGCGCTACCATATTCTTGCTGTGTTACTGCCGCATCGCAGGCACTGTTTGGAAAGTAAAGCTAAAGTATATTATTAAATCTTTGAAAACTCTTTCTGTGTATGGTCTTTCTTTGTAAATATCTCACGTTTCATTGTGGGTACATGCGGCTTATAGACAGGTGCGGTTTATGTATGTGCAAAATTTTTTTTTCTTGTACTGTACTGGGTGAGGCTTATAATCAGGTGCGCTCTATAGTCCAGAAATTACAGTAATGATGAAAATTCCACCCTGTTCCGGGCGTGGAAAAGGGTGGAATGCCCCCGACGGGTCAGAGACAGGGTCCCGCCCCAAGTGGAGGAGTTTAAGTATCTCGGGGTCTTGTTCACTAGTGGGGGACGGATGGAGCGGGAGATCGACAGGCGGATTGGTGCGGCATCAGCAATAACTAGGACGCTGCATCGGTCCGTCGTGGTAAAGAGAGAGCTGAGCTGAAAAGCAAAGCTCTCGATTTACAAGTCGATCTACATTCCAACCCTCACCTATGGTCACCAGCTGTGGGTGGTGACCGAAAGAATGAGATCACGGGTACAAGCGGCCGAAATGAGCTTCCTCCGCAGGGTGGCTGGGCTCTCACTCAGAGATCGGGTGAGGAGCTCTACCATCTGGGAGGAGCTCGGTGTCGAGCCGCTCCTCCTCCAGGTCGAGAGGAGCCAGATGGGGTGGTTCGGGCATCTGGTCACTATGCCCCCCCGAGCGCCTCGCGGGCGAGGTGTTTCGGGCACGTCCCACCGGGAGGAGACCAAGGGGCAGACCCCGGACCCGCTGGAGAGACTGTCTCACAGCTGGCCGGGGAACGACTTGGGATCCTTCCAGGTGAGCTAGAGGATGCGGCCAGGGAGAGAGAGGCCTGGGCTGCCCGCTTGAGGCCGTTGCCCCCGCGACCCGACCCCGGAACAAGCGGAAGAAGACGGAACGGAACGAATGAAAATGTGCTCAGTTTTTGTAGTCTATGCTTTTAAATGAGCACTTTGAGAAATAGGTTTTTGACATCAAGCACAACAATACCGATAAAATTAGTTGAACCCTGAGAAATTCTGATTTAGAATGACCGTTAATCCACCATTTTTTTTTGTTTGTGTATCATCACCTCGCTTGCGGTTAAAGATATTCATTTTACATAAAAACAACAAAGATCGCAAAATCTTTCAAATCTCCTCCGCAAAGGTTTGAAGATGGCGCTACAAACGCACACTGGGATTATTTCTTAAATGATAAAATCTAAAAACACATCAGGGTAAACATACTTTTTGAAGATCAAAAACTATTATGACTTCAGGAGTGTTGTAGCCATAAATCAAGATAAATATAAATTTTTTCCTTGATTTAAACTGCAAATAAACACATTTGTGTTAAAATACAGATGCCTTTCTTCTTTGCTAATGCTGCAGGCGGTGGGTTTAAAACACATTAATTTTCTCCTTCGGTTGCGCAACACTAAAAGTGAGCTGTTTTTATTGTTTGCAGATAGTGGTGACCATCACAAGTTTTAAAAGCACGGAAAAAGCAACCCTATGAAAGTGTGCCTACGGCTTATCCTTCGATAAGTAAACACCGAACGGGGCTGTTTCCATAGCAAATAACAGTAACAATTGTGCTCCTGCAAGTACAAACGAAAAACAAACAAATGAAATCTGTTTCGACTAAAGACCGATTTATATTAAAAGTGGCAGAAGGACAAAGTGCTGCGGGAAAGAGCTCACTTTTAGGAACTCATTTCTAAAACAATGAAGCTAGTGTTCTAAAAGGAACTTTTCTACTCACACCATAAAACTTGAGGTGTGTTCTAACGAGCAGCTTCTGTAAAGACTTACCTTTGTGATCAGTGTGCGGTATTCTTCTACCTGATGGTCATTGTTGTGACAACCCGCCAGGAGCTGCCACACTTCTCCCCGAAGCGCCTCTGGGATGCCGCTTCGCACTAACGCAGGCAGCTGTCTGGGCCGCACTGACAAGTTCATGTGCCTGGGACAGATGGAAGAAGAATATTACCTGTTAGTTTTCACATCTTTGCACCCTGCAGGTGTTTTAAACCGCACTTCCTTCACACATTTGGCAAAAGTTACATCGCCCGCAAGTGTCAACCTAACACTGTTATCAATGGCTGGGGTGGAGAGAAGGAACTAGTGAGCCTACAAATGAAAGAACGATGAGGAGTTATGTAACCTAAGAAAATATGTATGGATGATTTACATGTGACGGCTACAGTCCAACATCCCATAACGAATAAAATCAGTCAAAAACCCCTAAAGATTACTTACAAGCATGATTAATGGCCCTTTTTTTGGAAGGCTAATGCTTAAAACTAAACTGTCCTAAACTATAGAGACTTCAAATTAAACAGCACATAAATTTACTGCTTTCCATCTTTTTTTTTTTTTTTTTTTTTTTTTCAGATTTAAATATTTTGTTCCGTTGTCTTCTGCTCATCCGGGGGCAGGTCGTGGGGGCAACAGTCTCAGACGGGAAGCCCAGGCTTCTCTCACCCCGGCTGCATCCTCCAGCTCACCCGGAAGGATCCCAAGTCGTTCCCAGGCAGCTGTGAGACATAGTCTCTCTAGCAGGCCTGGGGTCTGCCTCTTGGTCTCCTCCCGGTGGGACGTGCCGGAAACACCTCACCAGCGAGGCGCTGGGGGGGCATTCTAACCAGATGCCCGAACCACCCACTCTGGTTTCTCTCGACCTAGAGGAGGAGCGGCCCGACACCGAGCTCCTCACCCGATCTCTGAGAGAGAGCCCAGCCACCCTGCGGAGGAAGCTCATTTCGGCCGCTTGTACCCGCGATCTCATTCTTTCGGTCACCACCCACAGCTGGTGACCATAGGTGAGGGTTGGAACATAGATCGACTTGTAAATCAAGAGCTTTGCTTTTCGGCTCAGTTCTTTTTTTACCACGACGGACCGATGCAGCGTCCTAGTTATTGCTGACGCTGCACCGATCCGCATGTCGATCTCCCGCTCCATCCTTTCCCCACTCATGAACAAGACCCTGAGATACTTGAACTCCTCCACTTTGCGCAGGACCCCGTCCCTGACCTGCAGGGGGCATTCCACCCTTTTCCGGGCGAGAACCATGGTAACTCTGTATGTGTTGTGAAATATCGAATAAGCTTACAAAGTAGTTATCAAATAGAAAGTTTGAGTTGAAGAGGAATGAACAAACTTGAAGCGACCCAGCTGTCCATTCTTACTTGCTACCGCCCGGATGGAGCCAGCAGGTAATCCCAGAACCCCCACTGATTCTCTCACTTTAGTCTGTTAGCTCTATTTTATTTCCTTGTTCAGATAGTCAGGTTATGTAATAATTGGCGTTTTGTTCAGAAATGAAGAAGGCAAACTGTGTTCATGGGTGTCCATGCATGTGTGGGTGCATGTGATGGAAGTAAACCCAGAGCTTCATCCTTAGGGCATTAAAAACTGTAAAGAGCTTTCTGTGATTTGTTTCTCCGAGATCCAAGTTCCCAGAGTGTTTCAACCCGCATTACCGCAACAACACACACACTTGCACGCTCTAAATTACCAATCACACAGATGTAGTGTTATTAAAAAATTATTTATACTTTTTAAGTGTAAAAACAAGTAGAAAAAAACAAACAAACATTATTCTATTAGTTTTCATGAATAAAAGGATGGGTCACTAGTGCATATCGACCAGACATGGGCAAACTACGGCCCGTTAAAACGTTTTAATCCGGACAGCCAAACTTGGAAATATGAGTTAAATAACCGTGTTAATGTTTTATTTCTCCTGCAATTCGGATGTTTCCTCACTAGATGGCGCACACTAGATATATTGGTTTTGTTGAGAAAACAACAACACTGCTCCCATTAAAATGTGTTTCTCTGTGATACGCACGTTGTCAAAATAAACCATGTGCACATATATGGAAAGCCATCGAGGCCACTACAAGCACATAAACAAGCGCGTTAGATTTCAAACCTTGTGCGCTTCTACGGAAAGCCATTGGGGTCACTACACATGCATAATCTAGCGCTAAAAGTCTAATCTAGCGCAATAGAGGCACGTTTTTTAAGCACTAGCACGCTAAATTTGAAATTTAACCCGTTTCATGTTTTCGGGAAAAAAAACAAAAGCCAGTCAGAAGGAGAGTGATGGCGATATCCTAAAATATAAAAGAACGTTCAGTGCTTTAAAATAACATAATTATTCATTTGATTTTCCGTGTTTAAAGATTCATTTTAAAGTCAGAGATTTTGTTTTAATGGTTTTCTTTATTTTAATTGGAAATTAAAGCACATGTTTTCTCCATACCCCAAAATACAGTGATATGCAAAAGTTTGGGCACCCCTGTAAATTTTCATGATTTTCCTTGATAAATCATCGGTTGTCTGGATAAGAAATTTCAATTAAATACTGTATATCATATAGGAGACAAACACAGTGATATTTGAGAAGTGAAATAAAGTTTATATGATTCATGGAAAGTGTACAAGAATTATTTAAACAAAATTAGCCATGTGCATAAATTTAGGCACCACAAAAGAAAAAAATAACTCAATATTTTGTGCATCCTCCTTTTGCAAAAATAACAGCCTCTAAACGCTCTCTATAGCTTCCAAATAGAGTCTGGATTCTGGCAGTAGGTATTTTAGTCCATTCTTCTTAACAAAACATGTCCAGTTCAGTCAGGTTTGATGGTATCCGAGCATGGACAGCCCGCTTTAAATCAAACCACAAATTTTCTATAATACTCAGGTCTGGGGACTGAGATGGCCATTCCAGAACGTTGTACTTGTTCCTCTGCATGAATGCCTTAGTAGATTTTGAGCAGTGTTTAGGGTCATTGTCTTGTTTAAAGATCCAGCCCCGGCGCAACTTCAACCTTGTCACTGATTCCTGGACATTGTTCTCCAGAATCTGCTGATATTGAGTGGAATCCATGTGACCCTCAACTTTAACAAGATTCCCAGTCCCTGCACTGGCCACTCAGCCACCCAGCATGATGGAACCGCCACCAAATTTTACTGTAGATAGCAAGTGTTTTTCTTGGAATGCGGTGTTGTTTTTTCGCCATGCATAACGCCCCTTGTTTTGCCCAAATAACTCTATTTTAGTTTCATCAGTCCACAGCACCTTATTCCAAAATGAAGCTGGCTTGTCCAAATGTGCTTTAGTATACCTCAGGCAACACTGTTTGTGGCGTGTGCTGAGAAAAGTTTTTTTCCGCATTACTCGTCCATACAGCATCTCCTTGTGTAATGTGTGCTGAACAGTTGAACGATGCACAGTGACACCATCTGCAGCAAGATGATGTTGTAGGTCTTTGGAGCTGGTCTGTGGGTTGACTGTGACTGTTCTCACCATCCTGCGCCTCTGCTTATCTGAGATTTTTCTTGGTCTGCCACTTCGGGCCTTAACTAGAACTGTGCCTCTGGTCTTCCAATTCCTCACAATGTTCCTCACAGTTGAAACTGAGAGCTTAAATCTCTGAGACAGCTTTCTATATCCTTCCCCTAAACTATGATGTTCAACAATCATTGTTTTCAGATCATCTGAGAGTTGTTTTGAGGCTCCCATTTTGCCAAACTTTAGAGAAGATGCAAAGAGGAGAAACACTTACAATTGGCCTCCTTTAAATACTTTCAGATGGTTGGATTCACCTGTGTATGAAGGTCTAGGGTCACTGAGGTTACCAAACCAATTTTGAGTTTTAATAATTAGTGCTAAAGGTATTGAAATCAATAAAATGACCTTCAGCTTTTCAGGTTGCCTAAATTTATGCACATGGCTAATTTTGTTTAAATAATTCTTGTACACTTTCCATGAATCATATAAACTTTATTTCACTTCTCAAATATCACTGTGTTTACCTCCTATATGATATATTTAATTGAAATTTCTTATCCAGACAACCGATGATTTATCAAGGAAAATCATGAAAATTTACAGGGGTGCCCAAACTTTTGCATACCACTGTATGTATGTTTTTCTCCAATGAGATGAGGTTACCAAAGCATGGCATCCATCTGCTCCTGTTCCGGCCCCTTTGTCAAATGTTAGAACTCAATGTGGCCCGCAAATCAAGAAATTCGCCCACCCCAGATCTAGACCAATTGGCTGAGGTGGGGGCTCCATGCGTAAAGTTAAAACGAGCACAACACAGAGCGCACTGGACGAAGAAAGTCTAGATCTTTTGGTTCATTTTTTACATTTAAAAGTGTCTAAACGTGTTTAAATAAAGAATTATATTGCTTACATGACAGAAATATAAACGGCACTATGTGTTCCAAACGGTGCCAAAAAGGAGACCCAGCCTGATTTCCAGAAACTAAAATCTCTCTAATTCTCTCAAACTTCATGTAATCCCTTTCAAACTTTGCTGAGATCATGTTAACATGTTGTCTTTCCATCTTCGGAAGTAAAAAGCTTTTGTTTGCAACACTCCAACATTTTTACTAGGCAAGGCAAAAAAATAAAACTGAAATGTTTTCCATGTTTCCTCGTATTTTTTCTTTTTTAGTAAGACTTCCATAAATAAATGACATATTAAAGTATTTTGCCAAATGTTCTCTTTACATAGTGGTCACAAAAGTCATTCAAATACACCTTAGTGTTGCTGAAATATGCCGGTTTATACATGGACATACATTTTTCAAAAATCTGTCTTTAAAAAAGGCCTTGGTAGTAAGGGGTTAAGCATATACTGGAAATGACCAAAGCATTGTGAGAAATTATGAGTACATTTAGATAAGGGGTCCCAAACCTTTTCTGCACCATGGACTGGTTTAAGTGTCTGACAATATTTTCCTGGACCAGTCTAAAGGTGTAGCAGAAAAACTAAATAAGATCAGCATAAAAAACTGGCTTTTTAATCAATAATAATAAACTTAAATCCACTTTGTCTTCACGAGAAAATGTATTAGTAGCATCTTTATAACGTGGAAACATTCTCTCTGCTCTAACACACTCTGGTTGCTATGGTAACGGCAAATATACCTTCAAAATAAAAGACATCACAAAAACAAAGTGAATAAATATACCAGTTAGGCTCCTCACAGTAAGACTAGATCAATCGGAGTTCTGAGTTTGTTTTGCTGTAACCAGACAGTCTAATCTTGACCTGAAACCTAAAGAGTGTTTCTAAGGTTCAGTCTGCTTCGTAATGCTGTAACTCCCCTTAGAAAAGAAGTTTCTTATAGATCTTTGTTTCTTCCTCATTTCGCTAGTTTAGGGTTTTAAATTTAATGGGTCAAAGGTGAGTCATTGATGGAGGTAAGAAAGAAAATCCGGTGACTTTTCAAACTAAAACATCATTAGGCCTCAAAAAATAAACCAAATGGAAATAATGGAAGTTATTTTTTTCTTTTTGTGCGGCCCAGTCTTACATGACCCACAGGCCGGTGTTATATCGAGATCTGCGGCCTCATCGACGATAGATCAGAGTTCCGAAAACCAGTGGTGGATGAAGTACTCACTTTTTGTACTTAAGTAAAAGTGCAGATAATTAGGAAAAAAAATTACTTAAGTAAAAGTAAAAGTACCAATAAAAAAAATCTACTTAAGTACTAAAGTACTAAAGTAGTTGGTGTAAATTGTACTTTTTAAGTAAAAAGTAAAAGTATTCTGTCATAATTCAAATGTTATTTGTTGTGCTATAGAGTGTCACCATGGTAACCAGGATAAATACTCTGCAGGGGTGTGACCCCCCTCTCCCGCCTATTTTGGTCCACAAAAAAAATAAATAAAAGGAAAGGGGACAAGTCAAGCTATCCCCTAGAAAGGCCAGTGAATGGGCACCAAAATGGAGGAAAATGACACTTACTTTTTAAAATGTTTTGGGGGGGAGGTCCCCAGTCATTATATATTGGCTTTGTCTAAGCCCCACCCCCCTTTGGAAAGTTCTAGATCCGCCCCTGCTCTGTGTAATGATGGCTCAACTTTTTATTTAGAAGTAAACACAACGAACAACAATCTTCTGACTCTTTTTAATTTGGATTATATTTGATGTTAGGTTTTTGGCGCTGAATGAATGGAAAATGTTTCTTGATTCATTACTTCTTCTCCCGATCAACTGCTTCTTTTGATTTTGGCGATGCGGCTTCAAGATGCGCCAAAAAAAACCCTGTGTATTTTTCAAATTCCTGAACAAAAAATGTAAAACACACTTTTAAAAAGTAGCGAAGTAAAAGTACAGATATTTGCTCTAAAAATGTAGTGACGTAAAAGTAAAAATACCGGTCTGACATTTTACTTAAGTAAAGTACAGATACACAATTTTTTTACTTAAGTACAGTAACGAAGTACATTTACTTCCTTATGTTCCACCACTGCCGAAAACTATCCCTAACGCTAATTCCAATAGAACTATGGCAGGTCGCAAATCTCAATGGTTACATCATCTGAAAATAGGGGGAGCGTTCTGGGTATGTGCGTAGACGCAAAGTCACAGATCTTGATGGTCGCAGATCTCGTTAGGACACCGTACCAGTCCACGACCCAGTGGTTAGGGACCACTGATTTAAATGATGCAGCATACAGATTATGTAAAGCATATAATTTGAGTGTTGATCTTTTCACTTTAAGATCTCAAACTGATAAAACATACCATTTAGACAGCAGGTCTCCCCATGTCTCCAGGATCTTCTCCGCACATTCTTTAGAAACATCCCCAGACCCACTGAGCAAGGGCTCATCATTATCTAGATGCAAAGACAAACAAAAAAGAAGAAAACTGGAGAACGGCCCATTGAAACAGGTCGATTGCACACATTTTAAGGCTTAATATTTTATTTCATATTGTGAATAAAGAGGAGGAAAAAAATTATAGTTAAAAAAAAAAAAAAGCATTGTCCGCAAACTAAAAGCAACCTGTATCAAAATTGCAAACCTAACACGAACACACAGAAAGTTCTACCCTTTATTGGCTTTGTCAGCATGCACATTATCACAACACACAGACCGGCGACACTCAAGTACACAGAGATGATACAGGACAAACAGTTCTGAACAGTGTGATCCTTAAAATGAATTCAGCTACTGTGGGCTTGAAGAGTCTATATCTGTTGCTACCCCCAGAGGACAGAACATTGCATGTTACTCTCATTTGATGCAGCTGAGGGGTATGCCTTTTAGATTTTTATGAGCCGGATTTAGTTCAACGTTTTTAGATGTTAAATACTGTCTGATAAAATTTATGAAGAGTTTAAATCATTCCGATCTACTTCTGTGACTCTGTGGTAGTGATAGATCGGTACGTCTGTAAATTTGGCTCAGATTTCAAGAGAATGTTTCATGGTGAATTCTTTATCTGTTCTGTGTGGCTTTACAAACTTAGTTGAGAAATGAAAAAAAAAACGCATTAAAATCCAATTACCTTCCGCTTCATCATCCTCAGGTGGCGAGTGAGCCACGGTGCCGTGCCCAGTGGGAAGGATGCTGGGAGTAGCTGTAGTTTTTCTTTTTTCTCTCTCCGTCTCACTTTCCAAGCTCACCACTTCATAAAGTGTGTCAGAAGCGGGACTCTTCCGCTCTTTCCGTTCCATCTGACAAGAAAAGACGTCTCATAAACCACCAAATGAAGTGGAGATGAGAGATAAGACTTTACAGAATACTTTAGGAATGTGTCAGTGGGATTATTATTTTAGCGAGTGCAGATACGGTACGTCAAATTGTGAATCGATATATGAGGGAAAAAGAAACTGATCCAGATGTGTTAGTCAGTATTTATATTATTTAAAATTGCTGGTGCTTAAAAATGAATAAAAATAAAAACAAAAACGTGGCTGGTTATTGAAGCTGTGGTAGCCTTTTATTTTTTTCTTACAAAACTATTTTCAAGTTAAGGTTGGGCTAAATTGTTATTAAAACCGGTTTCCTGTCGAGATCTGCAACCAGTGGCTTCTGCGCATGCCCATGACACATCCAAGCTCCGCGACCCCATGATGCAATCCTGGTTCTATTTAGAAGCTTTTTGGGTTAGATAAAGATAAAAATGATGTGTCGATGAAATGGAGAAGATCACCTACAACAAGGGCGCACAACAGAGTGGGGCGGAGTTTAATTAAATCATTGAGATTTAGTTGCATCATGGGCATGTGCAGAAGCGACTGGTCACGGTTTTCGATGAGGCCGCAGATCTCAACAAAACACCGGCACTAGTTTTTATTTCCTGTGACATGAGATTATTTTCAGATTTTAGATGTAATGTTGAAAATCTCCATGGACAAAGATGTTTGCAGATGACATTGTGATCTGTAGTGAGAGGAGGGAAGAGGTGGAGGAAAAGCTGGAGAGGAGGAGGTTTGGACTAGAAAGAAGAGGAATGAAGATTAGTCAGAGTAAAACAGAGTACGTGTGTGTGAATGAGAGGGATCCAAATGGAAAAGTGAGGTTACAGGGAGAAGAGATAAAGAAGGTGGAAGATTTTAAGTATGTAGGATCAACAGTCCAGAGCAATGGAGAGTGTGGAAAAGAGGTGAAGACGCGTGTGCAGGCAGGCTGGAACGGGTGGAGGAAAGTATCAGGTGTGATGTGTGATAGAACAGTTTCAGGTAAAATGAAAGGAAAAGTGTACAAAACCGTGGTGAGACCAGCCATGCTGTTTGGTCTACAGACAGTGCCACTGAGGAAAAGACAGGAAGCAGAGAAGAAGATGCTGAGGATCTCTCTGGGAGTGACCAGAATTGACAGATTCAGAGGAACAGCACATGTTAGAGGTTTTGGAGATAAAGTAAGAGAGGCCAGACTGAGATGGTTTGGACATGTACAGAGAAGAGAGACCGAGTACATCGGCAGAAGGATGCTGGGTTTGGAACCACCAGGAAAGAGGACTAGAGGAAAACCAAAGAGGAGGTTCATGGATACAGTGAAGGAAGACATGAAGATAGTTGGTATGACCAAAGAGGATGCAGGAGATAGGGTTAGATGGAAGAAACTGACTTGCTGTGGCGACCCCGAAGGGAAATGTCTAAAGTAGAAGAACAAGAAGATGTAATGCTGAACTTCTGCACCAACCCAGAGACTTTAACAATCGGATCTATAGTCTTTCCTTCTAAGAAAACTCAATGGACTTCCATTGGATTTTATATTTTTGGTCATCAAAGATGTTTTGCATTTACCTTGTGAGGAATAATAAGTGCATGCCTGCTGTTTTTTGGCGTGTGTATTAGAGTGAGACATGTGGTGTGTGGGCCAGCTGTTTGCCATTTGGACGCTGTATAGACTCTCCTTGCTCGGAGCAAATTTGGAACACAAATATGTTTTGTTATGATGCGGATAAAGCTTTTTACTTTGGTGCAGTATTATTAGAAACAAAAGCTTTTAAAAGAGACTTTAAAAGAAAAAAATGTGCTGTTTACAAAGATGAGGTCCGTTCTATTTTCAAACACACTTAGTGCTTTTGGAATATTGTATTTAAGTCTGATCTAGATGAAAAAAAAAGTGGACATAAACATAAAAATTCAAGGAAAATGTGACAAGTAGGGCTGCAACTAACGATTATTTTGGAAAATCGATTAATCTGTCGATTATTGGATCGATTACTCGACTAATCGGATAAAAATGACAATTTAATAAATATTACTTTTTCGGCATATAATATAATGTAATTGTGTAAAACACAACTCATAACCACATAAACAACACGTTGGGTTTATTACAGTAACAGCAAATGTTAATCTTTCTGTCAAATAAAGAGGTAGAATATTATCATTTCTAGAAAATAATAAATCTACTTACTGTATACAGTAAAAGTAACTTATAAACACCCATAAAATGTGCTTTAGTAGTACTGGCTAATAAAACATCAAATGTAAACTGTTGGGTCACATTTGAAAACAAGAAACCTTTAACAAAATTTGCAAATTTAACCTTATTCAGGAGTATCGTACAAAAAAAGGCCCCAGATTAACATGAGAAAAAATATACAAAACCATTCAAGTTGTGTGATATTAGTGCAAAAAAAAAAAAAAACACCATCTCTACTGTAAAAATAGTAACTTTAATAAATAAAATGGGTCCATCTTTACCACTTATAATCTTACAAACACAGATTTACTAATCGGTAAAGGGGTGCCCAACTAACAGCACTCATATTGTTTTTGTGGGAAAAAATGTGCTTTGCGGTGTAGAGGAGGGGGTCTTGTATCCTGGATTGAATTTAGCGATCTTTTTTTTTTTTTTAAACCCCTCGTCTTCCTACTGACAGCGGCCTCATATCGGACACGATCATTTACAAAATAAGAGTCCCTGAGAGAAGCGCTCCGTTGCGGAGTGCAACCGTTTTCCACAGAAAATAGTCCATGTTTTTTTTGCAAATAATAAAGTGTATTTAGCGACCTGTAAAATTGTTTTTATTAGAAATAACATCGTGTATCGCTCCGGTTTGCCGTCTCCCGCTTCGAGTCCAACATGTTTTTTTATTTTTTAAATGTTCGTGACGTTATGCTTCCGTGCCAAAACATGTCCGTTTCGCAAACTTTGCATATTAACGCGAGTCTTTTTCAAATTTAGCGGAAAATGATCCAAACTTCTGATTTTTCTTTCCGCCATCTTGTTGAATCTGCCTGATCACGTGAGGCGGGGTGAAATGAAGGCCAATGATTGGCTGCTATCTTCTTCGACTCCTATTTTGGTAGCTGGTATCGTCAATTTGCTCTCTACTGCCCCACTTGGAGACCAATTTAAGTGCAGTTGACAGCAAAAACTTTTTAGACTATTAATCGATGACCAAATTAGTCGACAACTATTTTGATAATCGATTACAATCGATTAAATTGATTAACTGTTTCAGCCCTAGTGACAAGATTACATGACAATAATAATCCTAACATCAAACTGCAAAAAGATGAGGTTCTAGACACAAACCTGTCGCAGTTTAAGGTAGAAGATCTCAGTGTAGCTGCGTTTGCCGAAGGGCCAGAACAGCCTGTCATTTGGAGAACACACTCTGACCCTAGTCTCGATAAGGAAACGGACCGGTTCCTCCACCTCTGTTATCACCAGGTCCACCGCTGTTGTCATGTACATAAATTTATCTAATGAAGAGGAAAATGAAAACAAAGATCCTAGTTATGCAAGTTTTTAAATTTCTAATAATCATTTTATCCCGTGCCAACTTTGGAAAGATTTCGAGCTCCTACCTTTGGGCGTTTCCTCATTCACAGCCTGGAACTGAGGCGTGTTGGGGTTCCAGCTTCCTGTAATGATGTAAGACTTCCCGTCTGAGCTTTTTCCCATTGACTCCTGATAGGGCACAAGGTGGAGGAAGTTGGCAAGCGCACACAAATAACCACAACACAGAAATACGAATAAAGTCACCCACCAGGTCTAAGAGGTGCATGTCACTGTTCTTCACATTTTTCCCTGGACTGAGCAAGAGTCCGAAACACCTGCAGATCAGACAAACAACAAAAATCATGATGGATTGGATTTTTATTGAAGCGTCCAGCATGCGATCAATACAACATAAATATAGTTGCGTAAGGAGAAAAAAAAAACTAAAGGGAAACCAGACATTATGCAATAAATCTGTCTCTACACAGAACGGCAAGTTGTCAAACATCAAATAAATTACTGAAAATATGCTCTTGACCTGATTATCTTAACAAAGTCCAGAGCATGGAGAATAGTGAACGCATTACTTCAATCCTCACCTTCTCTCAGGTTATGAAACCATAATAGCCGAAGGTGAGAAAGGACATGGAATGTTTAAAATGAAGAGATTTATGGAAAATAAAGAGCCTTTGAGACCGACGACTAGATTATTGTCCAAGAACATTTCAACCCCGACATATCCGACACGGATGTAACATTTTGTGTTTATTCATTTCAGTCAAGTGCCTCCTGTTTTATATAAAATCGGTTTAGTTTTAAAATGATTTAGATAAACTGGGGCAAAAAGAGAAGTGTCTGTCGATCCAGGAAATCCAGAAATCGTCTCATGGAAATATTTTAGTTTTGCTACAAAAACTCATTCTGTAAGAATTAGATAACAAAAAAATTTAATGATCATTTATTCATCACATCACCACTTGGGGCGAAGCTGGCTCAGTGGTTAGAGCGTTCGCCTGCGAACCGGAAGTCAAACCGGAAGTTCGCAGGTTCGCATTCCACTGAGTTCACGTCTAGGGTCCTTGGAGAAGACACCTAACTCCTCGTTTCTGCCATCATTGGTGCTGTCATTGGTGGCAGCCTGCTGCGGTGAAATGCAGCACATATATTTGCCGGTGATAAAGTATATTAAAAAAAAAAAAAAAAAAGGTGTGATGTGTGACAGAAGAGTTTCAGCTCAAATGAAAGGAAAAGTGTACAAAACCGTGGTGAGACCAGCCATGCTGTTTGGTCTAGAGACAGTGGCACTGAGGAAAAGACAGGAAACAGAGATGGAGGTAGCAGAGATGAAGATGCTGAGGATCTCTCTGGGAGTGACCAGGATGGACAGGATTAGAAATGAGTATATCAGAGGAACAGCACATGTTAGAGGTTTTGGGGATAAAGTCAGAGAAGCCAGACTGAGATGGTTTGGACATGTGCAGAGGAGAGAGTGGGAGTGCATCGGCAGAAGAATGCTGGGTTTGGAGCCACCAGGAAAGAGGGCTAGAGGAAGACCAAAGAGAAGGGTATGGATACAGTGAAGGAAGACATGAAGATAGTTGGTGTGACCGAAGAGGCTGCAGGAGATAGGGTTAGATGGAAGAAACTGACTTGCTGTGGCGACCCCTGAAGGGAAATGCCGAAAGGAGAAGAAGATTAAAAAAAATAATCTGGTGTAATGAGACCAGTTTGGGATGCAAACATGCATATCAATTGGTAAAATTTTAGTCTTCTAGCAACTTGCAGGGAGATACCTGCTGGTTCTGCACAGGATGCTCCTCATCTGCTCAACAGAGAGGACTTGTTTTGACAGTTACTGTATGTTCACGACAATAAGGCGCACGTAACGCGCTTAGATTGTCTTCAAAATGTGCAGCTTGCCCTATGATGCAGTGCCGTCTGTGTATGGGGGTTGTTGTTGTAAGGCGGACGTAGTAGAGAACACCATGAGATGTTAAAGGGAGAAGTTTGGGCGTGGATTGTATATAACAGAACAGGTATGTACATTATATAGTGCATTGTTGTTTTAACAACCCAAAAAATGCCAAAAAGACACAGTTTAAACTGAAACCCATCAGCTACATGGAGGAACATGGAAATCAAGCAGTCGCGAGATCATTTAAGATTAATGAATCGATAATTTGCAAGTAGAAGAAGCTGGAAAAAGAGCTCCGACAAGTCAAGAAGACACAGCTGAAGTTCCACGGACATAAGGAGAGGTGGCCTGAGTTGGAAGAAAGACTCGAGCAGTGGATCAAGTAAATAACAAGTGGGAGAAGTGTTTTGACAGCACCATTCGATTAAAAGCAGTAACGCTAGAAGAAGAAATGAAAATTGAACATTTCCAAGGAGGTCCGTCTTGGTGTTTTCGTTTCATAAAACGGTGCCATTGTTCCATCTGGACAAAGACTCTGTTAGCGCAGCAACTTCCAGCGGATTATAATGAAAAGCTGGGTGAAACAGCTGTTCAACGTTAGACTGCGAGCGAGATATCTAGCGCTATATCTCGCTAGCAGATATAGCGAGCGAGAGGCAAGACTGAGATGGTTTGGACATGTGCAGAGGAGAGAGTACATCGACAGAAGGATGCTGGATTTGGAACCACCAGGAAAAAGACTAGAGGTAGACCAAAGAGGAGGTTCATGGATACAGTGAAGGAAGACATGAAGATAGTTGGTGTGACCGAAGAGGATACAGCAGATAGGGTTAGATGGAAGAAACTGACTTGCTGTGGCGACCCCTGAAGGGAAATGATGAAAGAAGAAGAAGATATAGCGAGCGAGATATCTAGCGCTATATCTCGCTCGCAGATATAACAAGCGGGATATAGCACTGGTCATCCATGGATGACCAATGGAGATACAGTTTTAAGAGTGGAAGGCAGCACCGCCGGAGTTACGCCACAATTTGCGAACAGATTGTAGATGCTTGGGCACGCATATTTATGTCGATTGTATAAAAAAGCCAACACCCTATCATCAGGTGCGTCTTATGTATGTGTTAAAAACAGGAATGGTACACATAACTGAGATTGTGCCTTTTAGTGTGGTACACCTTGTGGTTGTGAAAATAAAATAAGCTGATTTGTCCATTAGAAAGTCTAGAACCCAAGTTTTCAGCAAAGCATTTGGAATGAGGGTTAGGAGCCTCTGGTTTGTGATATGATGGTATTTAAGACTAGGACCACCGCTGCAGTCAATATGACTCCACGTCACTTTAATATGCCAATTAGAAGAGATAAAACACAACTCAGGAGGCTGACCTTTATGACTTTTAATATGAACACGCTTTCTATTTTAACATGTATTTTTTGTGTTCTAAAAATGAACATTTCAAAATTTATAAGAATTTATCTCTTCTAACCTGCTGCGCACCGCAGCACCTGAAAGGAAGCGCGCATTGCCATAGCAACAACTTGTTGCTATGCACAAGTGTGTATGTGTTTATATTTGTGGAGAGAGACAAGGAGGACACTGACGCCATCACAGAAACATTTCAGAAAGGTTGAGTGAGATGATATTGAAGAGAGAGAAAGAAAATTGTTGTCTGAATAAAGTGAGCCATGTTTTTTAGATAAGTCTTGAAAGTTCATGTTAACATATTAGATTATAGCCTGTAGCCAATTTTTAACGAGGACATTTTTAAAGCAGCACAAAATGCAGAAAAAATGTAGGCTAATGACGAATAAGATCATTTTACTTTTTTGCTTTTTATTCTAGGTTTTAAAAATATTGAACATTTTATCATTATTATTACTTTAAAAATTGAGTGGTGTAAAAGTTTATTTATGCAATAAAGCAGCGCAAAATATGAATAATTACATAAGCGTCACATTGACGGCCATGGCGCTTGCAGGTAGATTTAGAACATGGCAGTCCTAGTGTTAAGGGTGAGCTGAAGTTCAGAAAAAGCAAATAAATGCAGAGATTTTATTTCTCCCACTGGGCCAGGGGTGTGTGGAGTACTGATAAGATGGTGTCATCAGTGGAGCACTTTTTTCTTGAAGACCACAGTGAAATGGATTGTATGTTTGATCTGGCCCGTTGCTCACCTTTGAAGCACTTTGTTACAACTGGGGTGCTAGAGGACCCGGTGATCGTTTTTTATGACAGTGGCTAGTTACGGTACGGTGTTACAAAGATCTAACTAAGACTACAGAAGTCAGGAGTATTTACTCCTCCAACAAGAAATCTTCACTTGACTTATTACGACATTTACTCCTCTAGAGCGGGAGATCAACAGGCGGATCGGTGCGGCGTCAGCAATAACCAGGACGCTGCATTGGTCCGTCGTGGTAAAGAGAGAGCTGAGCCGAAAAGCAAAGCTCTCGATTTACAAGTCGATCTACGTTCCAACCCTCACCTATGGTCACCAGCTGTGGGTGGTGACCGAAAGAATGAGATCCCGGGTACAAGCGGCCGAAATGAGCTTCCTCCGCAGGGTGGCTGGGTTCTCACTCAGAGATCAGGTGAGGAGCGCTGCCATCTGGGAGGAGCTCCGTGTTGAGCCGCTCCTCCTCCAGGTCGAGAGGAGCCAGATGGGGTGGTTCGGGCATCTGAGGTGTTTCAGGCACGTCCCAATGGGAGGAGACCAAGGGCCAGACCCCGGGGAGACTATCTCTCACAGCTGGCCGGGGAACGACTCGGGATCCTTCCGGGTGAGCTGGAGGATGCAGCTGGGGTGACAGAAGCCTGGGCTTCCCATCTGAGGCTGTTGCCCCTGCGACCCGGTCCCAGAACAAGCGGAAGATGACGGAACAGAACGGAACGGAGTAGGGATGGGCGATGTTATTGTTTATGATGCATCGTCAAAAAAGTTTCTTGTGATTTAAAAATCTGCCCACACACAAAAAAAAGTTATTTTTAAAAATATTCCTATCCTGAAGAAAAACAATTATGTGTTTATATTTCATAATCAAAGTATTTTATTTAGAGTCCGCTTTACAAATTTAATAACATATTGAAAAACATATTTCAGAAGGAGAGATAGCTCAGTGGTAGGATGACTGGATGTCTTTGGATCGAAGAGTTGCCAGTTTGATTCCCATTGAGCTCATACCTAAGTGTTTTGTTTGTCTTAGTTCATATCGCCAATCCAATCCTCTATTATTAAATAAACTGTGACAGAGCAGCACCTATTGCTCTAGACCAGGGGTGGGCAAACTTTTTGACTCACGGGCCACATTGAGTTCTAACATTTGACCAGCAGGGTGGAACAGGATCAGATGGTTGGCATACTTCGGTATCTGCTAGATTAGACCGATAGAATGGCGCGCTAGATTTTAAACAAGCGCGCTAAATGTGACATCAAGAGCGTTAAATTACAAATCTAGCGGCGCTAAGTCCGAAATCTAGTGCAATAGCGCTTAAAAACGTGCATTTAGCGGCGCTAGGTTTGCAATCTACCCGCTAGATGTAACCTTTTGCTTGTTTTTACATCTAACACGCTTGTTTACGTGCGTGTATTGGGCCTAATGGCTTTCCATATCTGCGCACACTGTTCATTTTGAAGGCATGTGCATCACGGAGACACACACATTTTAAAGGGAGCAGTGTTGTTTTTTTCTCTCAACAAAGCCAATATATCCAGAGTGCGCTATCTAGTGAGGAAACATCATAGTTGCAGGGAAAATAAAACATTAACAAGGTTTATTTATTTAAATTTTTCTAGTTCGGCGGACCGGATTAAAACGTTTAACGGGCCGCATGTAGCCCGCGGGCCGTAGTTTGCCCATGCCTGCTCTAGACACAGTTTGTACTCAAAAACTAATAAAACAAATTAAACGTTTCTTGCCTTACAACCACAATCTTTAAAGAAAAACAATGTGTGTCTTTGTGTGTTTTATCTTACCTCTCAATAGCCAACTCTTTATTCGAAGTCTGTTGAACATAAATGACAATTTTCTTGTCCAGTCCTGCACGGAGTTTGAAGCTCTGTTTGTCCTTGTCTTTCGCAACAGCACTGAAAAAGAATTAAGGATAGAAATTACTTGTTATGTTTGAAAAGGGTGTCAAGATTCCACAGGATCCACATCATTATCTATTTGTTTTTACACTTAACACTAGGACCGCCGCGTTCTAAATCTACCCACAAGCGCCATGACTGTCAATGTGACTGCTTATGTAATTATTCCTATTTTGTGCTGCTTTGGGTGGAGACGGTGGCCGCGTGGTTAGAGCGTTCGCCCGCGGACCGGAAGGTCGCGGGTTTGCGTCCCACGGAGAGCACGTCTAGGGTCCTTGGAGAAGACACCTAACCCCCGCTTCTCCCACCATTGGCGCCGTTGAAGGGCAGCCTGTTGCGGTGTAAGGAGTGCAGCAAACAAATTTCCCCGGTGAGGGATGAATAGAGTAATTCATTTATTTTTATTTTTTTTTATTTATTGCATAAGTACATTTTTACACCACTCAATTTTTAAAGTAATAATAATGATAAAATGTTAAATTTTTTAAAACCTAGAATAAAAAAGCAAACACCAAAGTAAAATAATCTAATTCGTCAATAGCCTACTTTTTTTCCGCATTTTGCGCTGATGCTTCAAAAATGTCCTCGTTAAAATTGGCTATAGGCTACATTCCAATATGTTAACGTGAACTTTCAAGACTTATCTAGAAAACATGGCATACTTTATTCAGACAACAATTGTCTTACTCTCTTCATGGTGTCTCTTCAATATTATCTCACTCAACCTTTCCAAAATGTTTCTGTAATGGCGTCAGAGTCCTTCTTGTCTCTCTCCAGAAATATAAGCACACACACACACTTATGTGTGTTGCTATAGCAACATAGCAACAACTTCTGCAGAAAGTTGTTGGTATTGCAATATGTGCTTCGTCCCAGCTGCTGCGGGGCGCAGCAGGTTAGAGGAGATAAAATGCTTATAAATTTTGAAATGTTCATTTTTAGAACACAAAAACTAAATGATAAAATAGAAAACATGTTTCTATTAAAAGTCATAAAAGGTCAGCCTACTAGGTTGTGTTTTATTTATTCTAATTAGCATATTAAAGAGACATGGAGTCATATTGACGGCTGCGGCGGTCCTAGTGTTAAAACTCTAAAATTCCTCAGACAATACTGTCCATCTTTGCCCAGCCTCTTTATCATAACAAATGATGAGGAGTTACCCTAATTAATTTCATGCGTAATCACCGTGCGTAATCATTTTCAACTGTGATTTTTTTCATAGTATAAGTAAATCCCATCCGGGGGAAGGATGGCTCGGTGGGTAGGGCGACCGCTCCGTAACCGGAAGGTCGCAGGTTCGATCCCCCGCCCAGAGTCCATGCCGAGGTGTCCTTGAGCAAGACACCGAACCCCCAGTTGCTTCTGATGATAGTGGTCTGTGCCTTGCACGGTAGCTCCCATCATCAGGAATGAATGTTGTGTGTGTGAATGATTGTATGGAGTGAATGAATAATGCATATATATATATATATATGTAAAGCGTCTTTGAGTGTCCAGAAAAGAGCTATATAAGTTCAATGCATTATTATTATTAATTATTCGTAAAATTACTGCGCAATTTATCTGCTTTTCTAAGTTGCGTGTTTAATAGTTAGAAGACTAAAAATCGTTCTCAGAAAGCTAATGAGAAGGAAATATCTGCTTGCTAAAAATAATGTTTAAGGGTTTTTTTTTTGTTTTGTTTTTTTTAGCGGGATGTCTACAGCTGCTTTGAAACAAACAGAAGTGACTCTGGGATCATGGGAAAACAAGGTCAGAAAAAATGTGTTGTAGAAAGAACAAAACAGTAACTCTATGTTTTGGTTTATCTCCCTTTTGACACAGAGACTGTCCATAAGAAGAACCTGAGTAGACTCTGATGAGAAAACTCAGGTCCTTTGATCTTTGCAATATGATGCTCATCATGGCCAGCGTCCTCTTCTTTGTTTTGGTTTGTCGTGGAGCTGACATAACTGAGGACTCTAACAGATTCAACAAGCTCATTTAAGAATAATTTGTTGCCAAATCAACTTCAAGCAGGTTTCTACCATGTTTGACCGTTAGAGAAGCACTTCAGGTCGCAGGGGGCGTTGGCCTAGTCGTGGCCGTTGCCAGTTTGTCGTGGCAACTGCAGTGTTCTTTGCTGTCGTCTGCTGGGGAGGCAGCTTGACCGCAAGGGACAGCAATAGGCTGGACAGACTGATAAGGAAGTGTGCATCTGTGGTGGGGAGAAATGTGGACTGTGTGGGAGCTGTTTTGGAGGGGAGGGTGAGGGCTTTAATGCAGGGAGTCCTGAATAACCCTCGTCACCTTCTTCATGATGTGATCACAACCCAGAAGACAACCCGAAGTAAGGGGTTCCTCTCACTGCGCTGAAGGACTGAGTGCTTTATGAGGTCGTTCATCCCTTCAGCCCTCAGGCAATTTAATCAATCAGATGTTTCTGGAAGGAACTGAGTCCTATTTTATTATGTATGTATGTTATTTTTATTTATTTTGTATGTACAGTTTGTGTGATTTCTGTCGCTGCTGGGCACCAGAATTTCTCCTGCGGGAGATTAATAAAGTTTTTATTTATCTATCTATCTATCGGGAGAGTCGCTGTCTTTCGACCGGGAGAACCTAGTTCGATCACCCCTGGACACTCCGACACAGTAAAAAAAAAGCACTTCAAGTATATGTTTGCTTTCACCACCAAGACCCTGCAGGTCAGGGACAGGGTCCAACCCCAAGTGGAGGAGTTTAATTACCCCAATGTTTTGTTTACGAGTGGGGGAAGGATCAAGCGGGAGATCAATAGATGGATCGGTGCGGGGTTCGCAATAATCAGGACGCTACATCGATTCGTCGTGGTGAAAAAAAGAGCTGAGCCGAAAAGCAAAGCTTTGGATTTACAAGTCAATCTACGTTCCAACCCTCACCTATGGTCACCAGCTGTGGGTGGTGACCGAAAGAATGAGATCCTGGGTACAAGCGGCCAGAATGAGCTTCCTCTGCAGAGTGTCTGGGCTCTCACTCAGAGATCGGGTGAGGATCTCTGCTATCAGGGAGGAGCTCGGTGTCGAGCCGCTCCTCGTCCAGGTTGAGAGGAGCCAGATGGGGTGTTTCGGGCATCTGCTCAGGATGCCCCTCAAGCGCCTTGCTGGTGAGGTGTTTCGGGCACGTCCCACTGGGAGGAGACACAGATGTAGACCCCGGACTCGTTGGAGAGACTATGTCTCACATCAGGCCGTCGAATGCCTTGGTAACCTCATTTGGAGGCACTAATTCCCATCCCGGCCGCTTCACACTCGGCAGCAAATTGATCCAGCGAGAGCTGGAGATCACGGTCTGATGAAACCAACCGGACCACATCATCCTCAAAAAGCAGTGATTCGATCCTGATCTGATCTGTACTTTTTATTTTTAACTATTTGGTCCCATCTTAAGAACTTTGTTTAATAAAAACTTGACTTTTTCTACAGTTGTTTGCATTTTTTCAGACCTGAAGCCTTTAAAAATCTAATTTTATGGACTTTTAGAACTAATAAATTTATTTTAACAACCTACAAAGTTGAAATTAATAGTGACTATGACCCGCACTTATAAATTATACTCATATAACAGTTCATTTGACCTCAAGAGACTAATCGGCTGTACGAGCACACACTACGTAATGTCCCAATTGGGACGCATAAAACAATTCGCTGTTGAAAATGAAGCTGCAAAATTGCACTAAAAAATTTATGAAACAGCGAGGCTGCGAAAGGTGAACCGTGTTATAGCGAGAGACCGCTGTCGTTTATTTTCCTTTTGATATGTGTAACAAAAAGAACTTTACCTGAAGGTACCCTTGCCATCATCCTCTCTGATCTCCAAGCTGACAGTGAACGTAAACAGGTCACTGTCAGGAGTAAGAGACGATAGAACTGCTTTCTTTGCTGACCGCCGAAAAGCTGTAGCGAAGCTGTAGAGTATTCGACTCACCTGTAAGGAGACCAAAAAAAAAAAAAAAACAGTAAATTAAAATGATCAGACGATTGAAATAATAAAATATAATCATTTTCTGTTGAGGAGTTACTCAAAAGACTAACCAAGCAGAGGAAAAGAGATTATGTAAGTTATCATGAGACTCATTCATTCTTTTTTCCCCATAAAACACAAGTTTGAAAAAAATTGCTTTCTGGTCGTAGGGGCAACAGCCTCAGACGGGAAGCCCAGGCCTCTCTCACCCTGGCTGCATCCTTCAGCTCACCTGGAAGGATCCTGAGTCGTTCCCCAGCCAGCTGTGAGATATAGTCTCTCCAGGATTCGGGGTCTGCCTCTTGGTCTCCTTCAGGTGAAATATGCCAAAAACATCGCACCAGCGAGGCGCTCGGGTGGCATCCTGACCAGATGCCTGAACCACCCCATCTGGCTCCTCTCGACTTGGAGGAGGAGCAGCTTGACATGGAGCTCCTCCCGGATGGCAGAGCTCCTCACACGATCTCTGAGTGAGAGCCCAGCCTCCCTGTGGGGCAAGCTCATTTCGGCCGCTTGTATCCGTGATCTCATTCTTTCGGTCACCACCCACAGCTGGTGACCATAGGTGAGGGTTGGAACGTAGATCAACTTGTAAATTGAGAGCTTTGCTTTTCGACTCAGCTCTTTCTTTACCATGACAGATCAATGCAGTGTCCTAGTTATTGCTGACGCTGCACCGATCCATTTGTGTTATGTAAAAAAACACTGCCGGATCGACAGGTGGATCTGTGCAGCATCAGCATTAACTAGGATGCTGCATTAATCCATCATAGTAAAGAGAGAGCTAAGCCGAAAAGTTCTCGATTTACAAGTCGATCTACGTTCCTACCCTCACCTATGGTCACCAGCTGTGGGTGGTGACCAAAAGAATGAGATCGCGGATACAAGCGGCCAAAATGAGCTTCCTCCGCATGCAGGCTGGGTTTTCACTCAGAGATCTGGTGAGGAACTCTGCCATCCAGGAGTGGCTCGGTGTCGAGCCGCTCCTCCTCCAGGTTGAGAGGAGCCAGATGGGGTGGTTAAGGCATCTGATCATGATGCCTCTCAGTGCCTCGCTGGTGAGGTGTTTCAGACACGTCCCACCGGGAGTAGACCAAGAGGCAGACCCCGGACCTGCTGGAGAGACTATGTCTCACAGCTGCCTGGGGAACGACTCGGGATCCTTTCAGGTGAGCTGGAGGATCCAGCCAGGGTGAGAGAAGCCTTGGTTTCCCGTCTGAGGCTGTTGCCCCCGCGACCCGGCACCGGATGAGCAGAAGATGACGGAACGGAAAAAAAACACTGCAATACAAAAAAATGAATCTCAACAAAGAAAATTGAAATATCTTGCAAAGTCCCTCCGATTTTATGTTTCATGAAGTACTTCCGTTGTTTCCAACTTGATCTCGTCTTATTTCTTTCTCTGTGAAAATCAGACCAATCATAGCCAAAGTAAACCTAAATTGAACTAATTGAAAAGTAAATAAAACTAATGGTAGAGGATCCGTTACAGGATGGTGCGACCATCCCTAAACACCATGCAGCATTGATTCAATCCCACTTGCACTGTTTGGTTTAAACAAAGACGGCTCAGTCTTCACAATCTGGAAATTCAACACTAACTGTTCCAAATAGAAACAAAGTTGGGGGGAAAAGTCATCCACTTCCAAGTGAAGGGGGCAAAAAAAATAAACTAGATCGCAATTATTTATCGCAAAGGATGTTTTTTTTTTCAGTTTAGTTTTACTAAAAATAAAAATAGAGGTTACATTTCCTTACATAAAGAAAAAAATACATCCACATGCCATAGCTTTTTACCCCAAAAGGTCATTAAAAAAAAACTCTTCTCCTCTAACTCCAGGGTAAGGACTCTGTAATTTTTAATCTGTTTAACAAGCAGAGCTTCAGGAGATGGTGACTTAAGGATAATGTGGAGGAAATGCTGTTAAGTAAAGCAGAGTCCAACCTTTTTAACACAAAGACTCTGTTATATTCTTACTTAAGAAGTACAACATCAGGAGATGGCTCTGGGCTTAGTTTTTAGGAACCACAAGCGAATGGGAAGTGAAGGTTGTGGGATGAGTTAAGTTTAACAAAGAAGGGGGTAACCCCCAGAACTGATTGAATAATTACATTACACAATGAGGTGTTGTTTAGAACTAAAGTCAGTGCTGTGGTAAAGCATTTCCAGTGTTTCTAAATGTTTTTTTAAGTGTTTATTCCGGCATGTGTGTGGTTGGAATCCCAAAAAAGGCATATGTCTACCAATGGCTCCTTTTGTTAAAGAAACTTATCACCAAGGAAAAAAAAACAATACCGTATTTTCACGACCATAAGGCGCATATATACGTAAGTCTTTGATTTTCTTCAAAATGAGCGGCGCGCTGTGATTCTGGGAAGTCTGAGAAAGGAACTCCAACCGCTAGACATCGACGTAAGCCGGCCGTTCAAAGTAAGGCTGCGAGCGGCGTTCGAGCGATGTATGACCAGAGGAGACCACAGCTTCGTGAAGGGTGGAAGGCAGCGCCGGGCGAGTTACGCGTAGATGCTTGGGCTAATGTGTCTGCTGGCACTGTTGTCCGAGCTTTCGCAAAAACAGGCATCATTTCCGAGGAGCCGCACGGTACAGAAAGTGTCTCTGACTTTGAGTAAAGAGGACCTGCTAGGATGGATTTTTCACAGGTTGGATTTAGATTCTGAAACAGAGAATGAGGACTTTGATGGATTTGATAAATGACTTTATGACGACTGTAACTTCTTTTTTTTCTTTCAGCTTTTCCCTTTAGGGGTCACAACAGCAAGTCAGTTTCTTCCATCTAACCCTATCTCCTGCATCCTCTTTGGTCACAACAACTATCTTCATGTCTTCCTTCACTGTATCCATGAACCTCCTCTTTGGTCTTCCTCTAGTCCTCTTTCCTGGTGGTTCCAAACCCAGCATCCTTGCCGATGTAATCTCTCTCTCTTCTCTGTACGTGCCCAAACCATCTCAGTCTGGTCTCTCAAACTTTATCCCCAAAACCTCTAACATGTGCTGTTCCCCTGATATACTCATTTCTAATCCTGTCCATCCTGGTCACTCCCAGAGAGATCCTCAGCATCTTCATCTGTGCTACCTCCATCTCTGTTTCCTGTCTTTTCCTCAGTGCTACTGTTTCTAGACCAAACAGCATGGCCAGTCTCACCACGGTTTTGTACACTTTTCCTTTCATTCTAGCTGAAACTCTTCTATCACACATCACACCTGATACTTTCCTCCACCTGTTCCATCCTGCCTGAACACGCCTCTTCACCTCTTTTCCACACTCTCCATTGCTCTGGACTGTTGATCCTAGATACTTAAAATCTTCCACCTTCTTTATCTCTTCTCCTTGTAACTTCACTTTTCCATTTGGATTCCTCTCATTCACACACATGTACTCTGTTTTACTCTGACTAATCTTCATTCCTCTTCTTTCTAGTACAAACCTCCACTGTAACTAATATTTAAATAAAGCCAAATAAACTCAGTTTTACTCCCGATCTATTTTTAAATACGCACATTTGTCTGCTTGTGTGTGTGTGTTGTAAGGCGGACGTATGTAGTAGAGGATATGTATATAAAACCCGCGCCCTATCATCAGTTGCGCCTTATGTGTGTGTTAAATACAGAGCACACAAAACTGGGACTGCGCCTTTTTAATACGTTGCGTCTTTTGGTCGTGAAAATACGGTAGAACACATTTTCAAAGGAAACTAACTTTGTTTCAATTGTCACATGAAATTAAGGTCAGGTCATCTTGTTCTGGTTACATGACATTTTTATGCTAAGTTAATAACATATCTTAAATAAAAGTGTATTGACTAGAATTCAATCCAAATCTAAAGCTGCTGCCCTTTCTTTTTTTTGCGTATCAAATCCAGTAACTCTGGTCTGGTCGTTTTGCGTTATCATCTTACCCCATTCATCGTCACTAAGTGTAGTAATAAAAATTATTCAACAAACATAATCCAACTTTCATTTTCAATTTAAATCAAACTTGGATCTTTCCATTTAAACACAACGTGTCTATTGTTAAATTTGACTCGTGGCTATGATTTTTTTTTTTTTTCATATTTGGTCAAAAGCGTGGAGTTTGTTACCAAATATTTTTTTAATTGATGTCACGACAAAAACCATTACATTTTTCCAGTGTTTGACTCTGCGGAGGTAACTTAATTTGTTCATAACAAACTTTCAGGATAAATATTTCTAAACAGAAGCAGCAGGTTTATGTGAGGGGAAAAAAAAGGAAGTTCAGAGAATGAAAACAGAGCGTTGCTTTGTATCCCGGAAATTGACATTGTTACGAGCGGTGAAGCCTGATAAGCAGGTTTTGCATATCGGAGAAAGGACTGATGACCTCGGTGACTGCAAGAAAAAGGTAATAAAACTAGAAATGTGCTGTTTTAGATAAACATCTGCTTGATGCCTTGTTGCCGCCTAGTTATGCTGAAATGTTAAAAGTAAATAAATAAATGAAAAAAGGTTGAAAATTGACAATAACCCCCACCATGCCTAGCGCCTACCGTGCATGCACTAAGCAAAGCTCTGCTGTGCAGACTAAATTAGTTCAAACTCACCCAAACTAAACATAAAACAAGCACAGCCCCTCTGTGGCATACACCTGGCACCCTTTAAAAGTGCTATATAAATAAAATCAATTATTATTTTTTTATAATATTTGTAAAACAGCTTGCGCGCTCCTGGCTCGCTCACAGACAGCCTGGCTGCACATGCACATTTACGCATCAAGCAATAAGTTTAAAAGTAAATATAGTGAAAGACAATGGAGGTAGCAGAGATGAAGATGCTGAGGATCTCTCTGGGAGTGACCAGGATGGACAGGATTAGAAATGAGTACATCAGAGGAACAGCACATGTTAGAGGTTTTGGAGATAAAGTCAGAGAGGCCAGGCTGAGATGGTTTGGACATGTACAGAGGAGAGAGAGAGAGTACATCGGCAGAAGGATACTGGATTTGGAACCACCAGGGAAGAGGACTACAGGAAGACCAAAGAGGAGGTTCATGGATACAGTGAAGGAAGACATGAAGATAGTTGGTGTGACCGAAGAGGATACAGCAGATAGGGTTAGATGGAAGAAACTGACTTGCTGTGGCGACCCCTGAAGGGAAATGCCGAAAGAAGATAGTGAAAGACAATGAAGCACAGATGATTTGCTGTACTTCAAGTCAGAAAGTGAAAAGGGTATTTTGTTAGCTAAGAAATGTAATTTTGCCAAAAAAAAAAAAAGTATTAATACATATATTCAATGTCCCATTTGTTTTTGGCACTCTGAACGCTTCCCCTCTCTCTCGCTGCTTAGTCTTGGCCAATGTGAATGTGCACGACACAGCATAAATCTTGTCTAAGGCTGCAAATAGAATGTAAAATCTGAAGCACACATACGTAGGTATCAAAGTTGGCGCATTTTCTTTTTTATTCGTATTCCCCGTTAAAGAGAGGGACTGAGTATGAGCAGAGTGCATACCCTAAAACACTTCCTGATTACGTTAGAATGTGTGGTGTGGCACAGGGGGGAAAAGGCGTGGTGGAGAACAGCCTGTAGTTTGTGTAGTCTCCAAATATTGAACAGCAGAGTTTGCAAATTACTCAAACAAGACTGAATGAAATAATAAAACCTCATCATGTATGTTTTTTATTTTGGCAATAACGTTCAAACATTGTCCAGTCAAACCAGTCAATGGATCAGGTTCCTAACTGCCCGCCCGACTGAAATGCGCCACACAGCGAAATAAGCAATCCCTGGTTATTCTCAACGGCTCACTCGGTCTGCTTGTCTGCTTACCAGTGCCTTACCATTATTCCAAAAGAAATTTCAGCTCAGGGCTTGAACTAAAGACACCATTTGTATGGCATATAGATATCTACAAATGGACAGTATTACTAAATATATTTCCTTTATTTTCTGTTAGTTTGACTTAGTACAAAACAAAATGTGATTATTTGTTTATGCAGTATATTTTTCATTTATTTATTATAGTATATTATTCCCTCATGGAGAATTCCTGTGCTGCATTGCACTACAGCAGGCAGGCAGCCAGCCAATGATGGCGCCAATGGTGGGAGCAACTAGGGGGTTTAGGTGTCTGCTCCAGGGACACCTAGGCATGAGCTACGCAGGATTTGAACCGGCAACTCTTTGGTCCAAAGTTGGCAATTTTTACCACTGAGTCAGTCCAATGTATGTGTTGTATAGAGATATAGTGTGGGGTTGCACAACGTTTTGAAAGTACTTTAGTTAGAACTAGTGTTTGGAAATATAAGTAATTAGATTGAATGAATCAATTATATAAATAATGATTTTTATTGGACCATTTGTTGATTGAACTGTCAGGTAGTGATTGTGTCGGTTAAAACATGGCTGAGGCTATTCGGTTAGTTTCAGTTAAAATGTTTGCAGTTCAAATGTGCTGATTGTTATTTTTTAAATACATTTAGCTGATGTAGGTTTTCAACCTACTTTACTCCATTCTCCCACTCTACCTTACTCTACTAATGTAAAAAGAGAATAAGGAAAAATAAAGTAGTCAAAATTGAGCAGAGTTGTCCCAGCATCTCTTTGGATAGAACTAGGCCTTTTTCAAGTTAGGGCAGGAGCTGAATCTTCTTCTTCTTTCATCATTTCCCTTCAGGGGTTGCAACAGCAAGTCAGTTTCTTCCATCTAACCCTATCTGCTGCATCCTCTTCGGTCACGCCAACTATCTTCATATCTTCCTTCACTGTATCCATGAACCTCCTCTTTGGTCTTCCTCTAGGCCTCTTTCCTGGTGGTTCCAAATCCAGCATCCTTCTGCCGATGTACTCTCTCCTCTATACATCTCCAAAACCTCTAATATGTGCTGCTCCTCTGTTATATTTCTAATCCTGTTCATTCTGGTCCCTCCCAGAGAGATCCTCAGCATCTTCATCTCTGCTACCTCCATCTCTGCTTCCTGTCTTTTCCTCAGTGCTACTGTCTCTAGACCAAACAGCATTGCCGGTCTCACCACGGTTTTGTACACTTTTCCTTTCATTTTAGTTGAAACTCTTCTGTCACACATCACACCTGATACTTTTCTCCACCCGTTCCAGCCTGCCTGCACACACTTCTTCACCTCTTTTCCACACTCTCCATTGCTCTGGACTGTTGATCCTAGATACTTAAAATCCACCTTCTTTATCTCTTCTCCCTGTAACCTCACTTTTCCATTTGGATCCCTCTCATTCACACACATGTACTCTGTTTTACTCTGACTAATCTTCATTCCTCTTCTTTCTAGTGCAAACCTCCACCTCTCCAGCTTTTCCTCCACCTCTTTCCTCCTCTCATTACAGATCACAATGTCGTCTGCAAACATCATTGTCCAAATAATCAGTAAGAACACAAATAAAAAAGATTCGTTTGACTAAACTGATCTTCGTATCTTAGAAACTGAAATACAGTTTGATAGAAAGAGAAAAAACCATGGGCTAAATCACAACCACTTGAAAAAAAAGTTGCTAAAGACATTTTCTTCTCGTAAAAAAGAGAGTGTGGCTAAAGGTTTCCGATTAAAAAGGAGAAGAAAGAGGAACAAGCGTGTATCCAACTGCATTTTATGTGTGTGAAATCCTATCTCCTTCAGGGAGGTTAAATGTTTCGGTATGCGTGTGTGGCGAAGAACGTTTGGGATGACTATACACTGATGTCAGACTAATAAAGTGGCATCTGGCCGTGGGTTCTTAGTGACACGGAGTGCTTCCATGAAAGAAAATCAGGTCACTGAACACAGCAGGGATACTCCAGCTCATTTTGTGAATCCCATCTTGCCTTTATTTATTATATTTCTGTTTAACCTTCTTTGTTCATAGAGTAACAAGTCTTCCCTTGCTTTATTGTTGTGAGGAACTGAGGTAGCACAAAACTGACACCTGCTTTGATCAGAATGATGTTGATATCAACATGCAAAAAGCCTTTTAAGTACAATAAATAAGCCTCACCAAACCCAGTCACTTTCCCTCTGTAGTATCCCCATTTTTGGACATAGCATCCCTCTATGATCCTCTGTAAAAAACCTTGGAGTCAAAATGGATTCTAACCTCACCTTTGACTCCCACATTCACCATCTCTGCAAGGTTTCTTTCCTCCATCTTAAAAATATAGCCAAGCTACGTCCATGTCTTTCCAGACCCGACACTGAGAGGTAAAGAGAGAGCTTTACCCGTCGTGGTAAAGAGAGAGCTGAGCCGAAAAGCAAAGCTCTCGATTTACAAGTCGATCTACGTTCCAACCCTCACCTATGGTCACCAGCTGTGGGTGGTGACCGAAAGAATGAGATCGCGGATACAAGCGGCCGAAATGAGCTTCCTCCGACTGGCCGTGGAACGACTTGGGATCCTTCCGGGTGAGCTGGAGCATGCAGCCGGGGGGAGAGAGGCCTGGGCTACCCGTTTGAGGCTGTTGCCCCCGCGACCCGACCCCTGAACAAGCGGAAGATGACGGAACGGAACGCTGAGAGGTTGATTCACGCTTTCATCTCCTTCAGGCTGGATTACTGCAATGCCCTCCTTGTAGGGATCCCATTCAGGGGCTTACAAAAGCTCCAGCACATCCAGAACTGCGCTGCCCGGATCCTGATAAGGAGGCGCAAATATGACCATATCACTCCCATCCTCAAATCCCTCCACTACCCGTTAAATACAGAATTCAGAACAAGCTCTGCCTCCTCACCCATCAGTGCATACACGGCACTGCACCTGTTTATCTCCAAGAACTCCTAACCCTCCACACCACTGTCCGAGACCTGCGCTCCTCCTCCTACTGCCTGCACCAACCAAGGACCAAACTCTCCACTATGGGGGACAGGGCCTTCCAGGCAGCTGCTCCACGGCTCTGGAACGATCTTCCCGAGAGCTTGAGGGCTCCACAGAGCGTTGAGATTTTTAAGAAAAGACTGAAGACATTTTTATTTCTAAAGGCTTTTAAACAAAGTTTTTAGTGTTGTTTTTTTTTTTTGTTTCGTTCCGTCATCTTCCGCTTGTTCCGGGGTCGGGTCGCGGGGGGCAACAGCCTCAGACAGGAAGCCCAGGCCTCTCTCACCCCGGCTGCATCCTCCTGCTCACCCGGAAGGATCCCAAGTCGTTCCCCGGCCAGCTGTGAGACATAGTCTCTCCAGCGGGTCCGGAGTCTGCCCCTTGGTCTCCCCCCGGTGGGACATGCCTGAAACACCTCGCCCGCGAGGCGCTCGGGGGGCATCCTGACCAGATGCCCAAACCACCCCATCTGGCTCCTCTCGACCTGGAGGAGGAGCGGCTCGACACTGAGCTCCTCCCGGATGGCAGAGCTCCTCACCCGATCTCTGAGTGAGAGCCCAGCCACCCTGCGGAGGAAGCTCATTTCAGCCGCTTGTATCTGCAATCTCATTCTTTTGGTCACCACCCACAGCTTGTGACCATAGGTGAGGGTAGGAACGTAGATCGACTTGTAAATCGAGAGCTTTGCTTTTCGGCTCAACTCTCTCTTTACCACGACGAAGCGATGCAGCGTCCTAGTTATTGCTGACGCCGCACCGATCCTTCTGTCGATCTCCTGCTCCATCCTTTCCCCACTCGTGAACAAGACCCCGAGATACTTAAACTCCTCCACTTGGGGCAGGACTCTGTCCCTGACCTGCAGGGGGCATTCCACCCTTTTCTGGGCGAGGACCATGGTCTCGGATTTGGAGGCGCTAATTCCCATCCCGGTCGCTTCACACTCAGCAGCAAATCGATCCAGCGAGAGCTGGCGATCACGGTCCGATGAAGCCAACAGGACCGTGATGTTGATCATTTTTTTTTGTGTTGTGGTTTTATTGAATTTTGCTGTTTGTTGTTCCTTTTGGTCATTGTAGCACTTTGAGATCTCCACTGGAGATAGAAAGTGCGTTACAAATATAATTTTTATTATAATCAGATGTTTTTCTAACTATTGACATTAGTCTCCAGCAAAAATATTTTGACAAAGAACAATTTTTCTTGATAATTACTCACCGCCTCCTGAATTTGACAGCGGAACACATGGATCCTGAAGATTTCAGCGTTGTAATGGCTCTCTGTGAAGGCGAAGCAGTCGCTTTCCGGTGTGCCATCATGGCCTCGGACACAGAACAGAATCTTATAGATAGGATAGTTGGCGATCTCTGTGTTGTTGTGGGGATCCAGCAGCCTGATGAAATGCAAATAAAATATTTTTGATATCTCACCATCAGGTAATTCACTTTCTATTAAATACCTTTATGAATCTTGAAGGAGAAAGTGAAATATTTGTCAGATTAACTACCTGACTGTGCCTTCGGAGACCCCTGGCACAGAGAGTGTGACATCCAGTGGGACTTGGCACTGTCCTCTGAGAATACTCATCATTCGAAGGGCTTCCACCTCGCTTCGGGGGGCGTTGACCGAGGCACACCCCAGATATGTCAGCTGACTAAACACAACGCTGTCTTCATCTGGAATCGGACTGACAGGACTGCCTTCTGATGATGATTCGTCTGCTGCAGGGTCGGAAGTAAGAGGGACTTTACAACTTAAAAAAAAAAACTTGACACTTGTAAAGTTAGATGAAGAGAGGTAACAAATCCGTGTGGTCCCTCATTCATCCAGGAGTGATCCATAGTAGAAAAAGTTTCAAAAAAGACTTCTGGACAGTTTAATTCTTCAACGAGACGTTTCGACTTCTATCCGGAAATCATTTTCAATGTGAATGAAATGGACTGAAAACTGGATCTATTTATACTAACCTGAGTAAAAGGTAAAAAAATAGTAAGGACGGGCTCGACCAATGAGCCTGTGTTACCTATGATGGCCGTGAATGGCTCCTATTGTAGCCACAGACCAGTAAATGACCCTATATGGAAGTCGAAACATCTCGTTCAAGAATTAAACTGTACAGAAGACTTTTTTGAAACTTTTTCTACTATGAAGAGAGGTATTTTAAGAAAGCGGGCGTGAATAAAATAATATAGGCGTTATGTGAACAAGTGAGGGAAGTAACGCCAAACTCTGCCCAGTTGTTCCGAATCTTAAACAACTTTGCAACATGAAAACAGTCTTTCTACATCACGGTTAGGATCTTTGCTTGGAGTTTAATTATTCATTAAAGCAGAGAATTGAAAGTCCGGCAATTTAAAAGTACCGTATTTTCACGACCATAAGGCGCATAAAAAAGTCTGAGATTTTCTTCAAAATGAGTGGCGCGTCGTATTGTGCAGTGTGCCCTATGTGTGTTGTGAAAAAACAAATGAAGCAGATGAACGCTACGCTTGATATAATTCCGGGAGGTCTGACAAAGACACCAACCGCTAGACATTGGCGTGAACGACCGTTCAAAGTAAGGCTGCGAGCGGCGTGGGAGCGATGGATGACCAAAGGAGACCACAGCTTCATGAAGGGTGGAAGGCAACACCGGGCGAGTTACGCCACAGTTTGCCAGTGGATTGTACATGCTTGGGCTAACGTGTCTGCTGGCACTGTTGTCCGAGCTTTCGCAAAAGTAGGCATCATTTCCGAGGAGCCGCACGATACAGAAAGTGACTCTGACAGCGAGGAGAGTAAACCTGCTATGATGGATTTAACACACCTGTTAGATTCTGAAACAGAGGATGAGGACTTTGATGGATTTGATAAATGACTTCATGACGACTGTAACTAATATTTAAATAAAACCAACCAAACTCAGTTTTGCTCCCGATCTATTTTTAAATACACACACTTGTCTGCTTGTGTGTGTGTTGTTGTAAGGCGTACGTAGTAGAGCATATGCATTTTAAACCCACGCCCTATCATCAGGTGCGCTTTATGTGTGTGTTAAATATAGAGCACACAAAACTGGGACTGCGTCTTTCAATACGGTGCCCCTTTTGGTCGTGAACATATGATAAGTCATGCAATTGACATGTTAAAATTATTTAGGAAAAAAAAAACCAAAACAATTGAATAGCCACAGAATTTCACAACCAGAGGAACAGAGAATAACCACAAACCATCAGCATGTTTGTTGGAAAAAAATACCATCAAAAATAGTTGCTGTATGTGTAAGCCAGGTCGGTTTACTTCATTGAACGTCTTCATTTTTCAACAATAACAAATCTTTGTCATTCTTAACATTTCTGTACTTGCACCATTCATATGTGGTCGGTCACGGATGCAAACACCTGCATGTATGTGGTCTTTAACATATGACTTCTGCAGGTAAAATGATCTAAAGACAGCTCGCCACATGTGTAGATTCTCTGTTGATTTGATCTCCAATCAAGATTTACTGGTCTTTCACAGTAAATTGGGTCATTCACTGTAATTTAAACACAGTTTTTTGTTTGTCTTCTAACAACATTTCCCTTCAAGTGTCGCCACAGCAAGTCACTTTCTTCCATCTAACCCTATCTGCTGCATCCTCTTCGGTCACACAAACTATCTTCATGTCTTCCTTCACTGTATCCGTGAACCTCCTCTTTGGCCTTCCTCTAGTCCTCTTTCCTGGTGGTTCCAAACGCAGCATCTTTCTTCCGATGTAATAATAATGCATTGAACTTATATAGCGCTTTTCTAGACACTCAAAGACGCTTTACATATATATATATATGCATTATTCATTCACTCCATACAATCATTCACACACACAACATTCATTCCTGATGATGGGAGCTACCATGCAAGGCGCAGACCACTATCATCAGAAGCAACTGGGGGTTCGGTGTCTTGCTCAAGGACACCTCGGCATGGACTCTGGGCGGGGGATCGAACCTGCGACCTTCCGGTTACGGAGCGGTCGCCCTACCCACCGAGCCATCCTTCCCCCAAGTACTCTCTCTCTCTCTTCTGTACATGTCCAAACCATCTCAGTCTTGCCTCTCTGACTTTATCTCCAAAACCTCTAACATGTGCTGTTCCTCTGCTCATGTCCATCCTGGTCACTCTCAGAGAGATCCTCAGCATCTTCATCTCAGCTACCTCCATTTCTGTTTTCTGTCTTTTGCTCAGTGCCACTGTCTAATGACGTTTAGCGCATGCTGACGATGCTAAATTGCTCCACACAGCAAGTGTCAGTTTGTAAAAGCATCACTGACACCTTAGACCATTTTTTAACGTGGAACTGGCTTCATTTTTTGTGTTGTGAGAATTTGTTTTGTTAGAGATTTGTCTAAGGCAGTGCTTCTCAATATGTTCTGTTACACCCCACGACTAAGAAGAAAAGAATTTGTGCCCCGCACTCTCCACCGCACCTATAAATACTGCACTTCCTGTCGCCAGCTTGGTGCAAAAAACCCTACACCAAAGAGCTAATACTCCCTGCGCACCCTCTGACAATGAGCGCATTACAGCCAACTATTGTTGTAGATGTGCAAGTACACTTTATTCTAGTACAAAAAAAAGCTTGTTCAGTGGGGATCACATACACCACCTTGGCATGGCAGGAGCGCACCCCTCTATTTGAGAAGCACTGGCAAAAGGCGTTGACATCCGGTGACTCAAAACTTCAAAGTGTTTAACGCAGGTGTGTGATTCTTAGTGTATGTTTGTTTTTAATTTGTTTGCGTTTAATGATTTGGATTCTTTGATTTTTTTTTGAAGCACTTTGTGGAACTTCATGTTTGAAAAGTATTTTATAAATAAACTTTGATTTAGCGTCAAGTGGAGGAGTTTAAGTATCTTGAGGTCTTGTTCACGAGTGGGGGAAGGATGGAACAGGAGATCGACAGAAGGATCGGTGCGGCGTCAGCAATAACTAGGACGCTGCATCGCTTCGTCGTGGTAAAGAGAGAGTTGAGCCGAAAAGCAAAGCTCTCGATTTACAAGTCGATCTACGTTCCCACCCTTTCGGTCACCAGCTGTGGGTAGTGACCAAAAGAATGAGATTGCAGATACAAGCGGCCGAAATGAGCTTCCTCCGCAGGGTGGCTGGGCTCTCACTCAGAGATCGGGTGAGGAGCTCTGCCATCCGGGAGGAGCTCAGTGTCGAGCCGCTCCTCCTCCAGGATGAGAGGAGCCAGATGGGGTGGTTTGGGCATCTGGTCAGGATGCCCCCCGAGCACCTCACGGGCGAGGTGTTTCAGGCATGTCCCACCGGGAGGAGACCAAGGGGCAGACTCCGGACCCGCTGGAGAGACTATGTCTCACAGCTGGCCGGGGAACGACTTGGGATCCTTCCGGGTGAGCAGGAGGATGCAGCCGGGGTGAGAGAAGCCTGGGCTTCCTGTCTGAGGCTGTTGCCCCCCGCGACCCGCGCCCGGAACAAGCGGAAGATGACGGAATGGAACGGAATTTTGATTTGAAATGTTTGCGTAAATGTCAAACACCGATTGGGCGGTTTAGTTCGATAAATAGGTAGCGCAGCGTCAATTGAAAGACAATGGTAATACTGAAGTTACTGATCTCTATCATAACTGATATCATTTTCTAACTTTGTGAGAAGATAACAGCCGTAAGGGCCAAACTCACCTCTGTAAGATCTCTCATTTAGCTCACTTTCCTGAGCTGTCTGAACGGGAAGCACCATCTCCGGCATAGGTGGGGGTGAGCTCAGAGGGTCAGAACCTTGGGGTAAAGGTGATTCACTGTCAAGAATGTCACCACCACCGCGTAGATCCTCCATTCCTGTTTCTGCTCCAAGTCCGATGTATGCAACTGACGGGTCCATCAGGACATCTTCTAACTCCCTTTGAAGCTGCTGCTCACTTCCATTACCCACAATCTAGTACACACAAACATATGCATAAAAAGTGAATCATCGAATCTGTGTTACTGTAAAATGATCAAATCACCAAAACAAAACAAACGTGAGTTCATTTGTGTGCCTGTCAGACAAATAGTGGATCCGCTTAATCTCTAGTTCAGATCACAGCTCGAGCGGATTGGTCAGAACATGGTAAAAAAGAAGCTTTGTTCAGAATTGGCTTTGGGAGACGTTTGTTAATCCAATTCCACCCATCATTAGTAATTAGTCGACAAGTTAACTCAACCCGTTAAAACCACATACTTCATTCAGAAAAAGTCAAACTTAAAGGGTTTTGCAGCTACTCTAAGATCTTTAGTTCTCAACATCTGAATCCCATGCGTATCTTGCGACTAGAAAAGCAAAATCGAGCATTCATCCCAAATATTGGTATTGGTATTGACTAGGGCTGAAACAACTAATCGATTATTAAAATAGTTGTCAACTAATTTGGTCGTCGATTAATCGTCTAAAAGTTTTTACTGCCAACTGCACTTAAATTGATCTCCGAGTGTGGGAGTATTGAGCAAATTGACGATGCGAGCTACCAAAATAGAAGAAGTAGAAAGCAGCCAATCATTGGCCTTCATTTCACCACGCCTCACGTGATCAGGCTGATTCAATAAGATGGCGGAAAGAAAAGGAAAAAAACTCATCAAATGTTTGGGATAATTTTCCACTAAATGTAAAAAAGACTCGCGTTAATATGCAAAGTTTGCAAAAACGGACACGTTTTGGCACGGAAGCATAGAGCGATACACAACGTTATTTCTAATAAAAACAATTTCACTGGTCACTAAATACACTTTTTACTGTCTGCAAAAAATAACCCAACATTGACTATTTTCTGTGGACAAGCGAGTGCGCTCGACAGCAGAGCGCTTCACTCACAGACTCTTATTTTGGAAATCATTGTGTCCGATATGAGGCCGCTGTCGAAGGTGGAAGGCGAGGAGTTTAAAAAATGATCGCTAAATTCAATCCAGGATTTGAGATTCCCTCCTCTACAGTGCAATGCACATTTTTTTCCCCACAACCAATGAGTGTTGTTAGTTGGGCACCCCTTACAGAGTAGTAGATCTGTAAACACTAATGTGTTTGTTATATACTAAGTGGTAAAGATGAACCCAGGTCATTTTACTGTATTTGTTCAAGCTACTATTTTTACAGATGAGGTGGTGTTTGTTTATTTTTTCTTAAATTTGCATATCTAAGTGTTAAAGATTTCTTGTTTTCAAATGTGATCCTGGATGGTCAATGATTTATATCTTATGTTTTATTAACCAGTATTACTAAGACACATTTTATGGGTGCTTATGATTTACTTTTACCGTATACAGTAAGTAGATTTATTATTTTATATTTGCTGTAGAAATGGCAATATTCATCCTCTTTTTTTCACATACATTTGCACTTACTAGAACAAGCCCAACGTGTTCTTTAAGTGGTTATGAGTTGTGTTTTGTACAATTACATTCAATAAAATGTCGAAAAACTAATATTTATTAAGTTGTCATTTTATCTGATAAATCGATTAATCGATCCAATAATCGATATATTAATCGATTATCAAAATAATCGATATATTAATCGATTATCAAAAAATCGTTAGTTGCAGCCCTAGTATCGACATCAAATGTCTGTATTGCTGAGTTTGACGAACGTCAAAATTATCTTATTTTAAATAAATAAAATAAACAACCTTAGGGTTGGAAAGCTAACAAAATACTACAAAATGTGTAAAAAAAAAAAAAAAAAAAAAAAAAAAAAAACAACCTGCACCCCAATAATTGTTTTCCTCTTGATATCTTTTTCAAACAGCAGAGGGCACTGTTGTACAAACCTGCCAGTATTTCTTCTTTTAGGATTTCAAGGCACAAATGATTTTTTTCTATTTTTTTAACATATTTTTAAGTAAATTCCTTTTTGCGATAACAGCTATGATGGCGCACCTATCAAGAGCTTGGCTAAACATTGTTTCGACTAAAACGGGAGCTTCTAGAAAGCAGCTACAGGTTCAGGCGGCACTCCTTACTGTGACGGTAGAAAGTTGTAGTGATTCCTCTGATTAACAGGCATCGTTACACGCCAGCAGAACAACTTCGAAATCTATTCCTTTTTTTTTTTTTTTCAAGTATTAGGGTACCATCAATAAACAGATGGCGAGGATAGATGAAGCAGAATAAAATCACAGATAGAATCACCACAGAATCACATCACAGAGAGAAAGTGGTTAAATGTGTCAAGAAGCAACAGGACATGACTGAAGGAAGACAGAGGAGGGAAAGATAAAGAGAAGGGACTGACCTTAAAGCTGACCCCTTCCTCAGAAATTACCTGCATAACAAACAACAAGTTTAGAGACACTGACTCGGCTTCTCTCCTGACTGAATGGGCTGACTGAGAGGAAAATGTGTGTCGCCAAAAAAAAAAAAAAAGAAACAAAGAAACAGAGAAAAAAATGTGACTTTGAAATGGCCGATAGTTGGTGGATGGAGTGATTTTACCACCAGAAAGTAACAACATGGTTTGTGTAGCATATGCAGATTTTTATCCGTCTGATAGTAACCGGTGTCTGTTTTCGGACCAGGAGAAGCCGATTCGTTTCCCACTGGGCCTATGCCTAAGTGTAGAAGATGCCTGGAGAAGACGCCTAACTCCCACCATTGGCGCCGTCGTGGCTGCCAATAAAATAAATCCTTCAATCGGTCGCTATTGAAACCTAATCCCGAAGAAACATAAATAGCCCCAAAGATTCATTTGTCTTCTGAACCGTCCACCCTAAGGGGGTTGCATGGGATGCCGGAGCCTATCCCAAGGCAAGATGGAGGGTCGCCGGTCTGTCGCAGGGCTCATCACCAAAGATAAAAAATTAAATTCAAGCGTAACCGGGATTTTTAGATCAACTAAAGAAAAGTATTCACACAATTTTGATGCCATCCTCCTTTTACAACATGTGTGGTACGCTTGATGGTAAATTTAACATAACACTGCCGGTGTATCAAACCTCTTCTCAAACGAGAGTTAGTCATAAAATATCTTTTTCAAATCAAGATGGCCTTTGGTGTGTGAGCTAGGTTAACATTCAGGAATGTCGGATAAGCTACAAATGTCAGTAATTTTCCAACTCAGCTGAAACAAATAGAAATGGTTGGTCTTGTCTTTTGGGGAAAAAAAAACCTAAACTTTCCTGTTTGAAAGTAAAAAATTCTTACAAAACATAAAGTCTCATTTAACACGGACACCCTTACAGTGTTGTTTTCATCAACGATAACAACAACAAAATGATTTGTTGACGAGGCATTTTTTCATGACGATGACGTAACAATAACAAAATTAATGGGGCTTTTTGGTGATTAAAATTTGACGAGACATTTGCATGTTTCTGTTGACGAGACGAAAACGTAACGAAATAGGCGTCAGACTTTCACATTTCTGTCTGTTAAAAAAACCCAAAATGGCCGCATTCTGTCTTTAGCGGTGGTTCAACCCCCACAATACTGCAGGTTCACACCGTCTACACAACACACCAGCAGCTACGAGAAGTCACACACCATGGCGGCACTAGCAACCAAAGGGGCTTGTGGTCGGAAATTTAAAGCTTAAAGTTTCCCGCATATTTTGCGCAAACGGTATGCTGATGTTCTATCAAAACTTCAAGCTAATGCTAGCAGCTAGCTTGTTGGCGCTGCTAACTTCATTAGTTAGCTTTGTTGCGCTAACGACTGCTTTAAAGACACAATGCAATGTTTACTTTGTTTACACGGGTTATTAAGAGGTGTCATTTTTAAGTATACATAAATTACGATGTACCTCACTCACTGAAGAATTTCTATTTATTTTACTTCATTTTCCGATGTTTGCTGTTTAGATCGGCAGGGTTGTCTTTTTTTTACAAATAACCTCTATCATTCTCAGTAAAAAAGCAACAATTGTTCAAGTAAAAATATTTATTGTTCTTTGCTTTTAACACTAAACTAGACTAAAAACGTTCTAAGTCTTCACCGACTAAAACTCTTGAGTTTTCATCAAATAAATCTAGACTAAAACTAAAAAATCTAGAGATGACTAAAATGTGGCTAAAACTTAAACTACCATATTTTCACAACCATAAGGCGCATTTGAAACTCTGAGATTTTCTTCTAAATGAGCGGCGCACCCTATCGTGAAGTGCACCCTATGTGTGTTGTGAAAAAAACAAGTGAAGCAGATGAACACCACGCTTGCTGTGATTCCGGGAGGTCTGATAAAGGAACTCCAACCGCCGGACATCGGCGTGAACTGGCCGTTCAAAGTAAGGCTGCGAGCGGCGTGGGGACGATGGATGACCAGAGGAGACCACAGCTTCATGAATAGTGGAAGGCAGCGCCGGGCGAGTTATGTCACAGTTTACCAGTGGATTGTAGATGATTGGGCTAACATGTCTGCTGGCACTGTTGTCCAAGCTTTCGCAACAGCAGGCATCATTTCCGAGGAGCAGCACGGTACAGAAAGTGACTCTGACAGCGAGGAAAGTAAACCTGCTATGTTAGATTTAGCGCAGCTGTTAGATTCAGAAACAGAGGATGAGGACTTTGATGGATTTGATAAATGACTTTATGACGACTGGAACTAATATTTAAATAAAGACAACAAAACTCAGTTTTGCTCCCGATCTATTTTTAAATACACACACTTTCTGCTTGTGTGTGTGTTGTTGTAAGGCGGACGTACGTAGTAGAGAATATGTATATAAAACCCACGCCCTATCATCAGGTGCGCCTTATGTGTGTTAAATTCAGAGCACACGAAACTGGGACTGCGCCTTTTGGTCATGAAAATACGGTCATTTTTGTTCTAAAGACTAAATCTAAAACTCAGATAGCTGCCAAAATTGCACCCTAACCTCCAGCAAGTGAGGGCGAAAAGCCCGCCAAAGCAAAAAATGAAAAATTAAAAAGTAAAAATGGTTAGTCTGATGGTTAGAATACAAATAGGAATAAAAGTTTGGTAGGATGATGGAAGTGCTTTGACAAACAAGTGATGGATCTATGAAAACGGTTAGCCTCCTTACAACCTGGATTAATTAACCAGAACAAATCTTACTTCATGTTTGTTACAAAGTTAACAGAAAGAATCCAAACATAATTAAATTTGGTTTGCAGCACAAACGTTTAACGTTTTCTATTAAAACGTTAAGCAGATGCTTAAATTTTCTTCTTTTGTAGTTTCTAATATTTTTCTATGTTTTGATAACAACTTTTAGGAGATGGTGTATTTCGACGAGAAAATCCTCCGGAGTGCCTTTTCGCCTCTTTGCCTTTCTTTACCTAAAACACCGTCTTTACCTTTAGTCCTGTCTTTTCATCATCACTACCGTTGTTAGTAGAGGATGGTGTCTCATCACCCAGCCGGGACACGAGGACAAAGTCCTCACTGTTGAGGGTGGACACGGAGTCTGAAGACACGCTGATTTTGCCCACCGAGCCCTTGTCGTCCATGACAGCCGCCGTTTGATTTAACCACGCTGCTCATGAAGGGAGACAGAGACGAAAGACGACGTGCAAAACCACCTGGAATCAGGACAAAACAAAAGAAATGAATGAAAGAAAGACGTAGAAAACAATTTGTTTTTTCCAGAAATTGAAAAATTTTCTTGAAGTTCAAAAAGTAAAATATGGACAAAATCTGAAAAAGGAGTAGGCTGAAGCCGAAGCTTATCGTGCCTGTGAAATTAGAAAAGAAAAAAAAAGAAAAATGCATCTTAAAATCTAAATAGTGAGGGTCTAAAAGAGAGGATATGATGGGGTTATAATTGTGGGTAATCTAGAGTAAAGTTTTAAGGAATAAATTTGTTTAAAAGAATGACTTGATGTGACGTAAAGTCAAAGTAATGCAAATGAAAGTGGGGAATTAAGTAACGAAACACTTGGTGCCATGTCAGCATGTCTACTGAAACCTTCCGTGTAAGAAAATGAACTGATGTTCCTTTGACCTGATTTATGATCAGAAATAAAACTATTTCAGTCAGAAATGGAGAATAAATTTACACAAAGATCCATATTCGTATTTTCACAACCATAAGGTGCATATAAAAGTCTTAGATTGTCTTCAAAATGAGCGGCGCGCCCTATCGTGCAGTGCGCTCTATGTGTGTTGTGAAAAAACAAGTGAAGCAGATGAACGCTACACTTGCTGTGATTCCGGGAGGTCTTACAAAGGAACTCCCACCGCTGGATAACAGCAGTGTGAACCGGCCGTTCAAAGTAAGGCTGCGAGCGGTGTGGGAGCGATGGATGACCATAGGAGACCACAGCATCACAAAGGGTGGAAGGCAGCGCCGGGCGAGTTATGCCACAATTTACCATTGGATTGTAGATGCTTGGGCTAACGTGTCTGCTGGCACTGTTGTCCGAGCTTTTACAAAAGCCGGCATCATTTTCGAGTAGCCGCACGGTACAGAAAGTGACTCTGACAGCGAGGAAAGTGAACCTGCGAGGTTGGATTTAGCTTCTGTTAGATTCTGAAACAGAGGATGAGGACTTGGATGGATTTGATAAATGACTTTATGACGACTGTAACTAATATTTAAATAAAGCTAATCATGCTCAGTTTAACTCCCGATCTATTTTGAAATACACACACTTGTCTGCTTGTGTGTGTGTTGTTGTAAGGGGGATGTACATAGTAGAGGATATGTACATAAAACCTGCGCCCTATCATCAGGTGCGCCTTATGCCTGTGTTAAAAACAGAGTACACAAAACTGGGACTGAGCCTTTTAATATGGTGCACCTTTTGGTCGTGAAAATACGGTACTACAGATATTTACATCGGTACTATCAAATAGGAAAAGAGACACAGCTAAACCTCCCTCAAAAGAAAGTTTAAGAATAAAAAAGTAAAAAAAAAAAAAAAAAAAAACATTTCAGTCAATTATTTGACTTAATTATGGTACAATCATTGTTACCATGGATTACAGTTAAACAGAGGAAAGTGGCATTGTCGGCAGGATTCCTCATCGCTAAGAGCGGGCCAACAGAGAAAAAGAGCGATGTCGAAAATCAATGCCATGTGAGAAAGGAACCCAAAAACCATTTTAAAAAAGCATCAAAAGGTATCTTGGCATCATCCACCACACCCAAGTGAAAGAGGAACAAAGTTTCTGAGTTCAAAAAACTTTTTTAAAAATGAATAGGCCATAGTACTGGTATTTGCTCCAAAGTGTACAAAACCGTGGTGAGATCGGCCGTGCTGGGTGGTCTAGGGAGAGTGGAACTGAGGAAAGACAGGAAACAGAGATGGAGGTAGCAGAGATGAAGATGCTGAGGATCTCTCTGGGAGTGACCAGAATGGACAGGATCAGAGGAACAGCACATGTTAGAGGTTTTGGAGATAAAGTCAGAGAGGCCAGACTGAGATGGTTTGGACATGTGCAGAGGAGAGAGAGAGAATACATCGGCAGAAGGATGCTGGATTTGGAACCACCAGGAAAGAGGGCTAGAGGGAGACCAAAGAGGAGGTTCATGGATACAGTGAAGGAAGACATGAAGATAGTTGGTGTGACCAAAGAGGATGCAGCAGATAGGGTTAGATGGAAGTAACTGACTTGCTGTGGCGACTCCTGAAGGGAAATGCTGAAAGAAGAAGAAGTGTTGTTCATTCCTCACGCAGTATAGATTATTTTTGATTTCTTTCTTTTTCTCTATGGGTCATGACGATTTTTAAAGATGGAAGAAAATCCTTGTTGGGAGTCAGAACTCTTGTAATCTTTGTTGGCTAACTGTCGTTAACGGTCATTAACTGTCATTTTAAAATCTTTCCTACTTCAGTTTAAACGACAACTAAGCTTAACTGAAATTCATCTAGTTTAAAAGCAATTGAGCTGAGGGTGCGTTTCACTGCATCTCCATGGTAACAGTCAAACAAACACAAATAAAAAAAAAATGTCAGAAACAGAGACCCTTTTTGAAGTTTTTGGTTTTACAACAATCAGATTTATTTTAAAAAAACAAAGAGCATTTTTCAAATTTTCCAATGTCTGTTAATTTAAAAAAATGTGACGACTAATAATTTATTGTTAAAAAAAACTAATGGATATATTCTCAGAGAAGCAAAAAACTTACATGTCACTTGTGAGTCTATTTGTTTGGAGTTAGATCGCCACCACAGCGAGTCTTAAAACAAGCATTTTGGTCACAGATTTGATCTGTTTTTCAACCTAAAATTCACCCGTTTAATAATAATAATACATTTTATTTATATAGCGCATTTGTGGACAACCAAAGACGCGTAAATAATTAAAAAAAAAAAAAACCCATCAATAGTCAACATCAAGTCGATCTATGTTCCCACCCTCCCTTATGGTCACCAGCTGTGGGTGGCGACCAAAAGAACGAGATCGCTAATACAAGCGGCCGAAATGAGCTTCCTCCGCAGGGTGGCTGGGCTCTCACTCAGGGATCGGGTGAGGAGCTCTGCCATACGGGAGGAGCTCGGTGTCGAGCCGCTCCTCCTCCAGGTCGAGAGGAGCTAGATGGGGTGGTTCATGCCCCTCGAGCGCCTTGCGGGCGAGGTGTTTCAGGCATGTCCCACCGGGAGGAGACCAAAGGGCAGATCCCTGGACCCCTAGTTGGACCCACTGGAGAGACTATGTCTCACAGCTGGCCGGAGAACGACTTGGGATCCTTCCAGGTGAGCTAGAGGATGCAGCCAGGGTGAGAGAGGCCTGAGCTGCCCGTTTGAGGCTGTTGCCCCCGCGACCCGACCCCGGAACAAGCGGAAGATGACGGAACATCAATAAAATATAAAACTGCAGAAAAAAATTTAGCAAAATATAGAACAATTAAACTATTTAAACATTAAATGTTTTACTTTATCAAACCAAAATTGTTCAGAATTGTTCCGTTTAAAAGTCAAAGCTAAAAATCTATGACAAGATCACACTCTATTTTTAACTGAAAAAGAGTTGTACCACTAATTTTGCTGAGATTCATAAACAAATGAATAAAAATGATCAAAATCTTTATGCAAAATTGACTTTTTGGCAGATAATATAATAATATACTTTATTAATCCCTCACCGGGAAATTTATGTGCTGCGTTTCACGGCAGAAGCCTGCCACCTATGACGGCACCAATGGTGAGAGAAACGAGGGGTTAGGTGTCTTCTCCAAGGACCCTAGATGTGCACTCAGTGGGACGTGAACTCGCAAACTTCCGGTTGACTTCTATTCGCGGGTGAACGCTCTAACCACTGAGCCACCGTCACCCCAAAATGTCATCAAAAATATCTGAATTTTGTTTTGTTTTTTTATCTCAAACAACAAAACTTCAAGACAAAACATCTATCAACATGATGTTCAGTTCCTTCTGTCGTGAATTCCAGAAAAAAATTGCGACACTAATCAATTTCTAGGAAGAGACGAACGGATTATTATCTATAATAAAATCACTAAAAATGACCTTAAACGAAATCACAGCCAGCTGATTTTCATAAAGTCATGTTCCCTCTACAAGAACAGGATGATTTGACGGCTCTCATCCACCAATTGTTTAATTAACTTGATCCTTTTTGTACTTTTAGTCCAATAAAATGAGAAGTTTTGATGGATTTTGAAATTTAGCAAAAAAAAAAAAAAAGAACTTATAAAGTTCTGCGCTTTTTTTTTAAATTTCTTGACAGAAAATCTATTAAATCTAAACACGGGCATCTTCTTTTGTATATATATTTCTTTTAAGGTTTTTCCCTCCTTTTTTTGTCGTATTCTTTTCTTTTACTGTAAATTGATTTACGAACTTTTAATCTTAAATCATTGCTTAGAGACAGTACATTACTTCAGCAGAGTTAAGAATCAGAAAATACTATAATGATCCCACACATGGGAAATTTGTGTGTCACAGCAACACTTTCTATCTGCTAAGTGAGTCGTTTGTTGAGCCTGATCACGTAGGAGAAGAAGGACCTCCGGTACTGAGATGTTCTCGAGTGGAGCTGTCTGAGCCTCTTGGAGAAGGAGCTCCGCTGTCTGTCCAGGAGTGGGTAGAGAGCAGTGGTGGAATGTAACGAAGTAAATGTACTTCGTTACTGTACTTAAGTAAAAAAATTGTGTATCTGTACTTTACTTAAGTAAAATTTAAGACCGGTACTTTTACTTTTACTTCACGACATTTTTAGAGCAAATATCTGTACTTTTACTTCACTACTTTTTAAAAGTGTGTTTTACATTTTTTGTTACATTTTCATCCAGGAATTTGAAAAACACACATATTTTTAGCGCATCTTGAAGTCGCATCGCCAAAATCAAAAGAAGCAGTTGATCGAGAGAAGAAGTAATGAATCAAGAAACATTTTCCGCATTCATTCAGCGCCAAAAACCTAACATCAAATATAGTACAAATTAAAAAGAGTCAGAAGATCGTTGTTCGTTGTGTTCACTTCTAAATAAAAAGTTGAGCCATCATTACACAGAGCAGGGGCGGATCTAGAATTTTCCAAAGGGGGGTGGGGCTTTGACAAAGTGACTGGGGGCCTCTACCCCCAAAGTGATTGGGGGGCCTCTACCCCCAAAACATTTTAAAAAATAAGTGTCATTTTCCTCCATTTTGGCGGCCCATTCACTGGCCCTTCTGGGGATAGCTTGACTTGTCCCCTTTCCTTTTATTTATTTATTTTTTTTTTGTGGACCAAAAGAGGCGGGAGAGCGGGGTCACACCCCTGCAGAGTATTTACCCTGGTTACCATAGTGACACCTTACAGCACAAAAAACAACATTTGAATTATGATCGAATATTTTTACTTTTTACTTAAAAAGTACAATTTACACCAACTACTCTTGTACTTTTACTTAAGTAGATTTTTTTATTGGTACTTTTACTTAAGTAATTTTTTTGCCTAATTATCTGTACTTTTACTTAAGTACAAAAATGAGTACTTCATCCACCACTGGTAGAGAGGATGGTCATGGTTGTCCAGCCATGACAACCATTGTGAACATTGCTTTCGATCCGAGACAGACCGTTGTCATCTTTCCTACATCATTCCTATTCCGAGTCACACTAAATTATCTCTAAATGTTTTAACCTCACAGCTAATAGTTGACAAGTGCCCACCCGTGTCAAGATAAAAAAAAATCATTTCACACGGAATAAAAATCTGAAGTACAAAATTACAAGCAGCTGTGTAATGAATACGACTACTTACCCAAACACACACATCTGTATGCATACACAAACCCAACACTCGCAGTAAAACGGGCAGATCCGGAAAACATAATGGCAGCCTTGTCACCCTGGTTTCCTCCCCAGCCTCAGCAACAGTTCTCTGCTTCCTCCTGCCAAGCCACACTGTTCCTTATCAAACTTTATTCTGTCTTGGTTTATATTCAAAAAGCCACGCTGTTCGTTTCTAGTTGTTAAAAAGACACTTTTTACTGACATTGAAAGGCTAAAAATGTGTTAATATTTCTAGTTTATATCCATTATTATTATTATTGTTTTATTTCTAATGTATTATTTATTATTATTATTATTATTATTATTTATGATTATTTGTATTTCTAGTTTATTATTATTTATATTATATTTTATATTATTTGTTATTATTATTTATATTATATTTTTATATTATTATTATTTATATTTTTGTTTATTATTTTATATTATTATTTATATTTATAGTTTAGATTTGTATTATTATTAAATGTTTCTAGTTTATTATTTATTATTATTATTTATTTATCATTATTTATGATTATTTAGATATCTAGTTTATATTTATTTATTTTTTATATTATATGTTATTATTATTTATATGATATTTTATATTATTACTATTTATATTTTTGTTTATTATTTTATATTATTATTTATATTTCTAGTTTAGATTTTTATCATTTTTAAATGTTTCTAGTTTATTATTTATTATTATGTATCATTATTATTATTTATTTATCATTATTTATGATTATTTATATTTCTAGTTTATTATTTTTATTATTATATACAGTGGTGGTCAAAAGTTTACATACACTTGTAAAGAACATAATGTCATGGCTGTCTTGAGTTTCCAGTTATTTCAACAACTCTGATTTTTCTCTGATATAGTGATTGGAACAGATCCTTCTTTGTCACAAAAAAACATTCATGAAGTTTAATTCTTTTATGACTTTATTATGGGTAAACTGAAAATGTGACGAAATCAGCTGGGTCAAAAATATACATACAGCAACATGAATGAGCAATTTTGGAGACTTAGAAAGTTGTGTCAATGACATGAGCATCATAGCATGACCTCTTAACTTCTTGTGAGTGATTATGAGTGACTACATCTGGTGAATTCTCTGAGGCCATTTAATAAGGGCTCATTGGATAAAAACACCCACAAACGCTACAATGGGAAAGTCAAAGGAGCTCAGCACAGATTTGAAAAAGAGAATCATTGACTTGAACAAGTCAGGAAAGTCACTTGGAGCCATTTCAAAGCAGCTGCAGGTTCCAAGAGCAACAGTGCAAACAATTGTTTGTAAGTATAAAGTGCATGGCACTGTTTTGTCACTGCCACGATCAGGAAGAAAACGCAAGCTGTCACCTGCTGCTGAGAGAAAACTGGTCAGGAGGGTGAAGAGTCAACCCAGGAGCACCAAAAAGCAGATCTGCCAAGAATTAGAAGCTGCTGGAACACAGGTGTCAGTGTCCACAGTCAAGCGTGTTTTGCATCGCCATGGACTGAGAGGTTGCCGTGCAAGAAGGAAGCCCTTGCTCCAAAAGCGGCACCTTAAGGCTCGACTAAAGTTTGCTGCTGATCACATGGACAAAGATAAGACCTTCTGGAGGAAAGTTCTGTGGTCAGATGAAACAAAAATTGAGCTGTTTGGCCACAATGCCCAGCATTATGTTTGGAGGAGAAAATGTGAGGCCTTTAACCCCAAGAACACCATGCCTACCATCAAGCACGGTGGGCCTGTTTTGCTGCCAATGGAACTGGTGCTTTACAGAGAGTAAATGGGACAATGAAGAAGGAGGATTACCTTCAAATTCTTCAAGAAAACCTGAAGTCATCAGCCCGAAGGTTGGGTCTTGGGCGCAGTTGGGTGTTCCAACAGGACAATGACCCCAAACACACATCAAAAGTGGTAATGGAATGGCTAAATCAGGCTAGAATTAAGGTTTTAGAATGGCCTTCCCAAAGTCCTGACTTAAATCCCATTGAGAACATGTGGATAATGCTGAAGAAACAAGTCCATGTCAGAAAGCCAACAAATTTAACTGAACTGCACCAATTCTGTCAAGAGGAGTGGTCAAAGATTCAACCAGAAACTTGCCAGAAGCTTGTGGATGGCTACCAAAAGCGCCTAATTGAAGTAAAAATGGCCAAAGGACACGTAACCAAATATTAGCATTGCTGTATGTATATTTTTGACCCAGCTGATTTTGTCACATTTTCAGTTTACCCATAATAAAGTCATAAAAGAATCAAACTTCATGAATGTTTTTTGTGACAAAGAAGGATCTGTTCCAATCACTATATCAGAGAAAAATCAGAGTTGTTGAAATAACTGGAAACTCAAGACAGCCATGACATTATGTTCTTTACAAGTGTATGTAAACTTTTGACCACCACTGTATATTTCTAGTTTATTATTATTTATTATTTTTATATTATATGTTATTATTATTTATAATATATGTTTATATTATTATTATTATTATTATTATTATTATTATTATTATTATTATTATTATTATTTATATTTTGTTTATTATTTATTATTAAATATTTCTAGTTTATTATGATTTGTTATTTATATTTCTAGTGTATTATTTTATTATTATTATATATTTCTAGTTTATTATTATTTCTTATTATTTATATTTCTAGTTTATATTTATTGTTATAAATTTCTAGTTTATTATTATTTATACTTCAGTTTATATTTATTATTATTATATCTTTCTAGTTTAATATTATTTATATATCTACATTATATTTCTAATAGATCATTAATCTTTTATTAATCGGTAAATGTTTCTAAAGTAACTAGCTCTCCCGGAGTTAAGAGCTACAATCCAAACTCAAACCATATTGAATTAATCATCATTCAAACTGGCTGCTTGGTCATTTGATCAAATAGCAGCTATAAAATGTATTAATAATTGATGATTTCGATTTAAACATGGACGTTTAAGCTACAGCTTAAAAAAAAAAGACTTGTTTTCTGAGAGAAAGTGAGCCATTTTTAAATCAACATAAACTTTGAATGTTTTGATTCAAACCCTCTAACTTAGAATGTTCAGATTTGATTATTTACGGTAAAAACAGTAGTAGGGCTGCATGGTGGCCTCAAAGCAAGAAGGTAGAGGTTCGAGTCCTGGAAAGGGCACGGGGCTTGAAATACTGGCCTTTCTGTGTGGAGTTTGCATGTTCTCCCTGTGTATGTGTAGGTTTTCTCCAGATACTCCGGTTTCCTCTCACCCTCCAAAAACATGCATGTTAGGTTGCGTAGCCACGATGAAATTGCCCTTAGGAAGGAAGGATGAAAGGAATGTGTGTCACCGGAATAAACTGCCGACCTATTCGGGGTTTACCCCGCCTATCGCCTGAAATCAGTCGGAATAGACTCCAGCAGTCACTGCAACTCTATTACGGAAAACGTTTTCCAGAAGATGAAACGAAAACAACAATAACTTGAATTACTGCCCTTTCAGTGTAGAGTTTGTATGTTCTCCACGTGTGTGCGTGGGTTTTCACCAGGTACTCCGGTTTCCTCCCACCCTCCAAAAACATGCATGTTAGGTTGATTGGCCGCTACAAAATTGCCCCTAGAAATGAGTGTGTGTGTGGATGGTTGTCTGTGTGTGTGCCCCTGTAATACACTGGCGACCTGTTCAGGGGTGTACCCTGCCTCTTGCCTGAAATAAGCTGAAATAGGCCCGGCAAATCACGACTGTATTAGGGATAAGTGGTTCAGAAGCAGAACAAATAATAGTAACTGTTTGATTTCTTTAGTTTCAACTTAAAAACAAAAAAGTCCTGTTTTTTATTGTTGTTGTTTTTGTTTTTTAAGATGAATTGTTAACTTGTTTTGAACAGTTCATTTTACTTGATTACAACTAACAGTTACCATAAACGATCTCTAAGACTGTCTCAGCTAAATCAATCTGAAGTTGCTTCAGCAAAATTCGTAGACAAGGCTTCAAAGTCGTCTTCTGGATGGTGTATTCGATGATCGAGATGTTTCGACTTCCATCCGGAAATCATTTTCAATCTGATGATCAATGATGAAAGTCGAATCGTCTCGATCATCAAATACACTGTCCAGAAGACAACTTTGAAACCCTTTCTGTGATGGATCAAACCTGAACGAATGAGGGATTACACGGACTTCAGCAAAATTATTTACCGTATTTTCACGACCATAAGGCGCATATAAAAATCTTAGATTTTCTTCAAAATGAGCGGCGCGCCCTATCATGCAGTGCGCCCTATGTGTGTTGTGAAAAAACAAGTGAAGCAGATGAACACTACGCTTGCTGTGATTCCAGGAGGTCTGAAAAAGGAACTCCAACCGCTGGACATCAGCGCGAAACGGCCGTTCAAAGTAAGGCTGCGAGCGGCATGGGAGCGATGGATGACCATACGAGACCACAGCTTCACGAAGGGTGGAAGGCAGCGCCGGGCGAGTTACGCCACAGTTTGCCAGTAGATTGTAGATGCTTGGGCTAACGTGTCTGTTGGCACTGTTGTCCGAGCTTTTGCAAAAGCAGGCATCATTTCCGAGGAGCCGCATGGTACAGAAAGTGACTCTGACAGCGAGGAAAGTGAGCCTGCTATGTTGGATTTAGTGCAGCTGTTAGATTCTGAAACAGAGGATGAGGACTTGGATGGATTTGATAAATGACTTTATGACGACTGTAACTAATATTTAAATAAAGACAACCAAACTCAGTTTTACTCCCGATCTATTTTTAAATACACACACTTGTTGTGTGTTGCTTGTGTGTGTGTTGTTTTAAGGCAGACGTACGTAGTAGAGCATATGTATACAGTGGTGGTCAAAAGTTTACATACACTTGTAAAGAACATAATGTCATGGCTGTCTTGAGTTTCCAGTTATTTCAACAACTCTGATTTTTCTCTGATATAGTGATTGGAACAGATCCTTCTTTGTCACAAAAAACATTCATGAAGTTTGATTCTTTTATGACTTTATTATGGGTAAACTGAAAATGTGACAAAATCAGCTGAGTCAAAAATATACATACAGCAACATGAATGAGCAATTTTGGAGACTTAGAAAGTTGTTTCAATGACATGAGCTTCATAGCATGACCTCTTAACTTCTTGTGAGTGATTATGAGTGACTACAGCTGGTGACTTCTCTGAGGCCGTTCAAAAAGGGCTCATTGGATAAAAACACCCACAAACGCTACAATGGGAAAGTCAAAGGAGCTCAGCACAGATTTGAAAAAGAGAATCATTGACAAGTGACAAGTCAGGAAAGTCACTTGGACCCATTTCAAAGCAGCTGCAGGTTCCAAGAGCAAAAGTGCAAACAATTGTTTGTAAGTATAAAGTGCATGGCACTGTTTTGTCACTGCCACGATCAGGAAGAAAACGCAAGCTGTCACCTGCTGCTGGGAGAAAACTGGTCAGGAGGGTGAAGAGTCAACCCAAGAGCACCAAAAAGCAGATCTGCCAAGAATTAGAAGCTGCTGGAACACAGGTGTCAGTGTCCACAGTCAAGCGTGTTTTGCATCGCCATGGACTGAGAGGTTGCCGTGCAAGAAGGAAGCCCTTGCTTCAAAAGCGGCACCTTAAGGCTCGACTAAAGTTTGCTGCTGATCACATGGACAAAGATAAGACCTTCTGGAGGAAAGTTCTGTGGTCAGATGAAACAAAAATTGAGCTGTTTGGCCACAATGCCCAGCAATATGTTTGGAGGAGAAAAGGTGAGGCCTTTAACCCCAAGAACACCATGCCTACCATCAAGCACGGTGGTGATAGTATTATGCTGTGGGCCTGTTTTGCTGCCAATGGAACTGGTGCTTTACAGAGAGTCAATGGGACAATGAATTCTTCAAGAAAACCTGAAGTCATCAGCCCGAAGGTTGGGTCTTGGGCGCAGTTGGGTGTTCCAACAGGACAATGACCCCAAACACACATCAAAAGTGGCAATGGAATGGCTAAATTAGGCTCGAATTAAGGTTTTAGAATGGCCTTCCCAAAGTCCTGACTTAAATCCCATTGAGAACATGTGGATAATGCTGAAGAAACAAGTCCATGTCAGAAAGCCAACAAATTTAACTGAACTGCACCAATTCTGTCAAGAGGAGAGGTCAAAGATTCAACCAGAAACTTGCCAGAAGCTTGTGGATGGCTACCAAAAGCGCCTAATTGAAGTAAAAATGGCCAAAGGACATGTAACCAAATATTAGCATTGCTGTATGTATATTTTTGACCCAGCTGATTTTGTCACATTTTCAGTTTACCCATAATAAAGTCATAAAAGAATCAAACTTCATGAATGTTTTTTGTGACAAAGAAGGATCTGTTCCAATCACTATATCAGAGAAAAATCAGAGTGGTTGAAATAACTGGAAACTCAAGACAGCCATGACATTATGTTCTTTACAAGTGTATGTAAACTTTTGACCACCACTGTATAATATCCGCGCCCTATCATCAGGTGCGCCTTATGTGTGTGTTAAATACAGAGCACACAAAACTGATCAGAACTGCGTCCACCTGTGTCATCTCGAACGCACCAAATGAGATGTCCTTTCATATATCCCAGCATGCACCGCGCACTACTTCTTCTACGGGGGAAATGGAGTCGGCGGCTGCTTACTGCAGTTGCGACACCTGTTGTAGCTCAATATTAATCCATATATAAAGCGCTCCGGGCTAAAAGGCGCATCGTTGACTTTAGAGAAAATTTAAGGTTTTTAGGTGCGCCTTATAGTGCGGAAAATACGGTAAATATCAAATTGGAATGCAGCTCAGTTGAGTTTTAACGCCGATTTAAACATGATTTCTAACCTGCAAGATGACGCCGGGGTTTATGTGTTGAATCAAAGTTCTCTGGTTAGTTATAAAACTATCAAAGCTCATTTTTTACAATCAAATTAAAACACACGCACATACTTAAGATCAGAAGAATAAAAAATATCTGCATATCTATTCATGTGTAAAAAACCTTGCACTCAGGGTTTTGTGAGTGTGTGTTTAGCCTTGCTTTGCACCCAATCTGAACGGGCTGTCCTGAGCTGCCAGCTGGGCCCTATGTGCACCACATAAGAGGGAGAAAAACAGGCAAACACAGAGAGGGGAGGAGGAAAAAAAAAAGAAAGAGCTAGAAAGCATTCAGGCTTGCGACACAGTTCATTTCAACCTGCAGTCATTTCAGTCTCACACGAGAAACGAGGAGAAAGGGGACGATAAAATTCTTGCTCGCCTAAGGTTACCAAACCCATTTCAGAAAAATAAAGACAGAAGTTAATACATTTAGAGATAGTAATGAATTTAAAATCACAGTGATCCTCTTAACAAGAAGATCAGGGTTCAAGTCCTGGGTGGGACGAGGCTTGAAGCACAGAACACTGGTCTTTCTGTGTGGAGTTTGCATGTTCTCCCTGAGTATGTGTAGGTTTTCTCCGGGTATTCCTGTTTCCTACTACTCTCCAAAAACATGCATGCTAGGTTGATTGGTCACTATCAAACTACCCCTTCGTGTTGGGGTGTGTGTCTACAGACTGGTCACCTGTTCGGGTGTACCCTGCCTCTCACCTTAAATCTGCCAGGATAGGCTCCAGACCCCAGCGCAACCCCATTAAAGGCCGAAACAAAAGCTACAATCTGTCGAAAGTAAGTAAACTATTACAAACCATTCCAAAGCAAGCTGGCCTTCATCATCTAAAATAGGGGTGTCAAGATCCACCCCTGGAGGGCCGGTGTACTGAAGGTTCTCCATGTGTTCTTGCATCGACACACCTGATCCAGGTTATTGAGTCAATGTGACAAATTTAATTGACTATTGATTTCACTTTATGTGCATCAGCTGTATGGGAACCAGGAACACAATCAAAACTGTGAGGTCCAGATCTTGACACCCCTGATCTGAAATAACAGTCTATTAACTTCACTCAAGCTTTGCTGCATCTATTTAAAAACAAAGAAAAATCTTAAGTAACGAACAGCGGCTAACGTAGAAATAATCAACTGTGTCCATCTGTAAACATGCAAAAAACGTGTAAAAAAAAAAAAAAAAAAAAAAAGGCATTCTGTCCGACATTGGACCAGGAGTAGCCAGTTCGATTCCCACTGAGCCCATGCCTATGTGTTCTTTGGGGAAGACACCAAACACCCAGTTACTTCCACCATTGGCTGAAGAAATATTCAACCGTATCTATTTGTAAAGAAGCAACAAACATAAGAAAATTAATGCATTCTGTCCGACATTGGACTGGGAGAAGCCAGTTCGATTCCCACTGAGCCTATATCAATGTGTCCTTGGGGAAGACACCAAACACCCAGTTACTCCCACCATTGGCTGAAGAAATATTCAACCGTATTTATTTGTAAACATGCGATAAACGTAAAAAACAAAATGCATTCTGTCCGACATTAGACCGACAAAAAACCTGTTTGGATTCCCACTGAGCCCATGTCTATGTGTCTTTGGGGAAGACACATTGAATCGGAGTGGAGGCGTTAGATACGTTTTGCCCGGTATCTATAGCAGCCTTTTGAAGCCATGGACTAAAGATGACACCTCGTGACTCAGTTTCACGCCTCTCGTTAGCAAGTTTCTCTATTCACTAGGCTTTTAGCATTTTTATAATAGCTTTGTATCTGGTCTGTGGCTACAATAAGAGCCATTCACGGCCATCTTAAGTAACACAGTCTCATTGGTCGAGCCCTTCTTACTATTTTTTTACCTGTTACTTAGGTTAGTATAAATGGATTCAGGTTTCAGTCCATTTCATTCAGATTGAAAATGATTTCCGGATGGAAGTCGAAACGTCTCGTTGAAGAATTAAACTGTCCAGAAGACTTTTTTGAAACTTTTTCTACTTTGGGGAAGACACCAAACACACAGTTACTCCCACAATTGGCTGTAGAAATATTCAACTGTATCCATTTGTGAAGATGCAATAAACATAAAAAACAAAAAGCCATTCTGTCCGTCGTTGGACTGACAAAAAAAAAAAAAACGTTTTGATTCCCACTCAACCCATGCCTGTGTCCTTTGGGAAGAGACCAAACACCCCAGTTACTCCCACCATTGGCTGTAGTAATTTTCAAGTGTAGCCATTTGTAAAGAAGCAACAAACCTAAAAAAATGAATGCATTTTGTCCGACATTGGACTGGGAGAAGCCGGTTCGATCACCACTGAGTCCATGCCTATCTGTCCTTTGGGAAGACACCAAACACCCAGTTACTCCCACTATTGGCTGAAGAAATATTCAACTGTATCCATTTGTAAAGATGCAATAAATATATAAAACAAACACATTCTGTCCGACATTGGACTGGGAAAAGCCAGTTCGATTCCCACTGAGCCTATGTCAATGTGTCCTTGGGGAAGACACCAAACACCCAGTTACTCCCACCATTGGCTGTAGTAATATTCAATTGCATCCATTCGTAAAGATGCAACAAACATAAAAAGATTAATGCAATCTGTCCATTATTGGACTGTAAGAAGCCGGTTCAATTCCCACTGAGTCCATGTCAATGTTTCTTTGGGGAAGACACCAAACACCCAGTTACTCCTACCATTGGCTGACGAAATATTAAACACTATCTATTTGTAAAAATGCGATAAACTTAAAAAACAAAATGCATTCTGTCCAACACTCGACCGAGAGAAGCCGGTTCGATTCTCACTGAGCCTTTGCTTATCTGTCCTTGGGGAAGACACCAAACACCCAGTTACTCCCACCATTGGCTGTACAAATATTCAACTGTATCCATTTGTAAAGATGCAATAAACATTAAAAAAACAAATACATTCGGTCCATCCTTGGACCAGGAGAAGCCAGTTCGATTCCCACTAAGTCTATGTCAATGTGTCCTTGGGGAAGACACCAAACACCCAGTTACTCCCACCATTGGCTGTAGAAATATTCAACTGTATCCATCTGTAAGGATGCAATAAACATACCAGGAGAAGCCGGTTTGATTCCCAATGAGCCCATGTCAATGTGTCCTTGGGGAAGACACCAAACACCCAGTTACTTCCACCATTGGCTGCCTGCTGCGGTGCAATGCAGCAAAGCTTAATTCCCCATAAGTGATGAATACAGTACAATAAAAATAATAAAATAACTGAAAAAAAATGATATATTTGATATGCTTTTATAATACGAATAAACAATTATCATCAGTACCTTAGATTTAGTTTTGTTGTCTGTAGATATTAGTGAGCGTGTCGTGTGTAATCGTGGATTTGCCAAAGTTTGATCATCTTTTTCTCCTCCTTGATCAATCAGAAGAGTAAGAGTAGCTTATGCAGCCGAGGATCTAACCACCAGGGTCCCCGTCGATGGATGCCACCCATCTCCTCCTTCACCCGACCCCTATGACCCGTCCTGCAGGTGGTGAGTCCACTGGAAGGGCACCCATGTCCCCTGTTTGGGCTGAGCCTGGCCGGGTCCCATGGGTAAAAGCCTGGCCACCAGGCAATCGCTATCGTGCCCCACCCTCGGGCCTGGCTCCAAGGGGAGGCCCCAGTGACTTGCGTCCAGGCAAGGGCAACTTGGCCATGTTTGATCGCTTCATAGGGATATTTTGAGCCACCCTTTGTCTGGCCCCTCACCTGGGACCCGTTTGCCTTGGGTGATCCTACCAGGGGCATTAAGCCCCGGACAACATAGCTCCTAGGATCACTGGGGCAGAAATTTCCGCGTTTTGCAAAGGGTTTCAAGTCGCAGCGTGCAGCAATTGTAAACCTGCAGCTGGATTACAAAAATCAATAAAGGTCTAATGAAGGACACGACTAACAGTGGATAGCAATGGTGGAAGAAAAATGAAGATTTTATGGTTTGGAAATGTAATAATAATAATAATAAAAAACACTTTGGTATCAAGATGGGCAAATTTATTAACACGTGCCGCTGGGTTTACATAGGTCCTGCGTTTTCAATCAAAATATGCCTAGGTTGCGCATAGGTTGCAAAATATGCGTAGGTTGCAAAAAACATTCTGAGAATGTTTTTCCAGATCACGCATCTAATTGCGTTGTTTTTCTGTGTTTAACAGTTGAAGTGGTGTTACTTTGGACCAGCTAGTCATGAAGAAAAACAAACAGAACAGAATAGTTAAGACTGGGCAGGGTGTGCTCATAAAAAGCTCTCACGCAAAAAGAACAAAGTAGGAAAAGTGAGAGGGGAGGGGCCCGGGGGGTGGGGGAGCGGCCACGGCAAATGGATGTTATTAAAAGATGTTTTAAATCCAACAGAAAATAAAATTCTAGGACATCATTGTTATCAATAATAACGGTGAAAAGTTTTTTAAAAAAAGTAACAACAGACAAAAAACTTCTTTGGTGTTTTCTGTTTGTTTTTATTTGGTCTTCTAAACTGCTTATCTCTAATAGGGTCGTGGGGTGGGGTGCCGGAGACTATCCCGGCTGATTTCAGGCGTGAGGCAGGCTACACCCATAACATGTCACCAGTCTTGCACGAGGCCATCCTCACAGGCACTCATTCCTTGGCGCAATTTCATGGCGGCCTATCAACCTAGCATGCATGTTTTTTGGAGGGTGGAAGGAAACCAGAGTACCTGGAGAAAATCTACACAAACACTAGGGCCCCGTTCACACGTTGCCGGGTATTTTTAAAAACACATATTTTTATCTGTTTAGGCCATCCACACGAAAACTGAGGTTTTTTTTTATTCAAGACTGGCGTTTTTGAAAACTCCGGCCAAAGTGGAGATTTAGAAAACTCCGTTTTTGTGTTTGCGTGTGGACGTGCGAAAACAGAGATTTGCGTTTTTATGCGTCACTACCTGTGACAAGTAATGCACATACGTCATTCGTGTGCATCCTTGTTCAGATTGTCTATATTTTCCTGGGTTTTCTTAACTTTATAGTTGATGTCGACTTTTAAAAGTAATTCCACCTCCTTGTCGGTCCACACAAACGAGATGCCTGGCGCCATGTTTCAGGTTTTGCGGAAATGACGACAGAGGTGCTCTGATTGGATACTAGCTCAGAACATACGTTTACATCAATACTGCCCACTACTGGTCTGGCATGCTCATAATCTTACTCAGAAGCGTACTTATACGGCTCCATAAGGATGCGGATATTTTGAAAACAGTTACGTGTGGACGTGAGCGTTTTTCTAAAACGGAGGACAAATATGCGTTTTCAAAAATACCGGGCTATGTGTGAACAAGGTCTAGGAGAGCATGCAAACTCCACACAGAAAGGTAAGTGTTATAAGCCTCACCTCTGACTTTAGGACTCAAACCCCCAAAGACTCCTCAGAAGTGCCTCAAATTAAAAGCAATTGAAGTAAGATTTTAAGAATCAAATATTAATGCAGAATGCTGTGCAGAATGTCCACAATATTTGAGCTCAAATACACATAAAGACATGGTGACCTGTTGGGGGTGTATCCTGCCTCTTGCGTGAAATGCTCACATAAGCACACGCATGCAACAGCAAATAGTTTGCTTGATAAATCAGACTGTTTCTTTCCCTTTGTGAAAACACTGGCCTTCATTTGCTGTATGTTTCACTTGTGATGTCGTATATGACATATTGTGCTGAAATCTGGGGAAATGTATAAAAACCAAACTTGGATCCAATAACTAAACTGCAGAAAAGGGCCGTTTCGTTCTGTCGTCTTCCGCTCATCCGGGGCCAGGTATGACAATGAAAAAAAAAGAAAATGAATTACTCTATTCATCCCTCACCGGGGAAATTTGTGTGCTGCACTCCTTACACCACAGCAGGCTGCCCTTCGACAGCGCCAATGGTGGGAGAAGCGGGGGTTAGGTGTCTTCTCCAAGGACTCTAGACGGTGGTTTCAGTGGGAATCAAACCCGCGACCTTCCGGTCCGCGGGCGAGCGCTCTAGCGCTGATCCACCATTTCCCAACCAAAAAGGTAGTGGGGGTAACAGCCTCAGACGGGAAGCCCTGGCTTCTCTCACCCCGGCTGCATCCTCCAGCTCACCCGGAAGGATCCCGGGTCGCTCCCCAGCCAGCTGTGAGACATAGTCTCTCCAGCGGGTTTGGGGTCTGCCTCTTGGTCTCCTCCCGGTGGGACATGCTCGAAACAACCTCACCAGCGAGGTGCTCGGGGGGCATCTGGTCCACCCCATCTGGCTCCTCTCTACCTGGAGAAGGAGCGGCTTCACACCCAGCGCCTCCCGGATGGCAGAGCTCCTCACCCAATATCTGAGTGAGAGCCCAGCCACCCTGCGAAGGAAGCTCATTTCGGCCGCTTGTACCCGCGATCTCATTCTTTCAGTCACCACCCACAGCTGGTGACCATAGGTGAGGGTTGGAATGTAGATTAACTTGTAAATCGAGAGCTTTGCTTTTTGGCTCAGCTCTCTCTTTACCACAACGAACCGATGCAGCGTCCTAGTTATTGCTGATGCCGCACCGATCCGCCTGTCGATCTCCCACTCCATCCTTCCCCCACCCGAGATACTTAAACTCCTCCACTTGGGACAGGACCATGTCCCTGACACACAGGGGGCATTCCACCCTTTTCCGGGCGAGGACCATGGTCTCGGATTTGGAGACGCTAATTCCCAGCCTGGTCGCTTCACACCCGGCAGCAAGAATTTTTTTTTTTTTTTATAAAAATATTATTTGTTTTTTAAACTGAAACCAAAAAAAGCATTCATTTAATCCTTACGCCTCGCTTTTTTTTTTTTTTTTTTTTTTAAATGAACCAATCGCCCTTTCCTTTCAAGGCCAGAAGTGACGTATGCAATATGTCCGAACAGTCAGTCTGGTCAAGGAAAACACAGCATCGCCTACAGAGTAATCATGTTTTTCCCCTGAATAAACTTTTAAACACCATCTTTAAGTTCTCAATTGCCGGAATTGTTGCTTACTGAACTTTTTCAGCGACCAAACTACAAGCATGGCTCGGATACATGGTTGTGTTCATGTCACGGCATCATCTCCATTTGCCCGAACGTCCACCGATCGCTGTAGTTGGAAGCGAATGCCTGTAATCCCAGGAGTAAAGTTCAATTGAAAGGGAGGCACAGGGTGGTGCCAGCCTTGCTTGCGGAGTATATATAAAAAATTGAACAATTAATAGGTATCAGTTAATCAAATATTTCTAACAGTTAAATATTAATGAGGCTGTAACCGCTCGAGAGAGTTTATCCAAATGGAGCAAAACAGAAATCTGTTACAAGGATTTTAGATGCAAAGAAAAAAAAAACTGCACCTATGGTCACCAGCTGTGGGTGATGATCAAAAAAACGAGATCACGGATACAAGCGGACGAAATTAGCTTCCTCTGCAGGGTGGCTCTGAGGAGCTCTACCATCTGGGAGGAGCTCGGAGTAGAGCCGTTGCTCCTCCGCATCAAGAGAAGCCAGATGGGGTGGTTTGGACATCTGGTCAAGATGCCTCCTGAGCATTTTGCTGCTGAGGTTTTCGGGCACATCCCAGCGAAAAGAGACCCAGAGGCAGACCCCAGACCTGCTTGAGAGAGTATGTCTCACAGCTGGACAGGGAACACCTCAGGAGCCTCCCAGGTGAACTGGAGGGCACAGCCGGGGTGAGAGAAACCTGGGTTTCCAGTCTGGGGCTCTTGCCCCTGCAACCTGGTCCCGGAGAAGCAGAGGACAACGGAACAGAACGAAGACCTGCATATTCCGTTTAGTGTTTTTTTTTTTTTTTTTTCATTGTTTCTAGTCCTCTAGTCCCAGGGACGTTTTGGGCCTAGTGGGAATCGAACCAGGTTCTCCTGGTTGAAAGACGGATATTCTACCATTGAACCCACACCTCCTGGAACCAGGCCTGTAACTTCTGAGCTTAAAAATTGAGATGCGGTAGTTGCTATTTTGCTCATCAAAGTGTTATTTATTTTTAACTTATAGAAAACCCTGATTTTCAAAGTTCAAATACTGTGTTTTTCAAGAGTTAGTAGCATTTATTTTATTAAAAAACTAACTTTATTTATTGAAAAACTAACAAAGATTAGTTTGTTTTTATTTGGTAGTTGTTATGTGAAGAACACACGGTATTATGATGCTCTCAGAAGCAAAAAAAAAAAGTTTGTTTTTTACCAAATTTAAAGCTCTTCCTAATCAAACACGGTAACATTGAAAAAACATTTGTAAACAATTCAGAAAATTCAGAAAATTAGAAAACTATGCATTTATTTTTTCTTTATAGAACTTTATAAAAGTCAATGAATTGTCACATTCTTAAAAAAAAAAAGTCATCTAATCGTCGTTCGTCTCTACAAAGGTGCTTTGTCAAACATGTTCAACTCCCCTCTCGTTTTATCAGCTTTAAGTTAGTAACATCTCTGAAGAACATCGCCTCCGACACAGTTCAAGGACGAACATCTGGCATCTTATCTCGACCGCAAAAACTTCAAGTGAAGGCAACGTGAGACTTTCAAAGTCACTTAAAAAAAATTTCTTTTTATTCGACACGATAGAAATGCGTTCAAACTATTTCACACCTATTTAAATTTTAAACTCTCAATTAAAATTTCTATTTATGTTTTGTTTTTTTATTTCTTACTCACTCTATTCATCCCTCACGGGGGAAATTTATGTGCTGCACTCCTACACCGCAGCAGGCTGCCACGACGGTGCCAATGGTGGGAGAAACGGGGGGTCAGGTGTCTTCTCCAAGAACCCTAGAAGTGCACTCAGTGGGATGTGAACCCGCGAACTTCCGTTTGACTTCCGCAGGCGAACGCTCTAACCACTGAGCCACTGTCTCATGTCTATAAAAAAAGTTGGTTAACAACTGTGTTAAGAAATCCTAACTTGAAGATCTAACCATACTGGGACACTAGCAGAGGTAAGATCTTAAGCCCGAGCCCGAGCCCGAACCCGACCCGAGCCCGACCAAAAATGTCTATCATTACTTCGGGTCGGGTTCGGGCGTCTCTCTCGCTGACTTTTTTTATTTGGAATAAATATATGTTTATAAAATGTAAACTAAAACGAGGTGTGTTTACTAAACTAATAAATACTTGTTATAAAATTATTTAATTTGGATAAAACAGAGAAGTAATGTTTAACTACTAAACAGGATCCGCAGAACCAGCTCATGCTATGCTATGCGCTCGTGAACGCCTCCTCTTAATTTGGTAATCCTCTCCTGCGCACGTCTTTATTTTATTTATTTTGAACTGGTATCCCCGATATGAAGGAGTAAGAAGTTAAGGAGTATCCCCGATATGAAGGAGTAAGAAGTTAAGGAGTATCCCCGATATGAAGGAGTAAGAAGTTAAGGAGTATCCCCGATATGAAGGAGTAAGAAGTTAAGGAGTATCCCCGATATGAAGGAGTAAGAAGTTAAGGATAAACTAAAAGCAGGAGAACTGAAAAGACAAACACGCACCGGTAAGAGTGAGGTGTGGAAAAGCTTCAAATTTATTGTTCAAAATGCTCCAGAAACTTGCGTTGGCTTCGCTGAATGTAGTCAATGTGTCGCTTTGCTTTCATACGACACCAAAAAGACTGGCACCTCGACGCTGAGCGGGCATTTAAACAACTGGACTGGCAAAAGTGATGATCGTCAAAGATATCATTTGTTTCAAAGACCGTCCCTCCTCTTCGTGCAAAGCAGACCATCACAGACAAGTGCGTCAGGTGTCCGATAGTGTGATTTTTTTTTTTTCATTAAAAACGTGTTCTTGAAAATATTCCTATTTATAAATAACCCTCCCCCTCCCGAGTCCTCACAAATAAAATATGACATTTCGGGCTTGTTTCGGGCTCGGGCCCGCAAATCACGTTGATTGGTCGGGCTCGGGCCGGGTCGGGTTTAACATTCGCGAGCTCGAGTCGGGCTGGATTTTTTAGGCTCGATCTCACCTCTGGACCCTAGCAGCCCACCCATGAAAAGAGACGCTAAAATCAAAGAATCAAGAGCCAGGTCAAAGAGGAACACGGTTCAAACCACAGCCAAGAAAGACTAAAGTAAATGTAAGGATCTAAGGTAAAATAAAAACGTTAGTTGGTTTTGTTACTATGTTGTTGTATTGTTACGTCACCTTATGTTGCTTTATGCCGCTTTACGTCACTTTATGCTGTTTTACATTACGCGATCTATGTCACTTTATGTCGCTTTGGGTTACACAAGCTCGCTTTACGTCAACTCACGATACCTTATGTCCCTTTACAGAATCTTATCCCCTCCCATCTAAGTACTGCCCAGGTAGTACTTGGATGGTAGACCACTGAAACCCCAGGTGCCAAAATGGGACGGCCGTTGAGATTAAATTGCCGTTATGTCCCTGTGCAAGATACTTCACCCACGTTGCCTAGTCTGGATGGTGTGTGTTATTGGTTGGTGATGGTCAGAGGGTGCAATGGGGCAAAAATGGCAGCCTCTCTTCTGTCCTAGGGAAGCTGTGGCTACAACAGTAGCTTACCATCACCTGGTATGGAGGGAATGAATAACGCATATGTGTGAAACAGCTCCGTGAAGCTGGTCCCTCTTAAAAAATATATTAACAAAAAAATATGACAATTGTTTGTGCCGTAAAAATGTTCATTTGTGCTATTTTATTTTTTTTTTATATTTACGATTCTTTTATAGGTCAATCTGCGGTCATCCAGCTCCTCATTTAGCCTAAAAATGCGAGAAAAAATGGTGTCAATCGTTTGTGCTACGTTTGTAAAAATGTTCATTTGTGCTATTTTAGTTTATTTTAATTTTAAGAAATACTATTTGGACGATGACATCATCCAGACCTTCATTTATTTCCAGGCGTTGCCATCTTTTATGATGTTATCGTCCAAATCGTATTTCTTAAAATAAAAAAAAACTAAAATAGCACAAACAAAAATTTTTATAGCATGTTACAGCACAAACGTAGCACAAACGACTGACACTATTTTTAGGAGTTTTCTCGCATTTTTAAGCAAAATGAGGGGCTGGATGACCGCAGATTGATCTATAAAAGAATCGTAAATATGTATATATAAAATAAAGTAGCACAAACGAACATTTTTACAGCAGAAAACAACACAAATGCATCACAAACGATCAATATATTTTTTTATTTACTTTTGTTGATATATTTTTTTTAAGAGGGGTCAGCTTCATGGAGGTGTGTGAAGCGTCTTTTAGCGTCCTGGAAAAAGGTTATATAAATTAGGGCTGCAACTAACGATTATTTTGGTAATCGATTAATCTGTCGATTATTTGGTCGATTACTCGATTAATCGGATAAAAATGACAATTTAATAAATATTACTTTTTTGGCATATTATAGAATGTAATTGTGTAAAACACAGCTCATAACCACTTAAACAACACTTTGGGTTTATTACAGTAAGAGCAAATGTCTCTTTCTGTCAAATAAAGAGGTAGAATATTATCATTTCTAGAAAATGACAAACCTACTTACTGTATACAGTCAAAATAAATCATAAGCACCCATAAACGTGCTTTAGTAGTACTGGCTATTAAAACATCAAATGTAAACTGTTGGATCACATTTGAAAATAAGAAACCTTTAACACTTCTGGATTCGCAAATTTAACCTTGTTCAGAAGTATTGTAAAAAAAAAAAAAAAAGGCCCCAGATTAACATGAGAAAAAATATACAAAAACATTCAAGTTGTGAAGTATTAATGCAAAAAACAAACAAACAAAAAAACACCATCTCTACTGTAAAAATAGTAACTTTAATAAATAAAATGACCATCTTTACCACTTATAATATTACAAACACAGATCTACTAATCGGTAAAGGGGTGCCTTTTAGTTAGTGGCAACTCATTTTTTTGTGGGAAAAAATGTGCTTTGCGGTGTAGAGGAGGGGGTCTTGTATCTTGGTTTGAATTTAGCGATCTTTTTTAAAAACCCCTCGTCTTCCTACTGACAGCGGCCTCATACCAGACATGTTCATTTCCAAAATGAACATTTTGAAGACAATAAAAAGTGTATTTTGCGACCTGTAAAATTGTTTTTATTAAAATAACATTGTGTATCGCTCCGGTTTGCGGTCTCCCGCTTCGAGTCCGACATGTTTTTTTTTTTTTAAGATGTTCGTGCAGCGTCGTTATGCTTCCGTGCCAAAACGTGTCCGTTTCACAAACTTTGCATATTAACGCGATTCTTTTTCAAATTTAGCGGTAAATGATCCAAACTTTAGCTGATTTTGTATGAGTTTTTCTTTCCGCCATCTTGTTTAATCTGCCTGATCACGTGAGGCGGGGTGAAATGAAGGCCAATGATTGGCTGCTATCTTCTTCTCCTCCTATTTTGGTAGCGCGCATCGTCAATTTGCTCTATACTGCCCCACGTGGAGACCAATGTAAGTGCAGTTGACAGTAAAAACTTTTTAAACGATTAATCGATGACCAAATTAATCGACAACTATTTTGATAATCGATTATAATCGATTAAATCGATTAACTGTTTCAGCCCTAATATAAATACAACGCTTTCTTATTATGTCACTTTAAGACGCCTTACGTCGGTTTACATCATCTAACGTCATTTGATTTCACTTTATATCACCTTTTTTTTTTCTCAGGGAGGCGTTGGATCAGTGGTAGACCCTCCATCCTTGGACCCAGGATATCTGGTTCGATTCCCTCTGGGCCCATGTCTAAGACACCTAACCTCAAGTTACTCACGACCGATTGCTGCGGTGCAATGCAGCAAAACTAATTTCTCCATGATCGATGAATAAAGTATGATCAACCCAAAAATAATAAAATATGTCACCTTATTTCACTTTTTATCACCTTTATGTACATTTTGTCTGTCCTGCTTGTCAATAGAAATGAATTTAGACTATTTTTAACAGATTTATAAAAAAAAAAATTATTAGTTTTTATTTGATCCACTTTAGTAATCTATAAAGTACTTAATTTAATTACAATTAAATTAATTTCAATGCAAATCAGACCATTTAAAAAGCATTATTTCCTCTGATCTTGCATTAAACTTATTAAAAATCACACTTAAAACTGAAAAACAAGGTTAATTTAAGAGTTTTTAAAGATTTTAAAGCAATCAAAACTTGTTGTGAAAATTTTTTTAATGTGTCAATAACTTTACAAATTTAAACATGATCTTGCTTTGTGTATTTTTTTTTTTAAATGGTAATATTTGAATTAAATAAACATGCTTCTTGTCATTGCTGCAGATTTGAAACATAATTTGCATTTTAAAACCTATTTATTTCAATTTATTAAGAAAAAAACACAAAATTGTGTGAGAAAAAAACATTAGATCTAGAGTTAGCTTGAGTTAGCAATAGCATCGATTTAAATCCAAACTAGTTTAATATTCGTTTAAAAAAATTAAAAAATCATGAGTTGATTTTAAATTTAAATTCAAAATGATTCTGTTTATGATCTTGTCTAAAAAACCCATTTGAATTAAAATGTTTATTTCTTAAAATTTGACAGGCCATTGGCTGGAGGTTGCTAACAGTGCTACCATGACAGTTCCATCCAACACACAGGCAGAAATAAAAGTGTAATTTCTTTATTTATTCCAACCATAACACCAAAAATAACCAGAAATATTCTTACCTTTCTATCCAAAGGGATATTTTCCTCTAGAAGCGATTGTCACGATGTTTTGACTTTTTCAGTAACAGGAGAAAAGAAAGCAAGTCGACAGCATCCAGCAGCCGAGCAGTAAACACAAGCCCCACCACTGACAATCACACGGCGCATGCGCACTAAAACTACACCCCAATACTCTGTGCCAAGTAAGGTGATGTGCTGGCCTCAATGACCTACAGCAGCGGGTTTCAACCACTGTTCCCTGGTACACTAGTGCAGTGTTTTCAAACCAGTGGTCCGCGGCCCACTAGTGGACCGTGAGAAATCGTCGGGTGGTCCGTGGGAAATGATCCTATTTTACCTCATATGGTGATCGTGATCTATTGTTTATTTTGGTTGATCACATTGTGTTTGTGTAAAAAAAATGGATTAAAGCTTATTTATTTATGTTTATTATTTATGAGAGGAGGGAATAGGTGGAGGAAAAGCTGGAGAGGTGGAGGTTTGCACTAGAAAGAAGAGGAATGAAGATTAGTCAGAGTAAAACAGAGTACATGTGTGTGAATGAGAGGGAACCAAATGGAAAAGTGAGGTTACAGGGAGAAGAGATAAAGAAGGTGGAAGATTTTAAGTACTTAGGATCAACAGTCCAGAGCAATGGAGAGTGTGGAAAAGAGGTGAAGAAACGTGTGCAGGCAGGCTGGAACGGGTGGAGAAAAGTATCAGCTGTGATGTGTGATAGAAAAGTTTCAGCTAAAATAAAAAGGAAAGTGTACAAAATCGTGGTTCGACCAGCCATGCTGTTTGGTCTAGATTCTAGTGCCACTGTTTCTAGACTCTAGAAACAGTGGCACTGAAGAAAAGACAGGAAGCAGAGATGGAGGGTGCAGAGATGAAGATGCTGAGGATCTCTCTGGGAGTGACCAGGATGGACAGGATTAGAGTATATCAGTATATGAGTATATCAGGGGAAAAGTACATGTTAGAGGTTTTGGAGATAAAGTCAGAGAGGACAGACTGAGATGGTTTAGACATGTGCAGAGGAGAGAGAGAGAGTACATAGGAAGAAGGATGCTGGATTTGCAACCACCAGGAAAGAGGACTAGAGGAAGACCAAAGAGGAGGTTTATGGACGCAGTGAAGGAAGACATAAAGATAATTGATGTGACCGAAGAAGATGCAGGAGATAGGGTTAGATGGAAGAAACTGACTTGCTGTGGCGACCCCTGAAGGGAAATGCCAAAAGAAGAAGATGGTGTTCGTGATCAACTGGTAGATTATTTTGGTCGATCTCATGATGTTTGTGTAAAAAATGGATTAAAGTGCATTTATTTATGTTTATTATTATGAAATATTGTCTTTTATTTAGTGACAGGTAGGGATGTTTTGCAATAGGTTGTTTACTGTAACGATAGCAACTCACTCTTCTTCTCTGCTTTTTTGTTGTGAGCTGCTGTCCATCTCTCCTCAAAACTACACCCCCTAGTGGATGGTATTTTCTACATGTTTTTGAGACATTATAAGAACATTTACGTTGTGTTTTAAAGCACAAAAAATTTGGATTCCACTTAAATCTCATATTTTCTGTGAAACATGAAAGAGGTAAAAGTTTCTCCTGCATTCTGGGTAAATCTGATCAGCTTTTTGTCTGGAACCAAACACGATAATATGGGGGGGAAAGGGACAAAACTTTCAAAAATGCACTGAATAACAAAGCGCTCATTATGACACATGGTTACATTTGCAAGCAGTGCTGTCCTGTAACCATAGCAACTCACTCTTCTGTTTTTTGTTGCATGCTGCTGTCCATCCCTCCCAAAAACTACCCTAGTTAGGGGACCGTATTTTCTACATGTTTTTTAGACATCATGAGAAAATTCAGGTTACGTTTTAAAGCAGAAAAATTGCAGATTTCAATTTGATTTTCTTTGTATAGCGGCTATAGCCTAAAATCACAAAAACAAAAATTTGTCTCAACAGGCTTCACGTCGCAGATTGTAAAAAAAAAGTACAAAAAACAAAAAAGAAAAACGTATAAACACAGATACACAGCAAAAAGCTAACTAATAAAATCTAGCTAAATAATTTTAGCACATTCCTGCCCTTAGACTCTCCTTTATGGTGAGGAAAAACTTCTAAAAACCCAGTGGGGAAAAATAAGAAACCTCATGGGGATCCACACAAAAGAGGGATCCCTCTCCGGACGAGCATTCATTGTGTCTAAGACTATTAGCTTATTCTACTCAACAGCTTGATATCTGAAGAAGTCAGTAGATGTCCTTTGTCTTGATGGAAACGGGATGGTAGCTCAAGCAGTTAAACAGATGCTCTGGACGGAGATGAGTAGATGGGCTAATCCTGATGGAGATGGGATGATAGATCAAACGGGGGGCCTTCCTCAGTCTGGCCATGTCCAGGACACGAACACAGAGGATCCATCAGGAATCTGAAACAGAGCTCTCTCCCAAATAGGAGGAAGACAGAAATGGACAGCATGTGAATCATACTGTACCAACTAGTGGTATAAAAACTGAATGAAAAGATATCAAGGAACAATCAATGAGATAAAATCCAGGGATCAGCCAAGGGTGATGTGGATACATCAAGCGGCCAACACAGTCTGGCACAGAACAGTAGGTAGAATTAGAGGACTGAACCCCAATGTACCATACTTTCCCCAGCTTCTAGTATCTAGCAGCCAAGTAGCAACTTTATCAGCTAAATGTCTCTGTTTCTAGCTGACCTGGTGATAAGCTTGGTCATAAAATCTCACATTTTATGCAAAATATCAGCCCGTCACGTTTTCAGTTATCGATCCCTAACAGGGCTGCTGGGGGTGCCGGAGACTATCCCAGCTGATTCGAGGCAAAGGGCAGAGTACACCCCAAACAAGTTGGCAGTTTGTTGCAGGTCCACATACATACACTCGTTACCAGGGGCAATCATGTAGCGGCCAATCAACCTAACATGCATGTTTTTGGAGGGTGGGAGGAAACCGGAGTACCCGGAGAAAACCTACGCATACACGAGGAGAACATGCAAACTCCACACAGAAAGCCCAGTGTGCTAGATGTCAAAACAACAGGTTACATTTTAAATTTAGCATGTTAAATATGGAAAGCCATCAGGGCCGATATTCACACTTAAACAAAAGTGCTAAATGTTTCATTTTAAATCTTGTGTATCAGATTTGGAAAGCATTTCTGCGGCAATTGGAAATCTCATTTTTTTTTAAAAACAAATCTTCCACGACAACCCAACGGATGTGTGTAACAATAGTTGATCTCCCACATCAGAGTAGAAAAGGGACACACCTACCTCGAGGATTATGTTGTGGTCTTTCCAGCCATACCTGTCCACCCAGTCAATGCATTTTGTTTCTTGTGACATGTATTTTACCTTGAATGAAAACAGTATAACTCTAGTGGGTTAGTAATGCGATGTTTCAAAGGATTATCTAAGTAAATTGTGTTGTGCAGAACCAGATTTTTTCAATACTTGTGTTTACAATCCATTTTTGTTGTTGATTTTACATATTAAAATTCAAAGTATGCTCAGAGAATGATAGAAAATTTTAAGCCTAATTAAGTTTTTCCCAATGATCACAAATATCAATTATACAACCAATCGTACAATCCGATCAAAAGTTTTAAGTCATCCTCGCATGTGTCGAGTGAACTGCGCCTACAATAATTTTGCTGTTCAGTTTAAACAATAATAATAATGCATTAGACTTATATAGCGCTTTTCTGGATACTCAAAGACAGTTCACGTATGCATCATTCATTCACTTCATACTAGTGTCATGATCCCCTCGCCTGCCGCCAGAAGGAGCCCTGGATCTTCCTCATCACCCCGATTAGGGACACCTGAGATTGATTTCTGATACCACACACCTGTGGACCCTGCTGCCTATTTAAGGGCAATCACCCCGGACTTCCAAGTCGGGTCATTGTCGTCTTCACCATCCTCCCTGATGATGAGTTACATCCTGGAAATTTGTTGTGTTATCTGAATTTTTATCCTGAGTTAATCCTATGCCGTTTGTGTTACAGGCTTACCTGACTTCTGTTAATAAATCTTACTCCTTCCACATCACAACAACTAGATACACACATTCATTCCTGATGATAGGAGCGACCATGCAAAGCGCATATCACTATCTGGTGATGACTGGGGGGGTTCGGTGTCTTGCTCAACGACACCTTGGCATGCACTCTGGGCGGGAGATCAAACCAGCGACCTTCTGGTTACAGGACGGTCTTACTTTTATGATTAACTGTTTCTGATCTGATTTTCTGATAGAACACATTTTATCATGGGAAAATAATAAGAAACAAATATTTTAGCAGTTGTTTTTTTGTAAATGCATTTCTAGTGCTGTAATGTTTATTTTCATGAAGAACGTTCACTGCTATATAAAATCCATCCGTAATACTGCTAAATAATCCAGAGAACAGGCCGAAACCACCAAACTCAAAGACAATTTTATCTTTTAATAAATCACGTCATCATATCCAAGTATCAGGTGTGATGTGTGATAGAAGAGTTTCAGCTAAAATGAAAGGGAAAGTGAACAAAACCGTGGTGAGACCGGCCATGCTGTTTGGTCTAGAGACAGTGCCACTGAGAAAAAGACAGGAAACAGAGATGGAGGTAGCAGAGATGAAGATGCTGAGGATCTCTCTGGGAGTGACCACGATGGACAGGATTAGAAATGAGTATATCAGGGGAACAGCACATGTTAGAGGTTTTGGAGTTAAGTCAGAGAGGCCAGACTGAGATGGTTTGGAAATGTGCAGAGGAGAGAGAGAGAGTACATCAGCAGAAGGATTGGCTAATTTGATACTACTTCTATTATGCGTTTACATCTTGAAATCTCTGCTCTGCACCTGCTGCTGATCCCGTATGGATCAAATCTTCTTCTTCTTTTGTCATTTCCCTTTAGGGGTAGCCACAGCAAGTCAGTTTCTTCCATCCAATCCAATCTGCTGTATCTTCTTTGGTCACACCAACTATCTTCATGTCTTCCTTCACTGTATCCAGGAACCTCTTCTTTGGTCTCCCTCTAGGCCTCTTTCCTGGTGGATCCAAATCCAGCATCCTTCCTCCGATGTAGTCTCGCTCCTCTCCACATGTCCAAACCATCTAAGTCTGGCCTCTCGAACTTTATCTCCAAAACCTCTAACATGTGCTTTATTTGATTTATTATCAATTGAATCTGAAAAATTAATTTTAAATTCTAAATTTGTGAGGAAACTATCTTCTTCAGATGTGGAATAATTATTATTATTAAAACAAGACATTATCTCTCCTCAGAGACATGGGAAAAAACGGAGTGTCTGATCAAAGACTGGGCCACAGACAACAGGCACACACACACACACACAGACACACACATCAAGCAGGTAAAGAAATTAAACTTGACCTGAAAATTTCAGATGAAAAAGGATGCCAAGAGTCACGACTTTAATATTTAAATTGTTTATTACTGCTTAGCTAAACTAAAAAAAACGTATAAAAGTTATCAAAAATTTTGTTATACGGCACGTAAAGAAACAAATAGAAGGTTGCCATGTCTTTCAATACAAACAACAACAAAATTGTTTTCCAAAATTGAAAAAACGGTGACCATTGGATTTGGCGAACTATGTACATTCAAAACAAAGAGAAAACTACAACTACAGCTAGTTAAGCAATCAATCAATAGATAAATAATACTTATTACAATATGACTAATTATGTACAAACTAAGTGCTGACAACAATTTCAGCTCTTGAACCAGTTGCTTTCGTAACAACACTTTAAATGAAGCTCATTTTGATTATGAGAGCCCAAAAAACAGATAATCAGTGTGAATAATGAACCTGAAAATTATTAACAGGGTCACTTGTCAGCAAATGAAACTGAAAATTCTTTTCAGTTATTATTTTTTTTCTTTAACAAATAAGGCCAAATGGTGGAGGTTAGCCTCCTTTTGTAGAACACAACCTAGTTGCACTCTGAAATGCAGTTAGAATGTTTCGAAGCTTTTGGACCACATGTTGAATTGACGAATAGGCCCTTGCCATGGAAGTGGCTGCTCCGTGGTCTGAGGAGCTTCCGTCTCTGCCGTGTCTCTCTGCCTCTCTGCAATCTTCACCTTCTTTCCCTTCTTTTTCTTCTGGAAGACAGAAGAGACAATACTTTGGTTATTTAGTTAACCTGAAATAACAGTGGAGTTTTCAACAACACTATAGATTATTCTTTCATTCATTTTTTGAACCACTTATACCTAATGGGTTCGCGGGGTGTGGAGCCTATCCTTGCTGATTACAGGCAAGACACCCTGAACAGGTCGCGAGTCTGTTGTGGGGGCACTCAGGGAGACAGATGACCATTCACACACACAATCATTCTTAGCTGCAATTTTTCAGTGGCCAACTAACCTAACATGCGTGGAGGAAACCAGAATACCCAGAGAAAACCCAGGAATACACAGGGAGAACATGTAAACTCCACATATAAAAGACCAGTGTTTTAAGCCTGGCCTTGCCCCACCCTTACCATAGATTACTCTTTGTTCCAAAAACAAAACTGAACTGTTTTATTTGCTTTTCCTTGTGTATGTTACAAAAGTTCTTATCACAAAAATCTTTCACCTCTGCAGAAAGATTAAAACATAAGGTCAGAAAAACACCGGGACCAACCGCAGAAATTACCTGCTTTGGGACCAGCCACTGACAGAGGTTATTGCCGTTGTCCCCCGCCACTCCAGGAATTTCGTCACTACTGTACACAAAAATACAAACAAATTGGAAGTTAAAACTTGCCTGAGCCGTTAACATTCAGTTGTCATACTGCACACGAGGGTGGAATGGGCGGTAGGGTGTATTTGGAGCATCAATCACATAACTACAGTTGTATTGCCCTAGCTTAGGGGTGGGCAAATCCGGTTCTCGAGGGCCGGTGTCCTGAAGGTTTTCATTGTGTTCCTGGTTCAATACAGCTGATGCACAAAAAGTGAAATCAACAGCCAATAAAATTTGGCACAGTGACTCAATTAACAGGATCAGGTGTGATGGTGTAAGAACATATGGAAAACCTTCAGGACACTGGCCCTCGAGGACCGGATTTGCCCACCCCTGCAGGACGTCCCATAAAAGTTTCTGGTGCACACGGTGGGGATCCCATGACCAAGCGGGAGTTCAGGAGAAGGAACAGGTGTAAGTCGAATGGAAAGGTTATTCAGAAAAGGAACAGATGTTTGCTTCAAGAAGACTGGGAAATCTGGTAACTGTATGCTGGGGGCTTAAAAGGAGCAACCTTGGCAGGAGGAAGGAAGGGAGGTAGGTGAAAGAAAGCTACCAAAGAGAAAGTGGGAAGTATTTCAGTTTTTAAGAAAAACAGTAATGAAGTTTACAGTATTGCTTTGTTTTCCGTTAAAACTAATCTCAGAAGCTGTTTGAAGGGGCTGAGAAAAACATAGCTGTAAAAATGTATTCCATTGAATGAAAAACAACTGAAGACAGACACTTACACTCGTGGTTTTGGGTTGCATTTGGAGAAAAAGCTCAAGCTGTTTTGGTCTCTGGTAACGGCAGGAATATTAATCATATCGATTATGTTGTCCTGGTCATTCTTGATTTTACTCGGGAATCCCATCGGAAACCCTACAGGGATCTCTGTGGTGACAACATCAGAGTTCTTAACCCCATGTTGTATCATCAAGGCTTCTACTTGAAATCTGAAACAAAGAAGCGAAACACATTCAATTAAAGAAAGACGTGATGGTTATACTATGTGATTTACAATGTGAAACAAGTGATTTGTCTTTGACTCTGTCACCTTTCCAGTTCCTCTTTGGAATGAATAAAGAAGCAGGAAATTCCTCGCGGGCAAAGCGATTTTCGCAAAATACAGCGGCACCACACACCCGTATGCGGGGTGTTGTGTTTGACCTGCATTTCACAAAGATATGTACATGAAATAAATCACACCAAACGGTCAACTACTCAATTAGATATTGTTTGTTCATAATAATCAAATATAAAAGATTAACAATTATTATCCCCTCAAAGCCAGGTATAAACAAGGTATAAAACACCCTTCAGAAACTTGTAGTGAAAACCTGACTGCCAAAACCCCCTTCAGATGAGCGCCGTTTACCAAGCAGCAAGAGGACATCCCCAAACTCATAAACACAACAAAAACTAGTTACCGTATGTTACCATTAATGAAGGTACCAGTATTTGATGGGGAACTGCAAGCATACAAGTCATTCGTTGTAACTTTCAAGCACCTAGTTGAAGACAAAGCTACCAAAAGCCAACACAGGTTTTACTTTCCGGTATATACCTCTGGCCTACCTCAAAAGCTTGTCCAAGGTTGTCTTCATATGAGAAACTCAAAAGGTAATGAGAAAGCTTGATTGTTGAAGATGTCATAATGGGAATGAAATCAAGATTTGAAACTTATATGTAAAAAAATGCACGTAATTTGACAGCTACTGAGGCTGATGATGGAAAACCATTTCATGCAAATGCGTTTTATCTAAGCGGATACTGTAATGTTATGTATGATCTGTAACATTTGGATAAATTTGAAACTTCCCCCAATATTGGAAAAATTATAGCCAACCTCCCCTTATAAGCTGTGATAAAAATGGTCTGATGGCTTATGACATTCTACCAACGTCTACCGACGTTCTACCGAAAACCGATACCAGAACTACATTCCCACACCTGGTGGAATTTGAGGAAAGATATGCAAAACCACTTATGAAGCCATTACCTGGAGATACTCACGACCAGCAAGCCTCCAATAACAACATTGTGAAAACAAAGAGAGCAATAAACAAACCATCAGAGACCAAATGTAGCAAGTTGCACTTTTGTAAGACGCACCGAATGTATGAACTTCAGAAAATGGTGGCACCTGAGTTTGACAAGTATAATATCCTATAGATTATATGTAATAATTTTTTTCCAACCAACCCACATTAATGCTCTTTTCTTTCACCCTAAAATTGTTAAGCATTCGCATTGTTTTTTTTTTTTGCTTCTCTTGATACAATTCCGTTCAACTACTCTAAGTATTTATCAGTGTTTACATGAATCTGAGTATAGGTCAAATTTATTTGACTTATCACTGACCCAAAGGAAGTAGTTGCTCAGCTAATGCTAGAGGTAAATTGTGCTTCCATGGTTAGTATACATCAGATGGATCATCATACCTGGGGATGGTTTAGAATGTATCTCCCATTCAGCTTTATGAAGTTAAGTACCCCGTGAACGACATTCTTCACCGAAACAAAACTCTGTTTCAATAGCTGCCACATTTCAGCTGGTTCAACTGTGGGTCAGAGAAAACGTTATGAAGCCTGATCAGAAGAAAAACTCTAGTTGGAACACATAACATGAAGATGAGGTAAAGTGAACAAAAAATTGGATGCACGTTTCTGAAAAAAGCAAGAAAACTGTTGAAAAGGAGTATTGAAAAGCAGCTCTATCTGCTTCACGTCACAACTATCCAATCCAAATGTTAGAAATTTGGTCTTTGGTTTTTGTTGCTTTTCCTCTACCAGAGATGACAGAACTACCGTCTACAGTTCCTTACCCAAGTAGAGGAGATGTATCTAAATCTGAGAAAATTGAAGGAAGAATAAAAGTGGCAGATCGACAGACGCATCGGTGTGGCTTCCGCAGTGAATAGGACGCTGCATCAATCCACTGTGGTGAAGAGAGTTAGGCAATAAATGCAAAGCTCTCAATTTCCAGGTCGCTCCATGTCCCAACTCTCACTTATGGTCACAAGCTGTGGGGGTGACTGCAAGAAGATCCTGAATATCAGGAAAGAAATTCCTTCGCCAGGTGGCCGGACTTTGATTTAGATAGGCGGATGAGCTGGGTGTTGCACAGAGAAGAGTGGCTGCTTCTCTATATTAAAGAACCAGATGGGGGTGGTACAGGTACCTGGTTAGGATGCCCCCAAAGGTATCACTAGTGAGATCTGATCGTGGGGAGACCCAGAATAAGAGTAGGGACCTGCTTGAAAGACTATCTCTCACAGCTGGACCGGAAATGCTTCGGGATTCTTCTAGATGAACTGGAAGATGTGGCAAGGGTGAGAGAAGTCTGGGCTTCTCTGCTGCCCCTGCGACCCGACCCAGAATGAAGCAATAGAAGACGATTATGTTGTTTTTGAGAAAAAAAAAAAAAACTTTCAAAAACAGTGCCAGAAAACACTAATGTGAAAAACATCGATAAAATGACAAACCATGATCTGGATTTACGGCGATGAGGGCCTCCATGGATGGACGAAGAAGGAAGAGGTTGGTAGGGTCGCCAGACGTCTCTAAAGCTATAGTCAGTCTCCAAACAGCCTTTGGAAACCACTCAGGCGACTGGATCTAGAATGAACGAGACATAGGCATTAAACTTTACAAGTTATGAACAGCACTCAAACATGTCTTTTGTGCTTTGTTTTCATTTCCACAATAATCATCTTAGGATTAAAATGTATTATTATTGTTGCATATATGAGTTGGAAAGGAACCTCGTCAATGATGGACATCAGTAGGGGTTGATGATTCAGGTCTCCATACAGGAGGTATGAAAAATACTGTATCGGAATGCGGATTCCGTATCTCGAGCAAATTGCAATTATCTTCGAATCGTGCCGTCGCCGTAGCCCGTAATAGGTCCTAAACACTTTTTTCAATTGGATGATACAATTGGGTTTGTGATGGGGTTGTTTGACCTGATGGAATAAAAGACAAAACAGAAATGCGATGTAAGAACACATTCACATCATCTGACTTTTTTTTGTCAGGTTTGACAATAAGTTTATGATCTTTTTACTTCTAAACCATGATGGATGCAGATCAAGTTTTAAATAATTGACATTATTAACAGAGCCTTACATTACTCTGTACATTGTGTCTTCAGATTTGTGAACTCAAGCTCAGATCACAAAAAGGGATTGTCCCCTTTCTCAGAATCTGCCCTATGAGTAATCATCACAAGACACAAACACTCTTGAGCTTTCTGTTCGTATTTTTTCCTACCTGAACGAAATGGTGTGCAAATGTTTTCTTTTGAGTGGCCTTACCCTGAAGCAGCGTGCAATGTTGAGCAAATCCATGACGCTGCCGATGTTACTTTCTGATACTAAAGGACAATCCTTTTGTATCTTTTTTGTCACAAAGGTGATGACATCACGCCAACGAGCTTTTGAACCATCCCCCAAAAAGTGTACAACTTCCTTCAAAACCCTATCCTGTAAGACTGGTGAAAAAAAGGTAGGAAGGAGATAAAGGAATAAAGGGAGCCACAAAGACAAAAAGAAAATAAAAAGAGATGATCAGCAGAGTCACTCAGATGTGTATGCTTATTCTTAGAAACACGGCAGACCCTTAGGAGATATTTTCTTTGTAAATTAGCGACAGACTAAACATTTTAGATACATCTGCCATTTTCTAGACTTTTCAATTAACTCATTCTTTTATGTTCTGAAACACAAGCAAGCAACTTCTCGCAAAGGAAATTTTCAAAGGTATAGTCATACGTGTTTGGTTTACTGCGTAAAAACCATGGTAACAAGTATAAACTCCATGGACTATACTAACCGACATTTGAAAACTTTACAACTGCCAATTACAAATTGTTGTTGACAAACCTGGGCCCAAGTACAGGCAGCCTTCCAACTTCAGAGCAAACCAGAAGTTGAGATTGACCTCCACGGGTTTATAATGGCTTATTATAAGCTCAGCGACCAGCTGCTCCCCCAGATTTCTGCACATCCGTAAAGCTTCTCTCCGGCCGAACGGCTCCAACAGTTGGCACGATATTAATTTGAGAAGTTTCTGCTGTACATTGCAACTCAAGTAGACTTCACCTGTCGTGGCATGTGCTGCAGAGGACAATAACTGTTAAATTGGCAGGTAATATTTAACATAGCTTAACACTCACAAAAATAAATAATTCTGTGTTAATCAACTATACTGGGCATATATTTATAAACTTTTTTCCTTTTTTTTTTATCAAAGTGAGACGTGTGAGAGTTTGCGCACAAAACAAATTTAATTTCAAACTTTTCATCTTTCTTGCTTTTTAGGAGACATAAATATATCAAATGAATTAAACTAGCCAAGGGGTGGGCAAACTATTTGGTTCGCGGGCCACATGGAGTTCTAACATTCGACCAGCGGGCCGGAACAGGATCAACTGGATGGCATGCTTTGCTAACCGATAGATTAGACCGATAGAATGGCGTGCTAGCTTTTAAACAAGCGCTAAATTTACATCAAGAGTGTTAAGTTTCAAATCTAGCGGCGCTCAGTCTGAAATCTAGTGTGATAGCGCTTAAAAACGTGCATTTAGCTGCGCTAGGTTTGAAATCTAAGCGCTCGATGTAACATCTAACGTGCTTGTTTACATGCATGTCTTTGGCCCGATGGCTTTCCATGTCCGTGCACACGGTTTATTTTGACAAGCGTGCACATCACGGAGACTCACACATTTTAATGAGAGCACCGTTGTATCTTCAGCGCCATCTCGTAACAGAACATTAGAATTACAGAAAAAATAAAACAATAACAAGGTTTATTTATCTAAATTTTTCAAGTTCGGTAGGCTGGATTAAAACGTTGAACGGGCCGCATGTGGCCTGCGGACCATAGTTTGCCCCTGCCTGAACTAGCCTGTACATTATAATCACATTGATGACTAATCTTGAACAGCTAAACCGTTTCTGTAAATATTAGTTTTTGTAAATGATTTTAAAAAAGAAAATTCAGTCCTTCAGCACTGTAGAAGTAGAGAAGTCCTTTGTCATTGTTAGGTCTGAGTAAGTCACGTTGTTCAGGCAGCTAAAATATTCCCCTTCTGCTGTAAATATGAAGAATTTCTTATTGTTTTAAAAAAAGTGTAATAATCTCTAGACACATATTTGGTACCTTGAGTGAGAGTCCACGCAAAATTCTCCAAAACCTGCTTGCAGACATTGTAGCCCTGGTTTTCATCTTCCGTGCCAATATTAATTGGCGGACGTTGTGTGGGCTGATTTTATGAAGAAAAAGATATTCAAACACAGAGGAGAACGCTTGAAGTGTAAGACAATGATTTAGTCACATATTATTAAAGTTTTTGTTTTCTTAAGAGTCTCACCTGGAATCCAAGCAGCCGCAGAATGGTGTCATTGACCGGCAGTCTGGTGAGTTCAACCTTGAACTCAATGAGGTCATAGGGACACCTTTTGTCAATAAGCCCAATCAGGCATGGCTGACATAGAGTATGAGCGCATGCTAGACTGATAGGCTTGTTGTAAATGTCATCAAATAGTTGACAACAATTTGGACAGCGCAAAAACTCCAACCACAGTGGCATTGGATGTGCCATTCTTCTGACACACAGTGGAGGATGTGTTGCCGAGAACGGGGTGAACTCTTCTCCACAGCGTCCTTGAATAGGAACGGCCTGACAGAGCCACTGGTGACTGTAAAAGATTGTGAAAATTGTGATGAAGAACCCATTTCATTTAAGTGTCACTTTACAACACAATCTTTATTGAAAAAAAAAATTCTTTCAGTATGTATGAGGTGATAGTGTGTATGGTTGTGCATGTGTGTCTATGATCTGGTGAACAAATGGTGAGATGATATTGATTTCAATTTTAATGTGTGGATGTTTTTAAATTATTATTTTTTTTTGTAGTTCTATTTGAGTACGCAGTTCTTTTTGAGCACAACACGGACAGTGATAAACTTTTTGCAAGTACACAAAGTTGCTGGATTCAACATATCATGATCCTCCCCCTTCTGGAACATTTCCACCCTCCTGATCCTGCCCTTTGCCCTAATTCAGCGCCAGATCCCAATTATCTCTCCATGATAGCTGCACCTGTGTCTCAACTTTCAACTAACTCCTGATTAACTGCAATAAACTTGTTAACTAGCAATGCATCTGGGTCCTAGAACTTGCTATACTGTATCCTAAGTGACATTTAATATGAGTCATAGTACAAAAATGACACTTTTAAATCATAAGAATAATCTAGAACAGGGGTCACAAAAGAGTTCTTTGTTACTAACGTGAAAGAAAACTGTGTGTCTCATCTGCGGTGCGACTGTGGCAACGCACCGTCAGACCGTCGTTATTTTGAAAGGAGTAGATTTTTGTTAAATCTTACATAATTGATCATTTGTACAAACATTGTTCAGAGTTTATGATTTGATAACTGTTGTAAAAATTGAAAAAGATTTCCTGCAAAATGTTGTGGAAGTGATCATTTGAAAATGAAACACTTGGATATTGCATTGTATTGAAATGTATCTGTTTCCTACCTTGTTTAATCATACTGAAATAATTATTGTGATGGATCATTAACAATCAGTGTCTTCACATAGAATATCATTAATAATAATATCAAATTAAACGTACACTGTGTAACTTTGTTATTTCAGAAGTGTATTATCAAAGTAGCCCTTTGCATTACCCAGTGCCCTTGAAGTAGCTCTCAGTTTCAAAAAGGTTAGTGACCCCTGAGCTAGAAAAACATGTTAGGTTCTGAACTGTCTTAAAAACTTATTCACAAGAATCTCACAAAAAAGATCTGCCACCTTTAATCAGCAAGTTCTGACTTGCACACAACATGAACACTGAGCTAAAATCAACATAGTTCAGACAGTGAAAAACTTTTTGCAAGAATACAAAGTACATCCATGAAGCTGGTTCCTCTTGAATAAATATATGAACAAATATAAACAAAAAATGTGTCACTGGTTTGTGCTGTAAAAAGTTTTTTTTTGTGCTATTTTATTTTTTCATACATATATTTACAATTCTTTTATAGGTCAATCTGTGATCATCCAGCCCTTCATTTTGCTTAAAAATTTAAGATAACTCCTAAAAATTGTGTAAATAATTTTTGCAATGTTTGTGCTAGTATATATTTTTTAAGAGGATCAGCTTCACTGAGGCCCCTTTGATGGCTCCTCTGTCTGGTCCTGCCAAGCCAGCCCAGGATACAAGCCTGCCCAGGCTGGACATGTCTAACCCGCTTCCCTAACTGCTGATTAACTGGAATAAACTGGTTTAAACTAGGCATGCATCTGGCTGCTACATCTCCATTTTGACCACCTCATGACATTATACCTCTCTCTCAGTAACTTACTCTTTCAAATCTGTTTTTGAAAACATATTTTTATCAAACTGTTTTTTTTACTCATTTAAAAAATAATAATAATAAAATCCTTTAAAAAAACAACAATACTTGACATTGGAACAAGTACAAATTTTCAAAATCAAAAATAATCTTCCACATGACAGATTGTTGTCCCCATACGATCTGAACCAGCATTAATGGTTCAGACCAATTGAAACAAACCAAAATGGTTGGAAAATGAAGAAATCGCACATATATTAACTTGATTGTAAGAACAGAAAAGATTAAAATAGCTTCCACATAGATTAATGTTAGATTTGGAATGATCAAACTAGATAGCATGATTTTTAAGCTATCGCGGCGGCGTTTTAACACACAACCACATAAAAATTACACTCATTCTTCACTTCCACTTACAAAATACGCTGGATCTCTGAAGAACTTGACTAGATGCTCTTTTTTGTTATCACAATGGGGGGGAAAATACTATCTGATCGCAAATCGACTTCTCTCTCTAGGTCTGGCGAACTTCACGTGCTTCTGTTTCAAAGCGTGCGCGAAACCGAACAACAACCTACGGACTATATGTTGGTACGGCCTAGCATGGTAAAAGCCAGAAAAACTTCAACTTAGCGGGTAAAAGTCGCAAATATGTTAAAATAAAAAAAATACAGTTACAAACGATAATAAAACTTAGATTGACGATTCTGGTGTAAGAATTTTCAATAGAATTGAGCCCAACCGAACGTCCCAGAGCTCACGTGTTTTTTGACTGGAACTTCTTTTGAAGCCGAATAATCGTTTGAAAACAAAGGATATCACTCCGACAGTTGCTCAAACCATGATGTAACTTTCTGTATATTTATAGATACACTAATATGTAAATTAATCAAAATCAGAGGTACTTAATTAAAACTGCATTTTTTTACTCATTTAAATAATAGTGAAAAAAAACTCTTTTTAAAAAAATAACTTTGACATTGAAACAAGATTTTGAAAACAAGTACATGTTTTCAAAATCAAAAATAATCTTCCACATAACAGATTATTGTCCCCATACGAACCAGCATTAATGGTTCAGACGAATTAAAACAAAACAAAATGGTTGGAAAATGAAGAAATCCCAATTATATCAACTTGATTGTAAGAACGTAAAAGATTAAAATAGCTTTCACGTAGATTACTGATCATACTAGATAGCGTGATTTTTAAGCTATCGCGGCGGCGTTTAAACACCCAACAACATAAAAATTACACTCATTTGTTACGTTCACTTACGAAATACGCAGGATCTCCGAAGAACTTGACAAGATCTTCTTTTTCTTTATCACAAGGGATGAAAATACTATCTGTTCACAAATCGACTTCTCTCTCTCTAGCAGCGTTGCCAGGTGGGAGGTGCTGGATTATCGTACCAATGACGTAAAATTATCGTATTTTACAAAAAATTATCGTACACCCATTAAAACCACGCCCATTGACAAAATAACACCCTTTACATGCACTCGTAAGGCAGTGGGAGTGAAGGAAACACACAGGAGGCAAAATCCTTGGATTCTTTTTCTAAAATTAAAAAAAAACAAAAAAACAGGGAAATAAGATTTTAAGAAACCAGTAGGGGCGGGACTTAGGAGACGGTATATATAAATTTATATATATACATATTTACATATATATGTGTCCATATTAGGTTTTTTTAATGTTAACCCAAACATCTACATTATACAAAATCTAAGCGATGTGTAGTTTTAATCTCCTCAGTCAGTCTTTTATAAACTAATCAATAACATTTTGGATGCTTTTAAGCACAAATACTTCATCCACTACTATTCATGGATTAATCAGTTCACTTAGCTTTTTAAGATAAAATAGTGCATCACAGATCGAAATTATTTTTTATAAAAATACCATCTACAACGTTTTCAAGCAAAGATGTTCACATTGACTGCAGACAGAAAATAATAAAGAGATTTTTTTTTCTTTGCTGTTGTTTTTTAAAACTGTTAATTCAATCAAAAGTTCAGTGTTTCAACATCAGAAGAACACTTCGATTTCCGAGCCCGCAATAAGTCTCAAACACGGAAATTGACGTCCCTGCTGTTTATAACTTTGTGGGCGGGGCTACTCGCCCCAATGTAAGCAAACGCTAGCCAGAATGATTGACTGGACCTATCAGCCAATCATTCATCTGTTTCTTTGTTTGATGCATTCAGGGTTCATTTAAAAAAAAAAAAAAACTCCGACAAACAGTCGCGGCAGATGAAAACAACTCACACAATTACACAGACAAGAAACGTTCAAATTATCGTATTTTGAGCATTTTTTACAATTATTGATCGTACATCGTACGGAGGGCAAAAAAATCGTACAAATACGATAATTATCGTACAGCTGGCAACGCTGCTCTCTAGGTCTGGCGAACTACACGTGCTTCAGTTTCAAAGCGTGCGAAACCAAACAACAACCTACGGACTACTTGTTGGTACGAACTGGCATGGTAAAAGCCAGAAAAACCTCAACTTAGCGGGTAAAAGTCGTATATATGTTAAAGTAAAAAAAATTACAGTTATAAAACAATGATAAAACTTAGATTGACGATTCTGGTGTAAGGATTTTCAATAGAATTGAGCCCAACAGAACGTCACGTGTTTTTTGACTGGAACTTCTTTCGGAGCCGTATATCGTTTGAAAACAAAGTATATCACTTCGCCAGCCACTCAAACCATCATGTAACTACATAGATTTATAGATACAGTAATATGTAAATTAATCAGAAGTACTTTATTGATCACACACCTGGGGAATGTGTGTGTTATAGCAGCACTGTAAACATAAGAAACCCTAACTATTTTTTTTTTTTTTTTTTTTTTAATTACTCTATTCATCCCTCACCGGGGAAATTTGTTTGCTGCACTCCTTACACCGCAGCAGGCTGCCCTTCAACGGCGCCAATGGTGGGAGAAGCGGGGGTTAGGTGTCTTCTCCAGGGACCCTAGACGTGCTCTACGTGGGACGCGAACCCGCGACCTTCCGGTCCGCGGGCGAACGCGCTAACCACGCGGCCACCGTCTCCACACCTCAATATTTGCTTACATTTGTGAGCAAATTGTCTAAAAAATTGTATGAAAGTAGTTTTTTTTTGTTTTGTTGTTTTTTTTGTCTTTTGAAGCAGCAAACCTTACATTTAACTTATTGGATATGCCAAAAACAGCCCATTTCAATACAAAATGTACTTTTTAAATTAAATTGAATGATGGGATGAGTTGTAATGTTAAAATACATCAAACAAAATCTGGGTGTCTATTTAGACCTAAATCTATCATTTGATGGTTCATATTTTTTTAAAAATCTGCAGAACTGCCTTCTTCCATCTACACAGTCTGACAAAAGTCTTGTCGCTTATCCATTTTGTAGAAACAACAGCTTATAACCTGACTTTTAACTCATCCATTGTTTTTAGAAATGGCTCATATGAAAGCTAAAACCCTCCAAAATTATGTTGAAACTCTACAATAAATTCCATTAACTGAAGAAAGAGTTGTCCTTTAATGAACACAGAATGGTCACATTTTGGCAAAACAAAAGTTTTGTCGCCTTGTCATAATCAGCCTAACCTGTGATCAATAATTACTCAATCAATTAGTGGGTGTGTATAAAAAGGACAACAGCACACCAGGCCTTCACATCAACTGCAACTTGACCTCTGTCAACATGCCTAAGATTTATCCTATGACCCAAGCTTTGATCATCAAGAGACTGAAGACCAGCTCCACTGCTGAGGTGGCTGACACCTTCAATGTGTCTCAGCGACAAGTACAAAGGATAAAAAAAAGATTTGAAGAGACGGGAGAAGTTTATGACAGGCCCAGGTCCAGAAGACCCCGCAAGACAACTGCTCGGGAGGACCATTTGTTGGCTTGAAAATCCAAGGCCAACCCCTTTTCCACTGCAGCAGAGCTCCACCAGGTCTGGTCACCTCAAGTCCCTGTGTCAACCAGAACAGTTTGTCGAATTCTGTCTGGAAATGGCCTCCATGGTCGAATCAGTGCCCAGAAACCAGCACTCAACAAAAAGCAATGAAAAAAGCGTGTGGCACTTGCCAAGGCCCACAGCCTGCTCAAAGGATGGACGCTGGAAAAGTGGCAGAAGGTGGATTTCTCTGATGAGTCTTCGTTTGAATTACATCACCGCAGCCGCAAGTATTGCAGGAGACCAACTGGAGCTCGCATGGATCCGAAATTCACCCAGAAAACAGTTAAGTTTGGTGGTGGAAAAATCATGGTCTGGGGTTACATCCAGTATGGAGGTGTGCGAGAGATTTGCAGGGTGCAAGGCAATATCAATAGCCTAAAATATCAAGAAGTATTAGCTACCTCTTACATTCCCAACCATAAAAGGGCCCAAGTTTTGCAGCAGGATGGTGCTCCATCCCATAGAAGATCAAGGTGCTCGACGACTGGCCAGCCCAGTCACCAGACATGAACATCATTGAGCATGTCTGGGGTAGCATGAAAGAGGAAGCATGGAAGATTAAACCAAAGGACCTTGATGAACTCTGGGAGGCATGTAAGACTGCGTTTTTTGCTATTCCTGATTACTTCATCAATAAATTGTATGAATCGTTGCCTAACCACATGGATGCAGTTCTTCAGGCTCATGGAAGTCATACAAGATATTAAATATGGATCTCACAGCACCACTACTTTATTCACTGATGTTGTGCAATATTTTTTTGTATTTGAAGTAAATCATTTGTTCAGTTTTCACATTATTCTATGTAGGCGACAATACTTTTGTCTTGCCAAAATGTGACCATTCTGTGTTCATTAAAGGATAACTCTTTCTTCAGTTAATGGAATTTATTGTAGATTTTCAACATAATTTTGGAGGGTTTTAGCTTTCATATGAGCCATTTCTAAAAACAATGGATGAGTTAAAAGTCAGGTTATAAGCTGTTGTTTCTACAAAATGGATAAGCGACAAGACTTTTGTCAGGCACTGTAAGGAACAGTTCAATGTCAAATGCATAGAAGCTGGTCCATGCCTTTGCTTGCTCCAGGCTGGTCTATTGTAATGCTCTCCTCATCGGGATTTCTGGCAGGAACCTACAAATAAATATGTCATGTAGGTTATACATATATTTGTTTGTGTGTGTAAAAACAAATTAAATAGTTGGTTATATACCAAACACACTCACACTGGGGTTTTCGCTATTACTGACAGTATTTTTTTTATTTATTTTGAAAGGACCCACATCAGCAGGGGGAATCCTCACTACTTTTTGAGATACATTTCTAGAAGGTTATATTGTGGGCGTGGCCTTAGGCCGACACTGTGGGAGTGGCCCTATCCGGAAACTGTGGGAGCGGCTTAGGGGGTTCAAGAATATTCTGAAAGTTTCCATGCAAAAGTATAAAGCAGGGGTGGACAAACTTTTTGACTCGCGGGCAGCGTTGCCAGGTGTACGATAATTATCATATTTGTACGATTTTTTTGTCCTCCGTACGATAAATAATAGTAAAAAAATGCTTTAAATACGATAATTTGAACGTTTCTTGTCTGTGTAACTGTGTTAGTTGTTTTCATCTGCCGCGACTGTTTGTCGGAATTTTTTTTTTTTTTTAATGAACCCTGAATGCATCAAACAAAGGAACAGATGAATGATTGGCTGATAGGTCCAGTCAATCATTCTGGCTAGCGATTGCTCACATTGGTGCGAGTAGCCCCGCCCACAAAGTTATAAAGAGCGGGGACGTCAATTTGCGTGTTTGAGACTTGTTGCGGGCTCGGAAATCAAAGTGTTCTTCTGATGCTGAAACACTGAACTTTTGATTGAATTATCAGTTTTAAAAAACAACAGCAAAGAACACAAAATCTTTATTATTTTCTGTCTTATTTTCAATATAAACGTCTTTGCTGAAAATGTTGTAGATGGTATTTTTATAAAAATAATTTTGATCTGTGATGCACTATTTTATCTTTGGAAAAAAAAGCTAATTAAACTGATTAATCCATAAATAATGGTGGTGGTGAGGGGTGAAGTGTTTGTGCTTAAAAGCATCCAAAATGTTATTGATTAGTTTATAAAGACTGACTGAGGAGATTAAAACTACACATCGCTTAGATTTTGTATCATGTAGATGTTTGGGTTAACATAAAAAAAAAACCTGATATGCATATAAATACATATATATACTGTATATGTACATGTATACATATATATTATCTGTCTCCTAAGTCCCGCCCCTACTGATTTCTTTGTGGATTTCTTAAAATCTTATTTCCCTGGTTATTTTTTTCTTTTTGCAATTCTTTAAATTTTAAAAAAGAATCCAAAGATTTTGCCTCCTGTGTGTTTCCTTCACTCCCATTGCCGTACGAGTGCATGTAAAGGGTGTTATTTTATCAGTGGGCGTGGTTTTAATGGGTGTACGATAATTTTTTTGTAAAATACGATAGTTTTTTTGTAAAATACGATAATTTTTCGTTATTAGTACGATAATCCAGCACCTCTCACCTGGGAACGCTGCTCGCGGGCCACATTGTGTTCTAACATTTGACGAGCGTTAAATTTCAAATCTAGCGGCGCTAGGTCTGAAATCTAGTGCAATTGCGCTTAAAAACGTGCAATTAGCGGTGCTAGGTTTGAAATTTAAGCGCTTGATGTAACATTTTGCTTGTCTTAATATCTATAACGCTTGTTTATGTGCGTGTATTTGGACCGATGGCTTTCCATATCTGTGCACACTGTTTATTTTGACAGCGTGCGCCTCACGGAGACTCACATTTTATTGGGATTAGTGTTGTTGTATTTTTGGTGCTATCTAGTGACGAACTTCAGAATTGCAGAAAAAAATCAAACTAACAAGGTTTGTTTTATAAATTTTTTCTAGTTTGGCGGGCTGGATTTAAGTGTTTAATGGGCTGCATGCGGCCCGCGGGCCGTAGTTTGCACTCTATATATATATATATCTATATATATAGATATATATCTATATATATATATATTGTATGATGCTGCCTGCCAGAGCTGGATTCGGTCTACAGCTCCCGAGTTCAGCAGAAGGCAAGACGGATTAGCGATTGACCCCACCCAGGTTACGGACTGTTTGTACCGCCCCCATCAGGGAAACAGTATAGGACCATAAAAAGACCACTTCACATCTCAGAGACAATTTTTTCCCCAGAGCTGTGAAAGCAATCACCTCTCCAACGTCCATCCTCTTGCACACTCATCTGACTAGTACTTAGGACACTTTGCAACAACACACACTTTAACAACATTGCACTGTTAATTATTTTTGATAAATCATCCAGTTGTCTATTTATGTTGTTTTTGTGTCTTTTTATACTGTTTTCGTTATTATTACTTTTATTTCTACTTCTGATTTTTATATATATGTATATGAAGTATATTACTTCATATACATAAGGTATATAAAGTATAATACTACCCACCTCTGATTAGAGATGGAAAAGAGAGCAAGTTAGGATTTTTTCAGTGTGTATTTGTGTGCGTCTGTTTAAGAGAGAAATGTGTGTGTGTGTTTGAGAGAAAGAAACTTATCTGTGTGTGTGTGTGTGTGTGTTTGAGAGTGTGTGTGTGTGATGTCTAATGATTGTGTAACAACAACAAAATGTGTTGTGAGGGTAGTTTTACTACATGCTGGAAACGATTTGTTGGGGCTTGTAATTTTAACGTGAGAAAAGACTACATGCCCATATACGACCACCGAAAAACCTTCTAAAAACATCCGGACATTACAACTGGGAGGTTTCATGACATGATATTAATCTTTGAAGTGTCCTGCACATTGTTGGATGAGTTTTTTGTTTAAATAATGACAAAAATGTAGTTTATTTGCAACAATATTTTCAACTCTTTTGTAGTTTTCTATTGATGAGTCTATATACGGTATATGATTAGTTTACATGCTTGCAAAATATTCAAAATAAATAAACTATTTAAAAAATTACAAAGATTCTTTTTTGTTGTTGTTATTCCTCTGACTTGCAACACAACTCTAACTTTTCTGGATTGGCTCTCGGAGCAATAGGTGTAAACAAAGCACCATTTGTAGAGAACTGCGGATACACCTGAATGATGAAAAACAAACCATCTTTAGAATGAACTTTTATTTCAAAGAACAGTTGAAAATAAAAAATTAAAACAAAACAAACAACATGGACTTTTTCCATTATCAGTTTTTAAATACGCTGCTATTTCTATCCCGAATAGCAAAGGCTGTGAGTAACTGTATAAGAACAAAACTACAAGTACAGTACAACAATTTATCGTAAGTGATGATGCTTCCATTCAAAATAAGAAATGAGAGTTAAAAGTGACAACTTCTTTGGCAATTATTTAGCATTCATTTGAACCACGAATACAGGATGTGAAAGATAAGGGAAATTATTGCCCCCCTACCGTCTATAAGCACCAAACTAACATTTCCCAATAGGTCACGTGACTTCCAGAATAAACATTTTTGTTGTCCAATCAGAATTCCAAGATTATGTGAAGGTTTGGAGAGAGGCTCTAATGTCCAAGATGGAGCGGTCGACTTCCAGCAAAGAGAAATGGCGGCGCCCATGACCGTTATCATGACTGCAGTTGGATACTCTTGACGCAGGTAGGAAAGCACCATATAGCTGGAGGCTATTTATCATTTAAACTCTTCCCATTCAACCAATATGAAGGAGTATAAAAGGCAGAGGCCTAGTAGTTTGTCTTCCAAAGCTAGCCTCTCAGATGAAATTATGGTTGGGACCTTAATTAGAATCAGAATCAGAACATACTTTAATGATCCCAAACATGGGAAATTTGTATGTCACAGCAACGACTTCCTATCTGCTAAGTGAGTCGTTGTAGAGCCCGATAACGTACGGGAAGAAAGACCTCCGGTAACGAGATGTTCTCGAGCAGAGCTGTCTGAGCCTCTTGGAGAAGGAGCTCCGCTGTTCGTCCAGGAGTGGGTAGAGAGGATGGTCATGGTTGTCCATGATGGACAAAAGTTTGTTCAGTGACCTCCTCTCTACCACTGCCTCAAGTGAGTCCTGTTTGCTGCCAATGACAGATGCCAGCCATTCTGATTAGTTTATTCAGTCTGTTGGCATCACTGGCTGCGATGCTGCTCCCCCAGCAGATGACAGAGAAGAACAAGGAGCTGGCCACCACAGACTGATAGAAGGTCTCCAGGATCTTGCTGCACACATTGAAGGACCTCAATGTGTGCAAGTCTGCTGTCGATGGTCACTCCCAGGTATCCACAACACTACCCAGAATGCAGAGCAACTGCAAAGCAGTCCTCTTCTTCCGGAAGTCAATCACTGTCTCCCTGGTCTTGTCAACGTTGAGCAGCAGGGGATTCTCTCCCACCCACGCCATAAATCCATCCACCAGCCTCTTGTACTCCTCCTCCTGCCCACCACTTATACACCCCACAACTGCAGAGTCCGTGTTATGACCGCATACCGGATTTTTACTGTAAATTATAACGGTTAATCATATTTTGTTTCAGCCTGTGAAGCAGATTAGTCACCTTTTGTGTTTAGTGTGACATTAAAGATTGTTACTGGGAAGTCTAACTCTGATTAGATCAATGGTTATACTTGTCTGTTTTAAATTGTGGTGTGTTATGTTGGAGGTCTTTAAAACAGACGCCACACCGGGATAGCCACTGCTCGTTGTCTGGGTTTTTATTTGAGGTTTCATATTGCGGTTCCATTTTATTTGATGTTATGATAGAATTGGGGTTTGACTTTATTTTTGCAGGACGGTCTCGGGCAGCCTAGAGGAATGAGGGCTGTAGTAGTGGGGCTGTTCCCTGTATTTGTCATTTCTCCCTACTTTCTTTAGTAGATTGCGCGTTTCATTTTTCCTAAGTTTTACAGAAATTGCACATTTTTTAATTCTTTATCTTGTGTGTGTATACTGGGCCAGGCAGGTGATTTCTACCCTCAGTAAGTGGCCGCCCTTGTCCAGTCCCAGCTTTAGGTTTTGATGGGATTTTATCCTGAAAGTTATTTATGTATTAAACTGAAACCCAAATTAATATTGTTTTGGTGGTACATTCCTGCTGTTGTCTCACTATCTCCATTGGTCTTTTAGACACCCACACAAATGCGTCCAATCGTTTATATACATCGTACTGTTTTTCTTTCTTTCTTTCGCTCTCTCTGCATGTACAGTGGTGGTCAAAAGTTTACATACACTTGTAAAGAACATAATGTCATGGCTGTCTTGAGTTTCCAGTTATTTCAACAACTCTGATTTTTCTCTGATATAGTGATTGGAACAGATCCTTCTTTGTCACAAAAAACATTCATGAAGTTTGATTCTTTTATGACTTTATTATGGGTAAACTGAAAATGTGACGAAATCAGCTGGGTCAAAAATATACATACAGCAATGCTAATATTTGGTTACATGTCCTTTGGCCATTTTTACTTCAATTAGGCGCTTTTGGTAGCCATCCACAAGCTTCTGGCAAGTTTCTGGTTGAATCTTTGACCACTCCTCTTGACAGAATTGGTGCAGTTCAGTTAAATTTGTTGGCTTTCTGACATGGACTTGTTTCTTCAGCATTATCCACATGTTCTCAATGGGATTTAAGTCAGGACTTTGGGAAGGCCATTCTAAAACCTTAATTCTAGCCTAATTTAGCCATTCCATTACCACTTTTGATGTGTGTTTGGGGTCATTGTCCTGTTGGAACACCCAACTGCGCCCAAGACCCAACCTTCGGGCTGATGACTTCAGGTTTTCTTGAAGAATTCATTGTCCCATTGACTCTCTGTAAAGCACCAGTTCCATTGGCAGCAAAACAGGCCCACAGCATAATACTACCACCACCGTGCTTGATGGTAGGCATGGTGTTCTTGGGGTTAAAGGCCTCACCTTTTCTCCTCCAAACATATTGCTGGGCATTGTGGCAAAACAGCTCAATTTTTGTTTCATCTGACCACAGAACTTTCCTCCAGAAGGTCTTATCTTTGTCCATGTGATCAGCAGCAAACTTTAGTCGAGCCTTAAGGTGCCGCTTTTGGAGCAAGGGCTTCCTTCTTGCACGGCAACCTCTCAGTCCATGGCGATGCAAAACACGCTTGACTGTGGACACTGACACCTGTGTTCCAGCAGCTTCTAATTCTTGGCAGATCTGCTTTTTGGTGCTCCTGGGTTGACTCTTCACCCTCCTGACCAGTTTTCTCCCAGCAGCAGGTGACAGCTTGCGTTTTCTTCCTGATCGTGGCAGTGACAAAACAGTGCCATGCACTTTATACTTACAAACAATTGTTTGCATTTTTGCTCTTGGAACCTGCAGCTGCTTTGAAATGGGTCCAAGTGACTTTCCTGACTTGTTCAAGTCAATGATTCTCTTTTTCAAATCTGTGCTGAGCTCCTTTGACTTTCCCATTGAAGCGTTTGTGGGTGTTTTTATCCAATGAGCCCTTTTTAAATGGCCTCAGAGAAGTCACCAGCTGTAGTCACTCATAATCACTCACAAGAAGTTAAGAGGTCATGCTATGAAGCTCATGTCATTGAAACAACTTTCTAAGTCTCCAAAATTGCTCATTCATGTTGCTGTATGTATATTTTTGACCCAGCTGATTTTGTCACATTTTCAGTTTACCCATAATAAAGTCATAAAAGAATCAAACTTCATGAATGTTTTTTGTGACAAAGAAGGATCTGTTCCAATCACTATATCAGAGAAAAATCAGAGTTGTTGAAATAACTGGAAACTCAAGACAGCCATGACATTATGTTCTTTACAAGTGTATGTAAACTTTTGACCACCACTGTATATGGATATACACACATATCTATATATATCTATTTACACAGATACACCAATTTATTTTTAGATGCATCTATTTATAGATATTTGTCTAAAAACAAACTAAATTGTAGGTGAAGTTATATATGTGTACTCATTCAAAAGAGTCCAATGATTTACATGCGTGTTTCTGTATTTTTTTTTCTTTCTCTACATATCTATATATATCTATACACACTCATATCTTTAAAGATGTACCATATTTATATACATATAAATGTAAAATGCAAACTAAAAAGTTGGTTAAATGACAGTCGTGTACCCACCTTATTTACTCTTTCCATCTTGAACTGCTTGCTCTTTAGTAGCTTGGACAGCTTGCGTGCCATGTTTCCTTCCATGAGGACCCCAGATATACCACCGATCAATGCTGTGTATCCCACAATCTTCTCAACCTATTGCCAGAGAAACAGTGTGATAAGCCTCATGTGACTGAACGTAATATGGGGCGGGTTTTTCTTTCTCTCTTTTTTTAAACAAAGAGGTATAACCCAAGCATGTAACAAAAGTCAAAGAGGTGTGTTCACAAGTGAAGGAGTGGTTGTAACTTTCCAATCTAAAATGCTTGTAGTAAATTTACAAACTGCAGTTATGTGACAACCACCTGTTACTCTGAGCAAGTGTTGCATCCAGACTTTGCCATAAGGAACACATGTCTGACAGCTGTTGCGGGGCTTTACATCAAGACATGTCTTGGTGTGCACATATTCTTGCACAAGTAGTCACAGAAATTTTTAAAACCCAAATATTACTATTTGCATTTTATTCCCAATTATTTTCACAGATAAATTTTACTTTGTAGGTTAATGCATGTCACATGGGCCTTTCAGGCATTTAAAAAAGCCCCCAGAGGCATGGCTACTTTTAGTCTTGTGATAGGAGAAGTGAGTGTGCAATAGTACACCACAGCTTCCTCAACAAGATCCTCTTGTGCAAAACACCTCCAGGACATGACAGCTTAAAGAAACCACTGTCTAAGAAAAATTTTAGCCATATAAAAGTGAGCAAACAAATCAATAAAACATTAATGTAGTTTTTTAAAAGTAAATTCTTCTTTTTTTTTTTCATCACAATGGATATTTGGAGAAACAAAGTGAAGCAGATCCCAGAAGTTGTCGGATACAAGGGTTTACTGAGTTAAACACCCCATAAGGAAGCAGGAGGTGTGATTTATAGTGGCTTTAGAACCAACTGTTTGCCAGTTCTCATCGGATGTAGGTTAGTCATGAATGCTCTATTCAGTCCCCCTTCTGTTTTTGGAGGAAGGAGGGCATCTGGATTTTTCCTTAGATAATCACCAAAGAAAATGAGACAAAAAGGTGTTGCTTTCTTCAAGTTTTCAAACTCTGAAATAAAAATGGAGTGACATTTGAGGTCTTCCAATGTTTTTGTTAGGTGGTTTCACCCACACAGAGGGGGGCATTCACATAAATACTATGAGGAACATGCAAACTTCTCACTAAAAGTCAGCGTTCCAAACTTCACAATGCTCCAAATACCAAGGGCTCTGGTACGCCGCCAAGGTTGGCCTTTGTCACCCTTCCTGTTCATTACTGGTAGGGATTGAAATTCTAGATGCAGCAGAGGTGGCGAGAAAAACTGGTTTGGTGGCCTCGGGACTTGGTCTCTGCTTTTTGCAGATGATGTGGTCCTGTTGACTTGTCAAACAGGACCAAATTCTCACTGGACTGATTCAACACCGAGTGTGAAGCAGCAGGGATGGGAATTATCTCCTTCAGATCTTAAACCATGGTCACTGGCAGAAAAAGGGTGGAGGACTGTACGTTGAGCAGGTGTCTGGGCAGGATCTGGACACCTGCCCCAGATAGCGTTTAAGTATCTTGTTGTCTTGTTCCCGAATGATGGGAAGATGGAGCAGGAGATTGTGACAAGCAGATTGGCAGATTTGGCTGTAACAATTAGAATGTTACATAAGTCTGTCATGATGAAGAGGAAACTGAACCAAAAGATAACGTTCTCAATTTGCCAGGAGAGCTGCATTCTGACCCCTTACCTACAGCCACCAGCTTTGGGTGGTAACTAAAAGAACAAGATTGCAAATACAAGTGGCGGGAATATGTTTCCACTACAAGGTGGTAAGGCTCTCATTCAAAAGAACCTGAGCCCCTCCCCACAAAGAAAAACCAGATAGAGTAGTTTGTTTACCTGGTCAGGAAGGCCCCTCGATGTCTCGCTGGGGAAATGTTCCGGGTACATCCCCCCTTTTTTTGATTACCTGGTGACAAAAAGAAAAGAAAGTGGAGGTGTGGGTGGTGAACAAGTACAAACTAAAGTTTTTATGATCATTTTTGTAAAATTTATGCAAACGTACACAAAATTTTCAGATTTTTCCACACAACACAAGAACACATTCAGGAAATCAACAAAAAGACTATTTTTTACAATAAACAATAAAGTAAAACATCCACCATAAACCTGAAAAGGAAGTCAATTATTAAATTGACTCTTTTCTTAAATGAAACAGAATTTATTGTTAGTATTAAAACTCTACCTAAAGTTATTTACTTTGGGAGAGATGGCGGCTCAGTGGTAGAGTGTTCGCCCGCGGACCGGAAGTTAACCAGAAGTTCACAGGTACATTCCCACTGAGTTCATGTCTAGGGTCCTTGCAGATATCACCCAACCCCCCATTTCTCCCACCATTGGCGCTGTCGTGGCAGTCTGCTGTGGTGTAGTAGTGCAGCACACAAATTTACCCGGTAAGGGACCAATAGAGTATACAAAAACTTTACACATCCGATCAGCATATTTATCGGAAACTGTTTTTCATTTTAAGGCCATGTCCACATGTGGCCAGGTATTTTCGAAAACGCATTTCTGCTGTCCTCTGTTTTAGGAAAACGCTCGCGTCCACACGTAACCGTTTTCAAAAAGTCCGCATCCACACGGAGCGGGATAAATACGCTTCTGAGTGCGTTTGTGAGCATGCCAGACCAGTAGTCGACAGTATTGATGTAAACGTAAGTTCCAAGCTATTCAATCAGAGCACTTCTCTCGTCATTTCCTTAGCATTGATTCATGTTGCCCACTGTCTGCTTTTGTAAACAAGGACGCACACAAAAACATATGTACATTACTTGTCGCAAGTAGTGATGCATAAAAATGTCTATCTCCGTTTTCGCACGTCCACACACGAACGCAAAAACTGAGTTTTCCAAAATCTCCACTTTTTTTCAAAAACGCCGGTTTTGAGTGAAAAAAACGCTCTGTTTTTGTTTGGATGGCAGGTTAAAACGGATAAAAATGTATGCATTTTTAAAAATACCCGACCACGTGTGGACAGGGCCTTAGTTAAATAAGTACCAAGAATCAATGGGAGCAAATCACCGAAAACTGAAGTCACAAACTCCAACTAATTTTCTCGCTTGATTGGACAGAAATTTTGAACACAGGAATTAAAACAACAAACATCCTCTCCAATGTTTTTAGTCGGAGCCTTTGGCTATTGATATCTTTTAATTTTTCTGATAATCAAACTTTGCCCTTCATAGTTTATCAAAGACATTTTTTAATATTTCATGTCCCTGCTTGGTTATTTTTTTACTGAGCAGGGGAGATGTGTGGGTTGGAATTCGTTATGCCTGCCATCACATGTCTGGGCTTGTGTCTGGAAGGGGGGTAGGGCCGTATCAATCTGCTGATTTAAGTAGTGCTTGTGCTTTAGCATATGTCTTTTTGTATTTGAAGTAGGTGACTTATGCGGTTAGATTGTAAGTAAAATTGTTGCATACCTGCTTAACTGTTTTAAAACACTATAAAAAAAAACAAACTGATTATTGTGTCGTTGCACAATGAGCCTGACAATGGAACCTGGTCGAACTAAATGAAAACCTAGAATGAAAGAAACCTGGTTATTGTGTAGTTACACAATAATCAGTTTATTGTGTAACTATCATGTAGTTACACAATAACCTCTCCAATGAAAGAAAACTGGAAAGAAAAAAAAAAACCTTAGAATAAAAGAAACCTGATTATTGTGTGGTTACACAATAACCTCTACAATGACGGGAACCAGCACACTTTTAAACTTCATGGTTACTCAACCCGTGCAGTTAATGATGAACAACTCCTCAGCTTGGAAACTTGAGGTAATTTAGGAACATCTTATTATCTGTTAAGGTTTCTGTCTCCATGTTTGTGTTAGTATATCAACCAGTGCCACCGGTTGATATTGATACTACTTTCAGTATGCGTTTACATCTTGAAATCTCTGCTCTGCACCTGCTGCTGATCTCATGTGGATCAAATCTTCTTCTCCTTTCAACATTTCCCTTCAGGGGTCGCCACAGGAAGTCAGTTTCTTCCATCTAACCATATCTGCTGTATCCTCTTCGGTCACACCAACTATCTTCATGTCTTCCTTCACTGTATCCATGAACCTCCTCTTTGGTCTTCCGCTAGGCCCCTTTCGTGGTTTTTCCAAATCCAGCATCCTTCTTCCGATGTACTCGGTCTCTCTTCTCTGTACATGTCCAAACCATCTCAGTCTGGCCTCTCTGACTTTATCCCCAAAATCTCTAACATGTGCTGTTCCCCTGATTTACTACTTTGTAATTTCTAATCCTGTCCATTCTGGTCACTCCCAGAGACATCCTCAGCATCTTCATCTCTGCTACCTCCATCTCTGCTTCCTGTCTTTTCTTCAGTGCCACTGTCTCTAGACCAAACAGCATGGCCGGTCTCACCACGGTTTTGTACACTTTCCCTTTCATTTTAGCTAAAACTCTTCTATCACACATCACACCTGATACTTTTCTCCACCCGTTCCAGCCTGTCTGCACATGCTTCTTCACCTCTATTCCACACTCACCATTGCTCTGGACTGTTGATCCTAGATACTTAAAATCTTCCACCTTCTTCATCTCTTCTCCTTGTAACCTCACTTTTCCATTTGGATCCCTCTCATTCACACACATGTACTCTGTCTTACTCTGACTAATCTCCATTCCTCTTCTTTCTAGTGCAAACCTCCACCTCTCCAGCTTTTCCTCCACCTCTTCCCTCCTCTCACTACAGATCACAATGTCATCTGCAAACATCATTGTCCATGAAGATTCCTGTCTAGAGGTTAGGTCATATGGATCAAATAGCTTGTAAAAAATAAAGTGTAAACTGTTATGCACACAAAGCAACATAAATCAGAGCATCATGTGAAAGTAGGACACTGTAAATGACTTACTTACCTCAGGCGTTGCTACACCATCCATCAGAGTTAGTAATGGATGGAGCATCACATGGATGCTTCTTGATCCCAGAGAGATGGGACCGTGCATTTTTTTTTGCGTCGCATTGCATAGGTTATATGTTCCAGTCTTGATTCTTTCTGCTTTCCAGCAGGGTAACACACCCTCTATGCATGTGCTCATGTCTGATCCGCACCTCACACTCCATAACAAACATCGAGGTGGAAACACGTGCTGCCTCAAAGCCGCGCATCCTCCGCGTCCAAAGGTCCGATTGTTCTTGCGATCGCAATGAGAGGAACAATGGTGCGTGTCTATCGGAGGGGGTACTCTTCGTGTGGATGAGAGATGTGGAGGGGCAAGCCGGAACAAGCCGCTTTTTGAGGCGTGTGCTATCTGTTTTTAAAGAAACAGATCTAGAGACAAGCGGTGGTAGAATGAATAACTGCGCTGTGCAAACACTGACACACCCCGCTCTCCCTGTCCCTTTTTTTTTTTTTACCTGATCCGGTTCCAAACTGAAGGAAGGAGGGTACCCTCACTTAATTCAATTCAATTCAATTTTATTTGTATAGCCCAAAATCACAGAATTTCTGTCTCAATGGGCTTCACATGAAAGATTCAGGAGAAAAAAAAAAGAAAAAAGAGGGATATATAAACACAAATACACAACAAAAAAAACAACAAACGCTAACTAGACAAGACTAGCACATTTATGCCCTTAGACTCTCCTTCACGGTGAGGAAAAACTCCTACAAAACCCATCAGTGGGGAATAAATAAGAAACCACATGGGGATCCACATGAAAGAGAGATCCCTCCCCCAGGACGAGCAACCAATGTGAATGTCAGCTTATTCTATTCTACAGCTAAATATCTAAAGAAGTCAATAGATGTTCTTCATCCTGATGAAAACACGGGGGGCTCCTCAGCCCGGAGATGTCCAGGACGGGGATGAGTAGATGTTCTTCATGCTGAAGGAAACACGGGGGACTCCTCAGCCTGGTGATGTTCAGGACGGGGATGAGAAGATGTTCTTCATCCTGATGGAAACACGGGGGGCTCCTCAGCCCGGAGATGTCCAGGACGGGGATGAGTAGATGTTCTTCAACCTGATGGAAACACAGGGGACTCCACAGCCCGGCGATGCCCTGGACGGGGATGAGTAGATGGATTTCATCCTGATGGAGCGGGGATGAGGAAGCACGGGTGTTAATCTATAAGAGCTGCTGTCACTGAACCTTTTATTAATTGTGTTATATCTACGTTATCTATTATTACTATGTTATTAGAAAACATTAACTTTCTATTCTATTGCAAACTTGCTGTTGTAGTTGTAATCATGCAAACAGCTGATAACTACCAATCTGACTAATCTCTAATCCTATTAGTTGGATCTAGTTACCTTATAGATTAACGCAGATTTAGTTTTAGATATTGCTGCAGTGTGTGTTTAAACACACTCCACATTTATCACAGAAAGGACTAGTAATGTGTCACTTGGTGATTCGTTTCATTTTCTGGACCGCTTATTCTCTTCACAGGGTCGTGGAGTGTGTTTGGAGCCAATCCTGGTTGATTTAAGGAGTGATGCACTGTACACCCCAAACATGTCACCAGGCAGGCGCATGGCCACATACACACAACCATACACACATACAGTAGGGGCAATTTTGTAGCGGCCAATCAACCTAACAAAAAAATTGACTCAGCGGGCTTCACGTTGTAGATTGAAAAAATTACAAAAACAAGGAACAAAAAATAAAACATGAATATTCACAAATATACAAGTGACTAACAAAAGCTAGCTAAACTATTTCAGCTCATTCCTGTCCTTAGACCCTCCTTACAGGTGAGGGAAAAACTTGTCAAAAACTCGGGGGGCATCCTGACCAGTTGCCCGAACCACCCCAACTGGCTCCCCATTGTCAGGGTGGGCTTTTTTGTTGCCAGGCATTCTGATAGGCTGATAATTTATTAATATTTATTACAGGGCTGAGCAAACTAAACATGTCCTTATCTTGCACCTGCAACTTGCTGGACAGAGGCTGCCCTATTTGGATACAGTTTATAAAATGTATCTTTGCTTGTCCTTGAGTGGCTTGGAGTTGGTTTGAACAGGCTGGGAAAGTGTTCTCACACCATAGATGTCAGACAGATGTCCTTTTTCATCATATCACACCAATCAAAGTCACTTATTGTCATTAAGATGTTTTCAAAGTGAATATTAACCTTACTTAATCCAAAATTTTCTACCACAAAACACTGTCCTTTCTGTGTGGAGTTTGCATGTTCTCCCCGTGTCTGCGTGGGTTTCCTCTGGGTACTCCGGTTTCCTCCCACCCTCTAAAATCATGCATCTTAGGTTGATTGGCCGGTGCCAAATTGCCCCTAAGAATGTGTGTGTGGGTAGGGTTTTTTTTTTTTAGTTAAGCCCCCTTTTACACTTGTTCACAATCATGTGTGTCTACGTATGTGCATAAGACATGTACAATGGACAGTGTTCATCTTTTCCTCATCCTTCTTATTGGAGTTGATCCCACAGTTGTCAGACTGGTTCAGTTCTTGAACCAAATAGACATAACACTCCCGTTCTTTCTCTCCTCAAGTTGGTTTTATTATGGTTACCGATCCAGGTGGTCTGAGCTACTCAAAAAACAATCTTTATTTCTCATGGGAACATAATGGGTGCTTTGTCTGTTTCTGCAACTTACCTAGAAGTTGGATATTTGATAGATTGAATGTAACATAAAAAGTATTAGTAAAAATAAACATATATGGAATATAAAATATCAGTTAGGTCAAATATACATGTAATTTAAAAGTCATTGTGTGATTAAAGTAGCTGCTGCTGGCAGCCAGAGCTATTGTTGCTATTGAGAATCCAGCAGTGGCACTTCACTTTACTGCCCAGCTTTTCCTCCAGCACTTTGCGCTCATGTTCGCTTTAAATACTTTTTAATAATAAAAAGTATTTAAAAAATTATAAAACCATATGACTAATCAAAACCATTACCTGCAACACAGTCTTTCACCGTCTTTCTATCTATCTATCTATCTATCTATCTATCTATCTATCTATCTATCTATCTATCTATCTATCTTTCAACCTACTAACCCACCTACCTGTCTACCTACCTAGCTACCTACAGCACCTACCTACCTACCAACTTACCTACCTACCTACAGTACCTACCTACCTATCTACCTACCTACCTACCTACCTACAGTACCTACCTACCTATCTACCTACCTACCTACCTACCTACAGTACCTACCTACCTATCTACCTACCTATACCTACCTACCTGCCTGTCTAACGGCAGGTAGGTAGCCTATCTAACTGCTTACCTTACTTACCTATCTATGTATCTATCTTGCTAGCCATCTACCTATCTATTTACCTACCTACCTACATGCTTACCTACCTACGTACCTACCTACCTACATGCTTACCTACCTACTTACCTACCTACGTACCTACCTACCTACATGCTTACCTACCTACTTACCTACCTACGTACCTACCTACCTACATGCTTACCTACCTACTTACCTACCTACGTACCTACCTACCTACATGCTTACCTACCTACTTACTTACCTACCTACGTACCTACCTACATGCTTACCTACCTACTTACCTACCTATCTACTTATCTACCTACCTACCTACTTATCTACCTACCTACCTATTTACCTACCTACTTACCTACGTACCTACCTACCTACATGCTTACCTACCTACTTACCTACCTACTGTACGTACCTACCTATGTACCTACCTATTTACCTACCTACCTACTTACCTACGTACCTACTTACCTACATGCTTACCTACCTACTGTATGTACCTACAGTAGGTAGGTACATAGGTACCTACCTACTTACCTACCTACCAACCGACCTACAGTACCTGCTTATCTAACTGATAGGCAGTTAGATAGGCAGGTAGGTAGCCTATCTAACTGCTTACCTTACCTACCTCACCTACCTTACCTACCTAGGTAAGTACCTAGGTCTATTAGTTTTGTCTACCTAGGTAGATAATGTACCATAATGTCTAGGTGGTAAGGTGGGCAGGTACAGTAGGTAGGTAAGTAGGTCCCTTACCTACCTGCTTACCTTACTACCTAGACATTATGTCTCTGTACACATTACCATCTTCTAAATTCAAAACAATTGAGTTTGTACCTTGTTTAAGCTGCACAACTTCGTCTTTTCGAACGTGTTCCTTTATTACTACATCGCTTCCCTTTGAACGATCATCTCAACTATGTTTCCTTAGTTTTTTACCTTCTCGTTCAAATCAGACCTATTGTTTCTCATTCATATACCTTTTTTTGCCAAATATATTCCGTCCATCTGCACTTTCTTGTTTTCAAGACTGGCCATACCTAAAATGTGAAATGGGTCGATAAATTTTACTCTTTAAAAGTACTGAAATTAGAAAATTAGGACATTTTGTACGTATGTGACTGTTGTCTTGTACAAGTGTGTAGCTTTCTCAGACTTTCTATATGTGGTTTTCAAGGTCAGCAGCAGGTCAGTGTTCTTAGATTGAGATTTGGAATTGATTACTAATTGATTACTATTGATTACTGCTACTCTAATTGATTACTAATTACTATTTCCTGACTGGAATAGCGCAGAGTGTCCTCTACAGTTCAGAGTTGCAGTCCTGTGCCTAGTTGAAAAGTTTAAGTATCTTAAAATCATGTTCAAGAAAATGAATTGGAAGATCAACAGACAAATCGGTGCAGCATCTACAGTAGTTAGGATGCTGTATCGATACGTCATGGTGAAGATTCCCCTGTAGATCTATGCTCCTGCCCTCACTGATGCTCACCAGTTGTGGGTGGTGAATCAAAGAACAAGATCCTGAATACAAGTGACCAAAATGAAACTCCTCTTGTTCAGAAATAGGGTGAGGAGCTCTGCCATCCAGGAGGAGCTTGGAGTAAAGCCAAAGCTCCTCCAGGTCGAGAGGAGCCAGATGGGGTTCAGACATCTGGTTTGGATGCCTCTTATACGCTTTTCTAGTGAGAAAATCCAGGCACGTCTCACCAGGGGAGAGACCCAGAGGTAGACCAAGGACCTGCTGAAGGGGTTATGATTCACAGCTGGCCTACGAGCACCTCCTGATCCTTCTAGGTAAACCAGGGAGAGGGAGGTCAGGGGTCTCTGCTGGGGTTGTTGCCCCTGTGACCCGACCTCAGAAAAGTGAAATAAAAAGATACAGTAAGCCATTTGTGCGTCTCAATTTATTTATTTTTGACCTTTCTCAGGGCTTTGCAGCTCTTCATTCAGCTCTGAATTGCTGGGAAGGGTCTCTGTACCCACCTGCAAACTTTTAGAATTTGTCTCAATCCTAAACAACCGCTGGCCAGTCTTATCGGAGTCTCGGCTCCTCTGCTGAGTCAAAGCATTCAGCACATGTTTGATGTTCAGATGCAGGGTCTTGTTCTCTGCCACATTTTTTGGCACGAGCTCCTTGAAGTAACTCTTTTTTAAACTTCTTGACCTCTAGGTCTTGTTTTTTCAGTTCATTGGTTTTGTTTGTGTATGAAGGTCCTGTTCTTTTAGGTCCGTTCTTACATCTTGAATTTTATAAGTTATTTTGTCTAGTTGCAAACACAGCAGCACTTGATCTTTCTGATTTAGAACGTTGGACATCTTGAGGTTGGTGATATGCCTATTTGCCTATTGTATTGTTTCTTGTCTGAATCTCTCTTTCCTTTTTGGGGTTCTGTTTTTCTTTGCTGTGTGTTATTCCCATGGAAACAGTGGAACACAGAACCTCTGGAACAAAGCACACTGGCCTTTGATCCATGCACGCATTTTAAAAACTAACAAACAGAAAGGATTATATTTTTTATTATTGCTCAAATTTGAAAAACAATGGAAAAATTTAGAAAAGCAAACTGTAAAATGAAAAGATTTTCTTTCCTAGAAACGCTTGTGTTAAACCACCTCTGGCAGCTAAACCAGTTATCTATCATCCGTCTGTCTATGTTGGCCCAGAAAAACCTGGAAGGTCTTATGAAAAAGCTTCATACCCTGAAGACGTCACCCCATTTTCTAACCAGGTGCTTCCTCTGACAACCAACTATTGAAATGCATGTTCTGGTTAAATAGATTGGGGTGAGTCTATAACAGGGGTGGGAAATCTTTTTGACTTGCGGGCCATATTGAGTACTAACATTTGACAAAGGGGCCGGAACAGAAGCAGATAGTTATCATGCTTTGGAAACCGCTAGAATAGACTGATAGAATAGCGCGCTAGATTTTAAACAAGCGCGCTAAATGTTACATCAGAGGGTTAAATTTCAAATCTAGCGGCGCTAGGTCTGAAATCCAGTGCGATAGCGCTTAAAAACGTGCATTTAGCTGCGCTACTTTTGAAATCTAAGCGCTTGTTTCTGTGCGTGTATTGGCCCCGATGGCTTTCCATATCTGTGTACACTGTTTATTTTGACAGCATGCACATCACGAAGACACACATTTTAATGGGAGCAGTGTTGTTGTTTTCTCAACAAAGCCAATATATCCACAGTGTGCCATCTAGTGAGGAAACATCAGAATTGCAAGAGAAATAAAATCAACAAAGGTTATTTATTTAATTTTTTCAAGTTCGGTGGGCCGGATTAAAACATTAAAACGCATGCGGCCCACGGGCCATAGTTTGCCCACGCCTGGTCTATACTATAGTGTGACAATGACTGTCCATACTATAATTTACATTTTTATCTTCATTCCAGTATTCATGTATTTTGGTGTATATTTACACAGCCTTCCATTCTGGATGATCGGATGGTTTTAGTCGTATCCTCAAATTACACCCAAATTTTGGAATACACAGCTTTGATGAATGAGGACCAATGGATCATATTGCTACAACCTTGTAATGCTAGGAAATAGTACCAAAATTCACAATCATAAGGTTCTGTTCCGTCGTCTTCCGCTTATACGGGGGCAAGTTGCAGGGGGAACAGCCTCAGACGGGAAGCCCAGGCTTCTCTCACCCCGGCTGCCTCCTCCAGCTCACCCGGAAGGGTCCGGGGTCTGCCTCTTGGTCTCCTCCTGGTGGGACGTGCCCGAAACACCTCACCAGCGAGGCGCTCGGAGGGCATCCTAACCAGATGCTCGAACCACCCTATCTGACTCCTCTTGACCTGGAGGAGGAGCAGCTCGACACCGAGCTCCTCCCGGATGGTAGAACCGTGTCACAAAGTTGTTACGGGCAAAAATAGGAATCCATATGTAAACAAATAAAAGATGAAGAATTTATGGAGAAGGGTGGGCTCCGGGGTAGACTCCGGCACCCCTCCTGGCCACTTAGTGGGGGACAAGCAGTTCAGAAAACAAAATGAAATTTCAAGGCATAAATTTTAAAAACTCTATCTTAGCTAAACAACACGATTTGAAAAAAAAAAAAACTTCACTAACGAGACCTGATCTAAAAATTAATTTAAAAAAAAATCAAACACATGGAAAAAATGAAAACGGCCCAAAACAATGAATGAATGAAAAACCAGTCTTTGCCAGTGCTTTATCAATTTGTACTTGCACCTGTTTAATTTTTGTCGGAAACTAAGAAGTTTTCATGCCTTTTGTTCGTCAGTCTTCTCTTGCTCTGCTTGTCTTGTGGGTGAGCTGATGGGGAACATGTGGGGCCAGTATCCTGTGTGCAGGTGAAGATGTTCTTGCAGCTGGCCCTTCTGGGTGAAAGTCTTGTGGCACAGTGGGCAGCGAAAGGGCTTGACACTGGTGTGGACGTGGACGTGATGAGTTAGTTTGCTCCTTTGTGAAAAGCTCTCTCCGCACACCAAACACGGAAACTGTCTGTGTTCCTTCAGGTGGTTCATGTAGCTCTGCAGATGCTGGAAAATTTTGTCACATCTCCTGCATAAGTACGGCCTCTGGACTACGCTGTCCGAATCCTCAGTGCTTGAGTTGATCTCTACTAAATGTGTTCCTGACCGGCTGCACAGTTCAGACTCTGTGCCTTCAGACTGAGTGTACATGCTTCCCTCCTCTGCCTGATCTCTTTGCTCATGTTGATTCTGGGAGATTTCCATCCAATCTTTGCAGGCTGAAGAGCTTCTGTTGTCAGAGGAAATTAGATTTTGGAAAACTGCAGCAGGATGTTGCTTCCATGCAAGAGAAGCTTCTGTGTGAGCATGAAATAACGGGTTGTTTGAGTTTAAAGAGTCAAAACCTTCTTCGGAGTCTGAGAGGTGAAATTTAAGGGCTTCGTCTATTAATAGCTCTGTTTTTGCTTCCACTAGCTTTCTGTCTTCTCCAATCTCTCTTAGTCCTTGACCGTCCACCTCTGCTTCACAGCCGTCGGTCATCTTAAGCTGACTCAGGACAGGTCTCTCTTTTTTGCTGTTCAATTGGACTCCGATTTTTCCAGAGCTGGAACCTTGCCCGTTTCTTCTAAGCAGCTGAAATTCTCTCTCTTTCGTGCATCTGTGCAATTTTAAGCGAGCTGGATCAGGGTAGAGATACTGCGAAAGAGCTTGGATACATTTCTTCACCACCTGGCTTAACTGCAGTGCACTGGCCGCTGTTAGGTAGCTCACCAGCTCTCCCACAGGAACCTGCATGGACAGTAAGCAAAGCATTTTAATCATGGAAAAATTCCATTTACCGTATTTTCACGACCATAAGGCACAGATGAAAGTCTTAGATTTTCTTCAAAATGAGCGACGGGTCCTATCGTGCAGTGCGCCCTATGTGTGTTGTGAAAAAACAAGTGAAGCAGATGAACGCTACGCTTGCTGTGATTCCGGGAGGTCGGACAAAGGAACTCCAACCGCTGGACATTGGCGTGAACCGGCCGTTCAAAGTAAGGCTGTGAGTAGCGTGGGAACGATGGATGACCAGAGGAGACCACAGCTTCACGAAGGGTGGACGGCAGTGCCGGGCAAGTTACGCCACAGTTTGCCAGTGGATTATAGATGCTTGGGCTAACGTGTCTGCTGGCACTGTTGTTCGAGCTTTCGCAAAATCAGGCATCATATCTGAGCTGGAGAGGTGGAGGTTTGCACTAGAAAGAAGAGGAATGAAGATTAGTCAGAGTAAAACAGAGTACATGTGTGTGAATGAGAGGGATCCAAATGGAAAAGTGAGGTTAAAGGGAGAAGAAATAAAGAAGGTGGAAGATTTTTAGTACTTAGGATCAACAGTCCAGAGCAATGGAGAGTGTGGAAAAGAGGTGAAGAAGCGTGTGCAGGCAGGCTGGAACGGGTGGAGAAAAGTATCAGGTGTGATGTGTGACAAAAGAGTTTCAACCAAAATGAAAGGGAAAGTGTACAAAACCGTGGTGAGACCCGCCATGCTGTTTGGTCTAGAAACAGTAGCACTGAGAAAAAGACAGGAAGCAGAGATGGAGGTAGCAGAGATGAAGATGCTGAGGATCTCTCTGGAAGTGACCAGGATGGACAGGATCAGAGGAACAGCACATGTTAGAGGTTTTGGAGGTAAAGTCAGAGAAGCCTGACTGAAATGGTTTGGACATGTACAGAGGAGAGAGAGTACATTGGAAGAAGGATGCTGGATTTGAAACCACCAGGAAAGAGGACTAGAGGAAGACCAAAGAGGAGGTTCATGAATACAGTGAAGGAAGACAGTTGGCGTGACTGCAGAGGATGCAGGAGATAGGGTTAGACGGAAGAAACTGACTTGCTGTGGCGACCCCTGAAGGGAAATGCTGAAAGGAGAAGAAGGCATCATTTCTGAGGAGCCGCACGGTACAGAAAGTGACTCTGACAGCGAGGAAAGTGAACCTGCTATGTTTGATTTAGCACAGCTGTTAGATTCTGAAACAGAGAATGAGGACTTGGAGGGATTTGATAAATGACTTTATGACGACTGTAACTAATATTTAAATAAAGCCAACCAAACTCAAATTTACTCCCGATCTATTTTTAAATACACACACTTGTCTGCTTGTGTGTGTGTTGTTGTAAGCTGGACGTACATAGTAGAGGATATGTATATAAAACCCGTGCCTTATCATCAGGTGCGCCTTATGTGTCTATTAAAAACAGAGCACACGAAACTGGGACTGCGTCTTTTAATACGGTGTACCTTTTGGTCGTGAAAATACGGTAAATTCATTCCTGGTATTAAGACGATTCATTTTCTGGCAAACACTTTTTTGGTACATTTCTCACTAAAGTATAAAACAAAAACAAAGGAAGAATGAATTTCTAAATCAAGACATGGTGAAGCAGTTTGTGTACCTCTAGCAGACCGGTGTAGCAGGACAGCAGTAGAGGCTTGATGACTCTTGCACTGGAAATTACGTGCACGCTCAGTTCTGTTTGGCCTTCATGGAGCAAAAACTGATCACGGAGAAAGTCGGAGAATGCACCAAGCACCACTCTGTGACCGTGGAAGTACACAGGGTAACTGGCAGAGTCATTTGCATTCCCAATGATGAGCTGGACATCACAGAAGCGTTGTTCTTCTCTCAGCACGTTCATTTTGCGGAGGAGGGTGTCTCCATGTGAGGACAAAGTAAACTGAAGTCTGTCAGAGGAACTCGACATGATGGTTCTGTTGAAGTTGGAAAAAAAGGGTTAAATGATCTCAAAATTATTTTCCATCTAACCCTATCTCCTGCATCTTCTTCGGTCACACCAACTACTGTATCTTCATGTCTTCCTTCACTGTATCCATGAACCTCCTCTTTGGCCTTCCTCTAGTCCTCTTTCCTGGTGGTTCCAAATCCAGCATCCTTCTTCCTATGTACTCTCTCTCTCTCCTCTACACATATTCAAACCATCTTAGTCTGGCCTCTCTGACTTTATCTCCAAAACCTCTAACATGTGCTGTTCCTCTGATCCTGTCCATCCTGGTCACTCCCAGAGAGATCCTCAGCATCTTCATCTCTGCTACCTCCATCTCTGCTTCCTGTCTTTTCCTCAGTGCTACTGTCTCTAGACCAATCAGCATGGCCGGTCTCACTGCGTTTTTTTACACTTTTCCTTTCATTTTAGCTGAAACTCTTCTGTCACACATCACACCTGATACTTTTCTCCACCCGTTTCAGCCTGCCTGCACACGCTTCTTCACCTCTTTTCCTAAGTACTTAAAATCTTCCACCTTCTTTATTTCTTCTCCCTGTAACCTCACTTTTCCATTTGGATCCCTCTCATTCACACACGTACTCTGTTTTACTCTGACTAATCTTCATTCCTCTTCGTTCCAGTGCAAACCTCCACCTCTCTAGCTTTTCCTCCACCTCTTCCCTCCTCTCACTACAGATCACAATGTCATCTGCAAACATCATTGTCCATGGAGATTCCTGTCTAACCTTGTCTGTCAGCCTGTCTATCACCATAGCAAACAGCAAAGGATTCTTTACTTCTCCAATATTTGTCTCTATTTTAACAGCCTTATTGGTACATGTGTTGCAACATAGAAATCTGCCCAATGTGGGCCATAAGAAAATCTCTCATAACAGAAATAACACGATGTGAATTTAAAAATTGAGTAGTTGAACCTCACCTTTAGACTGCAAAGAAAATCTAGGTCCAATATTGTTGATTCTGAAAATCCCAAAAAAGAAAACTCCCTGATTCAAACCAGAAAGGGAAGACAAGTCATCCAAGACACATAATTTCCAGCCATTCCCTCCTTCACTGTCTCTGCTGAGTATGTAAAGACGGAGTGACTTGAGAATTTTCAGCATCAAGGGGTTCATTGCTGAAAACCGAGCACATGGTGGCGACAAAGCTCAAGCTGCAGTCCAGAAAATCCTCTGTGAGGGGACTTATCGGGGTGTTTTGAAACTGAAAACAAACTAATTAAAGAGTACTTTTACTTGATGAATGGTAGATTATTTGAATGCATTTGGTAGATTAATCAAATGTACTTAACTAGCTGAGATTAACTGTATGAGACTTTTTTGCATATGTGCATCAAACTCCAATCTTATATTTCACATGTCTTGTGGATTTTCAAGCAGCTTTGAAAAAATAAATGAATGTCTTACCCATTGGAACATGGAAGTTTTGCACTGGTTGCCTCTAAGTATAAGGTCTCTTATTAAGACACCTTCATTTAGAAGAATTTTTTTTTGTCATCTTGCAGAATATTGTCTTTTTGGCGTAAAAAAATACCTTTTGCAGGGGCGGATCTAGGATTTTCTAAAGGGGAGGCAGGGGTGAGGTCATTGACAAAGCCAGTATGGGGGAGGCTGGGTGCATTCCTGTGGAACATTTTGAAAAATAAGAGTAATTTTCCTGCATTTTGGTGGCCCATTTGCTGGCCCTGCAAGGGAATAGCCTTTCCTTTCTTCTTATTCTTTTTTTTTTTGTGGCCCAAAAGGGGTCTACGACGCCCCATCCCCTGACCCCCTTCTGAATCCGCCCCTATTTTGGAAATGTGTACGTAGGATGATTGAACTACTAGAGTACTATTTAGAATGAATAATACCCTGCACCAATATGCATGAATAGTTTGCATATTATCAATCATCAAGATATAATATGCATATATATCCAATTATACATGTCATGTCTTCATTTGAGTCTTTTTTTTTTTCAAAAATTGTCTCACCAGGTTGTAAATGTCATGTTCATGTAGTGATGTGGAAGGAGGAGGACCCTAATTCAGGTAAGTCTGTAAGGCAAAGGGCCTAATTCAGGATAAAAATTTCAAATAAAAACAGAGTTTAATCATGCTCAGGCAACCAGCGAGACCTGGCTGGAAGGGACGGTAATGACGCAACGAGAAAGTCTGGGGTGATTGTCGTTATATAGGCAGCAGGCTGACAATGCACAGCTTATTGATACCAGGCTAATCACACAGGTGTTCAGGATAGAGTTGGAATCCAGGTGAGGGAGGAAGGTCCAGGGCTCTCTCTGGCGGCAGGCGAGGGTATCATGACAAATCCTCTCATGTAAAAATTTCCCCACTCCAAATCTGGCCCTCTGCCCTAATTCTGCACACCAGGTTGCCCCGCCCAGTTATTTCTACCTGTGTCTCATCTTCCCCTGGTTATTTAACACTTGGTGTCCATCATTCTGGTATTGAATCATCTGCTGTGCTGCTTCTCTGGACTCCTACTGTAGCCATGATGGTGTCCCTCATTGTTTGGTCCGCTGCATGTTGTCTGGTCCTGCAAAGCCGGCCCAGGTTGCCTAACGCCTGCTAGGATGGCCATACCGCACATGTCTACCCCTCTTCCCAATTCACTGATTACCTGCAATAAACTGTCTATTCATCTGGGTCCTACATTTCCACCACCTCATGACAGTAAAATGCTTTACTTTTTCCGGTGGTCTTGGTAAAACATACAGTACCTACGATTTTATGTCTATTGCTTGCTTGTGGTTTTTGGGATTTGGATTTTTAAAAATAAATCAATATAGATAGTTGTATGTCTTGCGAATGTGTCTAGGTGACGTCACGGATCGCACCGGCTAAGAGGATTCCCGCAGTCGGCGGTCCGGACAAGTGGTGACGTCAAGCGGCAGTCCTGGGACGACGAATGTTCTCGTCAAGGGACAGACTTGGGACGGACCTGGGACGATGAATGGTCCCGTCAAGGGACGGACCTGAGACGACAAATGGTCCCGTCAAGGGGCGGACCTGGGACGACAAATGGTCCCGTCAAGGGGCGGACCTGGGATGACGAATGGTTCCGTCAAGCGGCGGACCTGGGACGACGAATAGTTCCGTCAAGCGGCGGACCTGGGACGACAAATGTTCCCGTCAAGGGGCGGACCTGGGGCGGACCCGAGACGACAAATGGTCCCGTCAAGGGGCGGACTCGGGGAGACAAATGGTTCCGTCAAGCGGCGGACCTGGGACGACGAATGGTTCCGTCAAGCGGCAGACCTGGGACGACGAATGTTCCCGCCAAGGGGCGGACTTGGGCCGGACCCTAGACGACAAATGGTCCCGTAAAGGGGCAGACCTGGGACGACAAATGGTCCTGTCAAGGGGATGACCGGGACGAGGAGATCCTGGTAGGCTAAATCCAACATGTAAACTGTTTTAAGGACTGCCATTTTAGGATATTTTAATGGGTTTTAATAAATAATGTTAAAACTATTTTTATGGTGTGTGCCTCTGTTTGACTGGCGCTTATCGCCCGATTCAGAACCGGCGGTCCGGTCACACAAACAAGAAACAGAAAGAACCATCACAACACATGTAGTACCTTCACACAGTCACACCCATTCCAGCTCTCCATACACATGCTTCAGAAGTTCATTCATTCATCTGAACCACTTATCCTGACTGATTCAAGACAAGAAGCAGGATATAGCCCAAACAGGTCACCAGTCTGTTGAGGAGCTACACACACATTTCTAGGGGCAATTATGTAGCAGCCAATCAACCTAACATGCATGTTTTTGGAGGGTGAGAGAAAATCGAAGTACCCAGAGAAAACACACATATACACACGAAGAACATGCAAACTCAACACAGAAAGGTCGGTGTCTCAACCCTTGTCCACACCAGGGATTCGAACTGGACCTTTTTGTTGGGAGGCCACTGTGCCACCCCTGTTTAAGAAGTTTCCCAGCGAATGTACAATGTTTTTTGTAAACTTTGCTTTAATTTGAACTAGCGTAGCATATTCAGTTTGGATTTTACCCACTTCTGCCAAAATCTGCATTGATCCATTACAGATGCTCCCTACTGATAGCTCCTACAACTAATCAAATTCTTGCATTGGCTGGGAATCAAACCCAGGTCAACTGCATGGCAAGCAGCTATGCTATCCACTATACCACCAATGCGTGTAAGTTTGCCTTTTCACAGTAGACAAGACTGCATTATGACAAACATTAAGTTGAAGTGGTTCATCTTCATTTAGACAGCAAAAGTGCCACTTTGCTTTTATCAGGCCTAAACCAACTCATCTAAGTTTTTGCGCAGGCTTTGCCTGGCTTCATGGCTTTGACATAGGCAAGGCAAGGCAAGTTTATTTGTATAGCACAATTCATATAAAATGTAATTCAAAGTGCTTCACAAAAAGGAAAAAAAAGCATTAAAATCACAAAACATAGAAAAAAAATGTTTAAAAAAGATTAAAAAAAAATTAAACAGATAATAAGAGTAATTAATCAAATGCACAGTTAAACAGAACTGTTTTCAGCCTAGATTTAAACATTGTCTCATCACTCATTCACATGTGTGCGAATGAGAGGGATCCAAATGGAAAAGTGAGGTTAGAGGGAGAAGAGATAAAGAATTGGTAGATTTTAAGTACTTCGGATCAACGATCCAGAGCAATGGAGAGTGTGGAAAAGAGGTGAAGAAGCGTGTGCAGACAGGCTGGAATGGGTGGAGAAAAGTATCAGGTTTGATAGTGGAAAAAGTTTCAAAAAAGTCTTCTGGACAGTTCAATTCTTGACCGAGACGTTCCGACTTCCATCCGGAAATAATTTTCAATCTGAATGAAATGGACAGGAAACTGGATCTATTTATACTAACCTGAGTAAAAGGTAAAAAAAAATAGTAAGGCAGGGCTCGACCGATGAGCCTGTGTTACCTATGATGGCCGTGAATGGCTCCTATTGTCTCGGTCAAGAATTGAACAGAATTGTCCAGAAGACTTTTTTGAAACTTTTTCTACTATGGATCACTCCTGGATGAATGAGGGACTACACGGACTATCAGGTGTGATGTGTGATAGAAGAGTTTCAGCTAAAATGAAAGGGAAAGTGTACAAAACCGTGGTGAGACGGCCATGCTGTTTGGGCTAAAGACAGTGGCACTAAGAAAAAGACAGGAAGCAGAGATGGAGGTAGCAGAGATGAAGATGCTGAGGAGCTCTGGGAGTGAAAGGGTGGACAGGATTAGAAATGAGTACATCAGGGGAACAGCACATGTTAGAGGTTTTGGAGATAAAGTCAGAGAGGCCAGACTGAGATGGTTTGGACATGTACAGAGAAGAGAGACCGAGTACATCGGCAGAAGGATGCTGGGTTTGGAACCACCAGGAAAGAGGACTAGAGGAAGACCAAAGAGGAGGTTCATGGATACAGTGAAGGAAGACATGAAGATAGTTGGTGTGACCAAAGAAGATGCAGGAGATAGGGTTAGATGGCAAAAACTGACTTGCTGTGGCGACCCCTGAAGAGAAATGCCGAAAGAAGAAGAAGAAGAAATTCAAATTGCATTACTGAATAAAGAAAAAGAAGTTAAAGAATGAAAATATGTTCGAAGACTATTCCAGTCATCAACTTTAATTAGATGTCGTGAAAAACGAGATTTTTGAGGTAGATGGTCTTCACGAGACAGAGAATATCCTTGAGGCTGCACACAAAATATGTATTGAGCGATTAAGTCCAAAGAAGTACACATATGGGAGCCATCTGTGGTCGTACGAGTTTCAGAGGTAAATAAATATGCCAGAGGAAATAGGATTTTAAACAGACGTTGCTTTATAGTCTCTTCAAACTGCCAAATTATTCAATCTTCAATCAAAGATATGTGTCAGGAGGAATTTAAAACACTTTGGAATATAAAAAAACTTTGGCGGAAGCGTTTTAACCTCTTGCTTGAAAACAAGAATTATTGTGGCCACATTAGTGAAAAATGAATTACTCTATTCAAAAATTTGTGAGCTGCACTCCTTACACCGCAGCCATTCTACAGCGCCAATGGTGGGAGAAGCGGGGGTTAGGTGTCTTCTCCAAGGACCCTAGACATGCTCTCTGAGGGACGCAAACCTGCGAACTTTCGGTCCGCGCGCGAACGCTCTAACCACTGAGCTGCCGTCTCCTCAAAGTCTCAAAGGGCTCAAAGTCTGTGGGTGCACCATTAGTTTTACCTCTCAAACTTTACCAACATAGTCAACCAGGCTTAACATACTCCTTTTTCTTTTAGAGGTGATCAAATGGTTCCTTTTGGAGGAAGTTGAGGCTGAAAATGGAGATTTTTCTTCCTTCGCTTAGTTCGGGTATGTCCAAAGCCGGGCCTTGAGGACCTGTGTCCTGATGGTTTTTCACACGTTCCTGGTTCAATACACCTGAAAGTAAACAGAAAGTGAAATCAACAGCTAATAAAATTTGGCACAGTGACTCAATTAACTGAATCAGGTGTGTAAATGCAAGAATGTATGGAAAACCTTCAGGCCACCGACCCTCGACGACCGTATTTGGACACCCCTGGCGTAGTTAGATGCTCATGTCATTCCCGAGTAAATCACTTTTACTCGACAATTTTACTTTTATTGACGCATGTGTTCTTAATGATGGGCTCCATGGTGGCCCAGTGGTTAGCACAATGGCCTCACAGCAATAAGGTCAGGGGTTTGAGCCCCGGTTGGGGCAAGGCTTGAAACACTGGTGTTTGCGGAGGGAGGCGATAGCTCAGAGGTAGAAGGTTTGCCCTTGGACCGAAGTTCTCAGAAAGTTCGAGAGATCAAATTCTAATGAGCACATGTCTAGGTGTCCTTGGGGAAGACACCTAACCCCCCGATTCTCCCACCATTGGCGCCATTGTGGCAGCCTGCTGCGGTGTAATGAAGGACATAAATTTCCCTCCAAAAACATGCACGTTAGGTTCATTGACCACTATAAAATTGCCCCTGGGAATGAGTGCGTGTGTGGTCCCACAGCAGACTGGTGACCTGTTCGAGGTGTGCTCCTATGTCTTGTTTGTCTCTCAACAGGGGTATGTGTGGGTACATGTGTTGCACGTGGACAGTTGATAAAAGCTCACAAGAACAGATGGCTCTCTCTCTCTCAGGCAGCCATCACCCACCTCAGCAGTTTTCTTCAAACAAAATTAATCAAGCAATAAAACCTGCCCCTCGTGCATTTTTATTGCAAGTCAACCTTCACAGTGTTTGCTGATTTGTTTTCTGGTTAGATAGTTGAGATTTAAATCTTGGAATATGTGTTTTCATATATTAATAATAATTCATTTTCCACCAAACAACTTACTCTTTGTGTACCGTAATTTCACGACTATAAGGCGCATATAAACATCTTAGATTTTCTTCATAATGAGCGGTGCGCCCTTTCGTGCGGTGCGCCTTGTGTGTGAGAAAAGGCGGACCTAAAAGAAAAAGCGGTTGCTCGTGAGAAAAAGCGCACCTAAAAGAAAGAGCGTTCCTAAAAGAAAGAGCGTTCCCCGTGAGGCGAGGCGGACCTAAAAGAAAAGGCATGAGAACGTTAAAGAGTGAAGTGTGGGTGTGGATTGTGTATAAAAAAAGTATGTGCTGTATGCACAACATTGCTGTTTTAACCCTGAAAATGGCAAAGAGACACGCTTATGAGGCTCAGTTTAAGCTGAAGACAATCGCTACGCGGAGGAACATGGGAATCGAGCCGCCGCGAGAAATTTCAGCATTAACGAGTCAATGGATTGTAGACGCTTGGACTAACGTGTCTGCTGGTAATGTTATCAGAGCTTTTGCAAAAGCTGGTATCCTTTCTGAGGAGCCGCACAGTACAGACAGTGACTTTGACAGCGAGGAGCGAAGTGGACCTGCTCTGTTGGATTTTGCGCAGCTGTTCGATTCCGAAACAGAGGATGAGGACTTTGATGGATTTGAATAAAGACTATTACCGGTAATGTGCTTGTTTATACTACTTAAATAAAGCACAACCAAACTCAGTTTTGCTCCCGATCTATTTTTTAATACGCACATTTACATGCTTGCGTGTGTGTTGTTGTAAGGCGGTGTCTGACTGAGACTGCGCCTTTTCGTTCGGTGCGCCTAATGGTCGTGAAATTACGGTAATTTTAGAACCAAATCAGTGACAAAAGCTTTGTTTCAGCTAATTCCAAGTTTCATCATCAAAAAATGGATTCAAGGGCGGTATGGTGGTGTAGTAGGTAGCACAGTGGGCTTGCAGCAAGAAGTTTGAGCGTTCGAGTCCAGGGTGGGGATGAGGCTTGGAACACTTGTCTTTCCGTGTCGGGTTTGCATGTTGTCCCCGTGTATAGGTGGGTTTTCTCCAGGTACTCCGTTTTTTTTTTTTTTCTACTCACTCTATTCATCCCTCACCGAGGAAATTTGTGTGCTGCACTCCTACACCGCAGCAGGCTGCCACGACGGCACCAATGGTGGGAGAAACAGGGGGTTAGGTGTCTTCTCCAAGGACCATAGACATGGACTCCGTGGGATGCGAGCCCGCAAACTTCCCACTGAGGTTAGAGCGTTCGCCCGGTCTGCGGACGAACGCTCTAACCACCGAACCACCATCTCCCCCCCGTTTCCTACCTTCACCGTCTTATCCGTCTACCACTTACCAGGTTGCGGGGGGTGCCGGAGCCCATCCGGGCTGATTCAAGGCGAGGGGCAGAGTACACGCAGCAAGAAGGTCGTGGGTTCGAGTCCCGGGTGGGGACGAAGCTTGGAATACTGTCCTTTCTGTGTGGAGTTTGCATGTTCTCCTCATGTTTGCGTGGGTTTCCTCCGGGTACTCCGGTTTCCTCCCACCCTCTAAAGACATGCATGCTAGGTTGATTGGCCGGTGCCAAATTGCCCCTAGGAATGAATGTGTGTGTGTGGATGGTTGTATGTGTGTGGCCCCGCGACAGACTGGCCGTTTCCTACCACTCTTCAAAAACATGCGTGTTAGGCTGATTGGCTGCTATAAAATTGACCCTAGAAATGAGTGTGTGGATGGTTGTGTGTGTGTGTGTGTGTGTGTGTGTGTGTGTGTGTGTGGTCCTGCGACAGACTGTGTACCCAGACTTTCACCTTGAATCAGCCAGGATAGGCTCCAGCAACCCCCCGCAACCCAGGAGGGATGGTTTAGAACAAGGGTGGGCAAACTTTTTGGTTTGCGGGCCACATTGAGTTCTAACATTTGATCAGTAGGCCGGAACAGCAGCAGATGGCTGGTATGCTTTGGTAACCGCTAGATTAGGCCGATAGAATGGTACGCTAGATTTTAAACTAGTGCGCTAAACGTTACATCAAGAGCGTTAAATTTCAAATCTAGCGGCGCTAGGTCTGAAATCTAGTGCGATAGCGCTTAAAAACATGGATTTAGCGGCGCAAATCTAAGCGTTTGATGTAATATTTTGCTTGTTTCAACATCAAACACGCTTGTTTACGTGTGTGTATTTGCCCCGATGGCTTTCAATATCTGTGCACACTGTTTATTTTGACAGCATGCGCATTACAAAGACACACATTTTAATGGGAGCAGTGTTGTTGTTTTCTCAACAAAGAGAAAAAATACATCTAAAGTGTGCCATCTAGTGAGGAAACATCAGAATGGCAGGGGAAATAAAACAGCAAGGTTTATCTATTTAATTTTTTCAAGTTTGGCGGGCCGGATTGAAATGTTTAACGGGCCGCAAGAGGCCTGTGGGCCATAGTTTGCCCATGCCTGGTTTAAAAGATGAATGAATAAAGGCAATGTGTATTCATATTGAATATGTTGGTTGAAATTATTAAACAATTAGCATGTGGCTTACATCAGCAGCACTCGTGTACTTTCCCTCTCACATGCACAATGTGCCACACTGTTTACTGTCTGCTATGTTCCTTGGTCCCAATTAATATTATATCTTCGTTTTGTGTTCTAGAGAATTTGTTAGTTCATTATTGAAGGTTGTCGTTGTGTGTTTTAATACCATCTCTTGTTGAAACTTCTGCTTGTTTTTTTTTTCCAGACAATCCAACAGGTTGGTTGTGGTACCTCATATTGCAGCCACAGATTGTTAGATTAGATTAAGGTGGAGACGGCAGCTCAGTGGTTAGAGCTCACGTCCCACAGAGAGCACGTCTAGGGTCCTTGGAGAAGACACCTAACCCCCGTTTTTCCCACCATTGGTGCCGTCGAAGGGCAGCCTGCTGCGGTGTAAGGAGTGCAGCACACAAATTTCCCCGGTGAGGGATGAATAGAGTAATTCTTTTTTTTTTTATTTTATTTGTAGAATTACGTTATTGATCCCACACGTCACTTTATCCCTATTTCTTTTTCTTTTGCACCTCATCCCTCTTCTTTTTCACTCCCTTTTTTTCCCTCCTCTCTATACCCTGTCGGGTCTAGCAAAAAAGCTCCACACATATACGATGTTGCATAACAAGTAAATAAAATAATATTTGCCAAGGTTGGCACATAGTGCTGACCCTGGCAGTGCAAATCCGTCCAGTAGTACCTGGCATACAAATCACCATTCTGCTTGTCATGATGTCAAACAGAACAGGGTGAACATGAAAAAAAAAGAAATTACTAAACAATTTAATGTGAGAGATTTTACACGCAACCCTAATCATCCAGAGTCCCATTCTGCAGATTTTAAGTGGTCTGGAAAGGGACTGACGTAAATCATGTGGTGACCACTAAAGATGTAAAGTGATTCCAACAATTCGTCAAATATTTGGTTGCAAAATAGGCTCAGTATTTGCAGTGGTGGATGAAGTACTCACTTTTTGTACTTAAGTAAAAGTACAGATAATTAGGCAAAAAATTTACTTAAGTAAAAGTAAAAGTACCAATAAAAAAAATCTACTTAAGTAAAAGTACAAAAGTAGTTGCTGTAAATTGTACTTTTTAAGTAAAAAGTAAAAGTATTCGACAATAATTCAAATGTTATTTTTGTGCTATAGGGTGTCACCATGGTAACTAGGATAAATACTCTGCAAGGGTGTGACCCCTCCTCTCCCGCCTCTTTTAGTCCACAAAAAAAATAAATACTTAAATTAAAAGGAGAGGGGACAAGTCAAGCTATCCTCTAGAAGGGCCACTGAATGGGCCGCCAATATGGAGGAAAATGACACTTATTTTTTAAAATGTTTTGGGGGGGAGGCCCCCAGTCACTATATATTGGATTTTTCAAAGCCCCACCCCCCTTCGGAAAATTCTAGATCCGCCCCTGCTCTGTGTAATGATGGCTCAACTTTTTATTTAGAAGTAAACACAACGAACAACGATCTTCTGACTCTTTTTAATTTGTACTATATTTGATGTTGGGTTTTTGGCACTGAATGAATGCGGAAAATGTTTCTCGATTCATTACTTCTTCTCCCGATCAACTGCTTCTTTTGATTTTGGCGATGCGGCTTCAAGATGCGCTAAATAACCTGTGAATTTTTCAAATTCCTGAACGAAAATGTAACAAAAAATGTAAAACACACTTTTAAAAAGTAGCGAAGTAAAAGTACAGATATTTGCTCTAAAAATGTAGTGAAGTAAAAGTAAAAGTACCGGTCTTCAATTTTACTTAAGTAAAGTACAGATACACAATTTTTTTTACTTAAGTACAGTATCGAAGTAAATGTACTTCGCTACGTTCCACCACTGAGTATTTGACACAAAAAAATAACATTAATCTTACACTAGACAGATGAAGTTATTGAAAAACGAACATTTGTAGGTTTCTAAATGTTTGGACGTGATTTCAGATTTTTCAGTTCTTTAGTTTTGCACAACTTTGGCTCCCACAAATTTCACTTCCACTTCAGCCTCATATACAGTACAGCCTCTACTGATATAAAACACATTTATCATGACGTTTTTCTAATCTACTGTGCCTCGCCAGCCCAGAAATATTTGTTTCCACACTTTTTCTTTAAACCCAAATCAAATTGGAATCAATTTGAATGGGTGAAAATAAATCATCTCCCACTAAGTCATCTCCCGACCCCGTATCTTGGTGTCTTGTTCACGAGTGGAGGAAGGATGGAGCGGGAGATCGACAGAAGCATCGGTGCAGCGTCAGCAATAACTAGAACACTGCATCGGTCCGTTGTGGTAAAGAAAGAGCTGAGCTGAAAAGCATAGCTCTCGATAAACAAGTCGATCTACGTTCCTACCCTCATCTATGGTCACCAGCTGTGGGTGGTGACCAAAAGAATGAGATCACGGATACAAGCGGCCGAAATGAGCTTCCTCCGCAGGGTGGCTGGGCTCTCGCTAAGAGATCGGGTGAGGAGCTCTGCCATCCGGGAGGAGCTCGGTGTCAAGCCACTCCTCCTCCAGGTCGAGAGGAGCCAGATGGGGTGGTTCGGGCATCTGGTCAAAATGCCCCCCGAGCGCCTCACTGGTGAGGTGTTTCGGGCACGTCCCACCGGGAGGAGACCAAAAGTCAGACCCCGGACCCGCTGGAGGGACTACATATATATATATATATATATATATATATATATATATATATATATATATATATATATATATATATATATATATATATATATATATACTATTGGTATGGCAACCCATCCATTGGTAGTATATAGTTTATATACTACCAATGGTATATGTATACTAGTATATATATCAGAATCAGAATATACTTTAAAGATCCCACACATGGGAAATTTGTGTGTCACAGCAACAACTTTCTATCTGCTAAGTGAGTCGTTGTAGAGCCCGATCACGTACGGGAAGAAAGACCTCCGGTAACGAGATGTTCTCGAGCGGAGCTGTCTGAGCCTCTTGGAGAAGGAACTCCGCTGTTCGTCCAGGAGTGCGTAGAGAGGATTGTCATGATTGTCCATGATGGACAATATCATATAGTATATATATATATATATATATATATATAGTATAAGGACAAAAGTCCATTATATATATAGCATATATACGTATATATATATATATAGGTATGTATAAATTTATGTATATATATATATATATATTAGTATATAATATTAGCATGTTAGCATCCATACATGTATATACAGTATATATATATATATATATATATATACATATATATATATATATATGTATATATATATATATATACTATGCATGGCTGCATCTATAACATTTACATTATTGTCATATTGTCTTTGTTGTATGATCTTTACTGACATTTATGAATAGAAACAATTAAATATGTTACAGTTTCATTTTTAATATTAACATTTAAAATTGTGGGTCTTTCAGGAGCACTCATTTATGTCTACCCAAAACAAGAAAGGGGACTTTTTCTACATGATATCACAGAACAGAGAACAGTCAAGGAAGTAAAGTGACAGTTATTTTACAATGCAATGATTGCATGCTACAAACACACTACCACCTCACAAGCAACAGAATACACAAAACAGTTAAGCTAGAAATCCCCCTGCCTAAAAGTTTATCTTATTTTTATTAATAATTAAAAGAAATATATGTATAATAATACAAAAAAAAAGTTTAGTGGTCTAAAACAGGATCCTGGTGCGACACCCTGTGGCTCCTCCCATCAGCCCGTCATCACAGCCATCCTGTTGTTACAAAATATTATTCTCTCATCCAAACAAAACACACAAGAATCAAAGCTGAAGAGAAGTTGTTGAAGATGCAGTAGTGTTAGATGAAAAAACAAACATGTGGGGGTTAAACTAAGTCACTGGATTTCTTTTTTAAAGCAGATAGTGGTAGTCTTTAACAGCTAGCTAGCTAATGTGGCAGCCTGTCTGCATCCTCTCTGCTGGTATCGATCCATCGACTTGTTGGACTTGGGGATTAAAGAGACCATAACACATTTTAAACCCTGGTAAGTCTCAAGTTTTTCTTAATTTTTTTTTTTTTTTTTAAATATGAATGTGTTGTGTTGAGAAGCCAGAATCGCTATGAGAAGTATTATTTGGATAAAATAGTTCTAGATTTCTATAAAAGTTGTATAAAAGTTATTAAAAGCTGAAGTTTGTTTACATGACTTCTTATCTGGGTAAATATAAAAAGATCAGGGCAAAGGACAAACAAATGTGGGGGGAAAAAAAGCTTGAAATGTACAGTTTATCCTGCTCTGATAAATGCAATATAAATTATACATCTATTACTAACATTTGATGTTGATCCAAAAATGTTGTTTTTATAAATATTTTCATTTTGTTTTCAAGGAACCAATGGATTTTTATTGGTGCTCTTTTTTTTTTGCACCAATAAAAATAAAATAAATGCTGTCTTTATGCACAACTTGTGTTCTATTTAGAGCTTCTGGTTACTTTTATAGTGCAACTCAAGTTATCTCCATCCTCATGTTATTGTTGGTAAAAAGTTATGAATATTATTTTGGATTGACTATAATGATAAATATGTTTTTCTTAAAGAGACAGTTGAAAAAAAAAACAGTAAATATGCACATTTACTGTGTTTAATATCAGTATATATTTATGGTATGTATTTAATATAGATTAATATTTTATACTTAGTCACCATTTTTATTTATTATGAATCTGAAAGTTCCTGTTTTATTCTGAAAATCGACATGAACTCCATTAGATAATAAACTACCATTAGTTTTTATTTTTGTTGCACGTTCAAATGTTGTACCCCTCTGTGAAATATCACAGAATAATAGGGACAGGGTCCTGCCCCAAGTGGAGGAGTTTAAGTATCTCGGGGTCTTGTTCACGAGTGGGGAAAGGATGGAGTGGGAGATCGACAGGCGGATCAGTGCGGCATCAGCAATAACTAGGACGCTGCATCGGTCCGTTGTGGTAAAGAGAGAGCTGAGCCGAAAAGCAAAGCTCTCGTTTTACAAGTTGATCTACGTTCCAACCCTCAACTATCGTCACCAGCTGTGGGTGGTGACCGAAAGAATGAGATCGCAGATACAAGCGACCGAAAAGAGCTTCCTCCGTAGGGTGGCTGGGCTCTCACTCAGCGATCGGGTGAGGAGCTCTGCCATCCGGGAGGAGCTCGGTGTCGAGCTGCTCCTCCCCCAGGTCGAGAGGAGCCAGATGGGGTGGTTCATGCATCTGGTCAGGGTGCACCACGAGCGCCTCGCGGGCGAGGTGTTTTGGTCACGTCCCATCGGGAGGAGACCAAGAGGCAGACCCCGGACCCGCTGGAGAGACTATGTCTCACAGCTGGCTGGGGAACTACTTTGGATCCTTCCGGGAGAGCTGGAGGATGCAGCCAGGGTGAGAGAAGCCTGGGCTTCCCGTTTGAGGCTGTTGTCCCCGCGACCCGGCCCCGGATGAGCGGAAGATGACGGAACGGAACGGAATTATATGAAAGACAGATGCATATTTACATGGCACAACTGTTGGTCTTAACTGGTGACTAAAACTGTAGACACACATATGCATGTCTGATGTAGCCTACCCTTTTAAATTTAGCCAACTTTAATCAAATTGGATTGCCGGATTAACCCTACACACAAAAGTTTAGAATTTAGCAGTTACAGAGTGCAATTTTTGCAATAACATACACTCAAAAAATATGTAAAAAATGTGCAAAAAAATAAATATGTGAAACAAAAAATTCGCGGCATCCGAAATAATTAGGATGTTGCATCAGTCCGTCATGATGTAGAAAGAGCTTAGCCTAAAAGCAAAGCTCTTAAATTACCAGTTGATCTATGTTCCTTCCCTCACCTATGGTCACCAGCTGTTGGTGGTGACCAAAAGAACACAGAAATCACAGATACAAACGGTTGAAATGAGCTTCCTCCGCAGAGTGGCTGGGCTCTCACTCAGATATAGAGTGAGGAGCTCTGCTATCCAGGAGGAGCTCGGAGTAGAGCTGTTGCTCCTCCGGGTCAACAGAAGCCAAATGGGGTGGTTCGAACATCTGGTCAGGATGTCTCCCGAATAACTCGCTGGTGAGGTGTTTCAGGTACTGTACGTCCCACCGGTTAGGAGACTTAGAGGCATCCCCAAACCTACTGTATGTCTCCTAGCTGGCTGGGGAACACCTTGGGATCCTCCGAGGTGAGCTGGAGGATGCAGCCGGGGTGAGAGAAGCCTGGGCTTCCCGTCTGAGGCTGTTGCCCCCGCGACACGGCCCTACATGAGTGGAAGACTATTTTTAATAGTGAATTAGCTTTACTATTTTCTTTCTATTGATGCTTGATTTCTTTCCCCAACGATGATTGCGAATTTCTCCTCAGTGCAGATAACTTTCCGGGTTAGGTGCCCAAATTATCATTATTATTTGTTTTGAGTGATGAAACTGTGTAATTTACGTTGATGAAATCATTTCTAACCAGTAACAGTCATAGAAATTCTCATTGTGACTGTAAGGAAACATCTGGGCTAAGAAGATAAGACCAAAGGGTACAGCCATGCTATCCCAAAAAGCAAAAGCATGGCTGTTTTTTTTTTTCATGCATTTCAGTTGAATGTCAGCAGTGTTGATTAATTTCTCAAAGCCTATAGTAAATCTGGTTTAGCATTTTATTTAGGTTTTACCAGAAAGAGTATGAACGGTGACATAAATGTTATGGGGAAAGTACACTAGTCTAGAATCTGGGATCATGTGTAGTATTATGCAATTTTTATTCAGGTCATACAAAGACCTGCTCTGTTAGCTCTGTAATGGAGACTAGTTTAAAATAGAATATTACAAAGTTCCAAAGCAAAATAGCAGTTTTTTTTCTTCACACTTTGCCAAAATCGTATTCTCCACGCTCCTTCCGACAAAAAGAACAACTAAGTTGTGACTCATGGCATGACCTAAAACCCATGCCAATGCCTTCAGTAGTCCTTATCTCAAAGCTTACCACACTACTTGCTGTAGATGAAAAGTCGTAGAGTACTAAAATGTTTTTGCATCATTCTCATGTTTATCTTTTGAATTGCGTTCCCCGTTTCTTTGATGGTTACCATAGTACGTTACGAAACCAAGCAACCACTTGCTGCAAGGTAAGGATGTGCACTATTCATCTCATTTCGATGACATCATCATGTGGTTTGTTCAGTAAATTTTCGTGATGTGATCTAAAAGAAAAAGCTGAGGATGTCAGAGAATATGGCATGTGTCACATTTCTTGTTTTGCTTCTTTGCTGGCTTAAAATGACAGTGAAACATTGAATTGAGGCCACTTGTGACTAAAATAGATGCAGCGTTTTTTTTTTTTTGTAAGACCAATCATTTTAAATGTCACCAGCTCCAAGGAACAGAGCCTTTGGAATAAACAGAAGTGGTTGAAATATATTTGTCATTAACACAGTCTTTTAAAAAAATCCACTGTGTGAAATGCTTAAAAATAAAATTAAATAATCAGCCTCAAACATAAAGTCGGTGTATCTACAAAAATCAGGCCTTCTTGTTCAATCCGGACTGTTGAGCTGAGCTGGAAAGGTTAATATTTTTAAAAAACGGTACAAAAGAAACTCATATTATAAATCAAAGTAATGTAGTTTTCATTTTTACCTTATGCCAACATGGTGGTGAACGTGGTGAAGTAGGAGCCAGATGCAAAAGCCTGTTTCAACCTGTGTATTGCAGGTAGCTGGCATAGAGAACCAGACATAGAGCTCAGCAGGAGAAGGGACCAGATGTAGAGCTCAGCAGGATGAGAGACCATAAGATGGAGCTCAGCAGGATGAGGGACCAGATGGAGCTCAGCAGGATGAGGGACCAGAGGTAGAGCTCAGCAGGATGAGGGATCAGAGGTAGAGCTCAGCAGGATGAGGGATCAGAGGTAGAGCTCAGCAGGATGAGGGATCAGAGGTAAAGCTTAGCAGGATGAGGGACCAAAGGTAGCGCTCAGCAGGATGAGGGACCATCCGCTACAGGAGGAGGAGAGCTCGGCAGGATGAGGGAACAGATGTAGAGCTCAACAGGATGAAGGAGCAGAGGTAGAGCTCAGCAGGATGAATGAGCAGAAGGTAGAGCTCAGCAGGATGAGGGAACAGATGAAGAGGGAAACCATTAAGGCTGCAGTAGGAATGCATGACAACAGTACCGCAGATGATCTGACCCAGAAGTGAAGGACACCAGGGCTTAAATAATACAGAGACGAGACGAGACACAGCTGGAGATTTCAAGGAGAGGCAATATGGACCACTTGTGCAGAATTAGGGCAGAGGCTAGAATTAAGAGGGAGGAAATGTTTCAGATGAGAGGAGGATCATGACGGTTACGTAATGAAAATAAAGAATAGTTATCAATCATCATGTATTGTTTATCTGAAATACAGTCACCTTTCGGAGAGCTCGTAATGTTTTCTGAAATAAACAATGGTGATTTTTTTTGTTGTTTATTTATTTATGGATTAATGTGTTGATATTTACTGATCCAAATGGAAAAGTGAGGTTACAGGGTGAAGAGATAAAGAAGGTGGAAGATTTTAAGTATCTACGATCAACAGTCCAGAGCAATGGTGAGTGTGGAAAAGAGGTGAAGAAGCGTGTGCAGGCAGGCTGGAACGGGTGGAGAAAAGTATCAGGTGTGATGTGTGATAGAAGAGTTTCAGATAAAATGAAAGGAAAAGTGTACAAAACCGTGGTGAGACCGGCCATGCTGTTTGGTCTATGACAGAAGCACTGAGGAAAAGACAGGAAACAGAGATGGAGGGAGCAGAGATGAAGATGCTGAAGATCTCTCTGGGAGTGACCAGGATGGAGAGGATCAGAAACGAGTATCTCAGAGGAACAACACATGTTAGAAGTTTTGGAGATAAAGTCGGAGAGGCCAGACTGAGATGGTTTGGACATGTGCAGAGGAGAGAGAGAGTACATAGGAAGAAGGATGCTGGATTTGGAACCACCAGGAAAGAGGACTAGAGGAAGACCAAAGAAGAGGTTCATGGATACAGTGAAGGAAGACATGAAGATAGTTGGCATGACCGAAGAGGATGCAGGAAATAGGGTTAGATGGAAGAAACTGACACTTGCTGTGGTGACCCCTTGAAGGGAAATGCCGAAAGGAGAAGAAGAAGAAGATTTACTGGTTCTGGTCATGGGGTTCTGCGTTTTGGAGTTCTGCGTTTTGGGGTTCTTGTCTTGGTTCTTTAGTGGATCCTGAACTTATCCAGATTCACTAACATTTTATTTGTCCATTTAATTTACTCGTACTATATTAAATAATCGACATCTTCAAATTTTGTGTCGTATTGGATATTTTCGTCCATATTGACTTCATGGCATAACACAGTATAATGCAAATTTGTCGGCTACACATCCAGTATTCATCAAAGACCAAAATGGGATCTTGTGACTGTGGAAACCACTGAAGTACAGTGAACTCAAAATGACCTCTATAAACTGAAGATGATTTGAGCTTTAGAAGTAACCACAAGAGATGGTACACTGTGGTCATTTCAGATGGACATGGTTGCCTACAGTAATCTGTAAGTCTATGATGTTTAAACCATGGTTGATCTAATGAGACCCAAAGTGCTTCAACAAATTAACCTTTGGAATCCATTACAGAGTTAAATGTCTTCAGGGTTCAGAGATGGTATGTGTAGAGATGTGTTGAGCCACTTTAGTTTCTGCATTCTTTACTAACATCTCCAACTAATTACGTAGTGGTTTATCATCAGACTTCGTGTGCTTGGTGGAGTAGTGGTTAGCACAGTAGCCTCACAGCAAGATTTTCAGGGTCTGAGTCCTGAAGTGGGGTTGAGACTTGAATTGCTGGTGGTTCTATGTGGAATTTGCATGCTCCCTCAGTATATGGGTGGATTTTCTCCGGGTACTCTGGTTTTCTCCGACTCTCTAAATACAAGCATGTTAGGTTGATTGGTCACTATCAACTTGTCCTCAGAAATGAGTGGATTTCTAAAGACGTGTGGATGGCAGTCTGTGTGTGTGGCCCCGCAACAGACTGGCGACCTGTTTGGGGTGCTCCGACACCCTCCGCAACCGCATTGGGTTTAAGCAGTTCAGAAGATGTGTCATCAGACTTTGCACTTTCAATAGAACAACAGTTTAAAGTATAAAATAGAAGACCAGGAGTGGGCAAACTGCGGCCCGCGGACCTCTTGCGGCCCGTTAAACGTTTTAATCCGGCCCACCAAACTTGAAAAAATTAAATAGATAAACCTTGTTAATGTTTTGTTTACCCTGGAATTCTGATGTTTCCTCACTAGATGGCACACTCTGGACACATTGGCTTTGTTGAGAAAACAACAACACTGCTCCCATTAAAATGTGTGTCTCCATCATGTGCATGCTGTAAAAATAAACAGTGTGCACAGAAAGCCATTGGGGCCAATACACGCACGTAAACAAGCGTGTTAGATGTTAAAACAAGCAAAATGTCACATCAAGCGCTTAGATTTCAAACCTAGCGCCGCTAAATACGCGTTTTTAAGTGCTATTGCACTAGATTTCAGACCTAGCGTCGCTAGATTTAAAATTTAACGCTCTTGATGTAACATTTAACGCGCTTGTTTAAAATCTAGCGCGCCATTCTATCGGTTTAATCTAGCAGTTACCAAAGCATGCCGGCTATCTGCTTCTGTTCCGGCCCCTTTGTCAAATGTTAGAACTCAATGTGGCCGCGAGTCAAAAAGTTTGCTTACCCCTATACTAGACCAACCTAGCTGGTACCAACGTTGTGCCCAATTGGCTCATTGGCTAAATAAATACAAATTTGAACAAAAAGGAAAACTTGTTGCTAATCAAAGGGTCTGTCTTGATGCAAATTATATTCCGCAATTGTTGAACTCTGTCGAACATAGTTTTTTTGAAGATAGAACGAAAATAAAATATTAAACATTATAACAACATCTATCACAGAAAACGGACCGGCCGTTTTCAAAATGATTTGTGCCTGTATTTTTTTAGTTCTGTGACTTCATCAAAAAAGTGCTGTTAAAAATTAACGCTTATGACAAAATACGAAGTTTTCACAATCCAGAAATAGTTGATATACTTTTCATCTCTAAAGAGAGAGAGGGTTCAATAAAGGACGTCCGTTATGGATATTTATCAGTTGTCATTTTCTGAGATCTTTCACTTCTAGAAGGAAGTTGTACCCACAGTCTGTGAAATTCTCATTTAGAAATTTGGTTTTCTTAGTAAAATAATTATCTGACGTTCATTCATCACATTTTTTGTTTTGCTGTTTTGCTGCATATTACGTGGCATTGTGCGTTAGTTTTTCATGTGTGGTTTTGGACTGTTATGGTAGTAGAGGGTCATCTGAGGTTGTGCCAGTCTGCTTTGTTACTCTCCTCTACAACTAAACAAGTTCCTGTGCACTTTTAATCAAACAGCTATTTGAAGAATTCAATTAAATATACCGTATTGAAGCGTACATACAGTGGTGGTCAAAAGTTTACATACACTTGTAAAGAACATAATGTCATGGCTGTCTTGAGTTTCCAGTTATTTCCAACAACTCTGATTTTTCTCTGATATAGTGATTGGAACAGATCCTTCTTTGTCACAAAAAACATTCATGAAGTTTGATTCTTTTATGACTTTATTATGGGTAAACTGAAAATGTGACGAAATCAGCAGGGTCAAAAATATACATACAGCAATGCTAATATTTGGTTACATGTCCTTTGGCCATTTTTACTTCAATTAGGCGCTTTTGGTAGCCATCCACAAGCTTCTGGCAAGTTTCTGGTTGAATCTTTGACCACTCCTCTTGACAGAATTGGTGCAGTTCAGTTAAATTTGTTGGCTTTCTGACATGGACTTGTTTCTTCAGCATTATCCACATGTTCTCAATGGGATTTAAGTCAGGACTTTGGGAAGGCCATTCTAAAACCTTAATTCTAGCCTAATTTAGCCATTCCATTACCACTTTTGATGTGTGTTTGGGGTCATTGTCCTGTTGGAACACCCAACTGCGCCCAAGACCCAACCTTCGGGCTGATGACTTCAGGTTTTCTTGAAGAATTCATTGTCCCATTGACTCTCTGTAAAGCACCAGTTCCATTGGCAGCAAAACAGGCCCACAGCATAATACTACCACCACCGTGCTTGATGGTAGGCATGGTGTTCTTGGGGTTAAAGGCCTCACCTTTTCTCCTCCAAACATATTGCTGGGCATTGTGGCCAAACAGCTCAATTTTTGTTTCATCTGACCACAGAACTTTCCTCCAGAAGGTCTTATCTTTGTCCATGTGATCAGCAGCAAACTTTAGTCGAGCCTTAAGGTGCCGCTTTTGGAGCAAGGGCTTCCTTCTTGCACGGCAACCTCTCAGTCCATGGCGATGCAAAACACGCTTGACTGTGGACACTGACACCTGTGTTCCAGCAGCTTCTAATTCTTGGCAGATCTGCTTTTTGGTGCTCCTGGGTTGACTCTTCACCCTCCTGACCAGTTTTCTCCCAACAGCAGGTGACAGCTTGCGTTTTCTTCCTGATCGTGGCAGTGACAAAACAGTGCCATGCACTTTATACTTACAAACAATTGTTTGCACTTTTGCTCTTGGAACCTGCAGCTGCTTTGAAATGGGTCCAAGTGACTTTCCTGACTTGTTCAAGTCAATGATTCTCTTTTTCAAATCTGTGCTGAGCTCCTTTGACTTTCCCATTGTAGCGTTTGTGGGTGTTTTTATCCAATGAGCCCTTTTTAAATGGCCTCAGAGAAGTCACCAGCTGTAGTCACTCATAATCACTCACAAGAAGTTAAGAGGTCATGCTATGAAGCTCATGTCATTGACACAACTTTCTAAGTCTTCAAAATTGCTCATTCATGTTGCTGTATGTATATTTTTGACCCAGCTGATTTCGTCACATTTTCAGTTTACCCATAATAAAGTCATAAAAGAATCAAACTTCATGAATGTTTTTTGTGACAAAGAAGGATCTGTTCCAATCACTATATCAGAGAAAAATCAGAGTTGTTGAAATAACTGGAAACTCAAGACAGCCATGACATTATGTTCTTTACAAGTGTATGTAAACTTTTGACCACCACTGTACATAAGTAGAGTTCACTTACCATTTGAATTTTGATATCCTCACAACCCTGTTAGGGATGGGCAGTTCTGACGAATTTTGATGTAGACTATGACTTCCTTCTGTGAAGTTGTGTTTTGCAATCTATGTAAAAAAAAAAAAAAAACACCAGCATTAATCCTTTCTATTGACTAAAGTGGTTTTTCTTTTGATTGTCTGGAAAACAGACTGCATACGTTTTTTTTTTGTTTGTTTTTTTGTTTTTTTCACGACCAAGGAGAGAAAAAAAAGTACAAACAAGAGTTTAAACCAGTGATAAAACTGACACACACAACAAAATCTTCTAGAACAAATGTTGTAGAACACAAACACATGTTACTAGAGCTGTAATAATATTGGTTGGGAGCAAGGAACATAGCGGACAGTAAACAGTGTGATATAGTGTGCGAGTGTGAGTGAAAGTACATGCATACTGCCGATGTGAACCATGTGCTTATTAGGACCAGCGGATCCTCACCAGCCCCAAAAGATTGGAACGAGGGAGGCACAGACACACGCAACCCGGGCCCGCGCCCATCTGGATCCTGGGACCCTGAGGCCGGGCCTAGGAGCCGTCCACCCCGTATGACTGCATACGGTTTTGAAAACAGATTATTTAGATTTCTTTAACCAGAATTTTTTTTACACAAATTAAAACCTGGTGCAAGTAAGTATAGGGTTTTAAGAATGAGTTGAGCGAAGTATGACAGATCTGTACTTCAGTTAGGAAAGCTCGGTCTTTAGAAACAGACTTCACACACACACTGAACTTGGAGTTTAAGCTTAATTGCTCGGGCTGACGCTGAGTAGTTCCTCGGGCAAAAACGAGGCAGAGCAGGTAGAATTTGGATCCTGCTGCAATAGGGTTCTTAAATAGTAGTGGTGGATCGTAATCCGGTGTGTTTTTTACAGAAGACGGTGGACTTCTATGTTTTTCTAATGAAAAGGTGTCTCGAATCCAGTTTGCAAGCAAATTGACCAACGTGTAGTATTAAATAACCTTGAACTTTGAATTTTTACATTTCCAAGTAATTTGAGTCATTTTTGGCAGCAGACATGAGCCCAGTCTGATTGTCTGTGTCACCTTTTGATACAGACATTATGACTTCCTGCAGGGATGAATGAGTATGATCCACTTCTTCACAGGACAAAAGAACCACCAGTACTGTTAATTGTGTTATGTTAAAGCTTGGCAATGACGCCAATGGTAGGATAAACGGTGGGTTAAGTATCATCCCCAAGGACACTTAGGCATGAGTCTAGTAGGAATCAAACCTGCTTCTCCTGGTCCAAGGGCGGACATTCTACCACTAGCCAACGCCTCCTCCCAAAAGGTCCAGTAAATTAGTTGGAAATAGAATCACAGAATCAGATGCCGCATGCTAAAAAATGAAGAGAATACCAAGCTTTTGAGAAAATGCCAATCCCTTTACCTGAAGTTAGCTAGGGACGTAGCAATATTGCAATGGAAAAATTGTCATGATATTATCATTACGATATCTAAAAAAATGTTTTTTTTGATCCACATAAAGTTTTTGTTTTGTTTTCTGAACCATTTATCCCTAATGGTATTATGGGGGGCACTGGCGCCTATTCTAGTCGACAGTGGCACTGTGGTTAGCACGTTAGCCTCACAGCAAGAAGGTTGGGGATTAGAATCCCGGAGTGGGGCGAAGCGTGAAACACTGGCCTTTCTGTGTGAAATTTGCATATTCTCCCCGTGTATGTCTGGCCGCTATAAAATTGCCCCTAGGAATGGGCGTGTGTCTGTGGCCGCGCAACAGATTGGCAACCTGTTCGGGGTGTATCCTTTCTCTTGCCTGAAATCAATATTAAGTGTTTCTATAAATGTTAATGACATAACTAGATCACTATGTCGCTTTTAGGGAGGCGATAGCTCAGTGGTACAATGGTCGCCCTTCGACCGAAAGTTCACAGGATCGAATCATATTGAGCTTATGTCTAGGTTTCCTTGGGGAAGACACCTAACCCCTTGTTTCTCCCATCATTGGCACCGTCGTGGCAGCCAGCTGCGGTGTCATGCAGCACACAAATTTTTTTGTTAAGGAATGAATAAAGTATTTTTCTTTTCTTTTCCCCGTGTGTTTAACCAATTAGAATGCACATTGCTAACACACTGTTCCTCAAATGAAGATAGAATACAGTAGCCCTTAATAAAGCATGAATTCAGAATGAAAGGCTGGTATGGTGAATATGAGCACCCATGCAACATTAAAGTTAAAAAGTCTTCTTCTGGTCCCAAGGGGCATTGGCCTAATGGTAGAGTTACTGTCTTTGGACCGTGAGAAACTGGTCCGAATCCCACCGGGCCCAAGCCGTTCCAAGTTAATATTACTTTTATATTTGGAAAAGGAAAGTATGAAAAAGAAAATGTGGTTGTACAGTGGAGATACGTGAAAGTATGGATACTTTGGAAGGAAAGTTTCAGATATTTCAGATTATCTATGTAGTATCTATGTAGTATCTATGTAGTATGTATTATCTATGTAGTAGTAGAATTGTAAGAATAGAGATTAAATTGAAACCTTTTATTTTCCCGGGGATTGTCTTAACCTTTAAGACAATGAGTTTTCTGTTAAAGTTTTTTTTTTTATGTAGAAACTTGTGTAACTGTTTTTGAAAAGATTCACATGTAGCAAGTGGTAAGTCAGAACGGTGATAAGGAGCGGCATGTGGCCGAGCTGATAGCCAAGTACCAAACAAACACCCAGAGCCTGATAAGCCAAACGAAGTAACTGTGGTAACTCACTCCCTACGTAGTGATACAAGTACTCCAAATAATTAAAGTTTTGCTTTTTAAAATCAAATTTGAACCTTTTCATATGAACTCAGCCATTTGAAATTACACTTTTTTCTTCTTCGTTGAACCAAATGCTTCCTGATTGCATTCAGTTAATTGTTTACGAAGCTATACATATTTCGTCTATTTGCTGTGAAAATGTGAAAATTTGTCACATTAGCAAAAATGATCTAAAAACACAGATAACTATGTTTTTTTAAATTATGTAAAGTTTGGTAGCTCATTCCTTCAGTTTCTAAACCACTTGTCCCTGAGAGAGTCGCCAGGGATGCCAGAACTTATTCTGTCTGATTACAGGCAAGAAGCGGGATACCCCCTGAACAGGTCGCCAGTCTGTTGTGGGGCGTTGTTTTAGCTATATAGAAAAATCATTTTCTATAGTGCTATAAAAGGCAAACAAACAAGCTTTATACATATATAAAAAACAACAACAACAATGGTATATGACAAATTTCAACATGTCCCATTCTTAAGGTTATTTTTATTTGAGGAATTTCAAAAAGAGTGCCCAGACCTCTTCAAAATGTTGTGCTTTACCCCTCAAAATATGGGTTAGCTTTTCCAATGTAACGCTTAAAGACATTTCTCTCAGCCAAGATTGGACAGTGAAAATTTCAGTTTCTCTCCAGGATAAAGCAACCATGCTCCTGGCCTTCAGTAGTCCTGTCCGGGTTTGGTGGATGTGGAATGAGGAGGACCCAATTGCAGGACATGTAAAAACAAGGTTTATTAACACAATTCCAGTAAGTCTGTAAAGCAAAGGGCACAGGATTAACTCATGATTCAAAAGTTCAAATAACAACAGAGTCAGGCAAGTCTGACCATAATAACATGGTCAGGCAACCAGAGAGACCTGTCTGGAAGGGACAGTAATGACCCGACGAGAAAGCCTGTGGTGATTGCCCTTAAATAGGCAGCAGGCTGATGATTCACAGCTGATTGGTACCAGGCTAATCATCCAGATGTTCAGGATAAGGTTGGAATCCAGGTGAGGGTGGACGGTCTAGGGCTACCTCTGTCGGCAAGCGAGGGGATCCTGACAAGTCCAAAAGTAATGAGAATTTTCAGACCATATGAAACCTTAGACTTCTTCTTCTTCTTTCGTCATTTTCCTTCAGGGGTCGCCACAGCAAGTCAGTTTCTTCCATCTAACCCTATCTGCTGTATCCTCTTCGGTCACACCAACTATCTTCATGTCTTCCTTCACTGCGTCCATGAACCTCCTCTTTGGTCTTCCTCTAGTCCTCTTTCCTGGTGGTTCCAAATCCAGCATCCTTCTTCCGATGTACTCTCTCTCCTCTGCACATGTCCAAACCATCTCAGTCTTGCCTCTCAAACTTTATCCCCAAAACCTCTAACATGTGCTGTTCCCCTGATATATTCATTTCTAATCCTGTCCATCCTGGTCACTCCCAGAGAGATCCTCAGCATCTTCATCTCTGCTACCTGCATCTCCGCTTCCTGTCTTTTCTTCAGCGCTACTGTTTCTAGACCAAACAGCAAGGCCGGTCTCACCACGGTTTTAAAAGAAACCGTCGGGGGTTGTCGGGGTAAATTCCTTAAACACACAGCTTAGCTGTTCAAGATAGCTGAACGTCAGTTATTTCACATAATTAACAGATTATGCTTATCCAAAAATTTTGCATTTTAGGACACAAGTATCTGGAATGCCAGGGGACCATTTGTTCAGTTTCTCAGGGGTTATGTATGTCCTCATTAACCATTTATGCTGTAAAAGTTTTATCTTTAAAATCTTGTAAAACCATACAGTATGTGCTTGTGCTCTAAAGCACGCCTTTTCCCACTCAGCTTCACCAATATTTTCTTTAATATCTGAACTCCATGCTTCCATTTTATCAAAACTAGATTCCCTGTCTGTAGAAACAAGCATGGCATAAAGTATAGATATTAGCCGTCTACTGTACGTATGTTTTGTGGCCACGTCTTCCGAACACGACAGATGTAGTTCCTGAGTGTCACAGTCCTTTGAATGAATAAAGTGGTTTAGCTGTAAATATTTGAAAAGATATTTTCTAATACAGAATATTTTGGCATCAAATGAGAATAACCTACCTTCCACATATAAATCTCCAAGTTTTTGCATTTCTTGGTCAGCCCATTTCTTAAAACCTTCGTTTGCTGTGCCTGATGTAAACTGAGTATCACCATAAATGGGAGAGAAATGGGAAATAGAGGATGTGTTTCCAGTATGTTTACGGGCTTAATACCAAATGTTAATTGTGTTTTAAGAAAAAGATTAGTTTTCTTTTTCATTAGGGCTTTAATATCTGAAGAGTAAAGATAAAGATTGAGTGGAAGTACAGATGATGACTGTTCAATACAGACCCATGCTGGTGGGGATTACTTAGAAAAGTAAAACATAACATGACGTAACTGAGTAAACCAATAGCACCACTTAAACTTAGGGAGTTGCAAACCCCCTCGGTCATACGGCAAGTACAGTCATTTTAGTCTGAGTCGAGGTTTTCTGTTGTTCCAGAGAAATTTGCAAAACATGCTAAGATCTCTGAAAAAGGATTATGGTAGCGACAGTGGAAGGGACTGAAAAAGAAATTTTGGCAGAATAGCCATTTTAATTAATTAATTCGACCAATAAAAGATATTGGGAATTTGGTCCATTTTTTAAGTGAATCTTGTATTTTACTCATCAGTGGGTCATAATTTGCTTTATTAATTGCACTTGTTTGAGGAGTAATTTTAATTCCAAGGTAAGTAAACCCATCTTGAGCGTTTAAAAATGGTGTGTGTATAACCGGGCGGGCTCACTCTTCTTTACTTAAAAATAATATTGCAGATTTTGAGTCATTAATATCATATCCAGAGAATCGACTGAGCTCTCTAATTACCTCTAAGATGGTAGGAATACTAATTGAATGATTTGATAAAAATAGAATGATGTCATCTGCAAAAAGGGATATTCTATGTTCATATCGTCCAATTGTTATTCTAAAAAGATTCGTCTGGTTTCTAATTGACATAACCAGGGGCTCAATAGCCAAAATAAACAATAGCGAAGATAAGGTTCAACCCTGTCAAGTGGATCTTTCCAATGTGATGTTTCTTGATGTGTCATTATGCAGGCTGTGGGACTTGTGTATAATTATTTGATCCAATTTTAAAAAGTCCATATCTTGGTAGTACATTGAATAAGTAAGGCCACTCGATCCTATCAAATGCTTGTCTTGCATCGAGAGATAATAGTGCTGTGTCCTTCGCATTATTCTTGTAATGTATTATGTTTAAGACTCTTTGAATGTTGTGAAATCCCTGGCGATTTTGTATAAACCCATTTTGATTCAACACTAGGTGTTGAATATGAGGTTCTAATAGTGGTTTATTCTTAAATTTAGTAGGTCGGTCAACTGTTTTTTCTCTTTTGGTTTTTATTTGACATTTAAAACTGTTGCTGTTGTTGCTGGTGTCATACAGTAATTTTCCTTAACTAGTTTTTCTTCCTCTACTCCCCTTCTTGTAGCAGAAGTGATTCAACAACAACGAAATTCAAAACGAGCACTGAAATTTCTAAAGAAACCTTTCAAGATGAGAGATGACAGAAACTTTATTTATAAGATGAATAAATTTGTCACAGAAGTGATAGAAATCCACCAAAAGTAAGAATAAAATGAAAGATAAATTATTAAAAGTCTTTCTCTTTTAGATGGACTAGTAGACTGTAACACTCCCTTTTACAATGCGGGTGTAGCAGTCTCTGGTTGAACGAGCTGCTCAAGCTCCTCCCTGCCTCATACAGAGGGTAGGAGGGGTTATTTCAGTTCTTTTGCAGATGGATCAGCATCTTCCTCTAAGCTATAGAGTCCAAAGAACAAGAGAGAACTAGTCCTCCTGACCAGCTTGTCCAGTCTGAATCAGAATCAGAATTTACTTTAATCATCCCACACATGGGACATTTGTGTGTCGCAGCAACAACTTCCTATCTGCTAAGTGAGTCGTTTTAGAGCCCGATCATGTACGGGAAGAAAGACCTCCTGTGACGAGATGTTCTTGCGCTGAGCTCTCTGAGCCTCTTGTCCCTCTCCGTTATTCCTCCCCACCAACAGGCCACTGCGTAGAAAGTTCCTAACACAACAATGGTGTCGTAAAAGGTCTTTAGCAAAGGTCTTCTGGACACACCAAAAAACATCAGTCATTTCAGGAAGTGGAGGTAAATTTGGCCCTTCTCGTATGCGACACCAATGATATCTGACCAGTCCAGTTTGTCGTTACTGTGAACACCCAGGTAACTGTATGTCAAGTCCAGTGTTCCCTCTAAGCTGTGCGCCTGCGCAATTGCGCACTGCTTGTAGATCAATAGCGCACAAGACCTATGCAGCGCACAAAAAAGAAACTCAGTTTAAACTAAAGATGGTAAAACAAGACAGAGCTTCGGAACATACCTCTTTCTTCTTTCTTTCTGAAACAAATTGCTTCAAACTACTGCTTCGGAATTTGGCGCATCACTACTGGTGACATCACAAAAGAGTAAAAGTTTTTGCTCCGCCCCTTCTGCTCAGGAAGCTTGTGTGTTTGCTCAGACACATAAAACATTAGAGGGAACATTGGTCAAGTCCGTGGATGTTATGATGGGGTCGGAGTGGCCTTCTTTCGGAACTCAATTGCCATCTCCTTTGTCTTGGTGGCATCGATGTGTAGGTGGTTGAGTTCACACCAGTCAACAAAGTCATGGACTACTTTTCTGTACTCTAGGTCGTTCCCTTCAGATAAGACACCCAACAACGACTGTATAACCAGAGAAACTCTGGATGTAGAAGGTGTTTGAGTCATAGCAGAAGTCTGATCTGTACTGTAGAGAGTGAAGAGAAAAGGAAAGGGGAAAGTACCTTGTGGAGCTCCCGTGCTGCAGATTACCTGATCAGACACACATATTGTAGTACACAAAAAAAGGTGCTCAACATTTTTTGTGTACTACAAACACAAACATACTAAGATCTAGTATGTTTCAAATGTGAAATCTCCTGAGATCTACCAGTCCGGCGCTACCATCGCAAACCCCCGGAGATTGTTTCCAACCAGACTCTCTCTCTCAAACACACACACACAGACAAATTTCTCTCTCTATCTCACACACAAACACAAACACAGACAAAATTTTCTCTCTATCACACACACAGATAAGTTCCTCTCGCTCTCAAACACACAGACGAGACGAGTTCTTCTCTCTCTCAAACACACACACGAGACAAGTTCTTCTCTCTCTCAAACACACACACGAGACAAGTTCTTCTCTCTCTCAAACACACACACGAGACAAGTTCTTCTCTCTCTCAAACACACGCACGAGACAAGTTCTTCTCTCTCTCTCAAACACACACACACACACATTTATCTATCTCTCCCTATCCCACACACACACAGACAAAATTCTCTCTCTCGCTCCCTTTTCTCTCTCTAACACACACACATACACACACTCTGACTTTTTCTGTGCGCAGGCAGCGCTTTGGGAAGGGATGGCGGCCACAACAGCAACAGGCGCTGCACATTGATTTCACATTTAACGCGATTTCTCGTCAGACTCCAAAAATCTCCAATAAAACTAGAAAAAGCGGGCAGATTGGCACTTTTTTGGGGGAAAAAAAAGAGTGGCTAAATTTGAGCCACTTTAGCAACTAGACGGTCTGTATACTCGCTAAAAATAGCATCAAAGTTGCTGAGTTGACAATACTGACTTCATTTAGTTTTTTCCCGACACACCTGGTGGTTGACGTGGAACCAGTCCATGGGCTACCAGTATAGACCACGATCAACTGGTTGGGCAAACAGCTGTAGTTTGTTGGTCAGGTAGTTTATACTCCATGTAGTCAGCCTGCTGTTGACCCCCACAGTGAAGCCTGCAGTGAGCCCGCAATGAAGGCTGGATGGTTTTGAAAGTACTGGAGAAGTCAAAGAACACAACTCTCGTGGCACTGCCAGGCTCCTCACGGTGGAGCAGTGATCTGTACACTAAATGGTTAACAGTGTGAAGACACACGCTTTTGTTAGCTCAGAAATGTAATACCAACCAAAACAAGCTTGTAAATACATTTATTTAGTTTGACCTCTGTTTTACACCATAAATCCCCCCTCCTCTTGCTCCCTGTTTAGTCCTGCTCCCATGAGCATGCACGATACAGTGTAAATCTTGTTTGAGATTTACGTCAGCCTTGTCGGCCACAAATAAGTGTGAACAGAGCATACTGTATGTACTGCTGCTGCAGAAAAACTCTGCTTACTTTAGAATCCTAACATGGCAAAGAACAAAATCCGTGGTCAAGAACAACCTGCTGTTCAAATAGAATCAGAATACTGGATGGGAGAGCTTGTAAAATAACTCAAACAAGTGTGAATAAAATAGAAAACAACTTCAGGTGTGTTTTTGATGTAGGAATAATTGGGTGTAATCTAATTAGATTCCAGTGTGAATGCATCATTAAAAAAAGGATTAAAATGTATTTATTTATGTTTATCAGTATGAAATCTTGTCATTTTATCTAGAGACAGGCAGGGCTGTCCTGCAATAGGTTGTTTCCTGTAACCATAGCAACCCACTCTTCTTCTCTGCTTTTTTGTTGCATGCCGCTGTTCATCCCTCCCAACAACTACCCATCAGTGGCGGTCCGTGCATTTCACACCTAGGCCTTCGGTGAAGTGCTACTTTGTCCGACTTGAATAAATACCCCTCAAATACCATCATTAATGACACCACGGCTGGAGAAATTATATACAGAAGCAGACGTAGGCACTACTGGGCGTTGCATCACCTTAATTGTGTACAACAGGGGTCCTCAACCATTTCTGCGCCACAGACTGGTTTAGTGTCTGACAATATTTTCACGGACTGGTCTTAAGATGATGAGACCAGCCTGAAAAAAATTGGCTTTACAAAATCAATAATAATAAACTTAAATGCACTTTGTCTTCACGAGAAAATTTATTAGCAGCTTCTTTATAACGTGGAAACATTCTCTCTGCTCGAACGCACTCTTGTTGCCATGGTAATGGTGAACATGTACCTTCAAAATAAAATACATCACAAAAACAAAGTGAATAAAAACAACAGTTCTGTGCGGCCCGGTACTACATGACCCGCGGCCCTGTACCAGTCCGCGGCAGAGTTGTTGGGGACCACTGGTGTACAACACAGGCTATTTTCAAGAGCATTTAAACATCAATAAACCCGCGTAAAAAAAAAAATATAAAAATAAATAAAATGCTTGCACTCACCAAAACGGCTGCGAAAATTTTCTCCGGTATGTCTAAAAGTGCTGAGAGTCGAGAAGGTAGAGAAACAGTCATTTTTCATGGTCTTGAAATCGATTCTGCCATTCTGAAATCCTTCTTCCATTGTTGGTGAAAAAAAACGAGTAGATATTTCAGATTTTCTGTTAAAGGTTCTGGGTCTGGCTCAGGTGTAGTTTTGCTGACATGCTGAGGGTTGCTTCCGCTTACGTCAAGTGAGTATCCAATCACAAGACGCGTACATGTCACGCGTACATGTCACGTTTAGGACCTTTGTGAAGGTGTAAACGTCAACACCTCATGATCTGATTGGCTGTCAGAAACTACAGGGGTCCGTTCACTATGAAGTGCGCAGGACCCGCACTGCTCGATCTGAAGGCCTGGAGGCAGATTTCATCCAGCCTAGCGACACCAGCGAGCTGAATTCTGATTGGATAAGAACTTTAACCTAACGTTACAACACTGGAAGCAGTATAACCAAATGGATATAATATGACATGAAGAAAACAGAATATGGAGAATAATTATATATTTATTTAGGAAAAATACATTTAAAATGAAATTGACTTTTATTATAATTATGATAATAATGTCTGGTTAAGTTAGGCAAGCAGAGAAGGCTCTGCTGGATCTGACCGACCGCCACTGCTACCCCATGTTAGTGTTGAAAATCGTTTTTAACATTTTTGGTTGATGGTGTTCCTCAAGATTTTTTTCTATGGAAAAATGTACCTTGGTATAAAAAAGATTGAAAAACACTAGGTTATCCATTGGTTAATTTCCTTTATTTTCTTTTTTTTTCTTTTCTTTACAGGCTGAGAAGTCAATGCTTTGTTAGCAGCACATGGCCTGTTTTCTGCTGACAGACATGGATCTGCTTTCTTCCAATCCAACATCACGTCACAGTGACCCCTCGAATCCCAACCCAGACCACAAGCAGGAGATTGAGAGCACGTGTTTAAGTATCCACCTTTATCACTTGGGAAAATTTCGAGGTGCAGCTAAATGTACCGAGGACAAGCTCACGTTTCCACCAGGAGAATATATTGCAGAGGAACTGTGCATCACGTCGGCAAAAGCCTGCGGTCAGTCACACATAAATTTAAGCTCTTATCAGCTCAAGAACTCAAATGCATTAACATTTAGTCAGCTAATATTCATTTGTTGGGCAGTTTCCCAACACTAGTTTTTCACTTACTCGATGGTGACACACATCTGATTCATGCAAAGACAGACGCAGGTCAGACAACGTGATAAAGATACTGTTTTATTGTTTTAAACTGTTTTAGCTAATTCTCCAAGGACTAAATCCAATTCCTAAATTTAAATGTCGCTGTGTGAGTTTTAGAGGTTTTATGGGCCTAGTTTAGTTACTACTTTAAAATGACTTCTCCTGTTGCGGTCGAGCTTACTTCCTCTTCGGAAGTACTCTGTCCTTTTGCTTTTGTTTCACAACTGCACATTCTGGTGAGTGGTAACATTTACTCTCAAGCAAGCATCTCTCTCTGTTGGTGCAGAGTGTTAGATAACGAACAGATGGATAGTGAAAATTTAGAGAGACGTAATACTCGAATGGGGTTCATTTTAAAATCGATTACCCTGCGGACTCAAACACTTAGATCAAAGACAGCAGTATTATATTGTATTGATAGTACCTCTTGTAACAGGGATAAGAAATAAACAAGGTGGAAGATTTTAAGTACTTGGTATCAACAGTCCAGAGCAATGGAGAGTGTGGAAAAGAGGTGAAGAAGCGTGTTCAAGCAGGCTGGAACGGGTGGAGGAAACTATCGGGTGTGATGTGTGACAGAAGAGTTTCAGCTAAAATGAAAGGAAGTGTACAAAACCGTGGTGAGACCGGCCATGCTGTTTGATCTAGAGACAGTGCCACTGAGGAAAAGACAGGAAGCAGAGATGGAGGTAACAGAGATGAAGATGCTGAGGATCTCTCTGGGAGTGACCAGGATGGACAGGATCAGAGGAACAGCACATGTTAGAGATTTTGGAGATAAAGTCAGAGAGGCCAGGCTGAGACGGTTTGGACATGTACAGAGGAGAGAGACCGAGTACATCGGCAGAAGGATGCTGGATTTGGAACCACCAGGAAAGAGGACTAGAGGAAGACCAAAGAGGAGGTTCATGGATACAGTGAAGGAAGACATGATGATAGTTGGTGTGACCGAAGAGGATACAGCAGATAGGGTTAGATGGAAGAAACTGACTTGCTGTGGCGACCCCTGAAGAGAAATGCCGAAAGGAGAAGAAGAAGAGTACCTCTTGTAACTGAACAAGGGATCGTGTTCTGTATTATTATTACCAAATCGCACAATGAGAGGAAACCATTACCAGAGTTATGCAATCAGGGAGTCTACGAAAACAGATGTTGCAGGGTGTTTTTACTACGTTACTGAAGGTCTATAATGCTGAGGTAGCAGTTAGAAGGTGTTGTAGGGTTCACACGTCTTGTGGTGGAGCTAGGGTGTCTCAGGCAACAAGTTGAGACTGCAGCACAACCACAGCTCCAAAGAGAGCAAACTTCAGAGCACAAGCTGTGACAAAAATAAACCTGACCGTGTGCAAGTTTGTTCTCTTTTCAAAATTTTACAGATGCAGATTTATCTCATGTGTACGAAGTTAGTACCTTGAAATTAAAACCAAATGAACATAGGATTTTTTTTTTTCTGTGAAATTTTGATATACATATTCTTTACAAAAAACAATGTGGTGTCACACTGTGGTGGAAAACAGCCTCGGTGGAAGAAAAAGTCAACTGCTTACTTTACAAGTTTATTGTATCGATCACATGTGCACAGGTGAAAAGCTGGTGAGATCTCCCTCTAAGTTTCTGATCATACAACCTTTAATGCATTGCTGTACTGAAGGTTTAACCTTCCCCTAGATAGTTCAACTGAAGTTCAGAGTCATCTCAGCCATGGAGTTAGATAAGAAACGCAAGACGAGAACTGTGCTAGTCTGTTTCTTCACACTCCCTGATACACCTGGCATTCCAGGCAACAGAGAAACACAGCAGAGCACCAGATCGTTGTTACACTATTATGAAAAGCTAAAATGTTCAGATTTTAATGATCAACTAATAATGTTTGCTAAATACTACTGTTTAATATGACTAGGGCTGAAACAACTAATCGAATTAATCGATTATAATCGATTATTGAAATAGTTGTCGTTGTAGTTAATCGTTTAGGAAGTTTTTGCTTTCAACTGCACTTAATATTACACAACTTGATTGTTTTTTGTGTATTTTAACTCATGTTAACCTAGGCCATTTTTGTTTGGTACTATACCTCTGAACAAGGTTAAAATTGCAAATCTAAAACTGTTAACAATTTCTTGTTTTTAAATGTGATCCTGGATGGTCAACAGTTTACAATTTATGTTTTTTTAGCCAGTAGTATAAAACACATTTTATGGGTGCTCGTGATTTACCTTTACTGTATACAGTAAGTAGATTAATTATTTTATATTTGCTGTAGAAATGATAATATTCTCCCTCTTTATTTCACAGAAAGATTAACATTTTTACTTATTAGAATGAGCTCAACGTGTTGTTTAAGTGGTTATGAGTTGTGTTTTGCACAACTACATTCAATAAAATGCCAAAAAACTATTATTTATTAAGCCGCCAATTTTTCCCGATTAATCGATTAATCGAGCCAATAATTGCCAGATTAATCGATCACCAAAATAATCGTTAGTTGCAGCCCTAAATATGAAATTTCCATTAAAACACCAAGGCCAAATAATTTAGCTCTACGTTATCCCAATTACAAGACCAATGCATGTTTTTTGTTCTCTTCATAGGCATAAGTCCGCTGCATTGGAGTCTGTTTGCTTTAATGAGAGAAAGCGATCGGACATGGTTTCCATCCAATCACATCTTTAAGCTGCACCAGTCAGCCAATGAAAGCCTGCACTTCAAAATCAGGTTGGAATGAAATGTATTGTGTGTGTGTTTTGTTTTTTTCTTGCAATTATTTGACATCCACATTAATCATCCCAATCTGATTAGATACTACTTTCCCGGCTGGTACAACAGCAGCAATTCATCCTACGCTCATCGCTATGGCTTGTCAAAAGAGATGGAAAGTCCAGTGATGGATGATTGTGTGATGGCATATTTATTTTCTCAGGTTAGTTTCAATTACCGGTACATCTACACCACTGGTCCCTAATCACTGGACCGCGGACCGGTATCAGTGCGTGTCCCAGTCCAGCCATAATTACATTTTAATTTGAAAAGTCGCCGGAGTTTCTTCCTTACATCCATCAATGACTCACCTTTAACGCATTATTCCATTAAATTTAGACCCCTAAACTAACAAAATGAGTAAAAAACAAAGAACTATAGGAAGATCTTTGAAACACTCTTAAGTTTTCGGGTTAGGATGGAACTGTCTGGTTACAGCGGAACAAACTCAGAACTCTGGTTGATCTAGTTACTGTGAGGAGCCTAACTAGTATTTTTGTTCACTTTTTTGTTGTGATGTCTTTTATTTTGAAGGTAGGTTTACCGTTACCATAGCTACCAGAGTGCGCTTGGTCACAGAGAATTTTACCATGTTATAAAGACGTTGCTTGTAAATTTTCTTGTGAAGACAAAGTGGATTTAGGTTTATTATTATTGATTTAAAAAGCCAGTTTTTCAGGCTGGTCTTATTTAGTTTTTCTGCTACACCTTTAGACCGGTCTGTGAAAATATTGTCAGACACTAAACCGGTTCGTGGTGCAGGAAAGGTTGGGGACCACTGAGCTACAATACATGTACTGATTTTTTTTTTTTTTTTTGCTATTTAGGTTTGTTTGTTTCTAAAGAAAAAAGTGGTTGAAAAACAAAAGCCTTTTTTCTGATGGATCATTTGCATTTACTTCCTACTACTCTAGAAAAATTCTATGTGCACAACAACTAAGAAAGTTTTTTTTTCTTTTTCTGACCTTACGAGTAATAATATGATAAGCAATACTGGTCAGACGAGATAAAGTGTGTATCTTTATCCGCCTTTGCCACCAACTTCCAGTCTGTATTTGGCATGTTTACACATAATTGTGTGTAGACAAGGAAATAGGAAGGGGGTTATTATTCAGAGTACGGTCATGTGTTTGTTTTAGTGCATGCAAACTTTGTAATTAAAAAGCTGCAGCTTTTCTTTTTTTTAATTTAATCTCGTGATTGTGATAAAATCAAATGCACAAACTATTCACACACAGCTCAGCTTCTTTTTTATCTTTATTGTCACATTGACACCGTCGGGTGTGTTTCAACACATTCAGCCTCTAGCATTTTGTTTTTTCAAAAATAATATTTCAGTTGTTTGTGACGATCATCAGAAATGTTGACATTTAGGTGACCTAATTAAACAGATTTTCATTAAAATATTTTGTTAATTTTTTTGTTTTTACTACTTTAGAACGTGTTCATTTTTCCAAACCAAAGAATTTTATTCCGCTCTCATATTTTTTTGTACTTTTTTTAGTGGCGGAGTGACTTTCTGAACGGCATGGTCAATATTCCAGTAAGCCATGAAGTTCAGGAGGAGTGTCTCGGTATGGCTGTTTTGGACATGATGAGGCTGGCCAAAGAAAATAATCAGTCACCGGTGGATATTTACAATGACACCAGGTATCGTACGCACATTTACTAAAGCAATAGGTTATCGACCAGTCAGATAAGAAGCTGTTATTTTTTGTTATGTAATAATTGTAATGTGATAAAAAAAAGATTTGGTTTCTAAGTCTGAGACAATGGTCCTCGCCCAAAAAAGGGTCGGATGCCTCCTACGATTTCGGGGCAAGATCCTGCCCAAAGGGTCTAAGTATCTCGGGGTCTTGTTCGCAAGTTGGAGAAGGATGGAGTGGAAGACGGATTGGTGCGGTGTCCACAATAATCAGGACGCTGCTCTAGTCTGCCGCGATAAAGAAAGAGCTGAGTCGTAAAGCAAAGCTCTCGATTTAACGATTGATCTACGTTCCGTCTCTCACCTATGGTCACCAGCTGTGGGTGGTGACCGAAGGAACCAGATCGCAGATACAAGCGACCAAAATGAGCTTCCTCCGCAGGATGGCTGGACTCTCACTCAGAGATCGAGTGAGGAGCTCTGCCATCCAGGAGGAGCTCAGAGTAGAGCCGTTGCTCCTCCAGGTCGAAAGAAGCCAGATGGTGTGGCTTGGGCATCTGGTTAGGATGCCTCCTGGACACCACCACTGGTGAGGTGTTTAATCCCACCGGGAAGAGTCCTAGAGGTAGACCCCGGACATGCCAGAGAAAATTTGTCTCACAGCTGGACAGGGAACATCTCAAGATCCTTCCAGGTGAGCTAGAGGATGCAGCCGAGGTGAGAGAAGCTTGGGTTTCCAGGTTAAAGCTGTTGCCCCCATGACCCGGTCCTGGATAAGCGAAAGACGATGGAACGGGGCCGAAAAATACAATAACAATAAACATAAGAATAGGAGAATACGTCTGAATACGAGATGACGTTATGACGAGATGACGTTATGACGTATAAATCTAACAGAAAGACACCAAGCTGGACGATCATACAAAGCAGCGGAAATGAAACAAAACCCATTTCACTATCCAAAACCAAACATAATTTATGAGAATAGGACCCCACACCAATAAAACAACGTCTTCCATGTTACAACACCAAATTTCTCTTCAAGCAAACAACAAAAAAGGTACTGCAGTCGCCTCTTGTTAGTCTCTTGTTTGCAACAAAGACTAAACCCGTCTCTTGATGCTTTAGTGTTTGGTCGTCTATTTTTGCATTTTTTCACTGTACCTTCTTTTTGCCTTGTGCGCTCTTTGGACGTCGTTTTGGACTGCATTGTTTTACTTTGGACGGCTGTTTTTAAACTAGCCGTTTTTTCAACAGCTAGCTCCCGTTGGCTTGTTTTGCTGGTCATGGAGTTGTCCCGTTTTGTTTGCGTGCACGACCAGCTGCTAGCTCTCAGAACCAGATCCACCGTGGCTGGAGGAGTCAGTGCGGTCCCGACAGAACTGAGAACAAGACGAACCAGACAATCTGAAAGGAGGCGCTTTGAGCCCAGTGTCTCTGCGGTTGTCATTGGTAACATCCGGTCGCTCGCTAGCAAGGGTTCGCCTGCTCTGACCCAGCAGGAATGTGGAGAGGCCACTTTGGTGTGCTTCATTGAAGCCCAACTCCGTGGACTCATTATGGACTGATTTTTTTTAACTGTTCAGACGCTAGCTTTCACACCGTGTAAGCGGACCGGAAAGGCATGGTCCTACATGTCTGGAACTATTAAACTCCAAGTTGTTTTTTTAAAGATGACAGGGATTTTTTACTTTCCCCAAAACACTTTGTGGGTGTTCAATTCAATCTTGTTTGATGTTATTATCTGCAAGAATTTGATGACTAGCCTTGGTCATCTTGAGTTTGACGTAAATAAAAGAGTTAATTATTACCTTGGTGGGTTTCTCAGCAAGTCTTTTATCTGCTCTCCCCCCATCTCTGGGATTCACTCCCACATGAGATCCGAAACCTACACTCCTTCACCAATCTGCCTTCTTGCCTTCTCTCTCAACCCTTCGCAACCCTACGCAACTCAAGCTGTAGTTTTCTGGTCTTATTGCAAAATCACAGCAAGAAATGAAGGTATGCACGGTGGCCTCACAGCAAGAAGGTCAGGGTTCAAGTCCTGGAGTGAGGGCGAAGCTTGAAACATTGGCCTTTCTATGTGGAGTTTGCATGTTCTCCCAGTGTATGTGTAAGTTTACTTCGGGTACTCTGGTTTCCTCTGACCCTCCAAAAACATGCACCTGAGGTTGATTGGGCAGTACCAAATTGGCTGTAGGAATGAGTGTGTATGTGGATGATTTTGTTTATGTGTATACAAAATAAAACAGTTTGATGATCTAGATCAGGGGTGGGCAAACTTTTTGACTCGTGGGCCACAATGATTTCTAACATTTGACAAGCGGCCGGACCCAGATAGCGGGAAGGGGGAGGGGCTTGCCCATCCCCTCTGGGTCGACAAAAAAAATTGTTCTTACTACTTTAATAATTGTAAACTTTGGTTAAAATATGCACCAAAATGCAGAAAAATGACTTATTTTTCAAAAAGATTCTGGGAAAGGGGGTGGGGGCGTATGCCCCCAGAACTTTCTATACTGGCGAGCACCAAAGGTGCTCGTTTTGTGCCCCCCCCTTTAGAAAATCATGTATTCGCCCCTGGAAACAGGAGCAGATGGATGGCATGCTTTGGTAACCGCTAGATTAGACCGATAGAATGGTGCGCTAGATTTTAAACGAGCGCTAAATTTTACATCAAGAGCGTTAAATTTTAAATCTAGCCTGCTGGGTCTGAAATCTAGTAGTGCTTAAAAACGTGCATTTAGCAGTACTAGGTTTGAAATCTAAGTATTTAATGTAACATTTTGCTTGTTTTAATAATCTAACACGCTTGTTTACGTGCGCGTATTGGGTCTGATGACTTTCCATATCTGTGCACACTGTTTATTTTGAAAGTGTGCGCATCACGGAGACACACATTTTAATGGGAGCAGTGTTGTTGTATTTTTGGCGCCATCCAGGGACGAACATAAAAAAAAATCAAGAAAAATAAAACTAGCACTGTTTATTTATTTATTTATTTTTAAGTTTGGTTGGCTGGATTAAAATGTTTAACGGGCCGCATGTGGCCCGCGGGCCGTAGTTTGCCCAATGCCTGATCTAGATGGATTAGATCTAAAAATGAATCCCTAATCCATCCTCTTCTTTTCCTTTTAGCTACAAATCTTTCCTGCCAAGGTGCATGAGAAGCCACATCCAGGATTACAACCTGTTGACTCGCAAGAGAATTCGTTATCGCTTCAAAAAATTTATCCAGCAGTTCAGCGAATGCAAAGCCACCGTTTGTAACCTCAAACTCAAATATCTGATGAGTTTGGAGATGCTGCTGCCATCTCTGTACTCGGAGCGTTTCCGGGTGGTTGGCCTCTCCTCACAAGAGGTTACCATCGTCGTCATGGGCAACAAGGGAATCCAGTGGACAAGAGGGAAATCAGAAGAAGATGCAGAGGAGGTTAGAATCAATAGAAAGTTGTTGGCAGATACTGATTTTGTGACAAGGTAAAAAAAAAACCTGCTTTTTGTGTGTGTTCTTTTTCTCCAGGAGCTCCAGACGTACTGTGATTTTCCCGAAGTGATCGACATCAGCATTAAACAAGGCAGTAAGGAAGGTTCTATAGAGAGTCGGATAGTTTCCCTCACAAGACAGGACAACCAGATCCTGGTATAGTATGGACTCCTACTATTTTTATTATTATTGATGATAGACTCTGTGCTGAATTATTAATGAAAATTCAAAGAATCTCAGGTTCTTTACGATATTCTCACTAGCAAGTTCTAAGTTGATGCATAGCCAGTTTTAACCAGTTTATTGCAGGAGTGCGGAATTAGACATAGAGCTCAGCAGGATGAGAAACCAAAACTAGACCTCAGCAGGATAATGGAGCAGGACGTAGAGTTCAGCAGGATGAGGGACAAGAGGTAGAGCTCAGCAGGATGAGGGACAAGAGGTAGAGCTCAGCAGGATGAGGGACCAAGAGTAGAGCTCAGTAGGATGAGGGACAAGAGGTAGAGCTCAGCAGGATGAGGGACCAAGAGTAGAGCTCAGTAGGTTGAGGGACCAAGAGGTAGAGCTCAGCAGGATGAGGGACCGAGAGTAGAGCTCAGCAGGATGAGGGACCAAGAGTAGAGCTCAGTAGGATGAGGGACCAAGAGGTAGAGCTCAGCAGGATGAGGGAAAAGAGGTAGAGCTCAGCAGGATGAGGGAACAGAGGTAGAGCTCAGCAGGATGAGGGACAAGAGGTAGAGCTCAGTAGGATGAGGGACCAAGAGTAGAGCTCAGTAGGATGAGGGACCAAGAGGTAGAGCTCAGCAGGATGAGGAAAAAGAGGTAGAGCTCAGCAGGATGAGGGACCAAGAGTAGAGCTCAGTAGGATGAGGGACCAAGAGATAGAGCTCAGCAGGATGAGGGACAAGAGTAGAGCTCAGTAGGATGAGAGACCACGAGGTAGAGCTCAGCAGGATGAGGGACCAAGAGTAGAGCTCAGCAGGATAATGGAGCAGGACGTAGAGCTCAGCAGGATGAGGAACAAGAGGTAGAGCTCAGCAGGATGAGGGAAAAGAGGTAGAGCTCAGCAGGATGAGGGAACAGAGGTAGAGCTCAGCAGGATGAGGGACAAGAGGTAGAGCTCAGTAGGATGAGGGACCAAGAGTAGAGCTCAGTAGGATGAGGGACCAAGAGGTAGAGCTCAGCAGGATGAGGAAAAAGAGGTAGAGCTCAGCAGGATGAGGGACCAAGAGTAGAGCTCAGTAGGATGAGGGACCAAGAGATAGAGCTCAGCAGGATGAGGGACAAGAGTAGAGCTCAGTAGGATGAGGGACCACGAGGTAGAGCTCAGCAGGATGAGGGACCAAGAGTAGAGCTCAGCAGGATAATGGAGCAGGACGTAGAGCTCAGCAGGATGAGGAACAAGAGGTAGAGCTCAGCAGGATGAGGGACCAAGAGTAGAGCTCAGCAGGATGAGGGACAAGAGGTAGAGCTCAGAAGGATGAGGGACCAAGAGTAGAGCTCAGTAGGATGAGGGACCACGAGGTAGAGCTCAGCAGGATGAGGGACCAAGAGTAGAGCTCAACAGGATAATGGAGCAGGACGTAGAGCTCAGCAGGATGAGGAACAAGAGGTAGAGCTCAGCAGGATGAGGGACCAAGAGTAGAGCTCAGCAGGATGAGGGACAAGAGGTAGAGCTCAGAAGGATGAGGGACCAAGAGTAGAGCTCAGTAGGATGAGGGACCAAGAGGTAGAGCTCAGCAGGATGAGGGAAAAGAGTTAGAGCTCAGCAGGATGAGGGACCAAGAGTAGAGCTCAGTAGGATGAGGGAGCAAGAGGTAGAGCTCAGCAGGATGAGGGAAAAAAGGTAGCGCTCAGCAGGATGAGGGAACAGAGGTAGAGCTCAGCAGGATGAGGGACAAGAGGTAGAGCTCATCAGGATGATGGAGCAGGACGTGGAGCTCAGCACGATGAGGGAACAGAGGTAGAGCTCAGCAGGATGAGGGACCAGAGGTAGAGCTCAGCAGGATGAGGGACCAAGAGTAGAGCTCAGTGGTATGAGGAACAAGAGGTAGAGCTCTGTAGGATGAGAGACCAGGAGTAGAGCTTAGCATGATGAGGGAACAAGAGGTGGGGCTCAGCAGGATGAAGGACAAGAGGTAGAGCTCAGTAGAATGAAGAATAAGAGGTAGACCTCAGCAGGATGAGGGACCAGGAGTAGAGCTCAGCAGGATGAGGGACCAAGAGTAGAGCTCAGCAGGATGAGGGACCATAGGTAAAACTCAGCAGGATGAGGAAACATAGGTAACGCTCAGCAGGATGAGGAACAAGAGGTAGAACTCAGCAGGATGAGGGACCAGAGGTAGAATTAGGGACCTGGGGTGGAGCTCAGTAGGATGAGGGACCAGGATGAGAGACCAGGAGTAGAGCCCAGCAGGATGAGGGACCAGAGGTGGAGCTCCGCAGGATAAGGGTCCAGAGGTGGAGCTCAGCAGGATGAGGGAACAGAGGTGGAAGTATAGCAGGACAGTAGGGTGCAGCAGGCGCAATGTGAGGGACCTAACATGGAGGGACACCATCATGATTCCAGCACCACAGATGAGCTCACCCAGAGGTGAAGGACTCCAGGGCCTAAATAACATCGGGGAAGACGAGACACAGCTGGAGACATTAGGGAGAGGCAATGGGGACCAGAATTAGCGTAGAGAGTAGAATTAGTAGGGGGCACCTGTTCCATTTGAGATGAGGATTACGACACTAAGATCTTTGTCAGTTTAGTTTTATTTTTTGCATTATGTTTCTATCTTAAAATGATTAACATGAGAATTTATTTTTGCCCCTCATTGAACACTTTTTTTATTTCATTGTTACATGTTTACACCATAAGGAGTTGGAGTTTCATTCGCTCTCAGAGGCCCTCTCGTTCGTATCACTAGTCGATGGATATTACAGACTAGTCGCTGATGCCCATCATTACCTTTGTAAAGAAATTGCCCCGCCAAGACTTCTGGAGTGCATTCAGAGCTACTGCCACGGCCCTGTCTCGTGAGTATCACACAGAAAAAAAATAGAACAACAATCACTTTGCATGTCGAACCACAGACATGTTTCAGCACATTCTGTCTTTGATCACAGGATGGAGTTTACAATCAGTAAACTGCGCCGCTCGGGTAACAAGCAAGGCTTGTACATCCTTCGCTGCAGCCCCAGGGATTATGACAAATATTTCATGTCTTTTGTGGTCGGGGTAAGAAAAGTTACTGGTGAATCTTTTTTTTTTTTTTAATTTGGGAAATTATACATTTATCACATGCTGCTAAGAAATGTCACTAAAGTAATTCAATCATGTTTTAAAAAAGAGGCCTTGTGCTTTTGTGGGGTATTATGTCATGAGATGGTTAAGGTGGAGATGTAGGACCCAGATGCAAAGCTGGTTTTAACCAGTGTAGTGTAGTTACTCAGAGGTTAGGGAAGAGGGGTAGTAATGTGCAGCCTGGGTTCAAATCTGGGCAGGTTAGTTGCATCCTGGGCAGGCTTGGCAGGTCTAGACGACGTGGAAGGGAACAGACGACGTGGAGGGGACACCATCATGGCTACAAGAGGAGTTCAAAACAGCAGATGATCTGACCCGGACACCAGGGGTTAAATAACCAGGGGAGAAGATGGAAAAGTGAGGTTACAGGGAGAAGAGATAAAGAAGGTGGAAGATTTTAAGTACATAGGATCAACAGTCCAAAGCAATGGAGAGTGTGGAAAAGAGGTGAAGAGGTGTGTTCAGGCAGGCTAGAACGGGTGGAGAAAAGTATCAGGTGTGATGTGTGACAGAAGAGTTTCAGCTGAAATGGAAGAAAAAGTGTACAAAACCGTGGTGAGACCGGCCATGCTGTTTGGTCTAGAGACAGTGCCACTGAGGAAAAGACAGGAAGCAGAGATGGAGGTAGCAGAGATGAAGATGCTGAGGATCTCTCTAGGACTGATATACTCAGATATGAGTATATCAGGGGAACAGTACACGTTAGAGGTTTTGGGGATAAAGTCAGAGAGGCAAGACTGAGATGGTTTGGACATGTGCAGAGGAGAGAGAGAGAGTGCATCAACAGAAGGATGCTGGATTTGGAACCACCAGGAAAGAGGACTAGAGGAAGACCAAAGAGGAGGTTCATGGACACAGTGAATGATGACATGAAGAGTATGTGACCAAAGAGGATGCAGCAGATAGGGTTAGATGGAAGAAACTGACTTGCTGTGGCGAACCCTGAAGGGAAATGCCGAAAGAAGAATACAGAGAAGAAGAGGAGACAGATGCAGACACCTGGGACCCAGTGTGCTGAATTAGGGTATGGGGCAGAATTTGGAGGGAAAAAATGTTCCAGAATATAGGAGGATCATGACAGAATCATTTTTGTTTCATAGAGTGTGTCAAAAAACATTGTTCATTTTGTCAGCTCAGAAATGTGATTTTCATTGAAAAAAAAACAGTGTATTCCCCCTCCTCTTGCTCCTTATATGCATGCACAACAGAGTGTAAATCTTACTTGAGGCCACACATATCATTTGTTTGCTCATATTCTTTTACTTTCTTATTACTGTCCATTTACTTAAAAATAGCACTCTCTGTTGAAGGGAGAGAGTGAGCGTGAGCAGAGTCCATGCACTAAAACACTTCCTACTTATGTTACAATGTGAAACAAAATCCATGGCCAAGAACAATCTGGCGTTCAAATACTATCCAAATATCAAACGTGATAGTTTGCGATTACTCAAAAATACACAAATGAAATAAGAAAATCTTTTCAAGTATATATTTTTTGTAAGAATAATGTTCAAACATGGCCGAACCCTCACACATGTCTCACTGAGGAACGATTATCAGTCGTTGTTTTTTTTAAAGCAGGAAGGTAGACGTTTAGAGTTGCATGAAGTTTTGCATCACTGTTTTTTTTTTGCACTGAAGAGCAACATGTATTTGTTCATCAGTTTCCCATGTTGCAAAACTTTCTTTTTTAAAAAAAAATTATTGGTCCCAAGGGGCGTTGGCCTAGTGGCAGAGTGTCCGTCTTTTGATTGGGAGAACCTGGGTCAATTCTCCCCAGAACTGCTCACACTCCAACTCAATAAAAATTAAACACAAAAAAAATTGTCATTTTAGACCACAAGAGGGAGCAAGAGGATTTGTTTTGTTTTTTTTTTTTGTTTCACCCACATTTATGCCCCTCTATCAGTTTAACACTGTGTGTGTGTTTGAATTTTAGTACGAAGCCATGGTGGACTACAAACACTGCCAGATTGTGAAGACCGAATCAGGAGAGTTTATTCTGAGCGGTGCAAAGAGGAGCTTTGGTTCACTCAAGGAGCTGATGCATTGCTACCAGAAGGAGGCGCTGCGTACTGATGGATACACCTTTCAGCTCAGCAGGTGTTGCCCACCCTGCCCAAAAGGTCAGAAATTAAATTAGGAGATTACCACATGCAATAGGACATTCATTCATTTATCTTCTCCCTTTTGGGGTTGTGGGGGGTGCCAGAGTCTTCTCCGGCTGATTCGAGACAAGGGGCAGGGTACACAAGTCCGTCGCGGACACACACACATACAACCATCCACACACACGCACTCATTCCAAGGGGTAATCATATAGGCCAATTAACCTAACATGCATGTTTTTGGAGAGTGGGAGGAAACCGGAGTACCTGGAGAAAACCCATGCATACACGGGGAGAACATGCAAACTCCACACAGAAATGCCAGTGTTCCAAGCCTCGTCTCCACCCGGGATACACCGTACGGCAATTGGACATGTTAAAACAAAATTTTTATTTTTCTGAATAACTGAAATTATTGATTGAAAAAATACAGTCTACAGTTGGGACGATGCTTGAATTACTGGTCTTTCTGTGTGGAGTTTGCATGTTCTCCTTGTGTATGTTTGGGTTTTCTCCAGGTACACCAATTTTCTCCCACTGTCCAAAAACATGCATGTTAAAATTGCCCCTAGGAACGAATGCATGTGTGGATGGTTTTCTGTGTGTTGCCCAGCAACATACTGGTGACCTGTTCAGTGTGTACCCTGCCTCTTGCCTTAAATCAGCCGGGATAGGCTCCGGCACCCTCTGCGGGGCTACTAGTCACCTTATCTGTCTATCCCTCACGTGGTTGTGGGTGTACCGGAGCCCATCCCGGCTGATTCAAGGCGAGGGGCAGGGTAAACCCTGAACAGGTTGTCAGTCTGTCACGGGGCCACACACATACAACCATCCACAGACACTCATTCCTAGGGGCAATTTGGCACCGGCCAATCAACCTAGCATGCATGTCTTTGGAGGGTGGGAGGAAACCCACGGGGAGAACATGCAAACTCCACACAGAAAGGACAGTGTTCCAAGCCTCGTCCCCACCCGGGACTCGAACCCATGATTTTCTTGCTACCCACTGCGCAAATGTGCCGCCAAAAAAGAATTTTTTTTTTACCCCAAATCTAAATCTATAAATATTCTTTGCAGACAAATCAAACCTGCTGGTATGCAGAAATAATCAAGGTGCAGAAGTCCGTCTCTCTCCCTCACTCCACAAACACATCAGTCAGATGGTGTTCCACAAGATACGCAAGGAGGACCTGATTTTTGTAAGAGCAGACTTCAATTTCTGTTAAACTGATGTTTGTGCGACTGTTTGAATCCGATGCTAGTTTTGTCTCGTTTTTTTAAGTCAAGCATTTAGAATAAACACCATCCAACCTTCTTCTTCTTCTCCTTTTGGCATTTCCCTTCAGGGGTCGCCACAGCAAGTCAGTTTCATTCATCTAACCCTATCTGCTGCATCCTCTTTGGTCATGCCAACTATCTTCATGTCTTCCTTCACTGTATCCATGAACCTCCTCTTTGGTCTTCCTCTAGACCTCTTTCCTGGTGGTTCCAAATCCAGCATCCTTCTTCTGATGTACTCTCTCTCTCTTCTCTGCACATGTTGAAACCATCTCAGTCTTGCCTTTCGAACTTTATCACCAACACCTCTAACATCTCTGCTACCTCCATCTCTGTTTCCTGTTTTTTCAACAGTACCCCTGTCTCTTGACCAGGCATGGGCGAACTACAGCCCGTGGGCCACAACGTTTTAATCTGATCCGCCAAACTAGAAAAATTTTTTAAATAGACCATGTTAGTTTGATTTTTCTTGATTTTCTTGATGGCTTTTATGTTCGTCACTAGATGGCGCCAAAAACACAACAATCAGAATCAGAATCAGAATATACTTTATTGATCCCACACAGGGGAAATTTGTGTGTCACAGCAACAACTTTCAATCTGCTAAGTGAGTCGTTGTAGAGCCCGATCACGTACGGAAAGAAAGACCTCCGGTAACGAGATGTTCTCGAGCGGAGCTGTCTGAGCCTCTTGGAGAAGGAGCTTCGTTGTTCGTCCAGGAGTGGGTAGAGAGGATGGTCATGGTTTTCCATGATGGACAAAAGTTTGTTCAGTGACCTCCTCTCTACCACTGCCTCAAGTGAGTCCTGTTTGCTGCCAATGACAGAGCCAGCCAGTCTGATTAGTTTATTCAGTCTGTTGGTGTCACTGGCTGCGATGCTGCTCCCCCAGCAGATGACAGAGAAGAACAAGGTGCTGGCCACCACAGACTGGTAGAAGGTCTCCAGGATCTTGCCGCACACATTGAAGGACCTCAGCTTCCTTAGAAAGTAAAGTCGGCTGCAAGTCTTCTTGTACACAGCAGTACTGTTGCTCCTCCAGTTCAGTCTACTGTCGATGGTCACTCCAAGGTATTTGTACTCCTCAACCACCTCCACATCTCTACCCAGAATGCAGAGCGGCTGCAAAGCAGTCCTCCTCCTCTTCCGGAAGTCAATCACCATCTCCCTGGTCTTGTCCACATTGAGGAGCAGGTGATTCTCTCCCGCCCACACCACAAATCCATCCACCACCCTCCTGTACTCCTCCTCCTGCCCACCACTTATACACCCTACAACTGCAGAGTCATCAGAGAATTTCTGTAGGTGGCATGAATCGGAGTTGTGCTGGAAGTCTGAAGTGTACAATGTGAAGAGGAATGGAGAGAGCACCGTGCCCTGTGGGGCTCCCACACCACTTAAAACCACATCAGACCGGACTTTGCCCAGCCGGACGAACTGTGGCCTGTCCGTCAGGTAATCAGTGATCCAGGAGACAGCGGACGCACCAGCACCCATCAGCCGCAGCTTATCACCCAGTAATGAGGGCTGGATGGTGTTAAAGGCACTAGAGAAATCAAAGAAGGGGATTCTCACCATGCCTCCACCGCCATCCAGATGTGAATGAGCTCGCTGCAGCAGATGGATGACAGCGTCGTCAACACCCAGGCGTGGCTGGTAGGCAAACTGCAGGGGGTCCAGAGAGGAATTCACCAGCGGTCTCATGTGGGCTAACACCAGCCTCTCCAGCACTTTTATCACATGAGATGTGAGGGCAACTGGACGGAAATCCTTGAGGTGCGATGAAGATGGTTTCTTGGGTACAGGGACCAGGCACGATGTCTTCCAGAGAAGCGGAACCCTCTCCAGCCTGAGGCTCAGGTTGAAGAGGTGCTGGAGAACCCCACACAGCTGGAGCGCACAGGTCCTCAGGGTATGGGGGTTGATGCCATCTGGGCCGGCTGCTTTGTGCTGGTTTAGCTTCTCCAGCTGTTTCTTCACCTGAAAGGTGGTCACAGTCAAACGGTTGGGTGGGGGGGGTTCAGGCACTAGTCCATTGAATAGCTGAGAAGGAGCAGACGCTGGTAGCAGGTGTGGTGGAGGTAGGGAAGAAGAGGTAGTGGTGGTGGCATTTGTAGAGCTAAACCTGTTGAAGAAGGTATTAAAGTCATTAGCTCTATCTTTGCCACCACTAGTGGGTCTGCTTCTTCCCCCATATCCAGTGATCTTTTTCATTCCGGACCACACCGCCCTCATGTTGTCCTGCTGTAGTTTGGATTCCAGCTTCCTCCTGTATGCATCTTTTCCCTTCCTCAGCTGGTCTCGGAGTTGATGCTGCACCATCTTCAGCTCCTCCCGGTCTCCAGACCTGAAGGCTGCTTTCTTCCGGTTAAGGAGCGTCTTCAGGTCACAGGTGATCCAGGGTTTGTTGTTGGGGAAGCATCGAACAATCCAGGTGGGACAGACAGACTCCACACAGAACTTAATGTATTCTGTAATGCAGTCTGTCATGCCACCAATGTCTTCCCCGTGAGGTGTGCAGAGTGCATCCCAGTCCGTGGATCCGAGACAGTCCTGTAGAGCCCACTCTGTTTCCGGAGTCCACTTCCTGACAGTCTTTTTGGACACGGGTTTTTGCAGGGCGATTGGGACATAACACGGCTTTAGATGGACCAGGTTGTGATCAGACCTGCCAAGGGGAGGAAGGGCTGTGGCTCTGTATGCATTTTGTATGTTTGCATACAGGAGGTCCAACGTTTTATTCTCCCTCGTGGGGCAGTCCACGTACTGGGTGAAGTCAACAAGTGATCTGTTCATGTTGATGTGGTTGAAATCACCAGTTATGATACAGAAGGCGTTGGGCTGCTGTGTTTGTAGGCGGGAAACGGTGGTTAAAATGACGTCACCAGCAGTTTCAGCATCAGCCGACGGAGGAACATAAACAGTCACCACCATAACCGATGTAAATTCCCTCGGCAGATAGTAAGGCCGAAGTCCAACCGCCAGTAACTCCACATGCGGTGTACAGAGACGCTCCTTGACACAGACATGTCTGGGATTGCACCAGCGCTCACTCACATAGAGCACAATCCCACCTCCTCTCTTCTTACAGTTGCTGGTTGCATCTCTGTCCGCCCGCACAGTCTCAAAACCAGGAACCTCGACACTGTTGTCTGGGATGTGGGAATGCAGCCATGTCTCAGTGAAGCTCAGTAAACTGCATTCACAATATTCCGCTTGTGTGTTAATTAGCATCGTTAGCTCCTCGGTCTTATTAGCCAGTGAGCGCACATTTCCCATTATAACTGCAGGCACAGCAGGCTTGAATCTCCTCCTATTCATTTTAACGTGGGCCCCGGCTCTGCGTCCGCGACGTCTTTTCCGGATCTCTCTTGCCAACCCTTCCCCCCAATAAAATGTGTGTCTTCGTGATGCGCACACTTTCAAAATAAACAGTGTGCGCAGATATGGAAAGCCATCGGGCCCAATCCACGCACGTAAACAAGCATGTTAGATGTTAAAACAAGCAAGATGTTACATCAAGCGCTTAGATTTCAAACCTAGCGCCGCTAAATTCACGTTTTTAAGCGCTATCAAACTAGATTTCAGACGTAGTGCCGCAAGATTGGAAATTTAACGCTCTTGATGTAACATTTAACGTGCTTGTTTAAAATCTAGCACGCCATTCTATCGGGATAATCTAGCGGTTACCAAATCATGCCATCCATTTGCTCCTGTTCCCAAGGGCAAATACAGGATTTTCTAAAGGAGAAGGGGCACAAAACGAGCACATCTGTTGCTCGCCAGTATAGAGGGGCCTGGGGGGCATTCATCCCCGCGCCCCCCCTCGCTCCTTCCCAGAACCTTTTTGGAAAATAAGTAATTTTTCTGCATTTTGGTGCATTTTTTAACCAAAGTTTATAATAATTAAAGTAGTAAGAACAATTTTTTGAGGGCACAACCCTCCCCTCCCACCCATCTTTCTCGGTTCGGCCCGCTTGTCAAATGTTAGAACTCAATGTGGCCCGCGAGTCAAAAAAAGTTTGCCCACCCCTGCTCTAGACCAAACAGCATGGTCAGTCTCACCACGGTTTTGTACACTTTCCCTTTTATTTTAGCTGAAACTCTTCTATCACACATCACACCTGATACTTTCCTCCACCCATTCCAGGCTGCTTGCACATGCTTCTTCACCTCTTTTCCACACTCTCCATTGCTCTGAACTGTTTATCTTAGATACTTAAAATCTTCCACCTTCTTTATCTCTTCCCCCTGTAACCTCACTTTTCCATTTGGTTCCCTCTCATTCACACACACGTACTCTGTCACCAAACACCATCCAACCTGATTTTCTCTGTTAAAACCATTTCAGAATGAAAGTCTTGGACAGGGAACTTTTACAAAGATCTTCTGTGGTGTGAGAAAAGAGTTGGGAGATTACGGAGAGATGCATCAGATTGATGTCGTCATCAAAATTCTGGACAAAGCTCATCGCAACTACTCCGAGGTTTGTCCGAAAACTGGAAAACATAAAGAAAGATACGTAGTACAGGCGAATTAGAAAATCTGTTGGCACAAGTAAAATGTTTTTTTCTCTTCACAGTCATTCTTTGAGGCGGCTAGTATGATGAGCCAGCTCTCCCACATGCACTTGATCCTCAACTACGGTGTGTGTGTGTGCGGAGATGAGAGTAAGTACAACACAAATAGTCGCCATAGTGAAAAGTGTACTTTTAGAAATTTGATTTATTTCAAATAACTAAATATTTTGTTGAATATTCACTCAAATTTTTGCCTAAAAACAAACCGTTGTTTTCCGCTCATCTGGGGCCGGGTTGCGGGGGCAGCAGGCTCAGACGGGAAACCTAGGCTTCTCTCACCCCGGAAGGATCCTGAGTCATTCCCCAGCCAGCTGAAGAGACATAGTCTGCCTCTGGATCTCCTCCTCATGGAACGTGCCCGAAACACCTCACCAGCGAGGCAATTGGGGAGGCATCCTAACTGGATGCCTGAATCACCCCATCTGTGTTCTCTCAACCCGGAGGGTTATTTTATTTTTATTTTTTTACTCACTCTATTCATCCCTCACTGGGGAAATTTGTGTGCTGCACTCCTACACTGCAACAGGCTGCCCATGATGGCGCTAATGGTTGGAGAAACGGGGGATTAGGTGTCTTCTCCAAGGACCCTAGACGCGAACTCAGTGGGATGCAAACCTGCGAACTTCCGATTAACTTCCAATCCGCGGGCGAACGCTCTAACCACTGAGCCACCGTCCCCCCCCATCAGCTCTATTAACAGCTCCTCACTCTATTTATGAGTGAGAGTCTTGCCACCCTGAGGAGATAGCTCATTTCAGCTGCTTGTACCCGCGATCTCATTCTTTCGGTCACCACCCACAGCTGGTGACCATAGGTGTGGGTGGGAATGTAGATCGACTGGTAAATCGAGAGCTTTGCTTTTCGGCTCAGTTCTTTTTTTACCCCGACGAACCGATGCAGCGTCCTGATTATTGCGGACGATGCACCAATCCGTCTGTCAATCTCCGGATCCTACATTTTTCCACCTGTGAATAAGACCCCGAGATAATTAAACCTCTCCATTTGGATCAGGACCCTGTCCCTGACCCGCAGGGGGCATTCCACCCTTTCCTGGACAAGGACCATGGTCTCAGATTTGGAAGCGATGATTCCCATCCTAGCCGCGTCACACTCAGCAGCAAATCAGTCCCATGTTAGGGAATACATAAAAAGAAATTGTTTTCATAGATATTTTTAATAAATCATAGCATTTAATTCTAAATTGATATCATAATATCTAATGCAGGGGTCACCAACACAGTGCCCGTGGGCACCAGGTCGGCCGCAGCGACCGCATCAGTCGCCCGCAGGCCAGTTCTACAAATAGCACTAATCACTAATTAGCTCTGTCTAAAATTTTATTTAATTGTGTTGCTATTCTCTTTGAATTTCATTTACAGTGATGAAAATTTAAAAAACGAATACATAAAAACGTAAAAAAAAATGTAATTCACAAAAAAAAAGTTTAATATACGAACTCTGACGTAGTATGGGTCGGAGGTCACTCTAGTGCGCATGACAAACCAGCTTTGCTGAGATGAGCTCGTAGCGCGTTTTCTACCCACAAACACATGGCAGAAAAAAGGAAGAAAACTGTGGAATGAAAGGAAGAGTTCTTTTTTATTAACATGAAAGAAAACTGTGTGCGTCTCATCTGCGGTGCGACGGTGCAACGCACCGTCCTTAATTTGAAGGAGTAGATTTTTGTTAAATCTTACATAATTGATCATTTGTACAAACATTGTTCAGAGTTTATGATTTGATAACTGCTAGTAAAAATTGAAAAAGATTTCCTGCAAAATGTTGTGGAAGTGATCATATGAAAATGAAACGCTTGGATCTTGCATATTGAAATGTATCTGTTTCCTACCTTGTTTAATCATACTGAAATAATTATTGTGATGGATCATTAACAATCAGTGTCTTCACATAGAATATCATTAATAATAATATAAAATGAAAGATACACTGTGTTACTTTGTTATTTCAGAAGTGTATTATCAAAGTAGCCCTTTGCATTACTCAGTGCCCTTGAAGTAGCTCTCAGTTTATAAAAAGGTTGGTGATCTCTGGTCTAAAGTGTAATAAAAACTTAAAAAAAATATTTTTGTTTCAGACATGATGGTGCAGGAATATGGTAAATTTGGCTCTCTGGATATCTATCTGAAAAAGAAGAAAACCTTTATTAACATCACCTGGAAGCTCGAAGTGGCCAAGCAGTTAGCCTGGGCGATGCATTACCTGGTAAGACTGTGTAAATTCAGTCTGTTTAAATATTGTGTCACGGAGAAAAAGACTGTTTTTTTTGCCAATTCAAACACTTTTTCCATTATCTTGGAATATATTTAGGATTTTCTTTCACTGTTTAAACTTACATGAGATGTCACATCGTCACACAGGAGGATAAAAACCTTGTTCACGGAAATGTTTGTGCCAAAAATGTCCTTCTGATTAGAGAAGAGGATCGGAGGACAGGAAGTCTGCCTTTCATTAAGCTCAGTGACCCCGGTATCAGCATCACCGTTCTGCCCGAAGAAGGTGAGAAACACAACTTGATGCAGCATCCTGAGGGCTATTACGTCATTACTGACTGATGACATGCAGAATAAAATTAGATTCTGCTTTGATTCTTTGCTTTTGTTCTTCTCTGTGCCTCCGACCACGTCTTCCTGTTCCTACCTCTAGTTCTAGTGGAGCGTATTCCATGGGTGCCCCCGGAGTGTATTAAAAACCCCCAAAATCTCAGTCTGGCCACTGATAAGTGGGGTTTTGGGACCACTCTCTGGGAGATTTGCAGTGGGGGGGACAAACCACTCAGCACTTTGGACAGCTCAAAGGTCTCATAAAAAAAAAAAAAAATACAGATTAATGTTAAATGAAAGGATTTTGTTTCATATTTTGCTGTTTTTTTCTTTGATTGTTCAGAAAAAACTCTTTTATGAGGACATACACCAGCTGCCAGCTCCCAAGTGGACAGAGCTGGCTAATCTGATTAACAGCTGCATGGATTATGAGCCTTCGCACCGGCCCTCCTTCAGAGCTATCATCAGGGATCTCAACAGTCTTTTCACCCCAGGTAAAAACACCTAAACATTAAATCACCGGTATTCTGTCCTCACACAGGCGTGGAAGTGACTATGCTAGACAGATAGCAAACTCACTAAAAATCACAAAAAAAAGGACTGCAGACCGTAGAATTTGTCAACTTTCGGCGTTACTCTTTAATCTGCGTTTGAGTGTGTGATTGCGAGTGTGGTAAAACTGAAAGAAAACATACAGAAAATATGTATAAAAAATCTGTACAATTGGCATAAGGCATTCAAAATAAAAGCATGAATTCAAGGAAAATTCATAAACCTTTCTCATGTTATTCAAATAAACAGTCCAGAACAATGGAGAGTGTGGAAAAGAGGTGAAGAAGCATGTTCAAGCAGGCTGTTACGGGTGGAGAAAAGTATCAGGTGTGATGTGTGATAGAAGAGTTTCAGCTAAAATGAAAGGAAAAGTGTACAAAACCGTGGTGAGACCCACCATGCTGTTTGGTCTAGAGACAGTAGCACTGAAGAAAAGACAGGAAGCAGAGATGGAGGTAGCAGAGATGAAGATGCTGAGGATCTCTCTTGGAGTGACCAGGATGGACAGGATTAGAAATGAGTATATCGGGGGAACAGAACATGTTAGAGGTTTTGGGGATAAAGTCCGAGAGGCCAGACTGAGATGGTTTGAACATGTACAGAGAAGAGAGACCAAGTACATCGGCAGAAGAATGCTGGGTTTGGAACCACCAGGAAAGAGACCTAGAGGAAGACCAAAGAGGAGGGTCATGGATACAGTGAAGGAAGACATGAAGATAGTTGGTGTGACTGAAGAAGATGCAGCAGATAGGGTTAGATGGAAGAAACTGACTTGCTGTGGCGACTCCTGAAGGGAAATACCGAAAGGAGAAGTAGATGTTATTCAAACCAAATATAACGTAATTCAAATGATAAAGCTGCATTTTAACTAACAAACAATTCTATAATATTAGCTTAGCCACAGTTAGCATTAGCTGAGGAGGTAGCATCACGCTATGCAAGTTGTAGCGAATATAACACAGATCGCTCATACATAAGTCAAATCTGTAACCAAAAACGATGTTACGACTTCTATCAGTTATAAGATACCCCAAGGCTTTACAACGCTGAAACGACTTTCTTTTTGTACTATGGACGAAGCGACCAAGCTAACAAAAACGAAACCTAGCTAAAACTGACCCACAGGGGGTAACAAATGAGCATAAACAAACACAAGACATTTTTAAAGACCTGTCTAACAGTACAACCAGAATTTTAAAGGATCATTTTGACTAATTGTTTTTATAGACTATGAGCTGCTGGTGGAGAGCGACATGGTGCCCAACAGGACACGAGGAAGCGGTTTCCCGTGGGCCTCTGAGAGTAAAGAGCATGGTCATTTTGAGGAGCGGCATCTCATCTTCCTCAAGCAGCTTGGAAAAGTAAGATGAATACAGTGTGTTCCGAGTTATTATGCAAATGAAATTTACGCATCATCAAGATCATTGGTTTGGTTTATCTAGATTGTGTTGGGTGTGTTACTGGGTATGTTGCTGTGTTACATCTTGTAAAATGTTTTTTTAAAAATGAGTCAAACTTAAAGGCAAAAGCTGAAAAGAAATATTCTCCATTGAGATCCAGAAAAATTCTGTCCACTAGGTGGTAAATACACTATCAGAAGACTTTGAAGCTTTTTCAATGATGGATCACTCCTGAATGAATGAGGGATTACACAGAATCTCTACCAAATCAAATCTGGAGCAGATGGACTTATCCTAAAACGGTCTAAACATTTAGAGACCAACTGTCTCTTATTCTACAAAGAAAAAAAAATTGGGTGTGTGACAAAAAGCCATATCAGTGATCCCAAAAGAAGGCGAAAATGGTATGAAGTGTTCTAATTATAAAGCTGTTAGCGTTCCTAATCCAGTATACAGATTATTTACTGCAATTTAGCTCAACATATGTAGAAGCTATGGCTGGATTTAATTCAGTTAGACTAGATAGGCTTTATAAAAGTAAGTCAGACCTGATGTTTTATTTAACTGAAGATGGAAATGTATCAAATATTGTCCTAAAAAGAGAATAGACTTTAAAGCTACTCTACTTGTGTTTAAGCCTCTCCATGGTCTAGCACCAAAGTACATCTGTGATATGTTAGTGCCTTATGAACCATCTGGAACTCTGAGGACCTCTGGGACCACCCTCCTGCTGGAGCCTAGAGTCAGGACTAAACATGAACCATCTAGAACTCTGAGGACCTCCGGGACCTGCCTCCTGCTGGAGCCTAGAGTCAGAACTAAACATGAACCATCTAGAACTCCGAGGCCTTCTGGGGCCACCCTCCTGCTGGAGCCTAGAGTCAGGACTAAACATGAACCATCTAGAACTCTGAGGACCTCTGGGACCGGTCTCCTGCTGGAGCCTAGAGTCAGGACTAAACATGAACCATCTAGAACTCTGAGGACTTCAGGGGCCGGCCTCCTGCTGGTGCCTAGAGTCAGGACTAAACATGAACCATCTAGAACTCTGAGGACTTCAGGGGCCGGCCTCCTGCTGGTGCCTAGAGTCAGGACTAAACATGGAGAAGCATATATATATACAAAGTATATATATATATATATATATAACTGTATATGTCCATACAGTTTGAACTTAAACCCTGATATGCTTAATTCCTGTGCTTTTGCTTGACTCGTGTATTTGTTTTCATTCATGCCTCCCTCAGGGGAACTTTGGCAGTGTGGAGATGTGCAGGTACGACCCGCTGCAGGACAGCACAGGGGAGGTGGTGGCCGTGAAGAAACTGCAGCACAGCACAGCCGAGCACCTCCGCGACTTTGAGCGAGAAATCGAAATTCTCAAATCCCTTCATCATGAAAACATTGTGAAATATAAAGGAGTCTGTTACAGTGCAGGTATGAACAATAAAGGTTTTGATTATTACCTTTGACCTGACAGGCGTACTCCCAAGATGACCAGCTATTATAAGCTTAGATGCTTAAATCAAAGCGGGTACTCTTGGGAGCACCTGAAGATGTTCCTTGGTGCTCATTGAGCATCCAAGTTACAACCCCCCTCATAGTATGGCCAAACAAGTAATACATGGTCAAATAACTCATAGTAAAAATATTTATTCAGTTCAATATAAGTTCCGTTCCGTCATCTTCCGCTTGTTCCGGGGTCGGGTCGCGGACAACAGCCAAACAACAGTCTCTCCAGCGGGTCCCTTGGTCTATTATTTTCAGTTCAATATAAGTGAACAAAATATTTCATCTTATCATTATTTTTTAATGAATCAGCATCCGGGAGGAGCTTGGTGTCGAGCCACTCCTCCTCCAGATCGAGAGGAGCCAGATGGGGTGGTTCGGGCATAGCCCCGTGAGCGCCTCGCGGGCGAGGTGTTTCGGGCATGTCCCACCGGTAGGAGACCAAGGGCCCGCTGGAGAGACTATGTCTCACAGCTGGCCGGGGAGCGACTTGGGATCCTTTCAGGTGAGCTGGAGGATGCAGCTGGGGTGAGAGAGGCCTGGGCTGCCCGTTTGAGGCTGTTGCCCCCGCGACCCGACCCCGGAACAAGCGGAAGATGACGGAACGAACAGATTATTTTTTTAAACTTTTACATCTGATCCCGGGTTGTGTTTGACCCCATCGAAGTCAATGGGTCAATGAAGCTGTATCAATCCATCGTGGTGAAGAAAGAGTTAACCCAAAAAGCAAAGCTCTTGATTTACCAGTCGATCTACGGTCCTACCCTCACTTATGGTCACCAGCTGTGAGTGGTGATCGAAAGAACGAGACCACAGATAAAACTGGCCGAAATGAACTTCCTCCTCAGGGTACCTGGGTTCTTGCGCAGAGATAGATTGAGGAGCTCTGCCATCCAAGAGGAGCTCAGAGTAGAACTGTTGCAACTCCGAGAACGCCTCGGGAAGTCTTCCCACTTCTTAGTTTGGGTTACAACTAAGTATTTCTCTTGGTTGGAGATGCAAACACAGTATAGGCCAGAAAAGACCATGGTGGGTCTCAATTCTCAACAACTAAGTGTTGGACTGTTAAGCACTAGAAGAATTTACTAAAGACACTCTGACAACAAAATCCTTCCAACTTCTTAGTTTGGGTGACAACTAAGTATTTCTATTGGTTGGAGATGCAAACACAGTATAGGCCTGAAAAGACCAAGGTGGGTCTTAATTCTTACCCACTAAGTATTGGACTGTTAAGCACTAGAAGAATTTACTAAATAATAATGCATTGAACTTATATAGCGCTTTTCTGGACACTCAAAGACGCTTTACATATATATATATATGCATTATTCATTCACTCCATACAATCATTCACACACACAACATTCATTCCTGATGATGGGAGCTACCATGCAAGGCGCAGACCACTATCATCAGAAGCAACTGGGGGTTCGGTGTCTTGCTCAAGGACACCTCGGCATGGACTCTGGGCGGGGGATCGAACCTGCGACCTTCCGGTTACGGAGCGGTCGCCCTACCCACCGAGCCATCCTTCCCCCAAAGACACTAAAGACACTCTGACAACAAAATCCTTCCAACTTCTTAGTTTGGGTGACAACTAAGTATTTCTATTGGTGTGAGATGCAAACACAGTATAGGCCTGAAAAGACCAAGGTGGGTCTTAATTCTTACCCACTAAGTATTGGACTGTTAAGCACTAGAAGAATTTACGAAAGACACTCTGACAACAAAATCCTTCCAACTTCTTAGTTTGGGTGACAACTAAGTATTTCTATTGGTTGGAGATGCAAACACGGTATAAGCCCGAAAAGACCATGGTGGGTCTTAATTCTTACCCACTAAGTATTGGACTGTTAAGCACTAGAAGAAGTAACTAAACACACTCTAACAACAAAATCCTCCAAGCGTTACGTCCATGCCATGATTTCTCTGCTTACAGGACGAAGGAATCTCCGACTGATCATGGAGTACCTCCCTTTTGGCAGCTTGAGAGACTATCTCATCAAACATAAGGACCACTTTGACTCAAAGAAACTGCTGCATTACGCGTCACAGATCTGCAAGGTAACCCTGTGGAGCGTGGCTCCCCTTTAGACTTTTAGATTTCGCACACAGCTGAAGACATTCCACATAACTTAAAACATTCCTCATTCCAAATGTTTTCAGGGTATGGACTACCTTGGTGCTAAGCGTTACATTCACAGAGACCTGGCAACTAGGAACATCTTAGTGGAAAGTGAGGTGCGGGTGAAGATTGGTGATTTTGGTCTGACCAAGATGCTGCCACAGGACAAAGATTATTACACAGTGCGGGAACCTGGAGAGAGCCCCATTTTTTGGTGAGAACCATACTGCTTTTTATGTTAAATGAAATGAAGACTTGCTGAGCTTTTAAAGCAACTAATGCTAATGTCTGTGAGTCAGAGTTGTTTTTGTCACCGATGACGACAACAAAATGATTTTGTTGACAAAGCTTTTTTTCATGACGATGACATAACAATAACAAAATAAATGCGGCTTTTTTGTGACGAAAATGTGACGAGACGTTTGCAAGTTTCTGTTGACGAGACGAAAATGTAACGAAATAGGCGTCAGACTTTCACATTTCTGTCTGTGCAAAGAAAAAGCACAGCATTCTGTCTCTCACGGCAGCACGCCCCCCACAATGCTACACATTCCCACCGTCTACACAACACACCTGCAGCCACGAGAAGGTCACACACCGTGGTGGCAGCAGTAACAAAGAGGCTTGGTGGTCAGAAATTTAAAGTTTTCCACATATTTTGCGCAAACAGCATGCTAACTTCAAGCTAATGCTAGCTTGTTGGCGCTGCTAACTTCCTTAGTTAGCTTGGTTGCGCTAACGACTGATTTAAAGACACAATGCGATGTTTACTTTGTTTACAGGGTTATTAAGAGGTGTCATTTTTAATTATGCATAAGTTACAACGTTCCTCACTCACTGAAGAATTTCTATTTATTTTACGTTGTTTTACAATGTTTGCTGTTTTGCTCAAGTTAAAGCTCGGCAGGGTTCTTTTTCTTTTTTTTTTTTAACAAATAACCTGCATCATTCTCAGTAATAAAGACACGATTGTTAAAGTGCAGATTTTTTTTAGTTTTTTTTTTTTTTTAGTCTAAAGCTAGACTAAAAACGTTCCAAGTCTTCCCTGACTAAAACTAGTTTAGCGTGACTAAAACTAGATGAAAACTCTTTTGAGTTTCTGTCGACTAAAATGTGACTAAAGCTTAAATTAATTTTCGTTCCAAAGACTAAGACTAAAACGAAAACTCAGATGGCTGCCAAAAACAAACATTGCTGTGAGTGTTTTGCTGTGTTTTCCAGGTACGCACCAGAGTCCCTGGCGGAGAGTAAGTTCTCAGTGGCGTCCGATGTTTGGAGTTTTGGCATCGTTCTCTACGAACTGTTTACGTACAGCGACAAGAACTGCAGCCCACCCGCGGTACTACTTCCCTATTTCAATTTCTTTCTATTGTTTTTTTTGGTTATTGTGCAGTATATGTTGTGAAAAAATTTGAAATATCTTCTATTGGAATTTACGATTAACACAGATAAGGTTATGTTGATGTTTCTTAAAAATGTAACATGTCTGTGTTGCAGGTATTCATGGACAAGATGGGAAATGAGAAACAGGGCCAAATGATTGTGTATCATCTTATTGACTTGCTGAAACAAGGCTACAGATTGCCCGCTCCTAACAACTCTCCGAAGGAGGTCGGTAACTTTATCTACTGAATAATTCGATTCAAATCAATGTGACCCAATTCATTTCACTGCCATGTTTTTGCGTTTGCAGATTCAAAAAATAATGACAGAATGCTGGGGCAGTGACCCAAGGCTGCGGCCAACATTCAGAAGCCTAATCCAGCGTGTGGAGGTTGTACGAGACACCATCTCTTGAATTTTCTTACCTAGCTTTAGCTGGCTAGCTTTTACATAACTTAATGAGTACACTACAGCCAACTCAAACCAAACCAACGAACGTCTTCTGCGTGCTTTTACTTTTTTATTGATCTATATTTTTATGGGAAAATGAAGGTATTGGATGGTCAACATTCCACCAGTCATTGGACTACACTTGAAATTGTGCAACGTCATTGTACCAAACGAAAGAGAGCTCCAACCTCCAGCCTGTCTGTTAACAACAGGAAGTAACTTTTTTGTCTCCAATGGACAATCAAGAGGTCTTTTCAACTTTGTAGAAAAAGGTTCAAAGTTGTCTTCAATTCTATGGATTGAAAATAATTTCTGGATGGAAGTCGAAACGTCTCGATCATCAAACACACTGTCCAGAAGACAACTTTGAAATCTTTTCTACAAAGCCGGAAAAGTACTTTTGATTGTCCACTGGACACAAAAAAGTTACATTCTGTTGTTAACAGACAGGCTGGAGGTTGGAGTTGTCTTTCTTTTGTCCATCATGGACAATCATGACCATCCTCTGTACCCACTCCTGGACGAACAAAGGAGCTCCTTCTCCAAGAGGCTCAGACAGCTCCGCTCGAGAACATCTTGTTACCGGAGGTCTTTCTTTCCGTACGTGATCGGGCTCTACAACGACTCACTTAGCAGATAGGAAGTTGTTGCTGTGACACACAAATTTCCCATGTGTGGGATGATTAAAGTATATTCTGATTCTGATGGATCACTCCTGGATTAATGAGGGATTAAACGGACTTCTTGTCAGATTGATAAAAAAACCCATTCTTTCATTTCGTTTCGTCTTCTGAACCGCTCATCCCTAACAGGGTCGCGGGGATGCCGGAGCCTAGTCCGGCTTTATTTTAGGTGAAAGGCAGGACCCTGTTAAAGATTTCCACTTACTGAGGAGGATTCAGTGATGTAAAGAAAAAACAAGGAGGGATTTGCTTTTTTAACCGTTTACATTTTTTCCGCTCAAAGCTTGAATTACCAATATATAAAAGATATGACTTAGCTTGTTTGGACTATGGTGGCGCATCTTTACATTAAGATCATCTCCAAAGATAACCAAATGTAGCTTTGCCTCAAATTGAACATAACCAATCCCTAACTAATTACATTAAACAGCTAAAATTATGAGTAGCTGTATATGTGCGCTATATAGTAGGTGGGACGCAGAGGAAGTCTGTGCAGCTTGATGATTTCCTATCATTTACACCTCATTAACGCCCTCTTTCTGTTGGGAGAAGTTTGTCCCTCACTTTATGTTTGTAGCATGGTGATCACATAACCATGTCAGAGATGCTAAGTTTTTGGCTTCACAGAGAGAGAGATTTTGAGGCGGGGCCAAAAGAAGGAGGGGCTATGACATGATATGGCATCACATTCGCCAATGGACAACACCCGCGCATGACAGTTGGCAACAGTTGGTGGAGACGGTAGCTCAGTGGTTAGAGCATTCGCACGCGGACCGGAAGTTCACGGGTTTGCATCCCACAGAGAGCATGTCTAGGGTCCTTGGAGAAGACACCTAACCCCCGTTTCTCCCACCATCGGTGCCGTCAAAGGGCAGCCTGCTGCGGTGTAAGGAGTGCAGCACAGAAATTTTCTTTTCCTTTTTTTTTTTTAAAACAACCATCCAAAACATGAGAAAGTAGCTGGAAAATTGTACGTCTTACATGTTTTACCCTCTAGCGTTATGTATCAATACAAAGAGGATTTACTACCAGTAATACATCCCTGTACTGCCTGTTCACGCTTTGTTTTGCGGCTCACGCGCATAAGCTGTTACATGACCAAAGTTCCCAGTTGTCCGATTCCTTCCGTACGTTCACTAAAAACAAAACTGGCAATAGACCATGCAAATCGATACTAGCGGCTTTCAGATGCACAGCTGCAGCAGCAGGAGATGCCATGTGCTTAGCCGCATTATACCTATTCGTGTTAATGGAATGCACTAGAGTGTTCACCATGCGGGAGTTTTAGTAGGCTTAGCGGGTGAGCGTTAGATAGGTCCTAATTGCGGGTTTCTCCCGCCCAATGCTGGAGACTTGGCCTGTCTGCCATGTGTGAGAAAAAACGTCTTTTATGTGTTACTTTTATAGGTTTAAAATATATGATTAAGGAAATAATGTCCGTTTATTAAGAAAAACAATAAGTAAATCCGACCAATCAGATGTAACAGCTCATTGCTGGTTTACAGAAGGATTTTACTGAGTACTGTAAAGTGTGTGTGTTTTTTTTAATTATTATCATTTGTGATGATTTGAATTGTTTGGTGAAAAGTGTGGAAAAAAAAGATGCCTTTGATTTTGGTGCGAGCAAGAAATGTATGCACAGACTTGATCGGTGCATCTAAACTCGTACACAGGTTCTGTTTTTTATGTTGATGTCAGTATTAATCCAGATTATTAGTTCATCCAATAGGTTACATTTTAAGTGCATTTGTTTGCATTCGTCTTAAAGGGACAGTTACGACAAATTTAAAATGGAATTTAAATAAATATGAAGGAATGAAAAAAATGCTCAAAATTTTGTTTCAATTTTTTTCACTCGGAAAATGTAACCGCTTTGTTTTTTTCTATTGTTATGAATGTGTCACCAAAAAAATTAAATCTTTTGAATCCTTTTGCGTCCAAAGAAAACCATGTGTATAAAACTGTATTATTTCTAATTTGATGTAAAAATTCATCGCAAATTGAATGTATTTTTCTTGTTGCAAATATAAACTTGCTTTTTGGAATTTCAATTAAACAATGTTGTGAATTTCTTTAACAAATCTAAAGCATAAAATATATTGAATTCTATTTAAAACAAATCCGTGTAGTCCCTCATTCATCCAGGAGTGATCCATAGTAGAAAAAGTTTCAAAAAGGTCTTCTGGACAGTTTAATTCTTCAACGAGACGTTTCGACTTCCATCCGGAAATCATTTTCAATCTGAATGAAATGGACTGGAACCTGGATCCATTTATACTAACCTAAGTAACAGGTAAAAAAAGTGTAAGAAGGGCTCGACCAATGAGAATGTTCCTTAAGATGGTCGTGAATGGCTCCTATTGTAGCCACAGACCAGTAAACAAAAAAATGCTAAAAGCCTAGTGAAAAGAGAAACCTGCTAACGAGAGGCGTGAAACTGAGTCACGAGGTGTCATCTTTAGTCCATGGCTTCAAAAGGCTGCTATAGATACCGGGCAAAACGTATCTAACGCCTCCATTCCGATTCAGTGAGGGATTCTCTTTCATCACAAAAATGGCTTCTTTCACCCCTCTTTCAAACCAACCTTTCTCTCTACTTAGAATCTTCACCTCACTGTCCTCAAAAGTGTGTTTGGTGGATTTAAGATGCAGATGTACGGCAGACTGTGGACCACTAGAGGCTTCTCTTCTGTGTTGGTAAAGTCTTTTGTGGAGTGGTTGCTTTGTTTCCCCAATGTAGTTTTCTTTGCAGCTCCCTTCACTGCACCGGATCGAATAAACTACATTGCTCTGTTTTTCCGTAGGCATCTTGTCTTTAGGATGTACTAGTTTTTGACGTAATGTGTTGACCGTTTTTTTTACCTGTTACTTAGGTTAGTATAAATGGATCCAGGTTCCAGTCCATTTCATTCAGATTGAAAATGATTTCCGGATGGAAGTCGAAACGTCTCGTTGAAGAATTAAACTGTCCAGAAGACCTTTTTGAAACTTTTTCTACTAATTCTATTTAAAGGTCAAATTATTTGCTTTCAGTGGAGAATAAAATTGTTATCTTTACGATATTGAGCACCTTTATGGTAATCGAGAAAAAAATAGAGCAGCCCCCTGAATTATATTTGTATGATAATGTGCTTTTTTAAAAAAAAAAAAAAAAAAAAATCATTTGACCCAATGTGTCTGGAAACAGAATTACACTAGTCTGGGTTTAGAATTAACGCATTCTTGTAAATTTATTTCATTACAGATGATGACTCACATGGAGAACAAGATATTTGTTAAATAATGACAGAAGTGGATTAAATGGGAAAAGCAGCATGGCAGAAAGAGATATGAGGTGCACTAAGACAGTCGTTAACAGTTTATTAGAGCAGATTTAACAACAGACATGGTCGAAACTTCTACTCAGAAATGTACACTTTTTAATTTAGCACCTCACACAGCTGGCTTCAACACAACCGTCCAATATCGTTTTTGGTGCAACCCTGGCTACAGCACATCCCTGCCACTCCTAGAGAAAAGTTTCTCTTCTTCTTGCTTGCTATTGGCCAGTCACCTGCATCTTGGTTCCCCTCCTGCTCGTCCAAATCTGGGGTCTCTCCGGTCAGAGCTGGGAGGGTCAAAGACTGCTGCTGCCGATCGCTTGTGGATCTGTAAAGATTCAGCAGGTCTGCCAGGGAGTACAAACCAGGAGCGAGAGAACGATCTGGAAGCTCTGCACCACGTTTCCACATTTGCTGGTTGTCTTCTGCTTGAACGTCACTGATGGAATTCCACTGGAAAGAATCTGGAGAAGAAAATAAGAATTTTTTTCAACATTTTTGACAAAAACAGCAAATTCAAGAGAACCTAGACAATAAATAATATCTCAAGCAAAAATTTTATTTCCAGCTTTTTCAGTCATTTTAATGTATTTATCAACACACACAAAAAAATCTAAATTATAGAGTAGTGTAAACTCACCTGAGTCTCCATCTATGGATCGTTTCCATCGAGACCCCCCACAGGTGAAAATGACCGCTCTGATGAACTCTCTCCCACACAGTTTCACTCCATAATCCCTGGGTACGATCAACCTGCTCATCAGATCAGCCCTCACACTGCTGCACAAGCCTCCGATACACACCACGGCCACTGCTACACTCACTCTCCACAGCATTCTGTTTCTTTTTCCTCTGCTGCTGATGAAAGAAGGCGGTTGGTTTGTTCTAAACAGGTGGATCAGTGGAGGTTCACCTCTGGTCTGAAGATCTTTGGTTTTTGGAATCTTTGTCTTTGAGCGTTTAATCAAAGAGGCTATAAAGGGCAAAAATGTTTGTCCTTTTTCTTTCTCTCCGTTTTGCCAGTGGATGCAACCTTATATAGTCCCCAGTTCACCCATCAAACTATACCAGCCTCCCTCCCTTCCTGAAACACACACAGGAACAACCACACACACACATTTAGATGGATAGCACTGACGTACTTTGAGTCTTTACTTTTTTTTTATAGAAATTTTAAATTTGCGTCTGCAAACGTCATCGGTTAATATCAAGTGAGACTCAACAATGAAATTTATCTGAAAGTAGAGACAAAAAGTTGTCCGGTTTTTTCAAGACGTGTTTCAATCTGTGACTTAATTACTCATCAAGATTGGATTGAATAAAGCTTGGTGTGTTATCTGTTAGTAAAACATGTTTATGTTTTACATAAACGTAGGTTACAGCGAGAAGAGATAGAGAAGGTGGAAGATTTTAAGTACTTGGGATCAACAGTCCAGAGCAATGGAGAGTGTGGAAAAGAGGTGAAGAAGCGTGTTCAAGCAGGCTGGAATGGGTAGAGAAAAGTATCAGGTGTGATGTGTGATAGAAGAGTTTCAGCTAAAATGAAAGGAAAAGTGTACAAAACCGTGGTGAGACCGGCCATGCTGTTTGGTCTAAAGACAGTGGCAGTGAAGAAAAGACAGGTAGCAGAGATGAAGATGCTGAGGCTCTCTCTGGGGGTGACCAGGATGGACAGGATCAGAGGAACAGCACATGTTAGAGGTTTTGGGGATAAAGTCCAAGAGGCCAGACTGAGATGGTTTGGACATGTGTAGAGGAGAGAGAGAGTACATCGGAAGAAGGATGCTGGATTTAGAACCACCAGGAAAGAGGTCTAGAGGAAGGCCAAAGAGGAGGTTCATGGATACAGTGAAGGAAGACATGAAGATAGTTGGTGTGACCGAAGAGGATACAGCAGATAGGGTTAAATGGAAGAAACTGACTTGCTGTGGCGACCCCTGGAGGATAATGCCGAAAGAAGAAGAAAAACGTGTAAACGTATCCGTTAGTAAAACGTGCTTACGTATCCATTAGTAGAACATGTTTACGTATCTGTTAGTAGAACATGTTTATGTATTTGTTAGTAAAACATGTTTATGTATACGTTAGTAGAACATGTTTATGTATTCGTTAGTAAAACATGTTTATGTATACGTTAGTAGAACATGTTTATGTATTCAGGATGTATTTGCGTATTTTTTGTACGATCAACATGTTTGATGAATATTATAAATAAATGTATGTAAATCAGAATCGTAAAGTTTTCAAATTGGGAAACATGTCATGATCCTTCTCCCTCCTGATTCTGCACACCTGATGACCATTGCCTCTCCCTGATGTCTCCAGTTGTATCTTTTCTTCCCCAGAATTATTGAGTCCTGGTGTCGTTCTCTTCTGTGTCCTATCGTCCTTTGTTGCGCTGCGTTGCTGCTGGCATGCACTCCTACTACAGCCGTGATGGTATCCTTCCTTGTTTGGTCCGTCATCCTGCTGAGCTCTACCTCTGTTCCCTCACCCTCTAGGGCTCTACCTTCTTGTTCCCTCATCCTGCTGAGCTCTACCTCTTGTTCTTCATCGTGTTGAGCTCTACCTCTTGTTCCTCATCCTGCTGACCTCTACCTCCTGCTCCATCATCCTGCTGACCTCTACCTCCTGCTCCATCATCCTGCTGAGCTCTACCTCTTGTTCCTCACCCTGCTGAGCGCTACCCTCTCGTTCCTCATCCTGCTGAGCTCTAACCTCTTGTTCCTCATTCTGCTGAGCTCCACCTATGGTTCCTCATCCTGCTGAGATCTACCTCTTGTTCCTTATCCTGCTGAGCACTACCTCTTGTTCCCTCATCCTGCTGACCTCTACCTTCTGTTCCCTCATCCTGCTGAGATCTACCTCTGGTCCCTCATCCTGCTGAGATCTACCTCTTGTTCCCTCATCCTGCTGAGATCTACCTCTTGCCTTTCATCTTGATGACTTCTACCTTTTGTCCCTCATCCTGCTGAGATCTACCTCTGGTCCCTCATCCTGCTGAGCACTACCTCTTGTTCCCTCATCCTGCTGACTTCTACCTTTTGTCCCTCATCCTGCTGCGCTCTATGTCTGGTTCTGCACTCCGGCTACTTGCAATAAACTGGTTAAAACTGGCAATGCATATGGGTCCAAATAAACAACCGTCATGACAAAACGTAAGCAAATTTTCTTTATTATTCTTAAAAAAGTCGAAATAGCATCTGGCGAGTAAATAAATAGGCAACATGGCTGAAACATAAATGACCAATGATTTAAATGGTATCATTTTTTTATATAAATTTCTCACTAATCCTTTTAAACAAATTATGACAACAATAGAAAAAAAAATACAAAACCAAAATTATGTCTGCAGCAATGTTCCCTCTAAACTGCGCGCCTGCGCAATGGCGCTATGCTAGCAGATTAATCGCACACAAAAAAACCCAATCCAGCGCATAAAATAAACTGAAGTTAAACTAAAGATGGGGAACTGAGACAGAACTCCGGAGCATATACCTTTCTTCGTTCTTTCTGGAACAAATTGCGAACCGCTGCATCGGAGTTTGGCTCGTCGTTGCCGTTTTTGCTCCCTTCTGCTCAGGATGCTCAGGTTTTTTTTGCTTAGATGCTTAAAAAAATAGAGGGAACATTGCCCAGCAGTAAAGAATTAGTGCAAACAAACTCAGACTGATTCTTGATGTATCTCAGCAGATTGTTTCTCAGAGTTCTAGTAAAGCAGAGATGAATGCCGTGACCGGCTCGTTTCAAAATTATTTTTAAAACTTGTGCATCACTTCTCAAAAATGGAGACGAGGCCACTTTTAGCCCGGCGGGCCTTCTCTATGCTCTCAAAAGTCGGCATTCCGTGAGGTAGGTCCAAGCGGTTGAGCTCAGATTCCATGATACTCTCAGCTTCTCCTAAAAGAATTACAAATAGAAAGTGTTAAAATTCGGAAAATCAGTGTTTGACTGAGACTCAATTTTAAAAAAGTTGGCAAACTTAATGAGTAACTTTAGAAATGGGTCACTGGTTTTATTTCATAAGCAGGTACTAATGATTGAAATACCTATTTGCAAAAATGGGTTCATATTTTTTAACAATCTTATGTTCCTATTATGACAAACCATGATTCATTTTGTATGATCAAGTTAGTGTCGTTTTTCTCCCTTTAAGTCGGGGGTGGGCAAACTTTTTGGTTCACGGGCCACAATGAGTTCTAACATTTGGCCAGGGGGCCGGAAAAGTATCAGATGGATGGCATGCTTTGGTAACCGCTAGATTAGACCGACAGAATGGCACGCTAGATTTTAAACAAGCGCGCTAAATGTTACATCAAGAGCATTAAATTTCAAATCTAGCGGTGCTAGGTTTGAAATCTAAGCGCTTGATGTAACATTTTGCTTGTTTTAACATCTAACACGCTTCTTTACGTGCGTGTATTGGCCCCCGATGGCTTTCCACATCTGTGCACACTGTTTATTTTGACAGCATGCACATCACAGAGACACACACATTTTAATGGGAGCAGTGTTGTTGTATTTGTCGCCATCTTGTGAAAACACATCAGAATTACAGGGAAAATAAAACTTTAACAAGGTTTATTTATTTAATTTTTTAAGTTCGGCGGGTCGGATTAAACCGTTTAACGGGCCGCATATGGACCACGGGCCATAGTTTGCCCAATGCCTGCTTTAAGTCATCAAATACTTTAAAAAGTTCTTCTTTTCACGTCACTTTTATCTCCTCACATTAGTCCAAGTGGGTGCTAAAAATAGAGTTATTGAACAATAATTACGTCGAATCACCTCTCATGCGATAAATTAGTGTTCCGTAGGCGCTGTCCAACTGGAAGGCAAAAACAAATCCAAGGGGTAAAACAGGAGCCAACAGGGCAGAATTCTTTCTTTTTATGGCACTGAAAAAAAAAAAAAGATAAAAATTTTTTTTAAGAAAATTTAATCAAGATAATAGATAAAACAACAGAGAAAATTGGGCAGCTCAGTGGTTAGCACAGTGTCCTCACAGCAAGAAGGTCAGGGGTTTGACTCCCGGAGTGGAGGCGAGGCTTGGAAAACTGGTCTTTCTGTGTGGAGTTTGCATGTTCTCCTTTTGTATGTGTGGGTTTTCTTCAGGTACTTCAGTTTCCTTCCACCCTCCAAAAGACATGCATGCTAGTTTGATTGGCCGCTATGAAAGTGCCCCTGGGAATTAGTGTGTGTTTGGCCCTGTAACAGACTGGTGACCTGTTTAGGGTACCCCGCCTACCCTAAACAGGTAGGCGGGCAATTCTGGCTGCCGGATATCAGCCAGAATAGACTCCGGCACCCCCTGCAACCCACTAGGGATAAGCGGTTCAGAAGATGAAAAAAAAAAAGTTGGTACGGAAACAAACATACTCTGCAGGAGTCTGTCCTGGTTACTTAGCAGTCCAGAGGCAGGGTACACCCTGCACAAGTCACTAGTCTGGTAAACTAGAGATTAGGTAACTAGGTAAATTATACTAATTTTCTTCTTCTTTCGGCGTTTCCCTTCAGGGGTCGCCACAGCAAGTCAGTTTCTTCCATCTAGCCCTATCTGCTGAATCCTCTTCGGTCACGCCAACTATCTTCTCTGCACTGTCTTCCTTCACTGTATCCATGAACCTCCTCTTTGGTCTTCCTCTAGTCCTCTTTCCTGGTGGTTCCAAATCCAGCATCCTTCTTCTGATGTACTCGCTCTCTCTCCTCTGCACATGTCCAAACCATCTCAGTCTGGCCTCTATGACTCCAAAACCTCTAACATGTGCTGTTCCTCTGATGTACTCATTTCTAATCCTGTCCATCTCTGCTTCCTGTCTTTTCTTCAGTGCTACTGTTTCTAGACCAAACAGCATGGCGGGTCTCACCACGGTTTTGTACACTTTTCCTTTAATTTTAGCTGAAACTTTTCTATCACACATCACACCTGATACTTTTCTCCACTCGTTCCAGCCTGCCTGCACACACTTCTTCACCTCTTTTCCACACTCTCCATTGCTCTGGACTGTTGATCCTAAGTACTTAAAATCTTCCACCTTCTTTATCTCTTCTCCCTGTAACCTCACTTTTCCATTTGGATCCCTCTCATTCACACATGTACTCTGTTTTACTCTGACTAATCTTCATTCCTCTTCTTTCTAGTGCAAACCTCCACCTCTCCAGCTTTTCCTCCACCTCTTCCCTCCTCTCACTACAGATCACAATGTCATCATAATAAATTATGTACTAAAACAATAAAATATTTCATTTAAATGCGGAAAAAAACTCAATTTTATTACAAAGTATAAATGTGTTGTGGTATTTTTTTCTGTTTTCAAGTTAAAAATCACACACTGAACAAAAGCCAAATGCGATGTGGCTGCGTTTCCAAGTGGTCCGTGTCTTTTAATCCTAATGTGTTAACATGTGTAACACTTAGCAAATGTCATAGAGAGCAGCAGCAGTAAATGCCACTGGATGACCTCGTGTGAGTTTCTCTAACGTAAAGCTGTGAACACTCAGCTCAGTGAGGAAGCATCACAGCTAACACACACACACACACATACGGTGTACTATTATGGTGTTTGTGTGACAGTCTTTTTCTGCTCTTACCCTATTGTTAGTCCCAACGTCGTCACTGCAAAGAAAGAACCGTAATATTTGAGAAATTCTCTGGACCAGGCGATCTGCATGGCCATCTGTCTTTCTCTCATCTGGTTCTGCATCAGAACTTGACGCTCCAGCTGCACACACACACACACACACACACGCACACACACACACACACACACAAAGGAAGATAAAAGACATAGCATGTCATCAGGCGTCACACATCTTTGAAAACAAATGTGAAAAAGAGTTTTTATAGAAAAAAAAATAGGTAACTTTTCATTCAGTTTTATGAAATATGACGTTGAAAAATCGTTTAATTTGTGTAAAGACTAAAAAGAAACTAGAATGGTTTGTCTTCTGAACCTCTTATCTCTAACTAGGTCGTAGGCGGTACCAGAACCTATCCTGGTTGATTTAAGGCGAGATTAGAGTACACCCCAAACAGGTTGCCAGTCTGTCGCAGGGCCGCTCACACAACCATTCATTCCTAAGGGGCAATTTCATAGCAGCCAATTAACCTAACATGCATGTTTTTGGAAAGTGGGAGGACCCTTACCTATGCATTTAAGAGAACATGCAAACTCCACACAGAAAGGAAAGTGTGTCAAGGCTTGTTCCAACCCGGACTTGAACCTAGACCAGGGTTGGGCAAACTTTTTGACTTTCAGGCAACATTCAGTTTTAACATTTGACGAGCGGGCCGGAACCTGGGGGGGTGCAGGGGAAGGGGCGTGCCCCTGCTTTCCATATTTGTGCACACTGTTTATTTTGGCAGCGTGGGCATCACGGAAACACACATTTTAATGGGAGCAGTGTTATTGTATTTTAGCGCCATGTAGTGACAAAACATCAGAATTACAAGAAAATAAAACATTAACAAGGTTTAATTTTTTCAAGTTCAGCGGGCCGGATTAAACCGTTTAACGGGCCGCATGTGGCCCGTGGGCCATAGTTTGCCCATGCCTGACCTAGACCTTCTTGCTGTGAGGCCACTGTGCTTATCACTGCACTAACGTGCCGCCCGCAACTATAATTCCTTTCTTTTTAATTTCATCTCAGAAGCTATTTTTTCCCACTTTTTTTAAATAGAATTTTAAACATAATTGTTTAAATAAAATGATAATGAGGAAGTGAAGTAGACTGATGAGAAACAATGCAGCCAGTATCCAAGCTGGTGGAGATCACCAGGTGAGTCTTTTGTTTAACACTTTCCGTCTGACACACACACACACTCGCGCTCTCTCTCCAAACAATCCTTCCTGTGTGACATTCACAATTAAAAAAGCCTTTTATTCTGCCAAAGCGAACGTGTCACAGAGGAGCTTTTGTTTCACCTGACCAAAAACTTCAGCTGAGTCAAACCACAGAGAGGGAATTAAGACAGGGTTACTCTTAAACGTGAATCCAAACATAAACCATTATTAAAACTCAATTTAATAACTGATGGCGACAAAATATCTTGAGTGAGTTAAGAAATTAGAACAATTTATGTACGTTATAAAAAAAAAGCTCTTGTCAGGTTAAGTATGAGGTTGCGGACAAAAACGGAGGACAGTATGTGGTTTTAGCAAAAAATAGATTTATTTCAAGGAACAACGTGTGCAGGCAGGCTGGAACGGGTGGAGGAAAGTATCAGGTGTGATGTGTGACAGAAGAGTTTCAGCTAAAATGAAAGGAAAAGTGTACAAAACCGTGGCGAGACCGGCCATGCTGTTTGGTCTAGAGATAGTGGCACTGAGGAATAGACAGGAAACAGAGATGGAGGTAGCAGAGATGAAGATACTGAGGATCAAGTTTTGGAGATAAAGTCAGAGAGGCCAGACTGAGATGGTTTAGACATGTACAGAGGAGAGAGAGCGAGAGAGAGAGAGAGAGTACATCAGAAGAAGGATGCTGGGTTTGGAACCACCAGGAAAGAGGACTAAAGGAAGACCAAAGAGGAGGTTCATGGATACAGTGAAGGAAGACATGAAGATAGTTGGTGTGACCGAAGAAGATGCAGCAGATAGGGTTAGATGGAAGAAATTGACTTGCTGTGGCGACCCTTGAAGGGAAATGCCGAAAGAAGAAGAAAAAGGGGGAGAAAATGAGACACACGTGAGACACATTAGGAAGGGAACTGGCTATCACTAAACAAAGAGAGAACACAAATAAGAGAACTCAAGACATCTGAATAACAAAACCACCGGCTAAAACCTGAAATTTTGACATCTATAACGGAGATGTCTATAACGGAGATGTTGGTTTCATCTTCTATTGACCAATGAATAGCTTGATGATGAAGGGCAAGCATGACCAATCCGCCTACCATCAGGGTGACAACACGAATGAGAAATTGTCTGGCAACCAGTTACAAAAACTACAACAGTACAGATTCAATATAATCCAGAGATAAGAAATCATTTCACAGCTACTTTGTTTTTCTTGTGATAAAATCTGAAAAAAAAAAAAAATCTGTCATTCATCAAAAATGTCAACCCAGCTACAGCAGACGTACGTGTGTCACCACAGATCAAACTAACTTCCTTTCTAACATGTGAACTCCTTTGTATCCGTGTGGAGGAGATGGAGTGGTCAAGCTGAGACATTTTAGGAAACAAATACATGCCAGTTATAGAAAACAAGAAAGCTAAACGCAAATGTGGAGCTATAATCATCAGGCTGACGTGACAGTGGGACATAATGGTGGAGTAAAAAGCCACTCGCACTAACAAAGAGCAATCAACCTTTAAAACTTGTTTACTTTGTTTAGCACACAGCGGGGTTGATTGTGGAGTGCACAGTCAGTCGCTCCATAGGGCTGTAGGGTCAAACAGTTTGAAAACAGAACCTCAGTAACTGTACAGAAGAAACTCTTCTACTTCAATTTATTTCCACTGATATGTTCCCATTGAGGAGACATCCGAATGGTCTCCTTCTGATGGACGATGTATGACAAGGATGTACTTGACTTCTAGTTTAGCACACGCTTGGAAAAAAAGAAATAGCGCAAGTAGTTTAGTCTTCAAATATACAATCTAGAAGGATCGTAATGTTTCCGTTGTCTTCCGCTCATTCGGGGTCAGGTCACAGGGGCAACAGCCTCAGACGGGGAACCCAGACTTGTTCTACAGCTGGTTTGTTTCAGCGGTCTTAGCTTTTTTTTTTCTTTCTTTCTTTTTGGTTTCGTTAATTAATTAATGATTCAGAAGATCATTTTTGTCATTTCTATCCCAGCTAATTCAAGGTGTGAGGCAGGGTACACCCCAAACAGGTCACCAGTCTGTTCCGGGCCACACGCATACTCAACCATCCACAGACACACTCATTTCTAGGGGCAATTTCATAGCAGCCAATCAAGAGAGAGTAAAAGGAAACCAGAGTACCTGGAGAAAACCCACATATACACAGGTAGAACATGCAAACTCCACACAGAAAGACCAGTAATTCAAGCATAGTCCCAACTGTAGATTGTATTTTTTTCAGTCAATAATTTCAGCTATTCAGAAAAATCATTTTGTGTTAACATGTCCTATTACCATCCAGGGTGTCCCAGGTGGGGACGAGGCTTGGAACACTTTCCCTTCTGTGTGAAGTTTGCATGCTCTCCCCACATGTGGCTTTTCTCTGGGTACTCTGGTTTCCTCCCACCCTCCAAAAGCATGCATTTTCGGTTGATTGTTTCAAAGCTCACCTCCACTCCACGACTCGAACACACAACCTTACTGTGAGGCCACAGTGCTCACCACTGCACCACCGTGGACCGTGTTTCACGCCTCGTTCCCTTGGAGATCAAATCTACCTGATTTGGATCTGCATTTTGTTTACAACACTGGATAAATTATTTTAGTTTTTGGAAACCCTGGCTGATTAAATGATCAATGTTTTTTTTTTTTTAATTTCTAAGAGATCTGAATGTTCTCTGGTTTAATTTATGAGGAAAACCATCATGTTCTACTAGTAACTTCCAGAGGTAAACCCATGATGTTCTTACTGGACAACAATGTAGTAATGTCCATGAACTTTTCCTGGAATCACGCAAAGGAAATTTTGACATCTGAGTTCTAAAACTAGCTAACCACATAACCCGACAGCAAGAATGACGACACACCAGGAAGTGGGAAGTTACACACCTCTACATTTACTCACTAGACTAGTTTTGGAAATAACAAAGACACCTGTGATTAATGAAGGTGTGCTAAAAATGGGGTTCAACAAGAGAGTTTTTAATCTGAATTTTTCTGCAACAAGGAAATCGTATGATAAGTATGAAAATATTTCTGAGAAGTAAAAACATGTTTTTAATCATTCATTTTTTTAAACTTCTCCTTTCATTCTTTCTTCGTCACAATCTGTTGACTAATCAGTTGGACGGGAACTAACCCACGATGACACGGCAAAAGTGTGACTTTACGTCCTGGTGTCGATGACACTCAGTATTCTTTGCAGTAATGAATATTAATGAAAAGATTGTGAGAAGATTAGATGTTTTTTTTTTTGTTTTGTTTTTTGGGCGGGTGCGGTGGGGGGTGGAGGGTAGCAGCACGGTGGCATGGTAAAGAGAGAGCTGAGCCGAAAAGCAAAGCTCTCGATTTACAAGTCGATCTACGTTTCCACCCTCATCCATGGTCACCAGCTGTGGGTGGTGACCAAAAGAACGAGATCGCGGATACAAGCGGTCGAAATGAGCTTCCTCCGCAGGGTGGCTGGGCTCTCACTCAGAGATCGGGTGAGGAGCTCTGCCATCCGGGAGGAGCTCAGTTTCGAGCCGCTCCTCCTCTAGGTCGAGAGGAGCCAGATGGGTTGGTTTGGGCATCTGGTCACGATGCCCCCCAAGCGCCTCGTGGGCGAGGTGTTTCGGGCACGTCCCACCAGTAGGAGACCAAGGGGCAGACCCCAGACCTGCTGGCGAGACTATGTCTCACAGCTGGCCGGGGAACGACTTGGGATCTTTCCGGGTGAGCTGGAGGATGCAGATAGGGTGAGAGAGGTCCGGGTTACCCGTCTGAGGCCCCCGCGACCCGACCCCGGAACAAGCGGAATGAACGGTGGCGCAGTGGGTAGCACAGTGGCCCCACAGCAAGAAGGTCGTGGGTTCAAGTCCTGGGTGGGGACGAGGCTTTGCACACAGTCCTTTCTGTGTGGAGTTTGCATGTTCTCCCTGTGTTTGCGTAGGTTTCCTCCAGTTACTCCGGTTTCCTCCCACCCTCCAAAGATATGCATGCTACAGTAGGTTGATTAGCCAGTGCCAATATCGCCCCTAGGAATGAGTGTGTGTGTGTGTGTGGATGGTTGTGTGTGTGTGGCCTCCCAAAAAACAATGAGAAAGAGAAGATTAGATATTGACTAAAAAAAAACGGACAAGAAAAAAGCGAAAGGACAAAGTAAGAAGAGACCACGCTGAAGGTGAGAAAGCGAGACAAAAAGCCAACTGAAAAGAATCCAAGCGGGAAATTCATTGACATTTATCAAATGTAAAGAAAGACGGATAACGCTTGAAAAAAAAAAAAAACCCCACAAATTATCACGGTCTACTGTACATGCTGGTAGAAAAACAAAAAGAGAGGTGCAATGAATAGCCTACGTGCCGAATCTGACTGGTTCTAATCAAGTCTAATCCCGAGGAATTTGTATCAATATTAACGTTTGAAAAATAAACAAAAAAACCCCCCTAAAACTATTTGCATGTGTTTTAAAAATGAAAGGCTACGCGTAAAAAACTGAACGTAGCATTCCTTTCCATCCGGGGCTGGGTTACGGGGGCAACAGCCTCAGATGGGTGACCCAGCCTTCTCTCACCACGACTGTATCCTTCAGCTCACCCAGAAGGATCCTGAGGAGTTCCCTGTCCAACTTTTGAGACATAGTCTCTCCAGCAGGACCGCGGTCTGCCTCTTGGTCTCCTCCTGGTGGGACGTGGCCAAAAAATCTCACCCGCGAGGCGCTCTGGAGGCATTCCAACCAGATGCCTGAACAACCCCATCTGGCTCCTCTCGACTTGGAGGAGCAAAAGCTCTACTTCGAGCTTCTCCTGGATGTCAGAGCTCCTCACCCGATCTCTGAGTGAGAGCCCAGCCACCCTACAGAGAATGCTCATTTCGGCCGCTTGTATCTGCGATCTCATTCTTTTAGTCACCACCCACAGCTGGTGACCATAGGTGAGGGTAGGAACGTAGATCGACTTGTAAATCGAGAGCTTTGCTTTTCGGCTCAGCTCTCTCTTTACCATGAAGGACCGATGCAGCATCCTAGTTATTGCTGATGTCGCACCGATCCGCCTGTCGATCTCCCGCTCCATCCTTCCTCCACTCGTGAACAAGACCCCGAGATACTTAAACTCCTCCACTTGGAGCAGGACCCTGTCCCTGACTCGCAGGGGGCATTCCACCCTTTTCCGGGTGAGGACCACGGTCTCGGATTTGGAGGCGCTAACTCCCATCCCGGCCGCTTCACACTCGGCAGCAAATCGATCCAGTGAGATCTGGAGATCACATACCAAAGATGCCAATTAATAGGAATTAAATTCCTGTGATTTTCCAAGTCGGAAAGTCCCTTTTTTACTTTTTTTTTCAAACAACCCTTAAACTGATCAACATTTTACTCGAAAAGAAATTATTCAAGTGACACAGCATGTTTTTTTTGAGGATTGAATGACCTGCTGGCTCTGTGCCAGCCTCAAACTTCCAGTGAAAGCCCAAAGACAAACCTGTCTGAGCTGCACGTTTCACTATCATTCGGACTTTTTTAATGAATATGAACTCCATTAATTTATTAAATGTTTGTCTTGTGGGAGAAATTTGCATCTAGGGTGGCATGGTGGTGCAGTGGTTAGCACAGTGGCCTCATAGCAAGAAGATCACAGGTTCAAATTGTGGAGTGGAAGCGAGCCTTGGAACACTGGTCTTTCTGTGTGGATTTTGCATGTTCTACCTGTGTATGTGTGGGTTTTCTCCGTGTACTCTGGTTTCCTCCCACCCTCCAAAAACATACATGTTAGGTTAATTGGCCGCTAAGAAAATGCCTCTAGAAATGAGTGTGTGTGCGGGACCCTGCAGCAGACTGGCAACCTGTTCAGGGTGTATCCTGCCTCTTCCCTGAAATCATCCGGGATAGGCTCTGGCACTCCCCCTCGACCTCAGATGTTCAAAAAAATGAAGCAAAATTTGTATCTGATTTGAGGTTTAATGGTAACTTCTGTTTAGACAAACAACCAATCGTTAATTGGCGGATCGGTGCGGCGTCAGCAATAACTACGACGCTGCATTGGTCTGTCGCGGTAAAGAAAGAGCTGAGCCAAAAAGCAAAGCTCTCGATTTACAAGTCGATCTACGTTCCAACCCTCACCTATGGTCACCAGCTGTGGATCGCAAATACAAGCGGCCGAAATGAGCTTCCTCCGCAGGGTGGCTAAGCTCTCACTCAGAGATCAGGTGAGGAGTTCTGCTATCCGGGAGGAGCTCGGTGTCGAGCCGCTCCTCCTCCAGGTCGAGAGAAGCCAGATGGGGTGGTTCAGGCATCTGGTTAGGATGCCTCCCAAGCACCTCGCGGATGAGGTGTTTCGGTCATGTCCCACCAGGAGAACAAGAGGCAGACCCCGGACCCGCTGGAGAGACTATGTCTCACAGCTGGCCGGGGAACGATTCGGGATCCTCTCAGGTGAGCTGGAGGATGCAGCTGGGCTGAGAGAAGCCTGGACTTCCCGTCTGAGGCTGTTGCCCCGCGACCTGGCCCCGGATGAGCGGAAGACGACAGAACGGAACAGAACAAAGTACATAATAGTACAAGTTTGACAACTGTTTTATTGGAGTCATATCTTTATTTTGACGGTTTTCAATCTGCATTTTAGCAACAAAATAATCTTCAACTGGGAAAAATATTCTTCTAATTATAGTAAAAAATTGAAACATGTAATCAATTAAAATGTCTGGACTTAATTTGATTTGAACGTCTCATTTCAGTCTTTGTTAAATCAATTCTTTTTCTCAGTGTTGCTGGAATCGACGGATCAAGTGTTGATCCAGTTTAAAAAAAAAAAAAAAACAAAGATTTTATTCCCGATATGTTTGAAATAAGCATAAGCAATAATTTAAAGAACATAGTCGAATTTTTTTCTCTGTTACTTTACACTTAAACACACTTGAGGTCAAACGCCTGAAAAAAAAAAGGCACAGCCCTGTTATTAAAACCCCAAGAACCATTCTTCAATTTAAAAAAAAACATAATACGGTCATTTTCAAGCTGCCAATTGTTATAAAATGCGTGTGTCAAACAATCAAAGCGAGAAAATTTTCAAGTGATTCATATGCTGGATGTCAACGGTTCAAACACAATGAGCGTGGACAAAGTTCCATTAGTTTTGAACGATGAGTGGTCAGTTTGACACGTTAATGCAGTGGGAGGCGACACTGGAGCTATGAATAGATTTCCTAAAATTGGCTGATGTCAAAAAACAATTGATAAAAAAAAGAGAAAAAAAAGAAGCACCAAGAACCGTGACCTTAAATCATCCTGGAAAACTTAAGTTTGAATGTGAGTCATCTTATTTTTAAAGTTCCGTTTTGTTCTGTCGTATTCCGCTTGTTCTGGGGTTAGGTCGCGGGGGCAACAGCCTCAAACCGGAAGCCTAGGCTTCTCTCACCCCGGCTGCATCCTCCAGCTCATCCGGAAGGATCCCAAGTGGTTCCCCGGCCAGCTGTGTGACATAGTCCCTCCAGCAGGTCCGGGGTCTGAATCTTGGTCTCCTCCCGGCGGGACGTGCCAGAAACACTCCGCCCGCTAGGCGCTAAAGGGACATCCTGACTAGTTGCCCGAACTACCCCATCTGGCTCCTCTCGACCTGGAGGAGGAGCGGCTCGACACCGAGCTCCTCCCGGATGGCAGAGCTCCTCACCCGATCTCTGAGTGAGAGCCCAGCCACCTTGTGGAGGAAGCTCATTTCGGCCGCTTGTATCCACAATCCCATTCTTTCGGTCACCACCCACAGCTGGTGACCATAGGTGAGAGTTGGAATGTAGATTGACTTGTAAATTGAGAGCTTTGCCGCCATGGTGTGTGACTTACTCGTGGCTGCCGGTGTGTTGCGCGAGATTCGAACTTTCAGCACGCTTTATTTGAAATTTAGCATGTAAGATTTGAAATTTAGCGCACTAGTTTTATCATTTATCTTGCTAGATTACGTACGTGTAGCGGCCCAAATGGCTTTCCATAGTGCAGACAGTGTGAACGTGCAGGATTGTGGGGGGCGTGCCGCCGTGAGAGACCGAATGCAGCCGTTGTACTATTTATTTTCACAGATTACACGCACAGTTGGCAGAAATATGGAAATATGAAAGTCTGATGCCTATTTCGTTACATTTTTGTCTCTTCAACAGAAACTTGCAAACGTCTCGTCACATTTTCGTCACCAAAGAGCTGCATTTATTTAGTTATCGTTACGTCATTGCCTTAAAAAAAAAAAAAAAAAACCTCGTCAACAAAATCATTTCATTAACGTTATCGTTTATGAAAACAACACTGACATTCACAGCCATCCACACACACTCATTCATTCCTAGGGACAATTTCATAGAGGCCAATCAACCTAACATGTATGTTTTTGGAGGGTAGGAGGAAACCAGAGTACCCGGAGAAAACCCACACATATACACAGGTAGAACATGCAAACTCCAATTCAATTCAATTTTATTTGTATAGCCCAAAATCACAGAATTTCCGTCTCAATGGGCTTCACAAGAAAAAGAGGAATGTATGAACACAAATACACAACAAGAAAAATAACTAACAAATGCTAACTAAACAAGACTATCACATTAATGCACTTAGACTCTCCTTCTCGGTGAGGAAAAACTCCTAAAAAACCCATCAGTGGGGAAAACATAAGAAACCTCGTGGGGATCCACGTGAAAGAGAGATCCCTCCCCCGGGACGAGCAACCAATGTGTCAAAGATTATTGTTTAAATATTAGCTTATTCTAATCTAATCTAGATCTCCACACATACTGTAAGTGTTCCAAGCCTCGTTCTACCCAGGTATCGAACCTCATCCTTCTTGCAGTGAGGCTACTGTGCCACCCACTGCGTCACCGTACCGCCCTTCGTTCTAAATGTGAACCACAAAACTATCCAATCAAAGTACAGATTATTAAAACGATGCAGAAACAAACATCGAATATTCACCCATGATTCATGTTCAGAAACAATAACTAAATTACCAATCCCTCGTTAATCATTCTATTAGTCATCATCTAACATGTTTATGAGGCGGCAAAGATTTCAGCAGACCCCCTCCCGTCACCCCCACCAACAACCTTTTGAGTCCAGGTCATAAATTCTAATTGGTATTCTAACAGTAAACATTTCACCTTTTGTTAGAAAAGCCTACAGGCTAAAAAAAAAAATCTAAATAAATTGCCTCCAAAGAAAAGGTGATTTTTTTTTTTCTTAATAAGAACAGATGAAATAATCAAAATGAATGAGCACAATAAAACGGGGGTCTCGAACCGGAAACTCTACAGAGAATAACAGACGTTTTTCATTCTTTCTTTCTTGTAGTAACTCATCACATAAAAAATGTTTGCCTGCCCAAGAATAAAGTGGAGGCAGATTTTAGTCAAGAGGCAGGATACACCCCAAACAGGTCGCCAGTCTGTTGTAGGGCCCGACACACACTCAACCATTCACACGCACATTCCTAGGGGCAATTTTATAATGACCAATCAACCTAACATGCATGTTTTTGGAGGGTGGGAGGACACTGGAGTGCCTGGAGAAACCGACAAATACATGGGCAGAACATGCAAACTCCACATAGAACAGTGCTTCTCAATTGTTTTATGTTGAGCCCCCCCCAGGAAGAAGAAAATATTTCACGCCCCCCACACTCCGCTGTGACTATAATTGGTATCATTTGTCTATGAAATTGTCATAAGTACACCTCTGCATAACATTGTTTCCTCATTAACATTAAAGAAAACAAAAAATGAAAAAGAACAGCTTTATTAACGTTGTTTTTTACTCTGTAACACAAAAGATTTAAAGTAGGGCTTCAACTAACGATTATTTTTGTAATCGATTAATCTGTCGATCATTGGGTCGATTAATTGATTAATCTACATTAATCTGCTTTCTACTTCTCCTCCTATTTTGGTAGCTGGCATCGTCAATTTACTCTGTACTGCCCCACTTGGAGACCAATTTAAGTGCAGTTGACAGCAAAAACTTTTTAGACGATTAATCGATGACCAAATTAGTTGACAACTATTTTGATAATCGATTTTAATCGATTAAATCGATTGGTTGTTTCAGCCCTAATTTAAAGCAGGGGTCCTCAACCTTTTCTGCGCCACGGACCGGTTTAGCGTCTGACAATATTTTCGCAGACCAGTCTTAAGGTGATAAGACCAGCCTGAAAAAACTGGCTTTTTAAAATCAATAATAACAGACTTAAATCCACTTTGTCTTCACAAGAAAATTTATTAGCAGCGTCTTTATAACGTGGAAATATTCTCTTGCGCCCCACTATTTGAGAAGCACTGACATAGAAAAACCAGTGTTTCAAGCCTCACCGCCACGCCAGCATTCGAACCCCTTACCTTCTTGTTGTGAGGCCACCGTGTTAACCACCGTGTATTTATGTATACTTGTATATTTTACATTGAAAAGTTGATCCTTATCAGGGGCGGATCCAGGTGGGGGCGCTTTTTTTTTTGGGCCACACAAAAAAAAAAAAAAAAGAAAGTAGAAGAAAGGAAATGGGACTACTCAAACTATCCCTTTGCAGAGCCACCGAATGGGCACCAAAAATCAGGAAAATTACTCATATATCTGGGAATAAGTGGGGAAACCTCCCCATACTGGCTTTGTCAATGTCCTCACGCTCCCCAACCCCCTTTAGAAAATCCTAGATCCGCCCCTGCTTATGATACTTGAGCTTCCAGCAAAGTCTAGTACAGGTTTTAATGAACCTGTAAAAGTAATTATGTTTTTTTTTAACTCCCAGGATGCAATTGACTGATCTATTTTTCTGTTCTTATCCGCCGCCAGGTTGTGGTAACAACTGTCTCATACGGGAAACCCAGGTTTCTCTCATTCCAGCTACATCCTCCAGCTCACTCGGGAGGATCCTGAGGTGTTCCCTGTCCAGCTGCGAGACAGTCTTGCCAGCGCGTCCGGGATCTGCCTCTGGATCTCCTCCTGGTGGGACGTGCCCGAAAAACCTACCAGCGAGGCTTTTAGGAAGCCTCTTAACCAGATGCCCGAACCACCCCATCTGGCTTATCTCGAACCGGAGTCAGGAATTTATGACGGTTTAGGAATTTGGATCAAATGATGAAAACAAACTAACTTTTTTCAAATTATTCCATTTATTTACATATCAGGTTATTGCATTTTGGTGTGTGTGTGTGGGGGGGCGTGTGTAAGTGTAGGCACTTCAACTTACTTGTAGTCGTGCATTATGAAGCATGAATTCTTGTTGCTTCTTAAAGTTTGAATCCATGGATTTGGATAATAGAAACCCCATGATGTCTTTGTGACTAGAGAACACACAGGAAAACAGAATCGGACCAGAGTCTGTAATTACATCTTTATTTACACTCAGATTATTAATACTTCAGTTTAAATCACATGCATATGATTTCAGAATTGCATGCAAATGATTTCAGAATTGCATGCAAATGATTTCAGAATTGCATGCATGCACTTTTTGGGGGGGGGAAAAAACAGAGATTTTGCGAGAATCAAAGGCAAACCCGAATAAACTAGCTTTGTTTGATTCTCCTGCAGCTTTGTTTGTAAACTAAGATCAAAATATTTGGTTTACAATCCAAATATTTACATACCTGTAAACTTTACAAATATAACCAGGTAGATCCAATAGGACAAATCGAGGACAAATAAAGGTTAAATTTACAATAAATAAACCTCGTGTTTACCGGAAATATAGCAACGACGTAACTTCCAGTTAAACTTTTAAAGTAAAGTTTTTTTTTTCTAAAGCTACATTTTTATGAACGTATTTACAAATTATTTTTTATGATTTTAAGAAATTAAATGAAGCTTGTTACTGATTTGAATTAAAATGATCACGCGATTTAAAAAGGATTGCTACATCGTAATATTTCAAAATGTTTTGCAGAAAGAAAAAAAAAAAGAACATTATGTTTTATGGCAAAAAAATACCGTAAAAATATTTTATTGCATTTATTTAAATCGAATAAAAAATTCGATTCGTTTTTTTCGACTTTGATTTTTTTTTTTTTAAAAAAAACGTTTTAAATTTAGTTTGATTTTTTTTGTTTATTGTTTATGTTTATTGTTGATGTTTTGGGTTTTATTTTATTAATGTTATTGTTTTGTTTTTTACTGTTTAGTCTGGTTGTTTTTTTTTTTCTTGTAGCATGAGCACTCTCCAGTGGTTTTATTGTGTAACTACATCTGATTTTTTTATGGAGGTTGTTCCGTTCTATTCCGTCATCTTCCGCTCAACCGGGGCCAGGTCGCGGGGGCAACAGCCTCAGATGGGAAGCTCAGGCTTGCCTCACCCCAGCTGCATCCTCCAGCTCACCTGGAAGGATCCCGAGTCGTTCCCCAGTCATCTGTGAGACAGTCTCTCCAGCGGGTCTGGGTTCTTCTGTCTCTTGGTCTCCTCCTGGTGGGACGTGCCAGAAACACCTCACCAGCGAGGCGCTTGGGGGGCATCCTGACCAGATGCCCGAACAATCCCATCTGGCTCCTCTCGACCTGGAGGAGGAGCGGCTCGACACCGAACTCCTCCCGGATGGCAGAGCTCCTCGCCTTATCGCTGAATGAGAGCCAAGTCACCCTGCGGAGGAAGCTCATTTCGGCCGCTTGTATCCGTGATCTCATTCTTTCGGTAAAAAATAATAATACTTTTAAAACTACATATAATTCAGTCTGTCACTGCACCTCCATGACTCATACCACCTATCACATTTGCAGCAAGTGTGGTAGGAGCTGCAGCTCCCGCATCGGCTTATTCAGTCACAGCCAACGCTGCATGAACAAATAATTATCCAGGTGTAGACTTTTTTGGCCAATCAACCTAACATGCATGTTTTTGGAGGGTGGAAGGAAACCGGAATTCCCGGAGAAAACCCATGCATACATAGAGAGAACATGCAAACTCCACACAGAAAGGACAGTGTTCAGTGATTCAAATCTCGATCTTTTTACAGTGCTGTCCACTGTACCACCGTACCCGCCATACTGTACATATATGTACCGTAATATTCCTAATAGAAGCACACCAGTTTTTTCCCTGAAACTTGTTATTTTATTGCATGCTTTTTATAGTTTTATTCGGCACGTTTTAATTTTTTAGTGTTTTAGGATGTTTTAATTACTTGATCTACTTCGTCTGCTTCTAATCAGTGAAGAGGCAGCTGTCCATGACAGATCCCGCCGGAACGTGGAGGTGCAGCACGGGACGGGGCTCCACTTGAAAAGAGACACTGGGTGTCCATCACGGATCCCACTGGAACGAGGAGGTGCGAGACGGAGCTCCCCCTGAAAAGAGACGCGGGGTGTCCATCACGGATCCCACCGGGCGAGGAGGTTTCCGCTAGCGGCGGTCCGGGCGGAGAGTTCCCCATATGCTGCGGACCGTCTCAACAAGTGAGCCCGTAAGCTGCGGACCGAGATGAGGAGGTGCCAGTGGGCTGAGCCCCAACTTGTAAACTCTCTTTTAAGCACTACCATTTTAAATAAATGTCAAAACCATTTTAATTGTCTGTGCAATTGCTTTCCTGGCGCTCCCTACCCGGTCCTGAACCGGCGGATCCGGTCACAATAAGTCCGAAAAAAATAAGTCTGTGTCATTATCTTTTTAAATATCGCTACCGCGCACGTGCAGCTGGTTCATAGTTGTCATGGTGATACACACCCCTCTATCAGATTTCCTGCTTGGGGTTTCATGGCAGTGTCACAAGAAATTTCAGATATTTGATGTGTAAGTTTTTTAAAATTCACCAAAATGATTTATTGGAGATTCCACATTCTTAAACAACAAAGAACAGGAGGAACCCCCCCGCCCCCTCGCCTATAAAAGAAGGACAGTATCAAACCTCCTTCATTAGTTTACTCCTTATTAGTTGAGAAGCACTTCTCTCCAACATCAACAGAAATGGCCAGAGTTTTCCCACTTACAGTAAGTATGAAACATTCTAATTTACATGTTTACATTAAGCTTTATGTTTATGAGAGTTTACTTTATGTGTGTATTGAAATTGCACAAAAGACTGTCGACCTGTTTCGGGTGTCCCCCGCCCCTCATTATTAACCAGGCAGGATAGGCTTGTGGCTAAAGCTGGTACTAAAAAAAAAAACTATGGATGTATGGATGAATGTATTGGATCTTGAGTGTGACGATGATGATGATGATAATGAATATGCATAACGTGGTTGAAGTGGGATTTACCCATCATAGGCTTTTTAAACCAGTTACTCAATCGAGTCTAACAGAGAAGGAAGAAGGAAACCCTCTAAAACAAGTGGTTTTATAACTTACAGGTAGGAAATAAATGATTTTATTTACTGTATTTTAATAAATAATATTTGATTGTAATGTATTTCATTTAAATGTAATTAACTTATGTTATCTGTTTTAATAGTGGGTCAAGATTAACTTTTAAAATGAACTGTAATCAATTAACAAAAATATCTTAAAAGTATTAAAGTTTTTTTTTCCAAATTGAAATAATAGCTCTAATTATTTCAAGTTGTGACTTAAATAAATTAACACCATAACTATTTTAAATTTGAGTATTTTTCACACAAAAGTTGAACATATTAAATATAGAATGTTTTTTTTGTGTAAATTATATCAAGGGTTGAACATCTGTTTTTACAAACTGTGACTTTTTTATTCTGAGAAATTAAATTTGGTCATTGGAAGTTTTAGAATCGTAGTCAAAACTTTTATATTATTATTTTAAAAAGCCTTTTATAGCAACTTTAATAACCCTTCAAAATAAAAGTTTTCAACATTTGTAGCTGTTTTGAGATTTGCTTTTAAATGTTAAATATGATTACAAATAATAATAAATAATAATAATACAACAATTAAATCAAAATTAAATAATAACAATAATAAATAAATTAATAATAATAATAAATAAGGGCAGCATGGTGGCGCAGTGGGCAGCACTGCAAGAAGGTCCTGGGTTCGAGTCCCGGGTGACAACGAGACTTGGAATACTGTCCTTTCTGTGTGGAGTTTGCATGTTTTCCCTGTGTTTGTGTGGGTTTCCTCCGGGTACTCCGGTTTCCTCCCACCCTCCAAAGACATGCATACTAGGTTGATTGGCCGGTGCCAAAATTGCCCCTAGGAATGAATGAGTGTGGGAATGGTTGTCTGTGTGTGGCCCCACGACAGACTGGCGACCTGTTCAGGGTGTACCCTTCCCCTCGCCTTGAATCAGCCGGGATGGGCTCCAGCACCAAGGGATAGACGGATAAGAAGACTGACTGAATAATAAATAAAATTTATTATTACTATTGTGGGGATTGTCCCGCAACAGCATGGTGACCTGTTCAGAGTGTACCATGCCTCTCGCCTGTATAGGCTCCGGTATCCTCTGTGCCCCATTAGGGATAAACGGTTTAGAGGACAAAATGAGACGAAATTATGATTATTAGTCTTGTGACTTAATTATCTTTCCATTTTAATTAACGTCCTGTTTTTTTCTTCTTCTTTAGGTTTCAATGGACTTAGTTTTTCTTGTGCTTTTACACATTTTTATTCAGCCTTGTCTGACAGGTGGGTGGTTTAATATAAAGAAAAAACAACAAAATATTCAAAATTTTCTAAATTTAAACCCTTTCATAAAATAGTATTTTTATGTCCAAGTATTTTTTTTCTTTTCGTCCATGGCTTACATTATTACTTCACTTTATTTCTCAGCAGAGTTATTCATCGTTGAGGCAGAACAATCCGCATACCAGTCAGAATTTGGAAATATGGTTGAGATGAGCTGCAAGTTCTCTCCAAAACCATCAAGTATTAATTCTGACTTCAAGGTAATCTGGCACAGGACAGACACGGCGCAGAATTCGATAATTCGCAGAGAAAATGGAAAGGAGTACATCGGATCCCCACAGTATCAGGGTCGAGTCAAGCTTCTAACAAGTCAGCTACAAGAAGGACACGCAAAGTTACAGGTAATCTATGTTGGAATGTTTTCTGGCTAACTTTCAACAGTCTTTCTAGTTTTTTTTTTGTACACACAAAAAAAAGTCCTGGTTATCAGCTACGATGGCTAGCTGAAGAACAGTAGAACAGTTGAACTTTAATCCTGAAAGAGAGATTCCGTTCGGTTCTGTCATTGTCCGCTTGTTCCAGGGCCGGGTTGCAGGGGCAACAGCCTCAAGAGAGATTATTTTTTAAAATTTTATCAACTCAGTAATAAGCGGGGGTACCGAAGCCTATCCTGGCTGATTTGAGGCAAGGTACACCACGAACAGTTTGCAACTCTGGAACCCCCGCAACCCTGCTGGTAAGTCGGGTTAAGAAGGTGACCGACTGACATTATTGAGCGGTACGGTGGTGTAGTGGTTAGCACTGTGGGCTCACCGCACAAAGGTTAGTGGTTTGAGTCCCAGAGTAGGAGCGAGGCTTAACATTGGTCTTTTTGTGAGGAGTTTGCATGTTCTCCTTGTGTATGCGTGGGTTTTCTGAGGGTACGCCGATTTCTTCCCACCCCCCAAAAACATGCATGTTAGGATGATTGGCTGTTATAAAATTAAGTGTGTGTGGATGATTATCTGTGTGTGGCCGCAAAAGACTGGCTACCAATTTGGGGTGTATCCCACCTCTTGCCTGAAATCAGTCGGGATAGGCTCCAGCACTCTGCAACCCCATTCAGAAAAAGCAATTCAGAAGACAAAACGAAACCCCAAAATTTGCAAAGAATTCATTTATTTTTTTACAAAAAATTTTTGATCAAACTTGATGCCACTCAGAAATTTTTTTTTTTGATGACTGAAACTTTTTTAATAAATAAATATTCAAGTATTTTTCTTTCTGTTTACAGATTTCCAATCTTAGGATCAATGATTCTGGGAGCTACCAATGTCTGGTTCAAACAACGGAAGGGACTGATTACAAAACCATAGCCTTGTCAGTAAAAGGTAAAAATAAAAAACATTGTGAAAATTTTGGGGCATTTTTTTAACTACTGGAAGAGTTTTCTACCAGGAATATTCTTGCTCAATGACAACCACATACAACACAGTCATTTCCGAGCAGTTGAAGGAAATATCATTTTGAAACTGAAACTTTGACCAATTTCACGCCAAACCGAATGAAACACTTTTGTAGATTATTTGTAAAGAATCTCTTTTAGTCAGCTAATCTTGTTAATAAGAATGTAACTAATCTAAAACCTTTGTCCTCTTTTAGCACCCTACGAGACAGTGACGAAACACATTGAGAGGACCAACGAGCCAGACAAGGTTCTGTTGACCTGCCGATCAGTAGGATATCCTGTGTCTCCTGTCGTATGGACGAACAAAACCCTACAAACCCTACAAAGTCACAATCCCCAAAACACCACGGAAATAACATCAGATAACCGTTTTAAAATCACTAGCCAGATACTGGTGGACTTATCAGAGAAAACTAGCTACACGTGTAACTTCACCAACGATGGCGCCACTGCAACATTTCGCATTCCAGGTAAATTTTGGTTTTAGGATTGGATTTTTTTTTTATAAGCAATTCTTTGAATATGAAACTAAAGCATGTAGACGTTTTTTTAGATCATGCATTTCAGACTGATGTTTTTGTCTTCAATAGACTAGGTTATTTTTATCACCTCTGTTTCCACCCTCCCCCGTCCAAAAATATCAAATTTAATCTTAGTGTTAGTAATACACAGTATAAAAAGAAACAAGCTCAAAAATGCCATGAAAGGAAATTCTGGACTCCTAAGGCTTTCACCATCCTCCTCAACGCCTCGTTTAATCTCATATTTTGTTATTCAGTGCGTTCCTACGCAAAGCTAACAACAAAGCTTGACAGTCACCTCCAGAGTTGCTTTATTTCCTTTTGCTTTCAGTCTAATTGCAGGTGTGTAGGATGGTGTTATGACAAGATAGGTCACATAAACGAATATTTTCCAACTTTTTGTTCTTGAGTCGGTTATTTCTAGTTTCACTTATGAAGCTGTGTGAGAATGCGTTAAAACATCATGCTGTTTTAACGCTAAACCAAAAGAGAAGTAAACTTAACATTAATCTGATCACACAACTAAAAATCAAACACATGACATGTCTTTAAAAATATCCTCATTTAGAAGAGGAAGTCTGCCATAATTTGGTATGTTTGGTTCTTTCCAAAGAGGTTAAAATATTGTGGTCATTCCTGTTTTCTGTCTGTGTTAACTGTGGTCGATCTATGTCTTCTATTTTTTTGCAGATGACATCCGAGCATCTCATACAAGAAACAGCGCTCTATTTATTGTTTTGAGTGTAGTAGTGATAATACTTCTCATCATTGTCGGCGTTTTTTTCTACAAACAACAGAAAGGTAAGAATTCCAGATATCACTATGTCAGGATGTATGAGGTTGAGGACACACGTGCAGGACAATTTGTAGTTTTGAACAAGAAACGGATTTATTCTCGAAACTATAATCAAACATGTCCACAAGCGAGGAAGACTTTAGCAAGTCACAAGACATTTCAAATACTCTAGACTGAGTGAGAGCATCAGACAACCTGGCGATGAGTCGAGGACAAGACAAAATACAAAAGGGAGAGACAATGAGACACATTATGAAGGAGAAGGCAATCACCTGCACAAAGGGAGAACCCAAGAAGGGGAAGTCGAGAACGTCAAAATAAGACAGGAAGCAAACCTAAATAACAACAAAACCACCGGGAAAGACCTGAAACTATGACACTATATTGATGACAGAGTAGAAACAAAACAAGCGGAATTCTGTCGAGTGGATGTGAAACACAAAACAAACACAAACAAATGAATGAATCCATTTTCTTGCCTACTATATGCCCATTTTGGGTAGTTAGCAGACAAGGGGTGAGGTGCACAAACAAGCTTTTATTGTCAAGGCGATAAAAGATTTCATTTTTATAATCCAATAAGACACATACGTACGTATATTCAAGTGTTTTCAGCTGAATATATTCTTGTGCTGAACAGCGTGGTCAGCATTTGAGATTCCCCCAGTTGTTTCCTAGTGAGATGTGACAGTGCACATTTGAAGAAGTGTGGACTTCCTGCTCTCACATAATTTATTGTTACAGTATGTGTAGTACTTTTATTTGAATGGAATTTTTTCAAACAAACGACTTTCTATTCATATAATTCAATCACATGACGACGCCATGTTTAATAAAAACAGCAGACTGAGTGGAAACACCCAGTATGGTAAGGTTTTTTTTTTACACCTGTGAATTTCCGGCTGTACGGCAACACGTGGGTGTGTTTTTTTGGCATGTGCTCGGTGTTGCCCACGACATTCATAAATTAGAGTGATCACACTCATTCTGTAGTAAAGAAATGTGTCATCGCACGACAAAAAACATAAACAAAACTTGACTTCTGGAAAATTTTTGTGGTGGGAACTTTTGTATGAACATGAAACAAACAATGCTTTTAATTTGGAGACGTTTGAAAAACAGAATGTAATAGATTTTAATATCAAAACATTTAATGCTTGATGAAAATGAATTGTCATTTAATTAGATTGTCACTATCTACTACCTAACAGGGTGCCTGTCGAATTAAATATCATAAAGTGTAGATGACATTGTGATCTGTAGTGAGAGGAGGGAAGAGGTGGAGGAAAAGCTGGAGAGGTGGAGGTTTGCACTAGAAAGAAGAGGAATGAAGATTAGTCAGAGTAAAACAGAGTACATGTGTGTGAATGAGAGGGATCCAAATGGAAAAGTGAGGTTACAGGGAGAAGAAATAAAGAAGGTGGAAGATTTTAAGTAATTAGGATCAACAGTCCAGAGCAATGGAGAGTGTGGAAAAGAGGTGAAGAAGCGTGTGCAGGAAGGCTGAAACGGGTGGAGAAAAATGTCAGGTGTGACGTGTGATAGAAGAGTTTCAGCTAAAATGAAAGAAACAGTGGACAAAACCGTGGTGACACTGTCCATGCTGTTTGGTCTAGAAACAGTAGCACTGAAGAAAAGACAGGAAGCAGAGATGGAGGTAGCAGAGATGAAGATGCTGAGGATCTCTCTGGGAGTGACCACGATGGACAGGATTAGAAATGAGTATATCAGAGGAACAGCACATGTTAGAGGTTTTGGAGATAAAGTCAGAGAGGCCAGACTGAGATGGTTTGGACATGTGCAGAGGAGAGAGAGAGAGTACATCAGAAGAAGGATGCTGGGTTGGGAACCACCAGGAAAGAGGACTAGAGGAAGACCAAAGAGGAGGTTCATGGATACAGTGAAGGAAGACATGAAGATAGTTGGTGTGACCAAAGAGGATGCAGCAGATAGGGTTAGATGGTAGAAACTGACTTGCTGTGGCGACCCCTGGAGGGAAATGCCGAAAGAAGAACAAAGTTCATTTTGTCATAAATGTATTGATGTACTAAAAACTAAAAACTGTGCTTTGCCATAGAATCCCCCACTCCTGATATATACAGTTCGTCTAGACGAGAAACGTCAACCTTTACACCAGATAGTGAGTAAAAATCATTTTATTTTTTGTACAAGAATATAGCTGAAGATAAAATTTCAAATTGCAAATCAGAGTACGAAAGATGAAAATATTTTGCTGATTCAAGGGTTAAATAGCATTACCCTTCAAATATGAGAAAGCTTTGGTTTCACATCACTGCTTGTCTTCCAACAGGCGTACATCAGGAGGATGAAATAAAGAATCTCACATAAGGTAAGAAGTTCATTTTTTTTATCCGACATCGTTATGCTTGCTTGGTTTTCACTTAGCTTTTAAAAATGAAACAACTCAACAAAAATGAAACAAAAAACAGCAGCTTTGATCATTGTGCTGTTTGAAAACTTATTTTGTTTCATCTTCTGAATCGTTTATCGTTTATCTCGGCTGATTTCAGGGAGAGGCAGAATACACCCCAACCAGGTCGCCAGTCCCTCACACAACCAGTCACCCTCACTCATTCCTGGGGGCAATTTAATGGTGGCCAATCAACCTAACATGCATGATTTTGGAGGGTGGGAGGAAACCAGAGTACCTAGTGAAAACCCACACATACGTGGGGAGAACATGCAAACTCTACACAGAAAAAACAGTTTTCTGAAGCCTCGTCCCTTGTTTGAGAACTCAACATTTAAAAAAAAGAAGGAACTGTTTGGTTAAATTTTTCATTTTTACTCTTTTTGGTCCTTTTTGTTTGATCTACTTCATCTCCTTTTGGCATTTCCCTTCAGGGGTCGCCACAGCAAGTCAGTTTCTTCCATCCAACCCTATCTCCTGCATCCTCTTCGATCACACCAACTATTTTCATATCTTCCTTCACTGTATCCATGAACCTCCTCTTTGGTCTTCCTCTAGTCCTCTTTCCTGGTGGTTCCAAATCCAGCATCCTTCTTCCAATGTACTCGGTCTCTCTTCTCTGTACATGTCCAAACCATCTCAGTCTGGCCTCTCTGACTTTATCTCCAAAACCTCTAACATGTGCTGTTCCCCTGATGTACTCATTTCTAATCCTGTCCATCCTGGTCACTCCTAAAGAGATCCTCAGCATCTTCATCTCTGCTACCTTCATCTCTGTTTTCTGTCTTTTCCTCAGTGGCACTGTCTCTAGACCAAACAGCATGGCCGGTCTCACCACGGTTTTGTACACTTTTCCTTTCATTTTAGCTGAAACTCTTCTATCACACATCACACCTGATACTTTTCTCCACCCGTTCCAGCCTGACTGCACACGCTTCTTCACCTCTTTTCCACACTCTCCATTGAATACAGAATATTCTATTAATCCCCGACTGGGAAATTTGTTTGTCTGGTAGAACTCCAAGGAGTTCTACGGAGAGCTCGAAAAGCTATTGGGTGGTGCGGAGTTCCTTCAAGTCTTACACAAGGCTATTGAAATTTACTTTGATCCCACAGTGATTGTACTTCTGAGAAGTTTTGTGCCACATTTCAAACGCAAGAACTACATGTCGTACATTAAATTGTTACTACCATCTGTTCAAGATAGAAGTAAAACTAACTGAATTATTTGGGGATTTCTTTCAAGATTATCGTGTTTTATTTCTCGGCACACAAAAACAAAAAAGAAAAATTAAATTGTATCTCTGGAGTGTGACTCAAAAATGGTTACAGCACAGAGATGAAGTATAACTGAAAGTTTCAATGTGAGGAAGTTGTTTTATGTTTTACTGAGTTTGCAACATAGTTTCAGGCTGATTAAGAGAATGTTGTTTTTTAAGTGCTACTGCTGGTAAATCTCACTTTATTGTTTCAATTTTAATCAAACATCCATCCCTCTGTGCTCATTGGCATTGCCCAACATTCTGTTTTGAAAGCAACTCGAGAACAAAATGTTTTTTCTTTTAAATTTTGTTCTACTGTATAAATTCCAGTATTCCACGTGTTACACGCACGCAGACTGATTGCATGATTTGATCTTTTTTATCTACTTTTTAAAAACTAAAATAGCATTTTAGAGATGAAAATTTTTCAAATCAAACGTAATTCAAAAGCACTATTGAAACACAAAGTTACACTTGTGTGCTTTACAGATCATTTGAAACCACATTAAAAAACAAAATTCCGGTCTTCAACAAGAGGCTGCACCCTGGTGTAGTGCTTAGTACGGTGGACTCACAGCAAGAAGGTCAGGGGTTTGAGTCCTGGAGTGTGGGCGAGGCTTGAAACACTGGCCTCTCTCTGTGGAGTTTGCATGTTCTCCTCGTGTATGAGTGGGTTTTCACTTAGTACTCCGGTTTCCTCTCACCCTTTAAAAACATGCCTTAGGTTGATTGGCTGCTACGGAATTGCCCCTAAGAATGAATTTCTGGGTCCCAGGCACTATAGCCTAGTGGTTGAGATATGAGCTTTTGACTGGGTGAACTGGGTTTGAATCCCACTGGATGCAAAGTTTCCCTGGGACCACTGAAAGAAACATTTACAAAGAAAAACTGAAAAGACAAAAGAAATAGAAAAGAAAAAGAATGCGTTTCTGTGTGTATGGTTGACTGTGTGTGGCCCCGCAGTAGACTGGCTACCCTGCCTCTCGTCTGCAATTGGTCGGGATACGCTCCGGCACCCCCTCGCAACCCAATCAGGGATAAGTAGTTTAGAAGAAAAAATGAAAGGTCTTCAACAAAAAAACCCCCAAAAGATTAAAAGCAAATAAAGATTCAAAAAGTCACACACTTGTACAACACACTACACACATGCATCAACATGCACACACACTCTGCAATTCTAATATATTTTTTCAGATGATCATTTGCAGTGTTACTTAATTTTATTATTTATTTATTTATTTTTTTACAGGGAAGGTCACCATGTGAGTTTCAACTGGACGTAATGTGAGTCCTTGTGCCTGATGAACCCTTTGGGATCTCGACGACACGTTTAATCCATGTTCCGGTTTCATTTTGGACTGAAAGATTCACATATGTATTCTTTGGATTTCTAGAGATCATTAGTAGTTTTTTCTCTTATCTGAAACCTGGTGAACTGTTAGTGAAAAAGTAGTTGCAAACAGAAGAATGAAGACATTGACCGTCGCGTCCCTCTGACTCTTCTTCGCTGGAATTGACGGATACTAATTTTGTGACTAATATTGTAAAAAGATTTTAAGGAAAAGAGCTTTTCAAGTGTTGATGACAACCTTCCGGAGACGCCGACCCACATTTTGGGGAACAGAGAAAATGCGGATGTTAAATTTTGGCCCTGTCCACATGTAGCCGGGTATTTTTGAAAACCCTTATCTGCTGTCCTCCGTTTTAGAAAAACGCTCGCGTCCACACATAACCGTTTTCAAATTATCCGCGTCCACAGGGAGCCATATAAATACGCTTCTGAGTGCGACTATGAGCATGCCAGACCAGTAGTCGGCGGTATTGATGTAAACGTACGTTCTGAGCTATCCAATCAGAGCACCTCTGTCGTCATTTCCGCAAAACATGGCGCCAGGCATCTCGTTTGTGCGGACCGACAAGAAAATGGAATTGCTTTTAAAAGTCGTCATCGACTAAAATAAAGATTGGGTCCATGCTGCCCAAACTTTGTTTGCGATCCAAACAAGGACGCACACGAATGATGTATGAGCATTACTTGTCGCAGGTAGTGACGCATAAAAACGCAAATCTCCGTTTTCGCATGTCCACACGTAAAAATGGAGTTTTCCAAAATCTCCTCTTTGGCTGGAGTTTTTCAAAATGCCGGTCTTGAGGGGGAAAAAAACTCAGTTTTTGGAGGCCAAAACGGATCAAAATATATGCGTTTTCAAAAATACCCGGCTACGTGTGGACAGAGCCTAAGTTGCAGTGCAGGTTTCTAAAACATTTTAGGATGTATTTTTCTGCCCAAATTTACTGTCAAAATGTAAAATATCTTACATTTATGCAACATTTTGTTTCATATTGACCTGGTAGTCTTATATAATCTTTATTACAGTAATGAACTTGTGGTAAACTAGTTGTACTTTTTAAAAATCAGCCACTTCTTTCTCCACTTTATTTTAAAATGAGATTTTATTGTAAACTCTGTTAATGCGAATAGTAAAAGTCCTGAAAAGGTTTCCACACTAAAAAATAAAATTGACTGATGCACAAATCTTATTCAGTTTCTTTTATTTAATCAGATGGCATTTTTGATCAATGTGCACCTTTAAAATTTCTACGGAGAAATTCAATTTTGAAAAATCAAGGCACGGCAAGGGAAGTTTATTTGTAGCACAATTCATGCACAACGTAATTCAAAGTGCTTTACGGGATAGAAAAAAATGCATCGAAATCACAAAATATAGAATAAAAATTCAAAAAGATAAAAATATGCAGTAATTTTTAGTCAAATGCATTGTTAAAAAGAACTGTTTTCAGTCTAGATTTTAACATCGACACAGTGTCGGCCTGTCTCAAGGCCTCAAGAAGTTTGCTCTCCATGTTTAGACCTGACTGTAGTCACTAGCAGGAGGCCGATCCCAGAAGTCCTCAGAGTTCTAGATGGTTCATGTTTAGTCCTGACTCTAGGCACCAGCAGGAGGCCGGTCCCAGAAGTACTCAGAGTTCTAGATGGTTCATGTTTAGTCCTGACTCTGGACACCAGCAGGAGGCCGGTCCCAGAGGTCCTCAGAGTTCTAGATGGTTCATGTTTAGTCCTGACTCTAGGCACCAGCAGGAGGCCGGTCCCAGAGGTCCTCAGAGTTCTAGATGGTTCATGTTTAGTCCTGACTCTAGGCACCAGCAGGAGGCCAGCCCCAGAGGTCCTCAGAGTTCTAGATGGTTCATGTTTAGTCCTGACTCTAGACACCAGCAGGAGGCCGGTCCCAGAGGTCTTCAGAGTTCTAGATGGTTCATGTTTAGTCCTGACTCTAGGCACCAGCAGGAGGCCGGTCCCAGAGGTCCTCAGAGTTCTAGATGGTTCATGTTTAGTCCTGACTCTAGGCAACAGCAGGAGGCCGATCCCAGAGGTCCTCAGAGTTCTAGATGGTTCAGAAGGCACTAACATATCACAGATGTACTTTGGTGCTAGACCAGAGGTGCCCAACCTTTTTTGTCCCAAGATCTACTTTACAAATATCAAACCTCCTGAGCTCTACCAGTCCCATGTTACCATCGCAAACCCCCCACAGATCGTTTCCAGTCTGCTGTAACTACCCCTACAACATGATTTGTTACATACGCACATGCACACACTCACAGCGCTTTGCGAGGGGGAGGGGCCACAGCACCACTGCAGGCTGCTTATTGATTACAGGCTTCAGTCAGTCATCTTCTTATCCGTCTGTCCCTTTCGCGGTTGCGGGGGGTGCCGGAGCCCATCCCGGCCAATTTAAGGCGAAGGGTAGAGTACACCCCGAACCTAATTTCACATCACAGACTCTAAAAATCTCCAGTAACAGCAGAAAAGCTGCAAGACTGACACTTTTTTTGAGAGTTCTTTTTTTTTTTTTTTTTTTTTTTTTACTTTTTTTCAATGCCATGCGATCTACCCATAATGCCTTTGCGATTGACCGGTTGATCGCGAACGACATAATGGGCACCCCTGTGCTAGACCATGGAGGAACTCAAACACAAGCAGAGCAGCTTTAGATTTTATTCTCTGAGTCACAGGAAGCCAGTGCAGAGACTTGAGCACAGGACTTATGGGATGGAAAGATATCAACTTGATGTTGAAACACAATCATAGAATAATAACTTCTACTTTCTGTCACCACAATGTAAACAGGAAGTAACCTGAGGTCATGGAACAATGAACTTTCAGTTTCAAGGATGACTCAACAAAATTTCTTCTGTCAAAACTTTCTCTTTCTTTAACCGATACAATCTAAAAATCTTCAAACCGTGATCTGCTTTTTTAAAAAATAAAAATACATTGACACAAAAACAAATAGAAAATTATGTTGGATCAAAATTTTTTTTTTATCTACGAAGATCCAGACTGCAGCTCGCACAGATTGGAGTTTCCAACATTGTTCTGATTGATTAACAATCTGAATTTAGAGCCAAAAAACAGAAATCGTAATCAGTCAACAAGATGCCATCCTGTCATAAGGAGACCGAAATGAGTAGATCACCAGCTGAGAATTTTCTGGGGGAATTTTACGTATTTCCCAAGGTGTCACCTGTATGATCAGCTGAGAAGCTGGAAGTATTGGTGACTAAATCATTGTAAAGGTGATGAGTTACACATCCCTTCATCCCCTCTACTACCATACCACTTGATACCAAAAGAAAAACACAAACAGAAAGTATTTTTTTTCCTGTTTAACCACTTTCACGTCATGCTCTCGTGTCATGAAGGTGATGAATGGAGCAGCTGGTGCTTTCACAACTCAAATCCCTGGAGAGACCTCCCCAAAACCCTCAGCAGTGTGCATATTAACCCAAACTTGGGGTGGATGATGCAGAGGACTTATTCCTCTCTGGACAGACCCAACACCTCAGTGTGGATCATGTTCTTTGACTTCTCCTCGGCCTTCAACACCATGCAGCCGAGACAGAAGAGGGAGAAGTTGGAGAAGATGCAGGTGGACACGCCGCTGGTCTCATGGATCGAGGACTACCTGACCTGTCGACCATAGTATGTGAGACTGAAGAACTGTGTGACTGACCTCCTGACTAGTAACACTGGTGCTCCACAGGGAACTGTCCTGTCCCCCTTCTTTTTTTACCACCAACACGGCTGACTTCCAGTATTTTTCTGGTTCTTGTCATCCTCAGAAGTACTCGGATGACTTAGCAATTGTTGGGTGTGTGGAGAAGGTGGAGGAGAGGACGAATACAGGAACCTGGTGAAGAACTTCATTCAGTGGTGTGGGGAGAATCATCTGCACCTGAACGTGGCCAAAACAAAAGAGATAGTGGTGGGATTCAGCAGGAGGGGGTCTCAAACGTCACCGGTCTGTATTGATGGATCTTTTGTGAAGATGGTCCCGTCATACAGATTCTTGGCCGTTTACATCAACAGTAAACTGGACTGGTCCACCAAAAAAGGACCTGAGTAGGACCTCAGAAAGCTCAGGTCCCACAACATCTGGACATGCTCTCCATGTTTTACCATGCCATCATGGAGAGTGTCTTGTTCTTTGCTGTGGCCACCTGGGGAGCTGGTATAAAAATAAAGGATGCCAACAGACTGAACAAACTGATAAAAAAAAAGCTGGACGTGTGGTTGGTTCACACCTCGCCTGCGTGGAGGAGGTGGCGAGGGATAGAATGAAAGCAAAACTGTCATCAACCATGCTTCATTCCTCCGACCCCCTCCATGAATCTGTGGACCATCTAAAGAGCAGCCCAGCAGAGGATGTACTTTCTGCGGCAGCTGAAGAAAGCTAAGCTGTCCCTCCCAATACCGCCCCCACCCACACACATATGTTGACGCAGTTTTATCGTATCTATGGTGCAGCCATCATTGAGACCATCCTCACCTCCTCCATCACCGTGTGGTACGCTGGAGCCACAGCCAGGGACAAACATAGACTGCAGCGCATTGTGCGCTTCGCAGAGAAGGCGATCGGCTGCAGCCTTCCATCTCTCGAAGACCTGTACGTCTCCAGGACGCGGGGGCGTGCAGATCAGATAGCAGATGACCCTTCCCAACCTGGGCATGGACTTTTGGAGCGACTCCCCTCGGGCAGGAGGCTCCGGTCCATTCGGACCAAGACGTCTCGCCACAAAAACAGCTTCCTTCCTTCTGCCGTTGAACTTATGAATACTTTAATTCAATTCAATTTTATTTGTATAGCCCAAAATCACAGAATTTCCGTCTCAATGGGCTTCACAAAAAAAAAGAGGAATGTGTAAACACAAATACACAGCAAGAAAAATAACTAACAAATGCTAACTAAACAAGACTAGCACATTTATGCACTTAGACTCTCCTTCACGGTGAGGAAAAACTCCTAAAAAAACCATCAGTGGGGAAAAAGTGGCGCCACCGTGCTGCCCTTACTCTTAGTTCTGTTAAAAAATTTTTTTAATTATTTTAATTTTTATTTATTTTTTATTTTTTTTGCACACCTCAGCAAGTTCCTAGTTTCTGATATGCTTAATTGAACATGGCAATAAAACCATTCTGATTCTTTTTTTTAAAGTAATTTGCATATTTTTGTATTCACAATACTTGAATTATAACTGAAAAATTATCATGCACTTACGAGATTTATCTGCCAATTAAAAAAAATCTAATCAATATCTGCCAATTAAAAAAAATCTAATCAATATCTACCAATTAAAAAAAAAATGTAATAAAAAAATAATCAAGCCATTCAATGGAGGAAAAATGAGAGGTTTGCAGTTTATCTTTTAAAAAAATGGTCAATAGTGATTATTTGGAGGTAATGGCTGTGCTTTTTTTGCACCATACTTCAACCTTCCACTAGATGATGCCATATCTCTTTCACTGAATGGTGAGTCCCAATACATTTTAAACTGGTTTCTTCTGAGCCATCACTCTGATTGAAATTTGATTTTAAATGTTTCATTTCGTCTTTTGAACCGCTTATCTCGAATGGAGCTACAGGGGTGCCGGAGGCAATACCGGCTGATTTCAAGCAAACGGCAGGGTACACCTGAACAGGTCACCAGTATGTTAAGTGTGTACTTTTTCTTGCAACAGTTCACAATTGACTTTTTTTTGTGTTTCTCATGAATTTTTTCAAATTTTTTTTGGTTCACAGTTATAAATTATTTTTACAAAGTCAGATGAAAAATTCCAAATGTGCAAATTATTTCTGCTGAAAAAATAATCATCATGACTTGATTTAAAGAAAAACATTGCTTTGGTTAAATAGAAATTAAAAAAAAAAAAAAAAAACTTGATCTAAAAGTAATTTAAAAATGAACATCTTTCAATCTGGCAAATATTTTTGTGGCCGAAAAAAAATGACTTCAGTCAAAGAAAAATGATTTCCTGTGAAATAAAACTACCCAACACAGCTGATGTTTTACTCCAGATCCATCACCTCTTTCTCCCTCCAAACAGAACCGCAAACCATACACACACACACACACACACACACACACACTCTAACCCCATCAAACAGCTCCATCTCCTACATGCATGGCCCCCATTTCCTTCTTCAATGTCAACCCCTCAAACCAACAAAGTTTCATCAATTGGTAATTAATATTCAAGGGAAGAGGGGAGCATGAGGAAGCAATTATTCAATAATGTATGGATGTAAATGCGCACGGTGCCCTCACAAAAACACACACTCGTGCATAAACACATATACATCACCATGATCTGCTCTTCCGCTCTTCCGAGATCAGGTTACATCAATACATTTTGGCACAACATGAGCAAATCTGGCGAGTCTGCCTGGGTTTCACACAAATTGAAAGTCTCTACGAGTCTCGTATACTGATGCAACACAGCCGTGGACTAACATTTATCACTTGCTCAATTTCAGCGTTTATTACCGAAAGCAAAGCGTTGGTAAAGTGGTCTCAGTTTCATCAAGACCTCCAAGTTGTTGTTCTTTGTTTCTTACACGTCGACGTTTAAGTGTTTCAAAGAGGCAGTAAACATGAAGAGATGTTTCATGTGAGAACAAGCCATGGTGTAAATGTGTATCCAACGTGACACCAGTATAGACGTGGATTACACAAGCCCGTGCAGTAAAGCACGAGAAGACCTGAAAATAAATTCACTGGATACATAAATTAAAGTTAAACTGCAATCTTTTTTTTTAGTCATAATTTATTCATCTCTCAGTGGAAAATTACTGTGCTGCATTGCAGTGCAGCAGGCAGCCATAAAGGCGCCAATGGTGTGAGTAACTGGGGGTTAGGTGTCTTCTCCAGGGACACTTAGGTATGGGCTTAGTGTGAATAGAACTGGCCTCTCCCAGTCTGTTCCATTCCGTCGTCTTCCGCTCATCCGGGGGCCGGGTCGCGGGGAGAACAGCTTCAGACAGAAAGCCCAGGCTTCTCTCACCCCACCTGCATCCTCCAGCTCACCCAGAAGGATCCCGAGTCGTTCCCCTGCCAGCTGTGAGACATAGTCTCTCCAGCGAGTCCGGGGTCTGTCTCTTGGTCTTCTACCGGTGGGACGTGCCTGAAACACCTCACCAGCGAGGCGCTCGGGGGGCATCCTGACCAGATGCCCAAGCCACCCCATCTGGCTCCTCTCGACCTGGAGGAGGAGCGGCTCGACACCGAGCTCCTCCCGGATGGCTGAGCTCCTCACCCGATCGCTGAGTGAGAGCCCAGCCATCCTGCGGAGGAAGCTCATTTCGGCCGCTTGTATCTGCGATCTCATTCTTTCGGTCACCACCCACAGCTGGGCACCATAGTTGAGGTTTTGAACGTAGATCGAATTGTAAATCGAGAGCTCTCTCAGTTCAACAACGAACATTCTACCACATAGCTAGTGTCACATGTTACTAGAGCTATTATAATATTGGTTGGGAGCAAGGAACATAGCGGACAGTTAACAGTGTGGTACAGTGTGCGAGTAAAAGTACATGCATGCTGCCGATGTGAACCATGTACTTATTAGGACCAACAGATCCTCACCAGCCCCAAAATACTGGAATGAGGGAGGCAGAGACCTCTTGCCCCCTTTACAAAATCCTGGATTTGCCCCTGGGAACAGTAGCAGATGGATGGCATGCTTTGGTGACCGCTAGATTAGACCGATATAATGGCGTGCTACATTTTAAACCAGCGCTAAATGTTACATCAAGAGCGTTAAATTTAAAGATCTAGCGGCACTAGGTCTGAAATCTAGTGCGATAGCACTTAAAAACATGTATTTAGTGGCGCTAGGTTTGAAATCTGAGCGCTTGATGTACTTTGTAGCATTTTACTTGTTTTAACATCTAACACGATTGTTTACGTGCGTGTATTGAACCCGATGGCTTTCCATATCTGTGCACACTGTTTATTTTGAAGGCGTTCGCATCAAGAAGACGCACACATTTTAATGGGAGCAGTGTTGTTGTTTTCTCAACAAAACCAATATATCCAGAGTGCGCCATCTAGTGAGTAAACATCAGAATTGCAGAGAAAATAAAACTACCGTAACAAGGTTTATTTGAGAAAAATTTCAAGCTCGGCGGGCCAGATCAAACCATTTAACGGGCCGCTTGTGGCCCTCGGGCCGTAGTTTGCCCATTCCTGAGCTAGCGTCTCTTATGGCATCATGGGAGTAGTGTAAAAAAAAAAAAACACAACATGTACTTACAAAAAGTTTTATAAAAGTTTAAAAAAAACAGAACTTGTAAAGTGTTGTGTGTTCATTTCTGGTCCTCTGTCCAGGCTAACAGCTCCTGTCCACATCCATCTACTCTCAGCTGGCATTAACCCCGTCTTTCTGGTAATTGTGATCAGATGAGTGGCAGCAAAAGCAAGGCAACGTGGGTTCTCCAGGACCCACGGTAACCTGGAAGCATTTATTTTATGGAAAAGATGTTTAGTTAAAGTGCAGCTCTGCAGCCCAGTCCCTCTAATGACCCTCCAAGTCTTTTGCTCATGCCTCGAGACAGAGCCCTGTGATGGATATGACTGGTGAAACAGAAACACACACACACATGTGCACACACATGCTTCCATCGCTGTGCACCGTGATGAATATGACTGGTGAAAGCTCTGAACGCTGTTTCCTGAGTCCTTCGCTTCCTTCCTCGCTCGCTTCGTTCAGGCGAGTTGAGCTGGGTTTCATGAGACTAGAGCTGGATTGGATTGCAGATTAACAGTCTTCCTGTCCAGTGTGTTGGCTGTCTTCCTAACGGTCACTTTTATTTATGTGAAATTATTGACGTTGAAAGGATTCCATCGGGATAAAGGAACTGGGATTCCAACAGAGTAGTTTTCACCCTCATTCGAGCGATAACAATCCTTCAAAGGATCCATCCATCAATCCACCAATCATAGCAAAGATGATGCCCACCATGATTCATTCACGGTGAGGAAAAAAAACCCCAAAAAAATATCAGTGGGGAAAAACTAAGAAACCTCATGGGGATCCACACGAAAGAGAGATCCCTCCCCCGGGACAAGCAACCAATGTGTCAAAGATCATTGTTTAAATATTAGCTTATTTTATCTACAGCTAAATATCTAAAGAAGTCAATAGATGTTCTTCATCCTGATGGAAACACGGGGGACTCCTCAGCCCGGAGATGTCCAGGACGGGGATGAGTAGATGTTCTCCATCCTGATGGTTACACGGGGGGCTCCTCAGCCCGGAGATGTCCAGGACGGGGATGAGTAGATGTTCTTCATTCTGATGGAAACACGGGGGGCTCCTCAGGCCGGAGATGTCCAGGACGGGGATGAGTAGATGTTCTTCATCCTGATGGAAACACGGGGGACTCCTCAGCCCGGCGATATCCAGGACGGGGATGAGTAGATATTCAGTAGATCATCCTTGACCTGTTATCCTGTGTTTTGGCTCCAGCTCCTACATCAGAACCTGCCTAATTTATCTGTTTTTGGACATTTTTTTTTTTAATCAATCTAATAAATCTACTTGTGATTTCTTCATCTGAGCCTGTTTATTGTGTCAAGCATATATTTTTGGCCTTAGCTCCACATTATGACATTTTGTTTCCGTTTGTGTTAGACATGGGAAAATTTTTCTTAAGAAGAGGAAGAATATCAGTTTCTGAGAGGGTTTTAGGAAATCAAAGCTGACTTAGGGTGCCTTTTCTTAAAGGATTTAGAAGTACAAACGTATTTGTAAAATGAGTCGATTGTCATTCCTTCCACCATCTCATCACCACAGGTCTCCAACACCAGGCACCCCACTCCTGCCTTCCCTCCCTCCTGCTGGCAGCCCTTGATTGCTCTCGTCTCCTGAGGAAAGCTTTAAACTCCTCAGAGATAGTAATATTGAGGGCACTACTAGGCTAGTCACTTCAGATCAGGGCAGGGGAGGAAATGGCGACAGACATAAAACTAAATATATAATTCCTCCCATGCTGGTAATCACGATGTCCAGACGATTTGAAATGACAGTTTAACCACTTTGGACTGAGGAACGCTTTGTTCAGATTTGAGAACCAGGGTGTGTTTGTTAGAAGGTCTGGTTGGTCCATGTGACGGTTGGGGAGCCTCTTTGTGAATGTGGGGGCCATTCAGGGAGTGGGGGGGGGGGGCAATGTGATCCTCTCTAAACGTATGGGGGAAGAGCAAGGTGCACGTTTCAATGAGTTAAAACGGCTTTGTGGACCAGACAAGAGTAATTCTGAGAATGACTGCCGTGGCAACAGCTCCGGAAGGAAACACTCTCATTGGCTGCAATTAGTTTACCTGATTATTGGGAAATCCAACTTCCTCCCTAAAAATGGCCGACCATTTCCCTATTGGGGCAGGAGGAGTTCCTACCTTGATAAAAGGCTCAACCAAAGCCCAACAATTACATCTATAAATATTGATAGGCTAATCTGCACATGTTCTTCTCTCTAGAGTCTGCTGCTCCATCCCTGATACTTTTATGAACATCAAATCTATCTCAATTTAAAGCTCAATTTGCATATGTAGAGATTTTTCCTCAAAACAGTGCCTCTCAATATGCGTTTTCTCATCATCACATTGCAAAAGTGCATTTCATTTTCAGCCGCTGATTGGATCCTTGATGAGATCTTCAGGGTGGCTTCTCACACTCTGTTGCTCTTCACTCTCCAGAGTTGATGAGAGGCAAGTAAGGAGGGGGTATAAGAGGTGTGTGTGAGGGATCAGACCAAGTCTGTCCTCAGTGAAGTGGTCAGCAGTGTCTTCGCCCAATGCTGCGGCCTCCTCACCATCTCAGCTGCTGCAAGACTGGGCATCAGAGGCTATAATCAAAGGCAAAATGAAAGGAAGAGAGCAAACACCCCTCACTCACACTCACAGAATAAAGTAGGACTATTAGGCAAACATGTACAACACCACTTTCAGAGGATTCTCTCCGAAATCATGAATAATGCAATCCTGACCGAACATGTGAAGAGAAAAAAAGCTGATTTAAATATAAATATACATTTTTTTTGTTAACGGTTCATACCAACGTCCATTTTACCAACACTTCAATATGCCCAGAAATATGTTTTTCAAGTCTTTTTGGTCACGCTTACTAAATAACAACTGGATAGTTTTTGTGTTCGGTTTAGTTAGGATTCCATTTCATACATTTGCACACAAATTGTGTGCATTGATCAAGTAGACGTCGTTAAAAAATGTTTTAACCCTTTACAGGGTGTAACAGCTGAAAGCAGCCATGGCAACTCACGTTGAAAATGTTACAAAACGAGATTATTCGAGAAGTCAACAACTTCCGTTTTCCTGTTTGTTCAAAAGCACGTGTGGCTGTTTTTAGTAAAAAGGGTAAAAAACTTTTACCTGTTAAAGGGTTAAATTTCAATTTTACAAAATATTATCTTTTTTAAAACAAAAATAGCAAAAAAAAACCCAAAAACAACAAACAAACTTATTATAATTTTTTTTAATATAAATAAAAAGCAATAAGCTTTTGCTTTTTATTTATAGTAAAATAGGCTTTTTATTTATAAAGCTTATCGCGTTTTCTTTTAATTAGATTTAAACGTTTAAAAATTTGCTCAATTTGTGTGATAAATTTCCAATCAAATGGTCATTTTTAAATACACATAAATTTATATACATTTAATAATATGATACATAATAAAACATAACTCTAAATAAGAATATTTTTTAAAGATATTCCATCTAAAAAGAGTTGATTACACTTTTTCAAAAATATGAAGAAAAGCATGACTTCTTACACTTTTTTTTTCAAATCATTGAAATGTTTTTTTTGTTTCTGCATGACCGACAAAGGCCACCAAAAATAGAGACACTATCCCAAAAATTATGGTATTTCTCAATAAATCTGAAGATTTTAGAATTTGTCAGGTTGTTTTCTGATGCATCGTTTAAGAATTGTAACATCAGAGATTAAATTTAGTTCTAATTAAAAAAATAAATATTTTACTCTATTCATCCCTCACCGGGGAAATTTGTGTGCTGCACTCCTTACACCGCAGCAGGCTGCCCACGACAAAACCAATGGTGGGAGAAATGGGGGTTAGGTGTCTTCTCCAAGGACTCTATACGTGCACCTAGTGATATGCAAACCCATGAACTTCCGTTCCGCAGGTGAATGCTTTAACCACGGAGCCACCGTCTCACCGTCTAATTACACTTGAAAACAATTTTTAATTCTTTTTTCTTTCCAACACTAACGGTGCGTTTCAGAGACAAAAATAGGGAAAAACAACCAATCAAATTTTGGTGTGTGTTTTAAAAGGCTTCAACGTTGTCTTTTGGACTGTGTATTTCAATGATTGAGACGTTTCAACTTCCATCTGAAAATCATTTTCAAGATGGATCTCTCCTAGATGAGTAAGGGATTACACAGACTTGTTTTAAAAGGACGTGAAATTTGATCAGTCATTTTACGTCATCAGTTAGGATTACCAATCTGTGGGATAACGTGGTGAAAATACTTGATAATTTCAGTAGATGAACAAAAATAATACTTTTAATAAAGTAACATTTACAGAAATCGAAAAAAAACTGTTACAGTCACTCCAGTTTCTCATTAAATCCTCATTCCCAAATTCTCGTATTTATATTTCCATTTAGAGTTTTTTGTGTTGTCAGTTGACACCGTGTATTTTTGATTATCTTCTCCACTAAGAAGCAGCAGTGAATAAAAGCCTGAACTATTAAATCAAATGTTTACTGAACTAATTTAGCCTTGTATATTTTAGTGTGAAATCGCCAAAGGACACAGCCCAACTTCCACTAAGACAAGCCTGTACTGCTTTCTCACTTACAGACAAATGCCGTCTCACGCACATACATACACACACACACACACGTCAAAAAGGCGGTGCTAGTAGTAGTAGTAAACATTTGAAAGGAACTGGGGTAATTCACTTGATAAATGTCAACCGAAATGAAGCTATCAGCTGAAAGCAATTTCCTTGTGCTTGCCTGTGTTCTGCGCCAGGGACTTGGGAGATTTTCACCCCTCCATCGATCATGAAGCCTCTGTTTTAGGCCAAGGTACACAATGCCCTCAAATTGCTGACATATGGACCTAGAATCACCACAAAAACCTGCCATTTCCACCCGCCCTCCTCCGTCCCAGCCCAACCACTTCTTTGCTAAACTTTTGTTTATCCAATGACTCTCGTCTGTTTAGAGCATTAAAGCCATAAGCTATAGAGGGAGACAGAGTCAGTGGAAAGACACTAACCCCATTCAGCGTTCAAGCTTGATGCTAATGGTAACATCAAGCTGAACGAAGTGGCTGTAAAATAAAATCCAGAGTGTGGGCAAAGTTCAAATAAAACCTGTCTAACTTGTGGGCGAGTTGGGCCCAGTAGCAAGAAGCAGCAAAAACAAATCACCATGAAGATGAAGACACCAACAAAAGTAATTGTGCGGGAAGCCTTTAGCTGGTGTAAACAGCAAATAGATTAAAGCACGAGAGTGTGTGTTGCTGTTGCGGAATTTGTGTTCTGACATTGTAACTAAATTTCAACAACTCCTACGATTCCTGACGGCAACTTTAAAAGGTATTTACAGACAAAGGAGGCCAAGTGCACTCCATTAAAAGCCACTTTTCCTAATGGACAATTGTGGTGCCAACAGTCAGGCCCAGAGGTCCATGCACAGGAAAAGTCCATTATCACTCTGACTAATGGAGGAGGGGCCACAACAAAGCAAAAGTGGAGAAAATGAAAAGAAAACAAGAAAGAACAAGATGACGCACATGCTTCAAAGCGGTGTTTCTTTAATGGGGTCCATCAATAATGTTGCTTTCTTGACTTTGTTGAGTTTAAAATAGAGTAGCTATGTTATCAATCCTTGACTCAAACAGAAATTAAAGGCTCTTGTTTTTTTTTAAACATACTTTGAATGAATGTGAAACAAATGTTTGGCAGAATGTTAAACGTTATCTGTTCGGTTAACTCTTTACATCTCAGGAATAGACTCGTTCTTGCTTTTGCCACTGAAAAGAACCCGCAGCCAGTTTCCATTTGAACGGGTGCGCTTGCTTTGTGTAAACAGACAGCCCTTGTGGCGAGGGGTCTGATTAGGAGGAGGCCCACAAATCCCATTAAAAGTCCATTCATTCCCTTGCTCCATGTTTGTTTGAAGACGAGAAAAGTAACAAGAAAAGAGGTGACGGGTAGTCTGTCGTTGTTGATTCCGTGCCAATTTTTCTTTAAAGACTCAGGACGTAGATATCGTGCAGCGATGTGGATCCGGCCAAACTTCTGGTGGGACTCAGAAAACGTCACGAGAAGGCAACGAGTTGTTTCTGTATGTTATTCAGACATGATCCAGTCTCTGTTTTTATCCATTATGTTATAGACATGTTACTGTTGTTTGTCGTATAAAAAGTGATCCTAAAGCCACTGAAAAGACTTTGTGTTGATTCTAACCTTTCCTGTCAGCCTAACAACTCTTTGGTTTTTGCTGCAAGCTGTTTGTCGATGTCTGCGGCTATATTGTCTGCCAGCTGCTGAATCTGGAAAAAAAAAAAAAAAAGAGAAAATTTAAACCCTTAAATCCTTACAGAAGAACTGAGTGATTTCCTTCCTACCTGTTTCTCTACAAGCCGTATTGTGTCTTCCGAATGTCCCTCCTTTGCTTTCTTTACTTGTGTCACAGCGTTCGAGCGAACTTTTCTCAGGGAGTCTTTAGCCTTGTTACTGAACTGTTTGGCTAGTTTGGAAAGGTTCTCCCTGTGCTCCCGTGTCACTCTGCAAGAGAAAAAAAAAAAAACCCCAGAGAAAAAGAGTGGTTTAATTAAAAAGACACACACATGAAGATGAGAAATGTTTAGAGAGAAAACGTATTGAGTCTAATTCTTCAACTTTAATCAGTCACTATGTTAAAATAATTCCGTGTAAATGTCTATTTTTGCTTAATTGTTCCATTTATGTTTTAAAATTCCGCCAAATGTTCAAATATCTCATTTAAATAATTTTGGAGGTCATGGCATTTGACATTGGGGCAATGGACAAGAAAAACCATAGATATACTACCAGAGGTGAGATCGGGCCTAAAAAATCCAGCCCGACCCGACCCTGCGGGTATTAAAACCCAACCCGGCCTGAGCCCGACCAATTAACTTGATTTGCGGGCCCAAGCCCGAAACAAGCCCGAAATGTCATATTTTAATTGTGAGGACTCGGGAGGTGGAGGGTTATTTATAAATAGGAACATTTTCAGGAACACGTTTTTTAATGAAAAAAAAGAAAAACCACACTATCTTGCTTAGCGCGAAGAGGAGGGACGATCTTTGAAACAAATGATAAAATAGATCTTTGACGATCATCACTTTTACCAGTCCAGCTGTTTAAATGCCTGCTCAGCGTCGAGATGCCAGTCTTTTTGTCTCATATGAAAGCAAAGCGCCACATTGACTACATTCAGCGAAGCCAACGCAAGTTTCTGTAGCATTTTGAACAATAAATTTGAAGCTTTTCCACACCTCACTCTTACCGGTGCGTGTTTGTCTTTTCAGTTCTCCTGCCTTTAGTTTATCCTTAACTTCTTACTCCTTCATATCGGGGATACCAGTTCAAGATAAATAAAATAAAGACGTGCGCAGGGGAGGACTACCAAATTAAGAGGAGGCGTTCACGTGCACAGAGCATCTGGAGCTCTGCGGATCCTGTTCAGTAGTTAAACATTACTTCTCTGTTTTATCCAAATTATTAATTTTATAACAAGTATTCCTTAGTTTAGTACCCACACATCATTTTAGTTTACATTTTATAAACATATACTTATTAAAAAAAAAAAAAGTCAGCGAGAGAGAAGCCCGAACCCGACCCGAAGTGGGTTCGGGCTCAAGATCTTACCTCTGCATACTACCCAACACAAGACGGACACCAGGTGTGCTCCTGACTTATACTAGCGAGATATTTAGAACAAACAAAAACGTGCCTGCTTTTGATCTGAGATCAGAAGCTGGATGTGTTTAAAAAATTTGCAAATACAAAGCAAACAAACAGTGTGTGACTGATCTGTCTGCAAATGTAGAAAAGTCTTCAATTATGGATGAATGTGTTTCTAAATCTTGCCGACATTCATTCAGTAAAAGAGGTGAAAACAAAAGAATAAAATCGAATGAAAATCATAAAAATAACTGATTCCAATTGTTTGATTTGTGACTCACACCATCGGGAGAACAATCCTACATGCGAGGTGGAACATCCATCATTCCAACCACTTTGCATTTCTTTGTCGCTTCTAATTTCCCTGTCCCCGTTTTGCCCTTAATCTGCTTTGCAATTTTTTTGCGCAATTTTTTATTTTTTTTTCCTAAAAATGCAGATTCTATTTGCAAACAATCCAAATGCAACATCTATTTACCACAAACAATACGGCCTAATTACCAATTCCACGGCCAATCAAGAAGCGCCTTCTCCTTGGAAATGCAAATGCGGGCTTGAAGCGTGCCGAGACTGATTGCAGGGGGAAAGCAGTCTGACTCTTGTATCCCTCCTCTGCTAGACTAACACCTGCTGCTCCACACGTGCACGATCGTGCGTGCACGTAGAATCACGTGCGCATAGTGTATATGTGATTAAAAAAAAAAAAAAAGCGTGCTTTTTGTACATGCAGAGCAGCTTGTTGAGTGAGTGAAGGATTGTTTTGTGTGAGGTTGTTTGATTTGGCCGAGAGGAGGAGAGAGCGGGCGAGAGAGGTGAAGTCTGAATGGAGAGAGAGAGAGACTGACCTGACCCTCACATCAACACGTTGAGGCTCTCTATACATCTACACGAAAAAGTCAATAAACCTGTCAGTTAGAGCGAAGCACGTTGAGAGCGCTTGGATGTATTAATGGGGTGAAACGCAAAACTTACGGGTCAGACGTTTCGCTGTACCCGTTTACCTAATCGGCTGATTGTTTCATTGATTTATTGGTAGCAGATTTAAAATGCTGCGCGTCACTAAATATATGCTGAGTGATTAGCCAAAAAACAAACGGTGTGAAAGAGAAGAAAGTGTTAAAGAGAGAAAGTACTTTTTCCTTTTTCTGTGTGTGTGTGTGTCTAAAAAAACAACTCACTTGGGAACCGGCACCTTGATGATCGCCCCGTCCACTTCTGGGTTCAGGTTCATGCTGCTCTCTCTCAGGGCGCGGGTGGCTGCTGCCGTAGCCTGTGGGCACACACACACACATGAATTTGAGCCCTGGTGTGAATGGAAAAGCCGCACCCTGACTGCAGGTAGTGACTTCAAGTCCAGCTGGCAATCATTACGACGCTTCGTGTGTGTGTGAGGGGGATCCCGTGTAGTGTGGAAGTGCCTTGGGCCACTGTCGGCACTTGGCCTCGTGGGACAGGTCTGAAAGGTTGCAGGGCAGAGAGCTGACCCCTAACAGCCCCGCAGGAGAGTCTGCTCGGGCATGTGTTTGATAAACACACACACACACACACAAACACACACACACACACACACACACACACACACACACACACACACACACACACACACACACACACACACACACACACACACACACACACACGCATGTGTTTCGGTTTGTTTGTGTCCAATTACTAACTCTCATGTAGACGATAAACAGTACTTAAGTTCAAATGATAAATTGAAGCACATCTCGACGTGTGACGAGTTCGATTTCACATCAGATTCACCTGAGCTGTTTTAGAAAAATTTAAATCCTACAAATTAAAATAATTTTTTGACGAACGAACGAACCTATGGTTTAAAAATGATGGTACACAAAAAGAATTCATGGAGCCAGTTAAAATTCACGTGGTTTTAAGTTCAATATACTTATATACGGTTATTTTTTTGGTTATTAGGTCTCATTAAACCAACTTAAAAAAAAAATTAAAATGCAGACTTCGGCCGAAAAATAATTGAGTTATTGATCACTGCTATTTGTTCCTGATTAATTACCCTGGATTTTTTTTTTCAGAAAGTAACCAATCACACAACCCATAAACAAGTAATGAATAAAATCAGATCATTTCTTTTTTTTTTTCAATATTTATGTCTTTAACAAATTGATTTTTATTTCTATTTGCTGCTTGTAACCGTCTTGGAATGTAAAATTCTGCTTTTATGTCAGCTCATTAACTACTTAATTAACCAGTGTAGACTAGTGTGCCGTGAGAGATCGTCAGGTGTTTCATGGGAAATGATCGTATTGTAACTCACACGATGATCGTGATCTACCGGTAGCTCCCAAAGACTGTTTTATTTGATCTCATGTTTTTGTGTAAAAAATAGATTAAACCGTATTTCTTTATGTTTATCAGTACGAAATCTTTTTATTTTATATAAAGACAGGCAGGTCTTGTCTTGGGGGGTGTTGGCCTAGTGGTAGAAGACATACCGTCTTTCACCGGGAGAACCTGGTTCGATTACCGCTAGGCCTAAGTCGTCCCTGGGACCGCAGAAAAGACAACCCAAAACAAAGAAAGTAAAGATATTAAAAACACTGAAAAGACAAAAAACCCAGTCAGGTCTCGCCTGTAACCATAGCAACCCACTCTTCTCTGCTTTTTTGTTGCATGCTGCCGTCCAACCCTCTTAAAACCTACCCCACCTAGTGGATCGTATTTTCTACATGTTTTTGAGACATTATGAGAACATTTAGGTTGTGTTTTCAAAAAAAAATGTGGATTCAAAAAGAAAAATTAACTGCAATTTTTATTTGAAAGAAGAATCGTAAAAGATGGCAAAACAGGTTTTGATGTGTTGATTTGATTCCTTTTTAGGACACTTTGGTGAGAACCATAGGCGGCTATAGAGAATCGTTTTTACCATTTTTAGTTGGTAATGTCCCTTTAAAAATTTTTTGTTGGAAAAACGTACCTTGGCATGAAAAAAGGTTAAAAAACACTGAGTTAACGGACCGGTCACTAGGCAACAAGTTTGTAGACGTATGTGTGGAACGTTTGATTTTTATTGCAAAAAATGTAAATGTGTTAACAAGAAAAAAAAAAAAAGATCGGCCATATTTATAAAAGAAAAAAAAAAGGTGACAAATTAGAACCTGGTTAGAAAAAAAAGGCTGCTATATTAAGAGAAAAAGAAAGTCTAAGAAATTGGAAAATCTGATCAACACAATCACCGAATCAATCGATTTCTAAACTTTGATCAAAGAAGAGAAGTTATTGTTGAGAGAGCATTTAAGAAGAAGATCAAGGGGTTTAATAACTAACAACGCAAACATGGTCACGTTAAAGAACGACGCCAAACTTTTTAAATGACATTCTTCAAACTAACTTTAAAGAACTTTTTTCTAGCTACATAGTAGTAATTCCCTCAGCTGAGCCTCTCAAAGGCCGAAAGTGTAACACAAAAAGAAAAAAAAAAGTTTCTATTTCTCATTTCTGTTCTCTGCAGCTCCTTCTGGCCTTTTCCACGGGGGAAACAAATGGCGGCGAGATTAAAGGAATTTATTTGTATGCATTAAATGAATTCATGAGCTTTCTTTTTTCTTTTGTTAAAGTTATCCGGAAAGCAGGCCCCTAGCCCCTCTCTTTGAGTGTGGGGTGATAAATTCATCTCATACCTATGTTTGATTGTTCTCAGCATCAAATTTATCACCATTTCCTCTCTCCGATGACCACTGCGGTGGTTAGAAAAACCAGAGTGGAATTTTAGTGAAAATGCTTGCAAGGTTCTGGTTAATATGTTGGAGAGGAAGAGAAATTACGCCAGAGTTTCACATCAAACGATCACGTCTCGCTTCAAAGTGAGCCGGTGAGTGCAGAGGAATGTTTCTCAGAGTTTAAGCGAACATTTAAAAAGACAGTTGAACATGGAGTTTTGATGCTGAAACATGGACACGCACGTACGTGTTGTCTTTAAAGCACATGCACGCAAACAACAGATTGAAAATGATATTCAACTGTTTTCTTTCCAAGCACTAGAAAACAATGGCAGCCAAGTTATGGATGGATATCATTAGTAGCCCATCAGATCTGGTGAGGGCACTTTAGCGTGGGACGAGCGTAACACAGGTCCTGACCGAGGAGCATGTGTGTGTGAGTAAAAGTTTGTCATTCGGTGTGTGTGGTCTGTGGTTGCTTTTTAAAAAAAAAAAAAAAAAAAAAAAAACCTCCCAGGCAGGCTAACAGTCTAATTGAAGCAGATCCAAAACTGAATTTCCAGATTTTAAGTCTTGATAATTACTTGGATGAGGTTTTATGTTTCATCGATGTAAGTGGTAAATGTGCGTACGTTAAAATCCCCCCCCCCCAAAAAAAAAAAAAAAAAAAAATCAAAGTATATCACTTACAAAACACTGTTTCAGTTTGACAGCCAGAAAAATGCTTTTGATTATTAGTAGAAAAAGTTTCCAAAAAGTCTTCTGGACAATTTAATTCTTGATCGAGACGTTTCGACTTCCATCCGGAAATCATTTTCAGAATGAAAATGATTTTCAATCTGAAAATGATTTCCGGATTTCCGGAAAATGATTTCCGGATGGAAGTCGAAATGTCTCGATCAAGAATTAAATTGTCCAGAAGACTTTTTGGAAACTTTTTCTACTATAGATCACTCCTGGATGAATGACGGACTACACGGGCTTTTGATTATTTTGATGTAACCAAAAAAAAATACATTTAATTTTTTTTTTTTTTACATTGACAGACTGATTAGTATTTTTTGATCAATTGTAAATTGATTTTACTCATCTTTGATGAAAAAAATTTACTCAAATTTTTCACATGAATCTGTTTTACAACTAATTCACATAAAAATCAATTAAAAGACAGATTAAAACGAAAAGGTTTAGATTTGTACTTTTAAAAGTATTCAAAGATAAAAGACTTAAACGTTGCCAAAATAATTCATTGAAGTGGGATCTAAAGGAACAACAACGTACCCTTTAATATTTACATGTTCTACTCCTTGAAAACATAAAACACCTTTTGATTTCCCAACCCCCATCCCCCCAGAAAGTTCTACACCGCGACTTGAAAAAAAACAAGAAAAATACAACAAAATAATCAATTTCTTCCTAACCTGAGGGTAAAATGAGCTAATTTCCTCCCTCTGACAAGTCACATGCAGACATAACCACACAGCGGTGCACACATACACATCACTGCTATCTTTCAGACCAGAACAAAGGGCTCCCTGAGTGATCATCAATTAGCATCTGAGAAGCAGGGCACATAGAGAGACCGCTCAGGTTTCATTTACAGAGTGATGTGAGACTCCACTCCTGGCCTGGATCACTTTTCCCTTCTGCTCCGACCATCTATCTGTCTGTGCTTTGGATTATTTTTACTAAGCTTGGGTTTTCTGTACTTGTTCTGATGCTAGTAGGGAAGAAATGGTGTGTGTCTGTGTGTATGTAGTACATGTGTGTCTTACTTCAGGGAAGCTGCTCATGTTGACCATAATGACTTGGGGTGACTTCAAGGAGATTTGACCCAGCTGGTTGAGCGGAAACTTCCCATCTTGAGTGGTCACCACGATGTGATCCAGAGCCCCTGAACAAACAGTGAACACATTTACTTTATTTATTCCTACCGAAAATTTCAGGATCCTTTTAAGTCTTGGATCCATTCACATTAGAAAAAAGGGCACACTTCAAAAATGCATACAAATCATAATTATTTATTGTTAATGGGAGCTTTTTATTTACTCATTTTGTAAGAGTAAAATCAGGTATTGGGCCAAGTTACTTTGGCAAGTTTAACAACTTAAAAGCATTACTTTTTGTAAAAATAAAAAGTAAAGAAGTTATCAATAACCAATTTTTTAACTAAACAAAATCAAAACACTGAACACAGCAGCGGGAGGAAAAAAAAAAAGAAGAAGAAGAAACCTCATGGAGATCCGCATGAAGCAGGGACCCCTCCCAGGATGAACAGAAAATGTACCTAGGACTGTCAATTTAATATAATAATCAAACTACCACTATATATATTTGAAGAAATCAGCAAATGGGCTTCATCCTGATGGAAATGGGCGATAGCTGGGGGCACAGGCGAGAAACGAGAAAAACCAGAAATGAAATGAAGGGCCACGGGACAGGAAAGCAAGGAACCAATGTGGATCTAGCAAAGCCCAAGACACGAACACAGACGATCTATTAAGAATCTATGACTAGTTGCCTCTCTTTGCCATCAACAGTAAAAGAAACAATGATAAGTTTAAAAATGCAACCTGACATCGGGCCCTCTACTCTCCTCTCTACTTGTCCTTCATCTCTCCATCTATCCCATTCTCCCATCTGGCTAACCTCAGATGCAGTTGTTTCCTTCTTCTCCACCTCTGCCTTACATCACTCCCTCCCCACTTTTACCCTGTGGGGGCTGGATTGTTGCTATGTGTGGAAAAGTGAGGTGAAGGGGAGGTGAGCCAGTGGTGTCATTTGCTCGGTAAGATCAATCCATCAACTGATTTTTAAGGGCGAAAATAAAAAAAATCAGAGTTTAAAGACAGATGCAAAGTATTAGAAATAAAATGTTCAGCTGCCTTGTGTGTTACTTTTGTATTGACAATATGCAGTGGTGGAACGTAACGAAGTAAATGTACTTCGTTACTGTACTTAAGTAAAAAAATTGTGCATCTGTACTTTACTTAAGTAAAATTTAAGACCGGTACTTTTACTTTTACGTCACTACATTTTTAGAGCAAATATCTGTACTTTTACTTCGCTACTTTTTAAAAGTGTGTTTTACATTTTTTGTTACATTTTCGTTCGGGAATTTGAAAAATACACAGGTTTTTTAGCGCATCTTGAAGCCGCATCGCCAAAATCAAAAGAAGCAGTTGATCGGGAGAAGAAGTAATGAATCGAGAAACATTTTCCGCATTCATTCAGCGCCAAAAACCTAACATCAAATATAGTACAAATTAAAAAGAGTCAGAAGATTGTTGTTTGTTGTGTTTACTTCTAAATAAAAAGTTGAGCCATCATTACACAGAGCAGGGGCGGATCTAGAATTTTCCAAAGGGGGGTGGGGCTTTGACAAAGCCAATATATAGTGACTGGGGGCCTCCCCCCAAAACATTTTAAAAAGTAAGTGTCATTTTCCTCCATTTTGGCAGCCCATTCACTGGCCCTTCTAGGGGATAGCTTGACTTGTCCCCTTTCCTTTTATTTATTTATTTATTTTTTTTGTGGCCTAAAAGAGGCGGGAGAGGGGGGTCACACCCCTGCAGAGTATTTATCCTGGTTACCATGGTGACACTCTATAGCACAACAAATAACATTTGAATTATGGTCAAATACTTTTACTTTTTACTTAAAAAGTACAATTTACACCAACTACTTTTGTACTTTTACTTAAGTAGATTTTTTTATTGGTACTTTTACTTAAGTAAATTTTTTGCCTAATTATCTGTACTTTTACTTAAGTACAAAAAGTGAGTACTTCATCCACCACTGTCAATATGCACTAATCTCTGCACATGTTCGGCCATAAGGAGGAAGCACAGGGATGTCAAAAATGGGCAGATGAAATGTAAAAGAAAAAAAAAAAAAAACTTGACGTAAGCTAATTTTTTATCGTAGTTACAAAAACACTAGCTTTTATCTAATGTCCACAAGTTTCCCGACTAGAATCTCAAACGTAGAAAAGTGATTATTTGAAGATTTAAATATACTTTTAAGAAATGCACCTGATTGTTTATGAAAAAAACCCACAAAATTTAAAGATTTTTTTTATGGAAGCTCAGAGTAGTGTAGATTTATGTTGTGTACATGAGCAAACATCCGTTTTAGAAATGCAAATCATAAATTATTCATCTTAACAATTATAATATTAACAGTTCAAATTTGGGTGAGATAAGGCTTGAAACACTGGTCTTTCTGTGTAGAGTTTGCATGTTCTCCCTGTGTATGTGTGGGTTTTCTTTTTTGTATTCCGGTTGATTGGCAAAATGAGGGTGTGTGTGACCTTGCAACAGATTATGAACCTGTTTAGGGTCCCATGCCTCTCGTCCGGGGCGAAACAGTGGCTCGGTGGTTGGAGCATTCGCCTGCGGACCAGAAGTTCACAGGTTCACATCTCACTGAGTGCACTTCTAGGGTCCTTGGAGAAGACACCTAACCCCCCGTTTCTCCCACCATTGGCGCCGTTATGGCAACCTGCTGCGGTGTATGAGTGCAGCACACAAATTTCCCTGGTGAGGGATGAATAGAGTGAGTTAAAGAAAAAAAAAATTTTAAAAATCAGGATAGACTCTGGCAGCCCTGTTAGGGGTTAAAAGGTTCAGAAGATAAAATGAAAAAAAAAGTGTTATAGTTAAGAGAATATTGTTATTTTTTTTATTGCTTTAAACACTGAACAATATTTGAAACTCAATAGTTTAAAACTGGAACAATTGGGTTTTTTTTATGCTTAACAAATGCATCATTTGAATAAAAATACTGCCATATTTGTCCAATTTAAAACAGAGTTCATATTGAACCACTGTCCTGACGAGATCTGTGACCGTCGAGATCTGCGACTTTGCGGATGCCCATAATGCGTCAGCCATCTCCCCCTCCCTCCCAGAACGCGTCTAAATATCGCGTCAGATACTCTGAACATCGAGATCTGCGACCTGGCGTGGCGCTAACTTCTATTGGAATTAGCGTTTTTTTGCAACTGCTCTGCATTTTTCAACTAAAAATCTATAATTTAAAAACGTACAAGCAAGTGTTTCTTATTCTTTTAATGTGTATTATTTTTAGGTTCTGCGACCAGTTGTCCACTTCTGGTTGTTTAGATGAGGCCGCAGATCTCGTCAGAACCCCGTTCGTTCGTCTTCTGAACTGCTTATTCCTAATGGGGTCGCGGTGGGTGCCGGAGCCTATCCCGGCTGATTTCAGGCAAGTGGCAAGTAACACCCCAAACAGGTCACCAGTCTATTCTGGGGCCACACACACACACACTATCCACAAACACATCCACTCCTAGAGGCAATCTGATACTGGTCAATCAACCTAACATGGATGTTTTTGGAGGGTGTGAGGAAATCGGAGTACCTGGAGACAACCCACGCATACATGGGGAGAACATGCAAAGAACACACAGAAAGACCAATGTTTTAACCCTTGTCACAATAGACCTCTTCTTCTTCTTCTTTCGGCATTTCCCTTCAGGGGTCGCCACAGCAAGTCAGTTTTTTCCATCTAACCCTATCTGCTGAATCTTCTTTAGTCACACCAACTATCTTCATGTCTTCCTTCACTGTATCCATGAACCTCCTCTTTGGTCTTCCTCTAGGCCTCTTTCCTGATGGTTCCAAACCCAGCATGCTTCTTCTGATGTACTCTCTCTCTCTTCTCTGCACATGTCCAAACCATCTCAGTCTGGCCTCCGTACGTTATCCCCAAAACCTCTAACATGTGCTGTTCCTCTGATATACTATTTTCTGATTCTGTCCATCCTGGTCACTCCCAGAGAGATCCTTAGCATCTTCATCTCTGCTACCTCCATCTCTGCTTCCTGTCTTTTCCTCAGTGCCACTGTCTCTAGACCAAACAGCATGGCCGGTCTCACCACAGTTTTCTACACTTTCCCTTTCATTCTAGCTGAAACTCTTCTATCACACATCGCACCTAATACTTTTCTCCATCCGTTCCAGCCTGCCTGCACACGCTTCTTCACCTCTTTTCCACACTCTCCATTGCTCTAGACTGTTGATCCTAGATACTTAAAATCTTCCACCTTCTTTATCTCTTTTCCCTGTAAAAAAAAAACTGTCACCACTGGAGCCAAAGGATTAAATCCGCTTCATTTCGAGAACACATCGGGGGAAAAGGAGAGATGGATTTTTTTTCCGACCATCGCGAACTTTCAGAAAATAGAACTACAAGCAGCTAACGCTGGATTCTCATGATAGAAGCCAAATTAAAAGAACGACGTTCTCACTGAAATCAAATAAAACATGAAACACAGTTTGGTGACTAATGAGCTTTAGAGTTGAAGTTTATTTAAACCTGTGGAAAAAAGGCTTGTTTGGTCCCGCTGGCTTCAGCACTGAGCCTGCGGTTTGGGATTTAATCCCAACATTTCCAACCTTTACAATATTTATTTACATGGAAACAGTTTTTAAGCCATGTTACTCATTACGGCAAATACGGCAGGCATGTCACTGACCCCTCCTTTACTTTTATCTGTCTAAATGTTGCGACACACACACATAAGTACGCATGGCAAAACGCAGCAGTAAATAGGGTCGAATCCACGCGCACACTCATACATAAGTTTAATGAGAGACAGATGAGAAGTTTGTGGAACAAACGGACACATGACGTTATCCCATTCCACCATCTCATCTCTGCTGTCAAATCTAAATCCCGCTGCCTCCCTGGATTGCAGTGCAGCTGGACAGAGGAGAGGAGGGAGGGGGGATGAACCGATTAAAAGAGGGCTGTTAGGAACAGACGAACTGAGGGAGAAGACAGGAATGGTGACAGAATGGAGAAAAAAGGAACATCTGATTGAAAAAAAAAAAAAACAAGAGGGATACAAAGTACTGATGAGATGGAGAAAATAAATTTACTTTGAAGTTAAACTCGGGCTTTAAGAGTTTGGGCCGAGTCATGAAAGCAAAGAAACGTTGAAGTAAAAATCCCCCCGCGTGTTCTGGGGTCGGGTCGCGGGGGCAACAGCCTCAAACGGGAAGCCCAGGCCTCTCTCACCCCGGCTGCATCCTCCAGTTCACCCGGAAGGATCCCAAATTGCTCCCCAGCCAGTTGTGAGACATAGTCTCACCAGCGGGTCCGGAGTCTGCCCCTTGGTCACCTTCCAGTGGGACGTGCCCGAAACACCTCGCCAGCGAGGCGTTCGGGGGGGCATTCTGACCAAATGCCCGAACCACCCCATCTGGCTCCTCTCGACCTGGAGGAGGAGCGGCTTGACACCAAGCTCCTCCCGGATGACAGAGCTCCTCACCCGATCTCTGAGTGAGAGCCCAGCCACCCTGCGGGAGGAAGCTCATTTCGGCCGCTTGTATCCGTGATCTCATTCTGGTGAGCACAGCTGGTGAGCATAGGTGAGGGTGAGGTGATAGGTGAACGTAAATCGACTTGTAAATCGAGAGCTTTGCTTTTCGGCTCAGCTCTCTCTTTACCACGACGGACCGATGCAGTGTCCTAGTTATTGCTGATGCCACACCGATCCGCCTGTCGATCTCCCGCTCCATCCTTTCCCCACTCATGAACAAGACTCCGAGATACTTAAACTCCTCCACTTGGAGCAGGACCCTGTCCCTGACCCGTAGGGGGCATTCCACCCTTTTACAGGTGAGGACCATGGTCTCAGATTTGGAGGTGCCAATTCCCATTCCGGCCGCTTCACACTCGGCAGCAAATCGATCCAGTGAGAGCTGGAGATCACGGTCCGATGAAGCCAACACTTCCAAAGTCATAAATGAACCAGATAATTAAGCGACTAATTTATTACTATAAAAAAATTAAAGCAGCCTTTGAACTTTTTTGTATTTGTACTTGAGAAAAAAAATTGGAACCAATTCATGACTGTTTCATTTTGAAGTCCGACATTGAAACTACCTCCTCCTCAGGGAGCTTCCATTACACACCCCGCGCTTCACTCCTAGAGTCCTGCTCCCATTTGTTAGAACCCAGAGACAAAAGGTCGTGACCTGGAAGTAGTTGGGGAAACAAAGGTCGAAGCAGGGTCAAGGTAACCTTACATGGGGATCTCCTCATGTTAAGCCCTTGAGCCATGTGTGAGGTAGATGAAAAAACAAACCCAACAGAGTGAAAGTGTGGGAGGAATCAGAACAAGAGGCTACGGAAAATTAAACTTTCACTTTGAGAAGGAATTATGAAACGCATTCAAAATAATGATCGATTTTTTTTATTTTTTGTATTTTTATTAGTGTTTTTTTTTTTTTAATTACTTTTTTTTTAGTTTGTCCCTTCAGTTTTCGGCCTCGTAGTCCCAGGGAGAGCTTTGGCCCAGTGAGTTTCGAACCCGGTTCTCCAGGTCAAAAGACGGTAACTCTACCACTAGGCCAACGCCCTCTGGGACCAACAATAATGATATTTTTTTTTTTTTTTAGTTTGTCCTTTCAGTTTTCAGCCCCATTGGCCCAGTGAGAGCTTTGGCCGAGTGAGATTCGAACCCGGTTGAAAGATGGTAACTCTACCACAAGGCCAAAGCCTCCTGGGACCAAAAATAATGATCTATTTGAGAAAAATATGTTTCGTATTTATTGCAATAGGTTAGATTTTTAAAGTTGTAAGCTGCTGTGCGGCGTGTAGATTTGTTCATTTGCAAATATTTTAAATCATACTAAAATATTATTTGGAGATTTTTTAAAATATTTTGCATGTTTTTTTTTTTTTTGTTTTTTTAAAAACGTTTATTATTGCTGTTTATTGTTGTGTTCCATCATAAAAAGTTATAAAAATAAAGTTTTGTTTCATTTTCTGAACCACTTATCCCTAATAGGGTCTCGCGGGGAAGGGCCAAAGGCTGACTAATTTCAACGGCGAGGCAGGGTACACCCCGAACAAGTCGCCAGTATGTTGCGAGGCCACATTCACGCTCATTCCTAGGGGCAACTTCATACCGGCTAATCAACCTAACATGTATGTTTTTGGAGAGTGGGACGAAACCAGAGTACACATGCAGAACATGCAAACTCCACACGGAAAGACTAGTGTTTCAGGTCTCGCATTCACCCCGGGACTCGAACCCCAACCTTTTTCTGAAATGTTTATTTTTATCCTGCAGCTTTGTGACATAAAGAATCCAATTTTTCAACATAGACCTATTTATGCTGTAATAGAGTTTTGGATCTTGCGGAATGACCAAAACAATATCAGGTCGAGAGAAGCCAGATGGGGTAGTTTGGGCATCTGGTTAAAATGTCTACCGAACACCTCGGTGGTGAGGTGTTTAAAGCAAGTGCTACTGTGAGGAGATCCAGAAGCAGACCTTGGACTTATCGGATAGGGAGCACATCGGGATTCTTCCGGGTGAGCTGGAGGATGCAGCCGGGGTGAGAAAAGCCTGGTTTTCCTGTCTGAGGCTGTTGCCCGCGTTACTCGGCCCCAGATAAACGGAAAACAACAGAACAAAACAATTCATTTTGGTGAACTTGTACTATTTACAGAATAATTTGCCAGCGAAACAAAGTATATCCCTGTACTTTAAATTTCAATTACCGTAATTTCACGGCTATAAGGCGCATATAAACGACTTAGATTTTCTTCAAAATGAGTGGTGCGCACTTTCGTGCGGTGCGCCTTGTGTGAGAAAAGGCGGACCTAAAAGAAAAAGCGTGTGAATGAATCTTCAAAAGGAGACCACAGTTTCACGAAGGGTGGAAGGCAGCGCCGGGCGAGTTACGCTACAGTTTGCCAATGGATTGTAGATGCTTGGACTAATGTGTCTGCTGGTACTGTTATCCGAGCTTTCGCAAACGCTGGTATCCTTTCTGAGGAGCCGCACAGTACAGACAGTGACTTTGACAGCGAGGAGCGAAGTGGACCTGCTCTGTTGGATTTTGCGCAGCTGTTCGATTCCGAAACAGAGGATGAGGACTTTGATGGATTTGAATCAAGACTATTACCGGTAATGTGCTTGTTTAGTACCGTTACTACTTAAATAAAGCACAACCAAACTCAGTTTTGCTCCTGATCTATTTTTTTAATACGCACATTTGCAGCACATTTACATGCTTGCGTGTGTGTTGTTGTAAGGCGGTGTGTGACTGAGACTGCGCCTTTTCGTACGGTGCGCCTAATGGTCAAGAAATTACGGTAGTTATTTTTTTGTTACATATTTTTAGCTGGTTGATGGAGGACGAAACTTTGCATGTTTGTCGTTGATGCTCCAATTCGGCAAAAATCCCACTAAACTATGTTCAAACATTCAAATGATTCTTAATCTTCACCCTACATCACTTTTTGCTTGTTTTTCTTTTGTTTCTGTCTAAAAGTCCTTGTTTTCAACAAGACCAGTCCTTCGGTATTTCCTTCGCTTATCCAACAACATTTTTAGTCTAAATGGAAACTCTATTAAGTATGACTTCACTTGTGAGTTCATCTCCAAATTGATGGATGCTGAAACAAGACCCAGCTGCCAAAAACATAAGTAGGCCTCGCAATCTGGGACTAATACGTTCACCCGTGAAGATCTGAGTCACCGTCTTCTGAACAAAATGTTGACATAAACCTATTAAAATTAGAAACTGATTAAAATCTTAATCTTAGGATTAATATCATGTGTAATTGTGTCCTTCACAGATTGGGTGGAGTGAATTCTGGAAAGGATTTCCTCATGAATGCGTTGCCTTGTTGGTAAGATGAAAGTTTAGGCTAGAAATAGGCCGTAAGTTGCAAAGTGAAAACAAGGGTTGGTGACTACCTGGTGAGGTTCGAATGCTCAGGCTGCGTGTGAAGTCCTCTTTGAGTGCGTTGAGAACAGCGGTCATGTCCTCCTTCACTTCGTCCAGACTGATGATATCTTCTACCAGAGCTGAGTTTATATTCACCTTGCCAGACTGGCCTTTTGCTTTAGCTTAGAGGAAGAAAAAAAAATGAAAAAGATTATGTTCTGTTCCGTTCTGGGGTGGTACGGTGGCGCAGTGGGTAGCACAGTGGCCTCACAGCAAGAACGTCGTGAGTTCCAGTCCTGGAGTGGGGACGAGGCTTGGAACACTGGTCTTTCTGTGTGGAGTTTGCATGTTCTCCCTGTGTATGTGTGGATATTCTCCAGGTACTCTAGTTTCCTCCCACCCTCCAAAAACACGCATGCTAGGTTGATTGGTAACTACATGATTGCCCCCAGGAATGAGTGAGAGTGTGTGTTTATGGTTGTATGTATGTGGCCCTGCGACAGACTGGCGACTTATTCGGGGTGTACCCTGCCCTGTGCCTCAAATCAGCTGGGATGGGCTTTGGTACCCCAAACAACCCCGTACGAGATAGACAGTTAAGAAGGTGACTGAACATCCGTGAAGCTGGCAACTCAAAAATAAATAAATAAATAAATAAAATATTTCAATTGTTTGTGCTACATTTTGGGCTGTTGAAAGTTTCGTTTGTGCTATTTTATTTTTTTTTTTAATTTTATTTTAAGAAATACGATTTGGACGATTACCTCATCCAGACCTTCATTCATTTCCGGGCGTCACCATCTTTGATGACGCAATTGTCCAAATCGTATTTCTTAAAATGAAAAAAAAAAACCAACTAAAATAGCACAAACGTGGCACAAACGATTGACATATTTCTGTTTATTTTTGTTCATATTTATATTTAAGTGGGGCAAGCTTCACGAAGGTGGTGACTGACTGTTCCGTTCTGTTGTCTTCCACTTATCGGGGGCCAGGTCGCTGGGGCAACACGCTCAGACAGGGAAACCAGAGTTTCCCTCACCCCGGCTGCATCCCCCAGCTGACCCAAGAGAATACCGAGGAGTTCCCTGTCCACCTGTGAGACATAGTCTCACCAGCAAATCCGGGGCCTGCTTATGGGTCTCCTCCCGGTGGGACGTGTCCAAAACACCTCACCAGTGAAGCACTCAAGAGGCATTCTAACCAGATGCCCAAACCACCCCATCTGGTTTCTCTTAAACCCAGAGGAGCAATGGCTCTACTCCAAGCTCTTCCATCTATCTCTGAGTGAGAGCCCAGCCACCCTACAGAGGAAGCTCATTTCAACCGCTCATGGAATGTATCAGTCGTATTTATTACCAAAGATTCTTTAATGACTGTGACGATTTAAAGATGGGAAAAAAAAAAAAGTATTTATCTTAGAAAAAAAATCTAAATATGTCCGACTCCTGTCGTCTCTGTTGACTAACTGTCGTTAACAGTCATTAACTGTCGTTTTTAAACCTTTATTGTTTCCGTTCTAACGACCACTCATCCTAACTGAAACTCATCTAGTTTAAAAGTAATAGAGCTGAGGGTGAGTTTAACCGCATCTCCATGGTAACAGTATTTATATTGATTCCGTGTTTTCGTCTCTCTCACCTTTTGACTTCTTGGTGGCGTAGAGCCTTGTGCACGCAGAGGGAGTCTGGACGGTGACGCCAAGTTGCAGAGGTGGTCTGACACTGATCTTGGGGGTGAACACGGTGAGTGAGCGGACATGTCTTACCAGGGATTGACAGAGAAACGGTCGCAGCAAACTCAGCTGATTTAAAGCCATGACTGCAAAAAAAAAAAAAAAAAAATCAAGACGTTAAGAAGAGTTAAAAAAATCCCCAAAAACAGTAAGAGAGACTTAGAAAAAAGGTCTAATTAGAAATTGATTAAATTACTGGTTGATTTTTTTTTTTGGGTTAAAATAAGTAATAGCTGGTATCAACCAGCAGGAGGTAGGCCTTCATCTTCCAACCCTCCCTTTACTCAGAAGTACTTACTTTCACTTCAAACAAACATTTCACATCAATATTTTTTACGAAGCTAGACATCAAAGATTGTTTTTTTTGGGGGGGGGGGGGGGGGGGGCAGGTTTAAACTACTATATCAAACACAAAAATGTCCTTTCCTCTTCCTGTACCGCTTTACACCATGTGTACCATGTGCTTTAAGCTGCGTCTTTAAATTTCAAACCGTAACTGTTCAGCAATAACTAGGACGCTGCATCGGTTTGTTGTTGTAAAGAAAGAGCTGAGCCGAAAAACAAAGCTCTCGATTTACAAGTCGCTCTAAGTTCCCACCCTCACTTATGGTCACCAGCTGGTGGTGACCGAAAAAATGAGATCGTGGATACAAGTAGCCGAAATGAGCTTCCTCCGCAGGGTGGTTGGTTTATCTTGCAGGAGCAAGATAAGAACATGTTTAGTTTCCTCAGCCCAGTGATAAATATGAATAAATTATCAGCCTATCAAATATAATGTTCAGCCCAACCAAAGTTGCATAGCCTATTAGAATGCCTAGCACATGCTTCTTCACCTCTTTTCCACACTCTCCATTGCTATGGACTGTTGATCCTAAGTACTTAAAATCTTCCAGCTTCTTTATCTCTTCTCCCTGTAACCTCGCTTTTCCATTTGGATCCCTCTCATTCACACACATGTACTCTGTTTTACTCTGACTCCACCTCTCCAGCTTTTCCTCCACCTCTTCCCTCCTCTCACTACAGATCACAATGTCATCTGCAAACATCATTGTCCATGGGGATTCCTGTCTTAATCTTGCAAATGAAGTATGCTTTATAAATAAACCTACGTTCCAACCCTCACCTATGGTCACCAGCTGTGGGTGGTGACCGAAAGAATGAGATCGCAGATACAAGCGGCCGAAATGAGCTTCCTCCGCAGGGTGGCTGGGCTCTCACTCAGAGATCGGGTGAGGAGCTCTGCCATCCGGGAGGAGCTCGGTGTAGAGCCGCTCCTCCTCCAAGTTGAGAGGAGTCAAATGGGGTGGTTCGGGCATCTGGTCAGGATGCTCCCCGAGCGTCTCGTTGGTGAGGTGTTTCGGGCACGTCCCACCGAGAGGAGAGGCAGACCAAGAACCCGCTGGAGAGACTATGTCTCACAGCTGGCCGGGGATCGACTGGGGATCCTTCTGGGTGAGCTGGAGGATGCAGCCGGGGTGAGAGAAGCATGGGCTTCCCGTCTGAGGCTGTTGCCCCCGCGACCCGGCCCCGGATTAGCGGAAGATGACGGAACGGAACAAAAATAAATTTGCCTTTTTCAAAATTTAACCCATCCCATCTACAGAGGATTCCACAGTCATACAGGTGGTTTATAGCCGTAAAGCTGTCAGGAAAGCATGTGGTTATCAAAGCTACCCGTCTCCCTCTTTCTTTCCCCTGACAGTGGGATGTCATCCCATGCACTCCTGAACAGTAGACTCCTATTCAAAAAAACATCATGAGAACAGTTTCTACCATTCTAAACAAGAAGGATCACACCCCACCTTGCAATTTGGCTCTTGACTGAACTGTTTCACTGACCCTAAGTGTGCACGCATACAGAGACAAACCGAAATATTTAAGCCCACACAGACGCAAACACTTACTCAAGCTTGTCTTTCACAGTCACTGGCTGTGAACAGCTTGTGGTAAATCGCTGCACCACTGACACCAGCTATTGTCTGGTACACCTTTACAACCATTCCTTGAACTCCAGTAAATCAAATTTAACGTTTTTTTAAGCTTCTTGATGGAATTTTTTTAAAAATGGAAATATGCAAATGCAAAATGTGCAAAATATGTTCGGATTATTGCAATTAGGAAAAACAGGAAATCAAATGGTAATTAAAATAACTTAAAATATGAAACTATGTGGTCACCAGCTGTGGGTGGTGACCGAAAGAATGAGATCACGGATACAAGCGGCCGAAATGAGCTTCCTCTGCAGGGTGGCTGGGCTCTCACTCAGAGATCGGGTGAGGAGCTCTGCCATCCGGGAGGAGCTCGGTGTCGAGCGGCTCCTCCTCCAGGTCGAGAGGAGCCAGATGGGGTGGTTCAGGCACCTGGTCAGGATGCCCCCCGAGCGCCTCGCGGGCGAGCTGTTTCGGGCACGTTTCACCGGGAAGAGACCAAGGGGCAGACAGTGGCACTGAGAAAAAGACAGGAAGCAGAGATGGAAGTAGCAGAGATGAAGATGCTGAGGATCTCTCTGGGAGTGACCAGGATGGACAGGATTAGAAATGAGTATATCAGAGGAACAGCACATGTTAGAGGTTCCTCCAGCTCACCCGGAAGGATCCCGAGTCGTTCCCAGCCAGCTGTGAGACATAGTCTCTCCGGCAGGTCCGGGGTTTGCCACTTGGTCTCCTACCAGTGGGACGTCCCCGAAACACCTCACCAGCAAGGCACCTGGGGGGACATCCTGACCAGATGCCCGAACCACCCCATCTGGCTCCTCTCGACCTGGACGAGGAGCAGCTCGACACTGAGCTCCTCCCGTATGGCAGAGCTACTCTCCCGATCTCTGAGTGAGAACCCAGCCACCCTGCTGAGGAAGTTCATTTCGGCCGCTTGTACCCGCGATCTCATTCTTTCGGTCACCACCCACAGCTGGTGACCATAGGTGAGGGTTGGAACGTAGATCGACTTGTAAATCAAGAGCTTTGCTTTTCGGCTCAGCTCTCTCTTCACCACAATGGACCAATGCAGTGTCCTAGTTATTGCTGATGCCGCACCGATCCGCCTGTCAAAATTTTTCTGCTTTAAAACACAACCTAAACGTTCTTCTAATGTCTCAGAAACATGTAGAACATACGATCCACTAGGTGGGGTAGTTTTGAGGAGAGATGGACAGCAGCTCGCAACAAAAAAGCAGAGAAGAGTGGGTTGCTATGGTTACAGTAAACAACCTACTGCAAGACATCCCCGCCTGTTTCTAAATAAAAGACAAGATTTCATAAAAATAAACATAAATAAATACAATTTTATCCATTTTTTTACACAAACATCATGTGATCAACAAAACTAATCTTTACGAGCTACTGGTAGATCACAATCACCGTATGAGGTGAAATAGGATCATTTCCCACGGTACACCTGAAGATCTCTCACGGTACATTAGTGTGTCGCGGAACACTGGTTGGAAAACACTGCCGTGAGCACACCGGCCTTCCAGGACAGGACTTCTTCTTCTTTCGGCATTTCCCTTCAGGGGTCGCCACAGCAAGTCAGTTTCTTCCATCTAACCCTATCTGCTGCATCCTCTTCAGTCACACCAACTATCTTCATGTCTTCCTTCACTGTATCCATGAACCTCCTGTATGGTCTTCCTCTAGTCCTCTTTCCTGGTGGTTCCAAATCCAGCACCCTTCTGCCGATGTACTCTCTCGCTCTTCTCTGTACATGCCCAAACCATCTCAGTCTTGCCTCTCAAACTTTATCCCCAAAACGTCTAACATGTGCTGTTCCTCTGATCCTGTCCATCCTGGTCACTCCCAGAGAGATCCTCAGCATCTTCATCTCTGCTACCTCCATCTCTGTTTCCTGTCTTTTTCTCAGTGCTACTGTCTCTAGACCAAACAGCATGGCCGGTCTCACCACGGTTTTGTACACTTTTCCTTTCATTTTAGCTGAAACTCTTCTATCACACATTACACCTGATTTTTTTTTCCACCCATTCCTGTCTGCCTGCACACGCCTCTTCACCTCTTTTTCACACTCTCCATTGCTCTGGACTGTTGATCCTAGATACTTAAAATATTTCACCTTCTTTATCTCTTCTCCCTGTAACCTCACTTTTCCATTTGGATCCCTCTCATTCACACACGTACTCTGTTTTACTCTGACTAATCTTCATTCCTCTTCTTTCTAGTACAAACCTCCACCTCTCCAGCTTTTCCTCCACCTCTTCCCTCCTCTCACTACAGATCACAATGTCATCTGCAAACATCATTGTCCATCCTCTAAAGTTAATATTTAGGCTAGGCTTGAGTCTGAAACCCATAACAGTGCTTCTTTGGTTGGCATGTTTCCTGATAAGTTCGTATGATATGGCACAGTGTGGCAAAGCAGCTCGGGAGAGATGCGGGATGATGATAGATCTCTTTAGAGAGGAAGTCTAACAGAAAAAGTGAAGCACAGGTGTTCACTAGGATACTGTGTGTCAGACACATCACTGCTTCCAGCTGGTCAGCCTGCATGATCCCTCTCTGTTCCCTTTAGAAAAGAAATACTGCACAGTATCTGATCACGTTCTGCTTCGTCAAACAAACAGGTCGCAGTAGGAATGAAACACACAAACAAAGAATGTTCCGTTCCGTCGACTTCTGCTGGGTGGCGAGGGCAACAGACCGCCTCAGACGGGAAACCCAGGCTTCTCCCACCCCGGCTGCCTCCTCCAGCTCACATGGGAGGATCAAGAGGTGTTCCCTGACCAGCTGTGAGAAATACTCTCTCCATCAGGTCAGGGATCTGCATCTGGTACTCCTCTCAGGTGCTCGGGAGGGATCCCAACCAGATGCCCATACCACCCCATCTGGCTTCTCTCGATCCAGAGGAGCAACAGCTCTACTCGAAGCTAGAAAATTTACACTAATTTCTTCTTACGATGCAAAAAGTTTGGATCAACCAACTTTACAGATTTTAGATTAATAAAGAGCCATTCCGTCATCTTCCGCTTATCCGGGGCCGGGTCGCAGGGGCAACAGCCTCAAACAGGTAGCCCAGGCCTCTCTCACCCCGGCTGCATCCTCCAGCTCACCCGGATGGATCCCGAGTCGTTCCCCAGACAGCTGTGAGACATAGTCTCTCCAGCAGGTCCGGAGTATGCCTCTCGGTCTCCTCCTGCTGGAATGTGTCTGAAACACCTCACCAGCGAGGCGCTCAGGGGGCATCCTGACCAGATGCCCGAACCACCCCATCTGGCTTCTCTCGACCTGGAGGAGGAGCGGCTCGACATCGAGCTGCTCCCGGATGTCAGAGCTCCTCACCCGATCTCTGAGTGAGAGCCCAGCCAAGCTCCATGAAGTTGGCCCTTCTTAAAAAAAATTATATATATATATATATATATATATAAACAAAAATAAACAAAAAGTATGTCAAGTGTTTGTGCTGTAAAATTTTTGTTGTAAATTTTGTTGGTCTAACATATTTCTCTAGTTTGTGCTACTTTATGTATTTATTTATTTATTATTATTATTTTTTAGATATTTACAATTTTTTTTATAGGTCAATCCGCCGTCATCCAGCCCCTCATATTGCTTAAAAATGCGAGAAAATTCTTTAAATAGGTGTCAATCGTTTGTGCTACGTTTGTGCTGTTATCCAGACCTTTTTTTTCCGGGCGTCGCCATCTTTGCTGACGCGATCGTCTAAATAGTTTTTCTTGAGATTTAAATAAACTAAAATGACACAAACAAAAATTTTTACAGCACAAACGTAGCACAAACAATTTGCATAATTCTTATAAGTTTTCTCGTATTTTTAAGGAGGGACTGGATGACGTCATCGTCCAAATCGTCTTTCTTTAAAGAAAAGTAAAACAGCACAAACAAAAATTTTTACAGCACAAACGATTCCCACCGTTTTTAAGAGTTTTCTCGCATTTCTAAGCAATATGAGGGGCTGGATGACCTCAGATTGACCTATAAAAGAATCGTAAATATAAAAAAAGTAAAACAGCACAAACAAAAATTTTTACAGCACAATTGTAGTAGCACAAACAATTGACATATTTTTTGTTTACTTTTGTTTATATATTTTTTTAAAGAGGGGCCAACTTCACAGAGCTATCCAGCCACCCTGCGGAGGAAGCTCATTTCGGCCGCTTGTATCCGCGATCTCATTCTTTTAGTCACCACCCACAGCTGGTGACCATAGGTGAGGGTAGGAACGTAGATCGACTTGTAAATCGAGAGCTTTGCTTTTCAGCTCAGCTCTTTCTTCACCACGACGGACTGATGCAGCGTCCTAGTTGTTGCTGACGCCGCACCGATCCTTCTGTCGATCTCCCACTCCATCCCAACTAAACACCTTAATAAAAAATCATTCAAATAATTTGTCACAAGTAGTTTTGAGTCTTAAAAAAAAAATCATCATTAATGACTTGAAAACGCCTGGATGATGCCCATCTGCTGCAGATCATCTCCATCTAAATTTCAAAATCAAACATTTTCACCTTTTTTTATGGTAAAATAAACTAAAATTTGTCAGAAAATATGTTTTATTTTAAATTCAAATCCTATTTTAATAACAAATAGAAACCCATGAAGGTCAGTGTGGTTGTGATGTTTGGAATCGTTCATCTTAAAACGTAAATAAAAGCAAATAAAAGTGATTAAACAACAAAAAATATCACAAAATAATGTTAAAACAAGTAAAAAAAAACAAAACAAACCTTAATATTCCTCAAAATGTCGTTTTTTTTCCTTCAGGTTTACATTCATGACAGAAAAGCATGCTAGTTATGAAGTTGACACATATGTCGTCATCATTCCGCGCCGGTTGACTCACATTTGTTTACCAGGTTGTGCCATAGGGGTGGAGTTAATGAAAGCCGTGCTTGGAGATCTAACTAAACTCATACGGGAGGTCCTGGTGAGAACAACAAACGCCACCAGTGGACGTCGTTGACAGGCTAACAAGCCGACGCATCAACTTGCGCCTTTGTTATCACGCGGTAACAAACCAGCGGTCTGATTATAAACATCTTTAAATCGATCAAGTAGGAGGTAAAACGGAAAAAAATATCATCCGAAACGACTGAGATGAAGTTTTGACGCTGCTGATTCATCCCGTAAGTGGGATAAGGCTAGTTTATAATCATTTGAGTCGCTTTTGAAGAAGACGTGCGACATAAAAAAAGGTATTTTTTACACATGCTAGCTGCTTCGGTTAACTGCGCTTATTTGGTTTAAAAATATTTTAGGTTGTTTTTAACGGAGAATATTTGTTTTTAAATACGATGTTTTATTTTAGACCGTGTTTATTTTCACAACAGATCACATAATCAGACGTTTTTCGTGTTTTAAGTGAAACTTTTCACTCGTGAAAACGTTGACAGTTAAGTTGTAAACAGAAACAGAAGATCTGACTAGATGGGATGTAGAAGGTCTGACTAGATGGGATGTAGAAGATCTGACTAGATTGGATGTAGAAGATCTGACTAGATGAGATGTAGAAGATCTAACTAGATGGGATGTAGAAGATCTGACCAGATGGGATGTAGAAGATCTGACTAGATGGGATGCAGAAGGTCTGACTAGATGGGATGTAGAAGATCTGACCTGATAGAATGTAGAAGATCTGACTAGATGGGATGCAGAAGGTCTGACTAGATGGGATGTAGAAGATCTGACCTGATAGCATGTAGAAGATCTGACCTGATAGAATGTAGAAGATCTGACTAGATGGGATGTAGAAGATCTGACCTGATAGAATGTAGAAGATCTGACTAGATGGGACGTAGAAGGTCTGACCTGATAGAATGTAGAAGATCTGACTAGATGGGACGTAGAAGGTCTGACTAGATGGAATGTAGAAGATCTGACTAGATGTGACGTAGAAGATCTGACTAGATGGGACGTAGAAGATCTGACTAGATGGGATGTAGAAGGTCTGACTAGATGGGATGTAGAAGATCTGACTACATGAGATGTAGAAGATCTGACTACATGGGATGTAGAAGATCTGACTACATGGGATGTAGAAGATCTGACTAGATGGGATGTAGAAGATCTGACTAGATGGGATGTAGAAGATCTGACTAGATGGGATGTAGAAGGTCTGACTAGATGGGATGTAGAAGATCTGACTAGATGGGATGTTGAAGGTCTGACTAGATGGGACGTAGAAGATCTGACTAGATGGGACGTAGAAGATCTGACTAGATGGGATGTAGAAGATCTGACTCGATGGGACGTGGTAGGCGGGGCCACAGCAACAACAGGCGCTGCTCATTGAGAACAGTCTTAACAACATGATTCACGTCAGACTCCAAACCTGTCCAAATAACTCCAGAAAAACTCGCTAGATGTCGCTTTAAAAAAAGAGTCGCTCAATTTTTAATCTACACTTCCCCTTTAAAGTTCTCATAGTGTTCTCTACTGTGTCAACCTTACAACAACAACAACACACACACAGGGTGCTCTGCACTATAGGGCACGCCACATATTTTGAAGAAAATCTGAGACCTTTATGTGTGCCTTATAGTCGTGAAAATACGGTACACGAAAGATTCTAGAAGTATAAGTCTATATAAGTCTAAACCAGGGGTCACCAACCTTTTTGAAACTGAGAGCTACTTCAAGGGCACTGAGTAATGCAAAGGGCTACCACTTTGATAATACACTTCTGAAATAACAAAGATACACAGTGTACCTTTAACTTGATATTATTATTAATTATATTCTATGTGAAGACACTGATTGTTAATGATCCATCACAATAATTATTTCAGTATGATTAAACAAGGTAGGAAACAGATACATTTTAATATGTAATATCCAAGTGTTTCATTTTCAAATGATCACTTCCACAACATTTTGCAGGAAATCTTTTTCAATTTTTACTAGCCACCAACAGTTATCATCATTGCTTTTTTGAGAACCTCCCCGTCTGAGAACGCCTTCTTCTTCTTTATCAAAAAATGTGTAGCTCTAAATGAGGCTTCAGTTGCTTTTTGAGAGTTTTTTACCGGCCTCTTAAAAAAAGACTGCTGTTTGCCCAAAGCTGCCTTTAACTCACGAGCTTTTTCCGTTTGTAGTGCGCTGCCTGGCAGGTAGTTAGCATGGTAGCTTTTGTGACATGTACTGAAATGTCTCTACACGTTGTGCTGCTTACGCGTTGTCACAGTCGCACCGCAGATGAGACACACACAGTTTTCTTTCACATTAGTAAAAAAGAACCTTTCTTCCTTTTTACTGTCATGTTTTTGTGGGTAGAAAACGCGTTTGTAACCTCATCTTTGCAGCACTCACGAGCTCATCTCAGCAAAGCTGGTTTGTCATGCGCACTAGACTGACCTCCGACCCATACTACGTCAGAGTTCGTATATTAAACTTTTTTTTGTGAATTACATTTTTTTTTTTACGTTTTTATGTATTCGTTTTTAAATTTACATCACTGTAAATGAATTTCAAAAAGAATAGCAACACAGTTAAATAAAATTTTAGACAGAGCTAATTCGTGATTAGTGCTATTTTTAGAACTGACCTGCGAGCGACTGATGCAGTCGCTGCGGGCGACCTGGTGCGTGTGGGCACCGCGTTGGTGACCCCTGGTCTATACGATATAAGGTTTAGACTACACAGGATGAAACTGATGTCTGTCTGATGATGATCTGTTTGGAAAGGCAAAAATGAGGTGGGGACAAAACACTGACTGAGATTATAACTGTAACAATAATGCTGCTATAGACATTAAATTTATATTAGTAGAATACAGTCTAGTGTGTTTATGTCTATGTTTGCGCAGATTAGAAACACATGAGTTTCAGTGCTTGGTGCAAAAATAACAGATAATAGGTTGTATATGTGCGAAATTGAAAGCATATGACATAATATTACACTTATTACATACAATATAAATTTATTTTGATATACAGTATATTAAAAATCATAAAACGTTCCGTTCTGTCGTCTTCCGCTTATCCGGGGACGGGTCGTGGGGGCAACAGCCTCAGACAGGAAGCCTAGGCTTCTCTCACCCCGGCTGCATCCTCCAGCTCACCCGGAAGGATCCCAAGTCGTTCCCCAGCCAGCTGTGAGACATAGTCTCTCCAGCGGGTCCGGGGTCTGCCTCTTGGTCTCC